>BSUD01000006.1:25152543-25183583 GCA_033239045.1 Fagopyrum esculentum | reverse complement strand
ATTTTATGGCTTGTTCATATGTGTCAGGGGTGTAAAAATTATCTATTACATCAGCTGTTAGGAAGGCATAATCAACTAAGTTCACTTCATCAGTTAACATGATATACTCAACATTATTAGCATATTTTTTATTAGGGATTTTTAACCTAGGTGCCCTGTCCCTGGTTAATTGGTAGTGACCATGAAAATCCCAACGACGCAGGTCTTCATTGTTGTCACTCGACTGGAGTTGGTTTGAATTTTCCCCCTCATTATCAGCAGTGTCAGCATTGCTACCTGAGTCGTCAGAATTCTCATGGTCACTGCCATAATCAGATTCAGGATTTATGAGGTTTTTATTGGGAATTCCAACACTTTCTTCATTATTTTCCCCCCCTAATTGTTGAGTAGTATCATCATTGTTATTTTCATCCTCATTAATGTCTAATTGAGGGGTGTAAGGGTTGCTGGAGCTTTCAGTTTGATAATGACCTATATCAAATTCTTCTTCATCATTATGATTTATGTGAGGTTCTTCATTATGATTATAGAAAGTTCTGGATGAGCTAGCAATCTCTATACCATCATTCTCCTCTGATCTATGGGTTTCAGCATTCTCAGTTTTATTTTTAAAATGAAATTCTTCTTCATTAAAAATTACACTTCTGGAAGTGATGACTTTATAACCATGGGGTTGAATTATTAGGAGTTTATATCCCTTAACCCCTTCTGGGTATCCTAGCATTACAGCTTTTAGGGCTCTAGGATTTAGTTTTCCTTGGGAAATTTGGGAAAAGGCAGTACAACCAAAAGGCTTTAGGTGACTTAGATTTGGTTTCTTTCCTGTCCACATTTCTTGAGGGGTTTTAAAGTCAATTACTGAGGAAGGGGATCTATTTATGAGGTATGTAGCAGTTACTAGGGCTTCCCCCCACATTGAGTGTTTCATCCCTGAACTAATGAGCATGCACCTAGTTTTTTCAAGGAGTGTTCTGTTCATTCTTTCAGCTGTCCCATTTTGTTGTGGAGTTCCAGGTACTGTTAGGTGTCTTTTAATTCCTTTTTCTTTGCAATAGTCATTAAACTCAGTGTTGCAAAATTCAAGGCCATTATCTGTTCTAAGGCATTTTAAGGTATGGCCAGTTTGATTTTCTACAGCTTGTTTCCATTCTTTAAAAAACTCAAAAGCTTCATTTTTGTTTTTAAGGAGATAAGTCCAAACTTTCCTAGAATAATGATCTATAAAAGAGATAAAATATCTCTTTCCTCCTATGGTGTCAACCTGTGCTGGTCCCCATAGGTCAGAATGTACATATTCTAAGGGTTTTTGAGCTTTATAAGATGAGTTATTATAGCTGTGTTTATTCTTTTTACCTAAGATACAATTTTCACAAAGAGTAATATCTACAGGTTCTTTTTCTAACATGCCTTGTTTGTACAGATTTTTAAGGCCAGTGTTACCAATGTGTCCAAGTCTATTGTGCCAGATTTTAGTATGATTTAATGTCATTTTATTATTAGCAGTGGTAAGAATCAAATTAGGTGAAGTTATAACATGGTATAATCCACCATTTTTGATACTTTTTATAAGAGTTATCCCATTTCTTATGACTTCCCTTATCCCATTACTCGTATTAATTTGACAGTTTAAGTCATCTAAAGCTGATTCACTCATTAGGTTTCTCCTAAGTTGAGGAACCCATCTAACATTCTGTAAAACCCTAATTTTGCCATCAAACATGCATATAGGTACATTTCCTACCCCTCTAATACTCAGGGCAGTGTTATCTCCTAACATAACATCTCCACCATCAAATTCATGCAAAGAACTAAATAGTGATTTATTAAAAGAAGCATGCATAGTACAACCAGAGTCCAAGATCCAGACATTAGGATTTACAGAATCATGCTCAGAACACATAAGCAGTTCACAAGGATATTCAATTTGAACTTTTTCAAATAGAGACACTTTTCCATCAGAGTTTTTACTATTCTTAGCATCATCTCTCTTTTTCTTCCTACATTCATTAGCATAATGTCCAGGTTTCTCACAATAATAACATTTCTTGTTATTTTTATCAAAGTCAGAAGGTCCAGATTTATCCTTTTCATATTTTTCTTTCTTCTTGTTCTTAAAGTTTTTAGAATTTCCTTTGGCCATAAGAACTTCAGGTTTCACATCTGATTTCTTTTCAGTTTTACTCTTAAAGATTTTTAAAGTGTCATTCTTTTCTGTTATAGCCTCTATTATCTTTTCTTGAGTGATATTATCTGAGCTATACTGAATAACATCTCTTAAGGTATCAAACTGAGAGGGCAAGGATCCTAGTAACAAGACAGCAAGGTGAGTTTCTTTTATTTCATCATCACATCTAGCCAAATCCTGATTCATTCTTAAGAACTTATCTAAGTTATCATTAAGAGTCAGGTTAGTGTCCATTTTAAAGGTGAAAAGTCTATGCAGAAGTGATATTCTAGAGGGCAAGGATTTCTTTAAGTACAACTTTTCTAAAGCATCCCAAAGGGTTTTAGCAGAAGTGTAACTTACAACCTGACGAGCCACGTCGTCAGTTAACCTAATCATGATCTCAGCATGTGCCTGCTCACTCATTTCCTTCTTCTTTTCGTCGGACGTCATAGCCAGGTACTCTCCAGTGATGGCTTTGAGGCATTTCTCCTTGGTGAGAATAGCCCTCATCTTCACCTGCCACATGGTGAAGTCACCACTCCCATCGAATGGCTTCATCCTTACTGTGGAGTCTGTCATGTTTTACCCCCCTGCAAGAACCACAAACAAACAAGTCAGTGTTTATGCAGAAAAACAGGGAAAAGTACAAAGTAAACAGATCTCTCACAAACAAGGGGATGACTGAATACACTAGTAAGGGGAAACAAAAAACCAAAAGCGTGTAGAATCAGATCTTTCACCACAAAGATAAACAATACAGCGGAAGACAAGATCATATGCACATAATAAACAAAAAGAATCGTTTTTCAAAAGAAAAAGATGCAACAGAACGCTTTGATACCAATCTGTAGAATTCTTATTATGCTTTCATATGATTTTAATACCAATAGGAAAGATCAACACACGATATGATTACGCAGTTCGGGTGTTAAGACCCTACGTCTGCGGAACCTCAAGAGGGGAGGTCCGATCCCGTATTTCACTAGGCATTCAAGATCGATTACAATATAGGTTTGATTACAAAGGTGCACGCAAGATCAACAAGCAATAACCCTAAACCTAGAAACAAGTCAGAATCAAGAGATACGAAGAACAAAGGTTCAGAAATAGCCCCTGTGTGGCTACGCAAAGCTTTCTGTCAAAGCTTTGCAATCTTCTGTGTGAAGATCTTCTTCAGGAGAGGAGCAGGTGAGGATGAGCGTCTCAAACCCTAGCAAACCACCTCCAATCTTCTTCTCCGATCGCACTCTCTTTCTTTCACTCTGAGAAGCTCTCTTTCTCTCACAGCGGCAAAGGGCTGTAACTCGCTTAGGGTTAGAGGAGGCCAAGCTTCGCTTTTATACCTCCACCTGATAGTTCAAACGCAGCGTTTCATTTAAGCTGTTCTGAACCGATCCAAAACACGTCTCAGAACATATCCTCACGCCGCGAACCCGGTCCAATAAAACACCACAACCTGTTGCCCATCAGACACCATTTCATGCCACGAAGCCACCACAACACTCACAAGATAAGTATACAACACATGTATCAGCTTCCTAATCTGTACATGCCGCCAAGGTCCAATGAACCGGCAACGAGTACATCATGAGTCAGCTATAACACACGTCGATACCCTTATCCCAACTAAGCTAGTTCTAGGGACATTACGAGTCAATACTATCGCGTGCACACACGTAATCTGACCTATACAAACATGGATCATAAAGTTTACAGATCTACTTGACTCGCGTTCGGCTTGTTAAAAGTTCGGTCCGAGTTCGGTTTGCTTATAAATGAGCCGAGTTTGAACATGTCAATGTTAGGCTCGTTTGGATAAAAGATTACTGTGTGAACATTATTTTTGACGAGCTACTCCGGCTCGACTTGTCAAAAACTCGGCTCGTTAATAAACGAGCCGAGCTTGAGCATTCTAAGGTTCGGCTATAACACTCCTAGTCTGTGTGAACTAACAGTATAGGTATGTTCACTTGATGTAGTCTGTGTTACACAACTGGAGTGACGAAGATTGCAAGAGGATCCTGAGAAATTGCAGGAGGGCGCTTTCGAAGACGAAGATGGGGAAGCTGATTCTAGTCGAAATGGTTGTGGAACCAGAAGGCGGAGGATTGTTCGATGACGCAGCTGTAAAATTTGAGCTACTCATGATGGCGAACTTCTTAGGTGGGAAGGAAAGAAGTCAAACTGAATGGACCAGCTTACTGCAAGATGCTGGTTTTATTGAATGCAAGTTCATCAAGATTCTTGCTCTGCAATGCATTATTGAAGCCTATGCATCTGCAACTTAATAAAAGATAGATGATATAAGTTAATGTTTCTTCACTGTGTCCTCTTCATATCAAATTTCAATATTTATCTTCTCTCTTTGAGATTCAAGTCAATCCTGTTAGAACTTTACCATCATTGTCCTCTGTTGACGGATTAATCAAGTGGATCTTATTTCATACATTCAAGTGGATCTTACTTGATACAATTGATTTGTGAAGAACTGATATTGGCATTACACCATGTAATTGGCATGTTGAACAAATTTTGGCAATCATATGGTTAAACCAAAGGCTTTTACTAAGTTTGAACAGGTAACCAGTGAGAGTCTTCGATTTTCACACAAGATTTCTAACTTGTATGCTTGAATCTTACTTATTAGTATTGAATTTCACTTCTGTTTTGACAAAAAAACCCAGTTACAAGCTAACACATGCAACAGGATAGAACCCATGTTTATCTCCTCCTCATATCCAAAACCCGGTTCTAACATCTCAAGACAAAACCGGAGCTAACTAAGACTGAATCCATACCGGGTTTACATATATCTCGACAGCTTGTTTCGTGGTTTTCCGTCTGATCGAATTACATCATTTATTTAAACGAACTAAGATATGCTTCGTTTATAAATTGAATAAGTTTGAGTCGAGTTTTTTAGCCCGAGTTAAGTTCGGATAGCTTGGTTGATAAAGCAATCACAAAGTTTTATTCCAACCAAACTAACCGAGGTAAACCTAAATTTTAGCTGAAGTTTAAAAATGTGTTAGTATTCGGCTTGTTTAAGGAGAACGACATTAAGATAAGTTTTTTTCGAACTGAGCCTTAGGAGCTCATCCCATGTAACAACCTCAGGTACGTTGAGAAACAAACCATTGCCACCATCGTCACGTCTTGCTACTCGACCGACTACCCCAAGAGTTCCAAGAATAGAAGAACCCACGGAAGATAAACCTCAACTTTGGATTTTGAAAAGGGGAAGATGGTGTCAACTAATTTTAGGGGCGAGTTATGTTTAGAAACACCAACAACGTAAGCGAAATCGACCAATTACTAGCAAGAATGGAGAGAAGCATCTAGGGCGGCACAACTTTGGACCGGACCGGAAAACCAGACCGGACCGGAAATTACGGTCCAGTCCGGTTCCGGACCGTAATGTTCCGCTCCGATCCGGGTCGTTAATTTATGTTTTAACTTTTTTTTTCAATAAGAAGAGTATCAGTGAAACGGTCCATGGACCGAACCTGACCGTTTGAACAGCCTTAGAAGCATCCATGGCCGTGGGGAGTGCCTTCAATAACCCGACCTACCTAGGAGGCATAAGCACACAAACTAGTACTGGGCCACTGTTGTATGGGCTAAAGCCCAGGGATTATGTATTGATCTTTGTATGGAGCACAACATATACTGATATACATAATTGGGCAACTAGAGGCCATATACATACGACAATTACTACATCTTTATTCCTCTTTATCATGTTATGTTACCTTGGCTCTAACCCTTCAATTGGTTGGCGTGTCAGGCCATACCGTTTTACAACTAAATGTCGTTTCCGCCCTTGGACATCCAACACGTAACATGTTACACTACAATTCTTAACATTACTACATTATTGTTGCGTAGCTTTCTTTGTTTTTCACTCACGACTTCATATTTACCAAGAACGTCGTTGTATCAAAGGAACGACCTAACTTCATCTTTTGTACGTATATATACAAATGCTTCATACCCATCTATATGCATGCATGCTAGAGTTTGAGGCTTGTACTTCTCCTAGATTTTGTGTATATATGTTTAATAATCTAATTAAGTTCAACTTACAAGAGAAAGCCTATGTTAAAATGTGAAGATAAGCCTACTCATTTGCATTGTGCATGATAAGTTGATGTTTTAGTGTGGAAACAAGTAGAAGCAAACAAGAAGATAAGCCTACTCATTTCGTTTGGCATTCTTGTTGGACACCTTTCAAAACGTCAAGTATAAGGATTTTTATTGGGCTTCTGAATAAAATTATATATTTAGTAATTATAAGTTAAATAACCCAAATGCAACGTGTACCTGCATAATTGCATATGTATCGAAGCTAAAGTTGTGATCTTTGAGACAAAGTTAAACCAGCATCATCCTATCTAAATCATAAGAGATGGACGAACACAAGAACCTCAAACTACATTTTCTAACCTATGGCTGGTTGTCTGCTGTTTGTTTTTGATTATTCATGTAGTGTTGAGACTTACTGTTCATAAGGATTGGTAAGATGTCCCATCATTTTCACCCATACCTCCATATTAAAATCTTGCATGTTTCTTCTCTTTCTTTGAGTCGTAGCTTCAACAAAGTAATCGGTCCCCTACCTTCATTGGTCCATTTGGTCTTAGATTGGTGTTTTTCCATGGTCCCATCTCCTAGACTGTTAAAGTTATCTTTTATATTAGGCGGCTTTAAGACGCACCTCCCTCGTTAAATGAACTTACGCACACAAGATTTCGGGGTTCAATCCTAAAACCAATTGACAATAAAAGGAGTAGCCTTGAGACTTCTATGTTAAGTTCACATGTTATAATATTGTCGATATGGGCAATTTTCACGCTCAACACTCCCCTCAAGTGCAACTATCATGGACTAGTTGACATTTGACACAAAGTCTTAAAGCCGACTTAGCTCAACGGACGGATAACATATTTTCGCCAATCACAACATGTGAACCTAATATATAAGTCATAGGGTTGGTCCGATGTTGAGTGTGGAAATGTACCACATCGACAATAACATATATTGTGAAGTGTGAACCTAACATCTAATGTGAACATAACATATAAGTCCGCTTATAACCGAGTCAACTATATAACTCGAGTTCGAACCAATTAGGCTATTTGCACTTGCTCAAGTTAATAAAGTTTCATCATCTAAATTTGAGATAGTTTGCATTACGCTCTTTGTTTTTGCTTATTCCAAACTGAATCAACCTGAAAACTTTCCATTGGCACACAAGAAGCAAAACATGGCCACCTCGATCTCTTCTAGAATATTGATTGGTTTTGAACGACCATTAGCATGATTCCACGTGAAGCAAGAGTTCCTTTTGTGTCTTTTGAGATAGATATTCTTCCACGAGACACTACACTCATTTCCTACTTGGCATTGCAGCATCACTCCAAAATTTCATCTTATAAATCTCATAACTCAACTTTGCTTCTATTAATTAAAATGATAGATTCTCCATCAAACATGTGCTTAATAACATAACATCATAGACAAATAATTTCCTCCCTAATATATTTCATTCTATTTTGTAGCAAAATCATAGCAGCTAGTTTCAATAACAAACATATGCATCTTTACAAAAAAAAAAACAAGAAAAATCTTCTCATTGAATGTACCAAAAACACACCATATTAAAATTTGAGTTACTCATTGTTGATCTTTCTCCTAGTAAAAGTCCTAATCCATCCCTTACTACTTACTTTAACCACACCTCCAACACCATCAGCATTCGATGATGTTCCTGCATTTCCATTGCTGGATCTTTTGCATCTCACAAGCTGCAACAAGTGACCAATCCGGTTGCGCCACCTCACCGATCCCCAGGGCGTCTTTGGATGCTCAGCCGCCGGCTTCCGATTTCCCTCTAAGTTTGTACATTTTGTGTTGGGTTGGTGTTGAGAGGTCTTGGAAGGATTGTTCTTCGTCTTCTCCCACAATGCAACACCATTGCCTTCAAATTTGATTGATATGAATGAATCTATCAAACAGCAATGTTAGGCACATGCATATGAACCCAAACATAGACACTATAGAAACTGCTGACTAGTCAAACCTAAAATCACTTTCACATTCTGCGTTTACTGCAGTTTGGTATCATATATAGATATTCATTACACTACAGTGTATATCTCTGTATATGCCTGAAGAGAGTAATAATTACTCGGATTTACCTAAATTATTAAAAAGATACCATTTTTAACTTTGAAACATTACACACATGGGCTATGAGAAGAGACCGAAATTTCTTGTATAACCAGAATTTTACCTTCTAGACTGGTGGAAGTAGATTGATAATCGGAGCCAATAGTATCATCACAACCGTTAGATCTCCTTTTGTTTCGGTGGCGATTGAGAAGAGACCGAAAAGCAAAGATCTTTTGTAAGCCGGCATGATTATTTTCTGATTTTCCGGTTTGTGCGACGGAGGAGCGGTGGCTGTTGCGGCGGAGGAGGCGTGACCGGAGTTGGCTTTGGCGAGTTTGTTTGGCTTGGAGGAAAAGAAGCTTGTCGTTTAGGCATAAAGGGCAAACCCCAACAAGTAATTGTTGAGGGTGGAAGTAGCAATAGTCTCTGTTTTGGTTGTTCATAATTGAGAAGAATGTTGAAGAGATTTGTGGGTTTGTTTGTTAGGAAAAAGGGAAGAAAACATGGAAAGTTCAATGGAGTTTTCTGAAACTCTTCTTTCTGTTTTACAGGTTGGGGGAGACTCGCGAGTTTCAATGTAGATGGCAATTTCGCAAAGGAGATCAAATAAGAGAAAATAATATTATAAAAAATCTTTTTGGCAAGTATGGGCTTTTGGGCTGGGCCCCTACAAGCCGATTTGTTACACTGTAGTTTTCGATTTAATAAAAAATAAAAAGTAATGAAGATTTTTTTTATTTAGATGACATCTCTAATTTTAGGTTTTTTTATGATTAAAAATAATTTTCTAAAACTAAATATCATTAAATAAATTAATTTTTTTATTTAGATGAAATCTCTAATCGAAGAAAAAAGATATAACGGTTGAGATTCATCGATATAATCAACTAACAAATTCTACTACTCAAGTACCAGTAAATACAACATATTTTTTATTAATATTATATACATTGTAAAATAAAATAACTTAAAACTGAAATAAAGAAGAAAAAAACAATAGAAATTATATCAAAGAAGTTGGGAGTATTTTCAGATAGATAAAAAATGCGGTTTGAGGTTAAGGACTGTGTATTAATTTAGACTTTTAGATTTTGACTGATTCTTAAATTTGCTGATTATGTGGGATATTTTAATTCATATAGAGTTAATACAGATTCTGTGAAATCTTATGTGTTGGGAGAAGATTTTTATTGAGTTTAGATATGTATATAAGTAATAAAGAATCCTACAAAATCAATCAAATAATAGATTTTTTTTAAAATCAACAAATTTTTAAATACCATAGAAATTTTATGGAAAATTTTATATCCTAATTGAATACCTAAAGATTTATATGGACATTTAAAAATTTACACTAAACGTCCATAGACTTTTTAAACTCCAAAAAATTCTTATAAATTCTTAATTGAATACACCCCTAGAACGAGAATTAAGAAGCTAAAATCTTGGACTCTGAAGCTGTTGGCTATGGGGCAACCAACCATAGTCTAGAGGACAATAGCACGTGAAACAAACGGAAACTATATTATATAACAAATAATTAAACAAACTAAATCAACTTTAAATTAACAATTTGGGCAGCCAAAAAATATTGTAAAAAAAAGTGCGGTTTGATCGAATTTTTGGAGTGCGGGTTTGATCGAATTGATTAGCACAAATGATTATGGTTAACCAACCCAATTAAGGGCAAAGTTGTGTTATTATAATTTATCTTTTTTGAGATGTTTTGTAAACAGTGGTGCACACAAAAACAAGAAATTGTTCCATGAATGGGTACAGAAGCCTGAGGAGGAGGAGGTGGTCAAACAAAGGCTTCTGGTCTGGTCTGGTCTGGTCAAACCTAGAAAATACAGAATCTGAGGGTCTGTCATACTGGACTGTTTGCACACCCAAGAACCTACAAACTTGCTGCTTTACAGTCTGCACTCAAAGAATCAACAAAAAGAGACAAGAACCCTAATCTAACCTAACTCCTATGAATGACTTCAACTACTTTAATATATTGAATCATTGGTGGGTTTTGGTCATTGTTGTACTACTTTAGTTAACCCTCAACTTAGAGCATCTCCATTAGTATTATTATGGATGACAAAAGTTTGAAATTTAAATATAAATTCATTGGTATTATTATGGGTAACAAAAAGTTTTGATAATTAAATTTGAGTTTATGAATAAAGATGCTCTTTGATACTCTCTGTAAGTTATTTGACGATTTAGCGGTGCTGGTTTTGTATATAAAGATGTTTTTTGATGGTTGGGTTTACAAGATCGGGTTCTATCACGACGATAATAGATGGGAGACTAGGCAACATGAGACGAGCATGATTTCATTGACAGGTTGATCACGGCTACTGTTTCGTGGCATGTATCGGGATGACTATATGTGATGGTTCAATGATCGGGGTCACCCATTTCATTTACAGAGTTCTTCCATCCAGAGTTTATTGGTCAATCGCCCTCCTCTGGTACCTTTATCAAATACTCGGGTATGTGTTTGTTACCTTTTGTCCCTTGAATTTCAAATTTATATCTCGAACCCTGATTCATTTTCTCACAATGCCTTTAGATTCTCTCCGGACACATTCGTCATGTCATATCCCGGTTGGAGCCATCTCCTTATACATTGGAGTTGTAGGAGGCCGTTAACGAGGCTATGGAACATCATGTATTGGTTGCTCCATGACAGGTCCGGACTAGTTCATCTCTCGTTTATATTAGACCTTTGGTTGTGTATTTTCATTGGCATTTTGACATTATGTTTTTAATTAACATAATGTATTTTGACTGCGGGTTTCGCATTATGTACATCTTTATAAAGTTATGTATTTTGGATGTGTATTTCACTTTACATATTGGTATTATATATGAATATAAAATGTAACAATATGACATTATATATAATTTACTATAAAATACAACAATATGACATTATATACATGTATATTTCGATATAAATTTAACAATGTGACGTTTTGTTATAAAATATAATACTTTAACATTATATAATTAAATTAAAAATTATCATGGAATTAAATAAAAAAATTAAATACATGATGTTATGTAATATTGACGTTATTGGTTAATCACCAATCATCCGATAGTTTCACCTTCTTTCTTAATGTCATTGCTATTTTGTAGTTATTTAGATTCCAATAATATCCACTATAAAATAATAATATCAAGTTAAAGATACAGAACCTACGTCCAGTCACATTATTCTTTACACTAAAATTCTGAACATACAGTCACAATGCTAAATATTAGTGAATTTCCTGAGGTGTGTATTTGACCATCCTTTAAATTAAAGCTAGATGTGCATCTCAACATTATTGAAGTCCCGAGTAAGATAAGTAGGTAGCTAGGCGATGATGCCTTTGTCAAAGAATCTTCAACGATCGAAACAAGCATTCCTCTGTGACGTTAAGATCATGCAGAATGGGGCCATCGCTCTTATTGTACAGCAATATTACATTTACATCTCACACCATTAACCAACTCATCTTAGAATCCAAACGTTCACATATTTGAATGTCAAAATTAAAGGAGATTATAAAGTCTAGGCCTGTGCACAATTTGACTGGAGCTGACCGGAAAATACAGTCCGGTTCGATTCTGGATAATATTTGTCTGATCCAGTCAGGTCCGTTCAAACCATTTTTTTTCTTGTTTTTTTTTTAAATACTCAAGTATCCAGTTCAGGCCGGACGATATTGAACTCATTTAAAAATATATTTTTTTCAAAAAAAAATGAAATTTGGCCCAAACCGTTTTTGTCTGGTCTGGTCGTCCAATTCAAACCGTTTTTTCCCTGAAAATGTATACAGTGCGGTCCAATCCGGATCGTATAAACTCATACAAAAATATATTTTTTTCAATAAAAATGAAAATTGTCCAAAACATCCGGACCATGGTGGACCGGACCGTTATGGTCCGATTCTATTCATAGACCGCTAGCTTGTAGGAATGCTAACGATCCGATGCACTGTATAACGGTCTGGATCGAACCATTTGCACATCCTTAATAAAGTCCACTAAAATGATAAAACACTATAGAAACCCAAAGGACTAGGCCTACTTAGACAACATGTCCGACTTTGTGGGAGTAACTTCTATTGGCTATGATTCGAGATTATAACAGAAAACAACCCAAAACAAGACGCTTGTGACGCGCCAATAAAAAAAACACAAGCTACAACCTCTTTCACATTCAACTACTAAGAAGTTTCTTCCTTTCTGTTCTACAAAATAAGAAATCAAGTGATTCCTCTCCAAAAGATTCGTGCCCTCTTCCCGATTTTTGGGGATTTAGATATAGAAAACTCAATCGAAAATGTTCGCTCCAAAAGGTGTGTGCAAGCTTTAAAATTTATAACCCAAGAAGTATGCTTGAACAATTATGCGAACCCGCAGTGTACGGATCAATTGTAATAAAACCAAGAATTTCAAAGGTCGATCACAGGGACTTAGGTGAAACAAAGCACGGAATTAGGTTGTCAAATATTGCAATTAACTAAAAGCAATTAAAAGAAATCAAAGATGATGTATAAGTCAAGTAAGGGGAAATGCGGATTCTAGGGATTAAAGTATTTAGTTGTGGTTCCGACTCAAGATCTCAAAGCATAACGCGGACAAAGCTGAGGTTTGCAAACGGAAGGTGTTTCTAAGGTGATTATAGATTACCGGGTAAGTCTCACTACTCACTATCCCAAACCAAAGTTTCTATTACCGGGTAAGTCTCAAGGTACTAAGGAAAGGAACTATATTCTCAAACCAACATACCACCCAAGGGAATAAAATCAACCTTTACTGGATAAATCTCAGGCTAACTCTCAAAGATGGGATAAAGGCACACTTAAACCCCAATAAAAGATAAACCTTTATTACCTACACTCATGATCTTAGGTAAACAAACAAAGGAATCACCGGGTAAGTCTCATCCTAGGCTTGCATTGAACCAGAAAAGGTGTAATAAGGATATGATTTGGCAAATTTAAACACTTAACTTCAGAATAGGTTCAGGAAAGGTTCACCTCGTTCAGTCAGATTCCACCCCGGCCGAGATGTTCAACGACTAAGCGAGGTGTTCTAGGATTAAGGTAAAGACCCGAGCTTTCAGGGTCCTGTTGGGATTAAGATCTTTCTATCATCGTCTTTCCCACAACTTTCAGCCAATCACCCTAGAATCACATAAGAAACTTAGTCAACAATCATCATGATAACAATAATCAAATTAATGGAAAAGGAATCAATATTCGAACAAGAAAACCTTAAGAAAAAGGTCTCAAGAACTGAATCAAATAATCAACAAACAAGCGTTCCTCAATCACAACTCAGCAAAGACAACAAACCAAAAGAAATCTAAGAAAATCTTACAAACTCCTTCAAAAGCCAACTCCAACTATGATTCTTTCCTTCCTTGAACTTCAATCCTTTAATACTTCCTTCAACTCTTCCTTCAAAGTTGGAGTACAAAGCTCCTCTCATCCGTAGATTTCAGGATGGCTGAATTGTAGAAAATCAAACCCTTTATATAGGAAAATTATCTTCCAAAGATAATAATATCTTAAAAAGATAATTTCCTAGAAAATATATTCATATCTCTCAAAATAAATCTGCCAAATATAATATCTTCCTTTCAGAAATCTGGCCAAAAATATAAGATATCCTCCTTCCAAAAATAAAAGATCTCAGCCAAAAATAAAGATCTCGCCGGCGACAGGGTGTTCGCCTAAGTCGGGACGCTCCTCAAGATCACCTCGGTCGAGGTGGTACTGTAGCTGACCGAGGTGAATCTCAACTGAATGTGAAATCTCTCGAATCTGGTCCAAAGTAAATCTTCTTAATCATTTCCACGCTTCCTGAGGTTTTCCTTAAGCTCCAGAATGTAGCTCCAATGACTTCTTAGCTCCCTTAGCTCCATTTCGGTTCAAAACGTGCCATTTTACCTACAATTACAACAAAACTAGGTGTAGACCTTGATTCCCGCAAAGGTAGACAAAACAACAATATAATCAAAGAATATACATCCATACATGCAGATTTATGAAGATAAAACATCTAAACCAGCCCCAAAATATAGACTATAATACATGTTATCAGAAAACATACTATCAAAAGATTCAGATCTTGCTTTGTCTTCCTACCGTTCATGGTGTGTGAATAGTGCACTGTTGGTAATTGTTTCGGATCTCAAATCCTCAGGAATCACCGATGTGACATTTTTGTGCTTGTGAAATGGCTCATTACCTACTGTTGTGTGAAGAATCGGGAGTTGGCACCGTTCTGGTGGTGGCGATGCCCTAACAACTCCCTCAAGCTAAGTGGCGCTTCATTATGTTTTTTAGGGATCACCCAACATCAGTCCTATAAAGGAAATCCAGGGCTCGCTCCCCTTTCTACCGTATTTCATCCCACTTTCCATCACTTCTGGTGTTCTCTTGTAAGGGCGCTCCTGATTTTCTCGACCCTACCTCGACATCATTCTTTTGTCTACCCAAACCCTTCATTCTTCATGGATCCTCAAAAAACGCTCTACCTCAACACCTTCCTTACTGTCTCAAATAATCAAGAAAATATTGAGGTTACCCAAACTAACTATCCCACACCAAAAAATGAGATTGTGGCCCAAAAGGCTGATACTAATTTAAGAAGTGACAATTCATCTAACGCTAAGAACCCTCCCAAAGCTTCGGCTGGGGATAAAGGGAAAAACCAATGCTGGATTATCAGGATGGCCGAAAAGGCAATGTCGACACCAAAGAGGAAGATGACATGGACATCGAGGCATACTTCAACCTTCTAGAAAAGGCACGAAAGGATGCTCTCAAACAAAAAGAGTTCTCTCTTATCAGTAGAATTTTCGATGATTCTATCGAGTTATCAAAAATCAAGCTCAAACTCACTAAAGAATGGAATTTCATTGATGGGGATTTCCAGTTCATACCAAAGGCCAAGTACTGGTTTGAAATTCGCTTCGCTAACCCCATTGACAAGAAGCGTGTCTTTGATGGAGGTTGTTTCACGTCTTTGGGCAAGTTGTAATCCTTAAAGAATGGTCCCCCAAGTTCGACCCTTTCCGGGAGAATATTTTCAGAATTGACACTTGGGTTCGTATTCCTCAACTACTTGTGGAACTATGCAACATTGAAGCTATCAAAGCAATCACCAAGAAACACAATATTGTGTCCTTCATCAAATACGATCTCAACAATGAAAGAAAATTTGGAAATAAGTTTCCGAGATTCTACATCAATCTGGATATGGCCGGAGAGGTACGTGGGGATATCTTTATCCATGACGAAAATCGTGTGCGTACCAAATTCAATGTCTGGTTCGAGGATTTCCCGTAAGGCTGCGGAAACTGCGGACTCCTTAGCCATGTCTACAACTTGTGCCCTCTCCATGCTGTCCAACAACCAAAATTCAGGTTGTCATCAAAAGAACTACTCCAAAGGATGAAGCAAAGCCGGAAGCCAGGAACGAAGAGAGCAAAAAAGAGAGCACTGATGAAAGTGAGTGGAAAGTCCAAGGGGCCAAATCTAAGTCTACTAAACCAAATTCTGATCCCATACTTGGGTCCAAGTCTTGTCTTGCTAAGAAAGGGGGTGTTCAGGTCTCGTTCATCTATAAGGATTCTCCTTCATATGAGCCTTTCCTTGAGCATGCTTCTTCCATCTCGGTTCCTCCCCAAAACACTAACCCGGTTAATATTCTTAACCCTTCCTCCCCAATTCAACCTATTAATCAAGTAGTTGTTGCTCCCCAACTGGTCCAAAAATTGGAGGGTGATTCCTTATTGAAGATTAATGATCCCTTGGGATCTGATAATTTAGTGACTATTGATGATCTTATTAACCTTCAAGCAATTATGGACAAGGATGACCTTCTTGATGAAGATGATGAAGCTGAAAACTATTTCGATGAAGACCAATTCATGGAAGAGCACATTGAGGTGGACAACGAAGGAAATCTTCCCTCCGTTGTTTCTTTTCATTCCATGAACTCTAGGGATCTTTTTGTCATCCAGAAAATGGAGGTTATGGTTCAAAATGAAACTAATTCGGTCTCAACTCTAAACAAGAGATCAATGATGGACGACGATGCGGATATTGCGTCCTTTGACCTGATGGGAGGTAACATGAAAGTTAAAATTGGTTAATCCATGATGGGAAGTATCCTATACTATTGCACTTCATTAGAATTTACCGTCCCTGATGATGTGCGTTTTTGATTTTTTGCGACTTTAAATCTCGATTCCTCACTATCTCTAGTCCTACTTGATGTGGGTGTCACCGCTCTTTCGAACCTTGTATGTCTACTGATCAGGCTCGTTGATGTACTCTCTCTGTATGGTTATATGTGTTTAATCATTTGTGTTGCTTTCAATTCACTTGTTATCATGTTGACCAATTATTCACAACTTTCATATCAATATTTATGTTCTTGCGTTCTTTTCCTCATTCAAAGTTGGGTTACCACAATTGATGCTATATTTGGTTGGTCCATCTTCTTGTGAGCTAACCTCTTTAAAATTATAAAACAATCTACTACTGTCATCCTTCAAACAAGGAATTGTTGCTTCTCACTCTACTTTGCGAGGTAACCAAGCACCTCTGGCCTCTTATTTGGTGTGCTAGTGAATTACACAAATTATATAAATATGAATATTCTAAGATGCAGCTCAAATCCTGATATCATTTCTGAAAGGAGCTCAATCCAAAATATACAAACTTTATATCTTGCGGATCATATGCCTAAAATTTTTGTATGGACAAAATTCATGCTCCAAGCCCTCAAAATGTCAATTCTACATTGGTGTGTTGCTGTCTTCAAAAACTATGTATGACCAGTGTGTTTGTTTCCATTAAAGTCTACCTAGATTCATTAGCTTCACGCTATTATCAATATATATGTTGTTGAAGAGTTTTCTCCTCTGTCACGTAACTCAAAACTTGTCTCCTATGTTGATTAATTCATGTTTTTTCATGTCTCAAAAGGAATGGAAAAAGATCTACACTAAACGTGTTTTTGTCGACGTGTTTGAAAACTCGATACCTCATCGTGCCTTTTTTGTGTTGACCTGTCAACCCAACCGACTGTTAATACCAAAGGATAATTCTACCATAATCAGGTTGATTAGCAAAATAGGACTCATACTTCTTTTATTGTGTTGACTTGTCAACTCTTAATACCCTTCAATTGGTGGGCACATCCCATAGTTTTTCCAAACACAAAGAATTCAAAATTCCAATATTTAATGCATTAAAAACTGTAAATGCTCTAATGACGCTTTTTGGCTTGATTGTTTATGTCAGCTTTTTGACATTTATTTACCAAAAAGTAATTCTTCGCTTGTATGCAAAAACTATAATGATAATAAAACAAAAAAGTGGAATGAAGCCAAGCCCCTCCTCTTGGCTATCTATTCTTCTGAAAGCTTATCCTGCCATAGAAGTCTCTGTTTTGGTTATTTGAGAACCATCATCCCTAACTATATACTCTAACTTTTTCGACCTATAATCCTAAGTGGGTTTATATCTCACTTTTATTTGAATCTACAATCTGGATTCAAGAGTAGTTCTATGTATTATTTTCGAATCGATTATAAAAAAAAATTATTTTTTCTATCAAGTTAAACATGATATTTGGATCGTCCTTTGGCTAGGTGGCCTTTTTACGTTTGTTCGGACTAAAGAACCAATTTCATCGATCGTCTGATTTTACAATCAGCGTTACAAAACACATTCACAGACTATAATGTCAAAAATAAGACACCTGGTCCTATCACATCACAAAAAAAGTATCATTTTTGTTTACCTATGATAATAAGCTTTTGGAATATTAGAGGTATGGGCCGGAATAACCTCTGGACAAACCTCGAAGCAGTCTGTAAAATCCACAAAATCAACATTATTGCCCTAGCTGAAACAAATTCGGAAAAACCACCAAATGACAAGCTTTGAAAGTATGCCGGCTTTGATAATATGATTTATTGTCCGGCTAGCGGAAGAGCTGGAGGCTTATGTCTCCTATGGAAGGAGTACCAACTCCGAAATCAAACAATCTCCTTTAAATTCAAAAATGATTGGTTCATCTGTGTTGAATTTTCATGTAAAATGACGGATCATAAAATGAATATCATATTTGCGTATGTCCCCCCCCCCCACAAGAAAAATAAAAAAAAAAAACAATTTTCGGAATCATTATCTCATTTCATCCTTAATTCTGATATTTCTTGCATTATCCTCGGAGATCTGAATGAAATCCAACAACATTCGGAAAAACTTGGTGGAGCACTAATTAATACAAACAGATTCAATAGACTCCTGAATTTTAAAGACATTTGCAACCTCGAGGACGAACCTACTACCGGCAACCCTTTCATTTGGAGGAAAAATCGTAATGGGTCCAATAATATTCTTGAAAAGCTTGACCGTGTCCAGGTTCATAACCAAATCCTTCAATGGTTTCCCCACCTAAAAACAAAAAACCATGCTTTCACCATATTAGACCATTGTCAAATTTCCCTTGATATTTTTGATTTAAAAGTTTTTACACCCCAACCTTTTAAGTTTGAAATGATGCGGACAAAACGAAAATCTTTTGAAAATCTAGTTAAACAAACCTGGAGAGCTAATTTTCCCGGTAATGAAATGTACAATCTCACAAAGAAAACATACCTAATGAAAACAAAAAACAAAGAATGGAGCAAAACGAATTTCGGGAACATTTTTAAACAACTCAAGGAGATTGAAGCAAAACTCGAAGAAGTTCAGAGCAATAATCAACTTACCCTTAACCAAAGAAACGACATGCTACAAACGAATTTACAACTAAACAAATGCGATTACTTTCTTTTCAACAAAGGCATTGGAGACAGAGAACAAAAAATAATCACCCCAGAATATTGATGCAAACTCAAAGTACTTCCACCGCATTGCCACGGGAAGAAGAAATCGCAAAAACATAAAGGCGTTTACGACTACTTATGGGATCTCTCTTTCGTCCGAATGTGAAATCCGTTCGGAAATTAGAAAGGAGTTCTTAGAAAAATTCTCTAAAATTCAACTTGATACTACGATACTAGAAGAAAAACTCCTAGTTATTAAAAATAAGGTTAACAATGAAGATAATATCAACCTAACAAAAGCCCCTAATAATGCTGAGATTAAAAATGCCATTTTCGACATTGGATGTGACAAGTCCCCAGGTCCTGACGGGATGCCTGTTGGCTTTTACCAAAAGTATTGGCACATTGTGGGAGCCGATGTCAGTAAAGTTGTTAAAAACTTCTTTAGGAGCATAAAAATGCTAAAACAAATAAACCACACGTTCATAACCCTTATCCCAAAGATTGATAATCCAACTACAACTAACCATTTCAGACCTATTAATCTATACTCAACAGTATATAAAAGTATAGCAAAAATCATAACAAACCGTATGGAATCTATTATGCCTAAACTCATTCACCCACTTCAAGGTGCCTTTGTTGCAAATCGATCAATCCATGATAATATTCTCATCGCACATGAGATTTTTCACTCCTTTAGAGCAAAAAAGATAAGGAAGGTTGAGTGGCTATTAAACTTGATATGGAAAAAGCTTATGACCAAGTTGATTGGAATTTCATTATTAGAGTTTTGGAAAAACTTGGATTTAACAATAAGTTTGTAGGATGGATTAAGGAATGTATTTCTATTGTTTCCTTTTTTGTCCTGGTTAACAATGGTCCCACCGAACAGTTTTTCCCGGGAAAAGGGCTAAGACAAGGCGACCCTCTTTCACCATACATTTTCAACTTAGGAGCTGAAATTCTCACACAAATGCTCCAGAAAGACTGCAACAACTATGATAACCATATTGGATTCCTTGTTTGTAGACAAGGAACCCCAATCCCCTTCTTAACATTTGCTGACGACATGATTATTTTTGTCAAAGCAAATTCGGACTCATGTAGAAGAACCAAACAAATTTTGGAAACATGCTACTCAATCTCGGGACAAAAGATCAATTACCAAAAATCTGCTTTTCAAACAACCAAAAACACAAATGATAACAACATTTCTCAAATAAAAAATATCTTAGCTATGAACCATACAAAATCTCTCGATAAAGACCTCGGTTTTCCAATCATTAACGGAAGAATTACTAAAGATACCTTCGGGAAAATAAATCTTAAGACCAAACAACAATTGTTGAAATGAAAAACTAACTCTTTATCGCAAGAAGGCCGAAACACTTGATAAAACCTACAAAAAGTTTTTCTGGAATAAAAGGTGATCAACATAGAGTTATCATTAATTGGGATACAATTTGTAAATAAAAAAAATGGTGGGTTGGGTTAAGAAAAGCTCAAACAACGAATAAAGCATTACAAATGAAGCTTTTTATGAAAAATCCTAGCGAAACCTAATAACGCTTGGGTCAAGATTATCAATGAAAAATACCTAAAAATATCAATATCCTAAATTACCAAAAGAAAGGATCAACATTTTGGCAATGGAACAACCTTATAAAACTAAAAACAGAATTCAAAGAGGGACTTATCTGGCAAGTTGGAAATGGTAAGTCAATCAATTTTTGGCATGACAATTGGTTAACTAATTCACCGCTTATAAAAATGGTGCAAAACACAAACCTTATTGATTCAAATATCAAAGTAAGTCATTTTATTAACAACTTAGGACAATGGAATGTCCCTAAAATTGATTTGGAACTACAAACCTAATAAACCAGGATATTAGGGGGAAAATCAAGGAAACAATCATACCAACTAATGAAATCCACGATGGACTATACTACAAAAATAGCAAAAACGGATGGTTTTCTACTAAATTTGCCTCAGAAATGATCGAAGCGCGGACAAGAATTACCCACAATTATGAATGTGAGTGAATTTGAAAACTAGATACACAACCAAAAATTAAAAAATTTTCTTTGGAAGCTTTCACAAAACGGAATTTCAACAAAAGCTAAGCTCATCGAAAGACGAATTGCAATGACTAGGAATTGCGAATTCTACAACCATCACCTTGAGGACCTTTTTCACTTGTTTTTCGAATGCCCTTTTAGTAAACAAGTGATTAACAAAATTGACAAAAACAATATTAAATAAAATGAACTCTATTAACCAAAGCAATAAAATACACGACATCTTAATGAATTTAAAAAAGAAGTTAGGACTAATAAGATGGCTTGTCTCGCAACCATTTGGTGGAGTATCTTGTTTTTTAGAAATAGAATTATTTTCAGTAATGAACCTATTGGTTCCACAAAAAATGTTACGAGCTTTATTAAAGACCAAATCCATAATTGAAAACTCAACACCAACGGTGATGATGTTTATGATCTTAAACAACAACACAAAATAACAAATCATGTCAAAAGGAAGAAAAATGACATCAAATGGGAAAAACCGAAAATCGGTTTCCATAAACATAATTTTGATAGGTCAAAACTTGTTTCGGGAATAACTTCTATTGGCTATGTGATCCGAGATCATAATGGAAAGGTTGTGAGCCTTGACGCAAAAAAGAATTATTTTAACTCAGTTATTAAAGCGAAAGTTTTTGCCTTGAAATCAGGTCTTCAAGAGGCTAAAAGACTGCATATTAAAAAGATTGTAATCAAAGGCGATAACCTTTGTGTTATTAAGGCACTCCAGGGTAGGACTGCACATAAATGGACCGGACCGGAAAACCGGACCGGACCGGACCGGAAATTACGGTCCGGTCCGGTCCTGGACCGTAATTCTAAAATTCCGGTCCGGTCCGGTCCAAAATAGTACGGTCCGGTCCGGTCCTGGACCGTAATTTTTCGGTCCGGTCCGGTCCGGACCGTATTTTTACTCTTTCTAATAATTTTGAACTGAAAAAGCATCCGGTCCGGTCCGGTCCAAACCCGGACCGGACCGGATTTATTCCATACAAAAATTATTTTTTTTAATTTTTTTTAGAAAAAAATAAAATAAAACGGTCCAGACCGGACCGTATTGGACCGGACCGTGGTGGACCGGACCGCAACGGTCCGGTCCGGTCCGGTCCATGGACCGTATCACACAAGTAGGGAAACGGTCCGGTCCGGTCCGGTCCGTCAGTTTCCGGTCCGGTCCGGTCCGGTCCGGACCGTATGAACAGCCTTACTCCAGGGTTTGTGGAGTTGCCCTTGGGAGGTCGAGATGATTTTTTCCGACTCCAAATTGGATCTTCGGTCGTTTGACGAAGTCCAGATTAGACATATTTTTAGAGAAATAAACTGTGTTGTTGACGGATTAACCCACCTGGGTGCATCGACCCCCAACACCAATTTTTCTGATGATTCTGAACTTCGTATTCTCATCCGCAAGGATGCTTTAGGATGGACTACCTCTAGGAGATAGTTCAATCTAATCGCTTTTCTTATCAAAAAAAAAAAAACATGTCCGACTTTGTAGAGGAAGCCACAACACAAAAAATGCTACAATTTTACCTTTTAGATCATTATATTTTTAATGAACATCTAAAATTCTCCATTCATACCACACCACTTGTAAATACTTCCTCAGATCAACAATATAAGGCATTAGAGGGTGATAATTAATGACTTTAATTTCTTTTTCCTTAATTAAACTCAAGTTCCAATAGTCTCATTTACTTAGAAACATGAAAAAAATAACTCATCATATTCCAACTCCTCGTACTAGTACAATACTCCTATAGATCATTAAAATACAGATATGCATGCACCATTTTAGATCTCCATTTTCTTTCCTCCATAAAAGGTGAATGTGTGAAGTTTTTATCATCTACTGTAAACTTGAGTTGAGGTTGAAATTATTAAAGAGCAAGGAAGATAATTACCATAATCAAGGTTTGTCTTCATATGGCATATATATATATCCTTATTTTGTTTTCATCTTCATGCTAGACATCAATGGATTTGAATAATTTTCTGATTTTGTCTTCATTTACTTATACCAGGATTATATGGATTTGATCGACAATGAAGTCAAGCAACGTCTCGATTTGAATTATTCACCGCCAAAAGAAAAGCATGCGGAACACAAGCATGATTTCGACTTAAACGTATCGAATGAGGTCGTCAATGTTGATAAGGGTCAAGAGTTACCTAATGATGTTGTCAATGTTAATGAGGGTGAGGGGTTTGATAAGTTCTACTTTGAAATATATATATATATATATATATATATATATATATATATATATATATATATATATATATATATATATATATATATATATATATATATATATATTCATCCGGATGAAAAGATAAATAAGATACTATTGAAGATATTGAATATCAATTGTCCATCGATACATTGAAACCTAATAACGAAAGTGTAACAAGAGTGTAAGGTCATGATCTTTTCTTTACTTCATGAATGCAGAATGAATACAAATTTAGTACTCATATTGTGTGAAAATCAAATTATAATTATAAGGTTCATACTCCAATTCATGTTGCAAGAATATTCATGACATTTTCTACTAATCCATTGTCACAAGTGAGTTGTCCAGGGAGAGAATCCATCCTTTCTAACATTCCCTTCTTTATATGTGGAATTTGATATCCATTAGATCCTTCCACTCTCATGATTTCCCTCATACATGCTTGTAAAGTCAAGAAAATGTGATTGGTCTTCGATGTTGAGTATTCGTTGAATGCTTTTTCAACGGCATGTATAAGTTCATCCACATTCCTTACACACTCCTTATCTTGCAATGATTGTATTCCCCTAAAAAAGACGAGATCGAGAACGTTTAAGTCTGGGGAGTTCGGTGGTTGAAAAAGCAACCTAATGTCAAAACCATTTTGGGAAGCCGCCAATTTGAATTCCTCGTCATTTGGACTTCCACGCGTTCTTGCATTGTCTTGTTGAATATATATCGTCTTTCCCGAATCCTCAATCGGCCACCTAGCTCTAATACTCGGAATAATCTTTTGAAGCAAAAAGTTTCGTATAACTTCCTTCGTCACGGAGGTGATCGGCTTTGTTACCAACGTTCCTGCAACTCTATTTCGACTACTCCTTACTGCTGGCTCATAAGTGACAAGCGGATACACTCCTATTTTACCAGAAAAAACTTCATTTCCTTTGTTATCGAACATTGGTCTTGCAATAGCTGTCAAAAACATTACCTTGCCGATATAATTCTTGTTTTGACATGAACGAACGGGTTCTTCTTCCTCTCTTAATAGGTAGAAGGTTTTTGACTTTGCGTTACAAAGAACAATTTCTCATTAATGTGAAAAATATTGTACATATCAATGAATTTTGGTTCGGATCGCAAACTACTTGGTTCAAGCATAGACACGCAAAATCGAAGTCGTGCTATCTTATTCTCCTCTTTTAGGAGCGGCTTGATTGAATTTGAGTGACGTCGAATATCACCTTCTTTAAAAACATTGTGTAGTTTTCCATAACTAAACCCGAAGTTTGAGCGAGCGACCTTAATGTCCTCCTTCTGCTTAAAGGTATCAACGGTATGAGACTATGGTCGATTTTAACCCGTTTACTACCACAATTTTTTGTTTTTTTATGAGACACATCACTTGTCATGCCATTTGAATTTTTTTGTGCTTGTTCCCAAATCCTTTGAACAACACGTATAGGTATCGAAAATAAAGAAGAAACCTCTGTTGTTGTAGTGAGTTTTACTTTTCCATTCACACTTCTTTCAAGTAATGCATTATACACCATTTGCCTTTCGGGATTTGATAAGAACTTGCGTTTTTTTGGTTCATCTCCATGAATTGGCATTTGGACATTCTTTGTGCATAATACATACAATATATACACAATATCATCAAACAAATAGAAATAATATTTACATGACATGATATTGGATAACATACATCTATTAAGAGGCATATATTATGCGGATATTTATTCAAAACACATACCGGGATTGTTGGCCAAGTCATCGTTGTCTAGTGGTTGGTAAATAGTTAGATCGATAATCTCGTCGACGTCTTCTTCTCCGGTCTCTTCATTGGCATCTATATGTTCAAATATGAAGTCTTGTTGTTGATGCTCTAGCAACACTTTTTATGTAGTTGATGCTATCTTTTTCAAGCTCTATATAAGGTAAATCATTCAAATCAAATGGAAGTGGTTCATTTGGAAAGCTATTCAAATCGAAGTTGCTATTGATGTAAGTCATATTAGAGGAAAATTGGGTTTTTTTTTTTGTTTACTGATAATCCCAATATATAGATCTCATTAATCAATTCAATATTTGACTCTTGAATCATAAGTTTAAATTTTAATTTTAAAAAATTTTAAAAAAATACTCCAAACTTTGGCTCCAAAGCAAAAAATTTGGTTAGTTAACGTATTGAAATTTTGGCTTCAAACAGGAAAACAAAAAAATGGGGACACAATTTAGGCATTAAATTAGTACGGAGTATTTTTACTGGTTTAAGGAGAAGTTGAAAAGATTGTTGGAAACTCCAAATATTGGGGGCAATAAGTGGACTATTGTACTGTAAAAAAGTGTCTTGGTGTAATGTGCAACCTACTAGCATTTAATTAGAAATGAAAGAATTGGCAATATAGGCCCCCAAATTACTCTCTTTGTGTTTTGGCCTCCACCTTTTCCACCACTTGTTTTTAAAGGAAAAACATAATAAATGCAAATTGTTGTAGAGGATATCATCAATCAGATATATAGTGATGAAATGGACATTTGTGGGTGAGAGTTTTATTATTACTCAAAGGAAGAATAAATACTTTTGATAAAAAAAAATCCTCCATATTCTCCATATTTGGGCGCCTCTCAAAACCAAATATCCTCCATTTCTGATTTTCTTGTTTTTCATCGTCTACAACTCCAGTCGAAACTCCATCATTTTCTTAGCCAATGGAAAACTCAGAAGTTGTTGATGAAGCCGAAGTTGAAGCTAAGGATATTGATGAAGCTGGCAACGGAGAATCATACCCAGTATATGAATAAAAAATGGTGGATTTTGTAACACCCCAAATTCTCAGAACTCGGAGCATTACTGGTTAGGACCTCACAATGGGTCCCGACCTCAGTTTGACAATAATATTACTAGGATCTTGCAACAAGACACAAATAAGGAAAACCGAAATTTATGAAATAGTATTTTTAAGGGAATGAATGCAACAATGTCTAGCAGCCTATAGTACTTAAACAAAGGGAGAAAGATCAATTGTCTTAACAAAGAAAGAACGACGAACAACAACCCCAACCCCCACTCTAAGGAGTACGGAGACCCGGCTGACCACTACTTCCGGATCACTCAGCTGTTGATCTAACCTGCGGTAAATCTAAAAAACACAACAAAAGAAACCATTAGCTAGTTATCTAAACATTAGGAGAGTAATAATAGCACACACACACATAAAAATAATAAACACTCATCATGCCTTCAAACAATCCATTTATTATCTTCATTTAAGTCATTCACTCTAATGATACTTATTTTGTGACACGAGGGATTCCCAAACCTCGCCTCCGCCCCGTGTACCCATCAGGAGTGGATCCGATGCATCTCACCGTGTACCTGTATGGTTTGGGTATAGAGAACCTCCCAGTCTCCTGGCAGAGTTGGGCAGTGATGTCACGGCCCGTTATACATACACTTGGGCCTTAAACCATAAACC
This sequence comes from Fagopyrum esculentum, assembly GCA_033239045.1. Lineage (NCBI taxonomy): Eukaryota > Viridiplantae > Streptophyta > Magnoliopsida > Caryophyllales > Polygonaceae > Fagopyrum > Fagopyrum esculentum. The sequence continues at coordinate 25,156,608 of BSUD01000006.1, read as the reverse complement.
ACGGTCGTCCTAACAAGTTGTTATTTATTATAACACACATTGTACACACACAACTATTATCATCCAACTAACATCCAGAAACCAGCTAAGTAAGTCGCGCGGACTTACTTGAATCAAATCCCACTCTAACAAGTCTCAACTCTGTCTGTACTCGTGGTAACTCAAACGCCTGTCAGACAAGGCATGCGGATCAAAATCACATTCCCAAACTCTTAGAAGTTCTAAGATGTACAATCTTATGAAGAGAGATTACGGAAAAGGCTCTCACAAGGTAAAAGACTATGTTACCCCTGGTCTCGGAAACTCAAAAAAAAATCTATTCTTAATTCCTAATATTTTCTTTTAGAACTCGTTTCCTCTAATCTGATTCTCAAGGTTAACTTAATAAAAAAAAATATGAGGTTAAATCTCAAACACTCGTCAAGAAAACGACATCATTCCTTCCCGGTTATTATTCTATTCTTATACCTATGTGTATAAGTATACATATATACGTTACCTTCACTCCTTTGTGTATATACTTATTTATACACATTCTATTTATTCATAAATATACACTTATATCTCTCCTCTCATACCTATATATGTACGTAAATGTATACACGACATTTCTACTTAAATAGTTATTTATCTCTCAACTCTTACTTCTACCTATACCCCTCTATGTACTGTATTCCTACATAAGCATTTTTATATCTACTACTCACACATGTATGTACCTATATACATTCAGTACTCTACACTTATATATATACCTACATATACTCAACACTCATTGAACTGATTCAAATCTACGTATACTTATCTATTCCTTTACACTTATACTTATACATACATAAATATACTTATATACACTAATATATATACTTATATATAAATCTATTCCTTTACACTTATACTTATACATACATAAATATACTTATATATACTAATATATATACTTATATATACAGCTATTCCTTTACACTTATACTTATACTTATACATAAATATACTTATATATACTAATATATATACTTATATATAAACTACAATTTATACAAAGGTATGGGTATAACTACACTACAGGGACGAAGGAGGCTCACCAATACAACACTAGTCGCGTCTTCGCAGAGGAGCAGACGGTGGCCGGGGTCGATCGAAGTAGTCCCGATTAGAGTATGATCCAATCTTCAGCGATGACAACTCGAAACGTCGGCAAGCGATGCTAGGATGCGGTGTTGTCTGGGTCGCGAAAAGGACGTCGTCCGGGGTCCGTCTACAGGAGGCCGAGTGAGGTTTCTCCCACCGGTCTGTGCAGGCTCCGGCGTTCGGGAAGAGGGTCCGACTCGCGAGCAGTAGGCGTCCCGGTTGTTCGTGGGCTACAGAAGGCTGGAAGTAACTCGGTGTGACACACCAAGCGGCTCGACTCTCCTGGCTCGCAGCGAAGGCGAGGCGAAGTGTGCCCTTGCGTCCCCGACTCGTGGTGCCGGCGGCGGAGGAGAAGGTGGGTCGATTTACCTCTCTCCAACGAGGAAGAAAGGGTTGAAGCTAATGAGGGCTCCGACGATGCTCTGTATCGGCGCTGAACACAGAGGCTCGGTCTGTAGTGTAATCCTAAGCTAGTATAATCTGTCTTACTGATGCGTGATCGCCGGTTGAAGGAATGGTAGATTAGGTTAAGGGATGAGTACGGTAGATAGAGATATAATTAATCGGGTTACAGTAAAATAGGAGTTAAATTAGGGGATGTTAATTAGGTTAAGGGAAAGGATTAGGAGGGTAACGGCTGGGCTAGTGAAGCCAACACAAGCAAGCTGCACTTCTTCCCCTTGGGCCGATCCAGCAGGAAATAAAAGTAAGTTTTGGGCCAACTGCAAGTGGAAGGAATGAGCCTGAAATTTGGGCCGGGTCTGCTCATCTAATTATTATGGAATGATAACTAGATCGTTATTCGCATGAAACCGCTCTTCGGTTTTATTTAAAATGTACAAAATTATTTTCGGTTACATAATTTACCATTTTATGTGAATCAAGGTCACATAAAATGATAGAGATTAAATATCGTTTTATTTTATTTAAAAGAATAAAAGTTGGCGGATCGGAATCCGGTATTAAACGGAGTTTAAATTTTTTTTTTTTTGGGTATTACATCAATGCCCCCTTAAAATAAGTTTCGTCCCGAAACTTAGAATAATGTAACTAATCGTCCGACCTTCTTTGTAACTCTTAGTTTTCATAAAATTCCGTTTTCTACCATGCAACTATTCAATCATCATAATCATGCACACATTAAAGGAAACACAATCACTCAATCCAGTATAAAAGAAAAACATGAAAGGTCAAACCAAACAACATTCAAGTACTAACTCGTCGGTACAGAAGCAGTAGCTAACCCGGCAAAGAACTTGGGATAATTGCGTCTAATACTCTCCTCTGTCTCCCTAGTGGCCTCATCAGCTCCTCGTCTAGACCACTGGATCCTCAATATCGGTATCTTCTTGGAACGCAGACGTCTATTACTACGCTCCAGGACAATTACTGGGTACTCCACAAAAGTATGATATGGATCAACTATTAAATCATCATGGCTAATGACATGTCCCGAGTCTAATATGTAGCCCCTTAACTATTACTTATGAACTCTGGGTAGGAGTGTTGGTTGATAATTAACTTCTCCATCTACTTTAGGATCTCCGAAGAATACATTTCCCAACTCATTTCGGAACACTTTTGACTCTAGCTAAATAATAAGAACCCGACTATAATTTCTATAATAATGACCTTACACATATCCTGGCACTTTACTAAGTGCCTGATGTTTTATGTAAGACCACTCGTTTGGTCTTGTCTGTCTAATGTGACTCAGTCGGATCGTCTCTCCGTTAAAGAGTTATTATATGCCATTGGTCAGGCTTTCAACTTGATATAACCCAAAGCACACTCTATGCGGACATTTTCATATCGATCTACGATTCCTTAACTTGAGGGCACAGTGGACATAACATTGAGTTTCATGCTCTATGGGTTATGGGCCCACCATGCTTCTGTTGCGCTACTCTGATCATTCTATTGTCACCCATTAATCTTAATAACGTCTTCCGTTAGTCCTGATAATTTACCAACTCTCGCTTGTAATTTCTCTTCTAATAACGGCAAGATCCTCTTCCAATAGACCTCCTATCTATAGATGATTTACTATAGTAAAGGGAAGACTTGTACTCTACCTGTGAGTACTGGTTGTCTAAAACCTCGGGATAACCGTCTATATCTGTCGAAAAATATGGCCCTCGACCCATGGAATTTCACAATCGGTCTAGATAACTCCTCGGTAAAATAACTCATCGGTCACATCTCCTTTGAAGAACTGGAACGTGCGTCTTTAGAAATCTCGAGAATTCCTTATGTCTCATTAGAACTTGACTTACTGCTCGTGAGGACTATTCAATGTGGTTATCTTTTCCCAATTCTTTTGACCTCCAAACTTAGGATACATCACGTTAACCTACAGATCCTTATCCTAACCTATTTATCATCTCGTCATGTAGTTCTCTAATTAGCTCCAAATTCTCAAGGTGTGGTAACAAGTCTACATCGAGACAAGAATACCAACCACAAGATGCTCTCTCATGTTTTCCTTGTAAGCTCTTCTTCTAGATGACTCGACTTATAACATTTTCCTTCTTTGAATCAGTCTCTAACTGAACGTTGATCATTATCACCCATTCCGTGTTGGAACCACAGTTACGTTTTACCCTTGCATAGATCTCATAAAGGCATCATCATCTCAATACTTCAGTTATTCTAGCAGTCCCGTCTTTTGATACATGACTTTCCTTCTCATTGGCTACCTTATCTGTTTGGTTTACACTTTACCAGTCATCGTGTTATCGGCCCGATCATTTGCCTTTTATTAGACATTTACCAGTACCATTTGTATTAAAGACATCTGATGTATATGGTTTTCTCAAAAATCAAATTTCTCGACTCGCATTCATTATATTGTCCTTATACTCACGTTGTTTTACCTTCTTTAAATCCTTAACTCCCGTAGGATAGTTAAATCTCTTTAAGCTTCTTCGTACA
>BSUD01000006.1:25103313-25152533 GCA_033239045.1 Fagopyrum esculentum | reverse complement strand
GTCTGTACTCGTGGTAACTCAAACGCCTGTCAGACAAGGCATGCGGATCAAAATCACATTCCCAAACTCTTAGAAGTTCTAAGATGTACAATCTTATGAAGAGAGATTACGGAAAAGGCTCTCACAAGGTAAAAGACTATGTTACCCCTGGTCTCGGAAACTCAAAAAAAAATCTATTCTTAATTCCTAATATTTTCTTTTAGAACTCGTTTCCTCTAATCTGATTCTCAAGGTTAACTTAATAAAAAAAAATATGAGGTTAAATCTCAAACACTCGTCAAGAAAACGACATCATTCCTTCCCGGTTATTATTCTATTCTTATACCTATGTGTATAAGTATACATATATACGTTACCTTCACTCCTTTGTGTATATACTTATTTATACACATTCTATTTATTCATAAATATACACTTATATCTCTCCTCTCATACCTATATATGTACGTAAATGTATACACGACATTTCTACTTAAATAGTTATTTATCTCTCAACTCTTACTTCTACCTATACCCCTCTATGTACTGTATTCCTACATAAGCATTTTTATATCTACTACTCACACATGTATGTACCTATATACATTCAGTACTCTACACTTATATATATACCTACATATACTCAACACTCATTGAACTGATTCAAATCTACGTATACTTATCTATTCCTTTACACTTATACTTATACATACATAAATATACTTATATACACTAATATATATACTTATATATAAATCTATTCCTTTACACTTATACTTATACATACATAAATATACTTATATATACTAATATATATACTTATATATACAGCTATTCCTTTACACTTATACTTATACTTATACATAAATATACTTATATATACTAATATATATACTTATATATAAACTACAATTTATACAAAGGTATGGGTATAACTACACTACAGGGACGAAGGAGGCTCACCAATACAACACTAGTCGCGTCTTCGCAGAGGAGCAGACGGTGGCCGGGGTCGATCGAAGTAGTCCCGATTAGAGTATGATCCAATCTTCAGCGATGACAACTCGAAACGTCGGCAAGCGATGCTAGGATGCGGTGTTGTCTGGGTCGCGAAAAGGACGTCGTCCGGGGTCCGTCTACAGGAGGCCGAGTGAGGTTTCTCCCACCGGTCTGTGCAGGCTCCGGCGTTCGGGAAGAGGGTCCGACTCGCGAGCAGTAGGCGTCCCGGTTGTTCGTGGGCTACAGAAGGCTGGAAGTAACTCGGTGTGACACACCAAGCGGCTCGACTCTCCTGGCTCGCAGCGAAGGCGAGGCGAAGTGTGCCCTTGCGTCCCCGACTCGTGGTGCCGGCGGCGGAGGAGAAGGTGGGTCGATTTACCTCTCTCCAACGAGGAAGAAAGGGTTGAAGCTAATGAGGGCTCCGACGATGCTCTGTATCGGCGCTGAACACAGAGGCTCGGTCTGTAGTGTAATCCTAAGCTAGTATAATCTGTCTTACTGATGCGTGATCGCCGGTTGAAGGAATGGTAGATTAGGTTAAGGGATGAGTACGGTAGATAGAGATATAATTAATCGGGTTACAGTAAAATAGGAGTTAAATTAGGGGATGTTAATTAGGTTAAGGGAAAGGATTAGGAGGGTAACGGCTGGGCTAGTGAAGCCAACACAAGCAAGCTGCACTTCTTCCCCTTGGGCCGATCCAGCAGGAAATAAAAGTAAGTTTTGGGCCAACTGCAAGTGGAAGGAATGAGCCTGAAATTTGGGCCGGGTCTGCTCATCTAATTATTATGGAATGATAACTAGATCGTTATTCGCATGAAACCGCTCTTCGGTTTTATTTAAAATGTACAAAATTATTTTCGGTTACATAATTTACCATTTTATGTGAATCAAGGTCACATAAAATGATAGAGATTAAATATCGTTTTATTTTATTTAAAAGAATAAAAGTTGGCGGATCGGAATCCGGTATTAAACGGAGTTTAAATTTTTTTTTTTTTGGGTATTACATCAATGCCCCCTTAAAATAAGTTTCGTCCCGAAACTTAGAATAATGTAACTAATCGTCCGACCTTCTTTGTAACTCTTAGTTTTCATAAAATTCCGTTTTCTACCATGCAACTATTCAATCATCATAATCATGCACACATTAAAGGAAACACAATCACTCAATCCAGTATAAAAGAAAAACATGAAAGGTCAAACCAAACAACATTCAAGTACTAACTCGTCGGTACAGAAGCAGTAGCTAACCCGGCAAAGAACTTGGGATAATTGCGTCTAATACTCTCCTCTGTCTCCCTAGTGGCCTCATCAGCTCCTCGTCTAGACCACTGGATCCTCAATATCGGTATCTTCTTGGAACGCAGACGTCTATTACTACGCTCCAGGACAATTACTGGGTACTCCACAAAAGTATGATATGGATCAACTATTAAATCATCATGGCTAATGACATGTCCCGAGTCTAATATGTAGCCCCTTAACTATTACTTATGAACTCTGGGTAGGAGTGTTGGTTGATAATTAACTTCTCCATCTACTTTAGGATCTCCGAAGAATACATTTCCCAACTCATTTCGGAACACTTTTGACTCTAGCTAAATAATAAGAACCCGACTATAATTTCTATAATAATGACCTTACACATATCCTGGCACTTTACTAAGTGCCTGATGTTTTATGTAAGACCACTCGTTTGGTCTTGTCTGTCTAATGTGACTCAGTCGGATCGTCTCTCCGTTAAAGAGTTATTATATGCCATTGGTCAGGCTTTCAACTTGATATAACCCAAAGCACACTCTATGCGGACATTTTCATATCGATCTACGATTCCTTAACTTGAGGGCACAGTGGACATAACATTGAGTTTCATGCTCTATGGGTTATGGGCCCACCATGCTTCTGTTGCGCTACTCTGATCATTCTATTGTCACCCATTAATCTTAATAACGTCTTCCGTTAGTCCTGATAATTTACCAACTCTCGCTTGTAATTTCTCTTCTAATAACGGCAAGATCCTCTTCCAATAGACCTCCTATCTATAGATGATTTACTATAGTAAAGGGAAGACTTGTACTCTACCTGTGAGTACTGGTTGTCTAAAACCTCGGGATAACCGTCTATATCTGTCGAAAAATATGGCCCTCGACCCATGGAATTTCACAATCGGTCTAGATAACTCCTCGGTAAAATAACTCATCGGTCACATCTCCTTTGAAGAACTGGAACGTGCGTCTTTAGAAATCTCGAGAATTCCTTATGTCTCATTAGAACTTGACTTACTGCTCGTGAGGACTATTCAATGTGGTTATCTTTTCCCAATTCTTTTGACCTCCAAACTTAGGATACATCACGTTAACCTACAGATCCTTATCCTAACCTATTTATCATCTCGTCATGTAGTTCTCTAATTAGCTCCAAATTCTCAAGGTGTGGTAACAAGTCTACATCGAGACAAGAATACCAACCACAAGATGCTCTCTCATGTTTTCCTTGTAAGCTCTTCTTCTAGATGACTCGACTTATAACATTTTCCTTCTTTGAATCAGTCTCTAACTGAACGTTGATCATTATCACCCATTCCGTGTTGGAACCACAGTTACGTTTTACCCTTGCATAGATCTCATAAAGGCATCATCATCTCAATACTTCAGTTATTCTAGCAGTCCCGTCTTTTGATACATGACTTTCCTTCTCATTGGCTACCTTATCTGTTTGGTTTACACTTTACCAGTCATCGTGTTATCGGCCCGATCATTTGCCTTTTATTAGACATTTACCAGTACCATTTGTATTAAAGACATCTGATGTATATGGTTTTCTCAAAAATCAAATTTCTCGACTCGCATTCATTATATTGTCCTTATACTCACGTTGTTTTACCTTCTTTAAATCCTTAACTCCCGTAGGATAGTTAAATCTCTTTAAGCTTCTTCGTACAGTCCTTCATGAATGATGTTGATTAGAGTTGGTGCTTTTATAAATTCTCCTTTCATCAGTCGAGAGAAAACTTCAAGGTATACCATTGGTATGCGGTTCCAAAACTACTCCTCCGACCACCTAAGACCGGTTATCCAGATTGGCTATTGGGGTGCTACCATTTCTCTGGAAACTCTTATATAAACTTCTTTTGGTAATCATCTTATTGGGGTGATATGGATCCTTATAATAGCCTTTATTCATTTCAACTTTACTCTTTCTAAGGTTTGTCCCAGCAAATATGTAGATTCCAACTACAATCGCCCCACAACTCGATAAGATATTTTACCCTGACATTAAATCATACTTTCTATGTTTGTGCCGCCTTTATGAAAGAGCGCCCTCAATCTTATGGGTGTGAAATGTTAAGTACCCTCTGCCTGGACTGATGTAGGATTTGGTCAAATCATTTGCTTCTTCTTACTCTTCTAGTTCTTCTTACACGAATTCGTCTTTACTAACTGTGATCAGTAAAACTTTTCCTTAGCCAGTAAGTGAGCAAATTCTCATAGAAATTCTCTTTATACCATTACTGATATAAGGGTCATTACCGACCGTCCAAATCATCTTTCTAAATTCTTAATTAGCGTCATTGTATTGGACTCATTCAATGTGACTTTCAAGGATTTTAGTACTTTCTAGTTATTCTTCTTATCTGTCAACCAATCATCACCAATTAACCCGCACATGTAACTTCTAAGTTGTCACCAAGTAGGATGTCGTTGACCCTCTACAACATCATAGACTTACTTTTCTTCCATCTCTTTTGAGGCTTGATATACTTGGTAGAATATATCTCCTCCAGTCTCTCTGTTTATACTTCTTTAGCTCCTCCTACAATCTACACTTTTGTAAGATCGTTTTACTATTACGAGTCCAATTGTATCATTCTTCTTCCATCAACAGACTTATCAATCCTTCTAGGCTGGCTTCTAGGTACATCTTTGTGATTCTCTTACTTGAGTTATCGTCTATTTGCGGTTCTCTATTTTGAACTTGTAGTGTTGTTAGCTTAAATCCCTTTGTGAATGAGAAGTTATTGGGGTCCCTCGAGTTCACCAATACTCTTCTCACACACTCTTCTTCCTTGGTGTTGCTTGTAATGCTGCCTTTACAGAAGTTGATTATTGTTGTATCACGGTCTATGTCGAAATTCTCGTGTGTTCTACGAGATCACTCCACTTCCATGTTGGTGAAATCTACCTTTCCCTTTCTGGCAACGCGTAAGCTTTCAAGTTGCAGCTCTTTAATTCTTCCTATTTGGATGGATAATGTATCTCGTGTTGACTTCCATACTTTTGACTGTCTCGGTTATCAATCTGGATTGTGGTGTCAAGTAGATTGTTGAGAGTGATCATATTCCGCCTTGCTTTTGGCATCAACTTTCACTTCCTAGCCGGTCAGTGAGCTTAAATTTTATGTTTCTTTTCTTGATCGCTACTATATCTCCCTTTTGACTTTCATGTCTATGGCGATTTTCGACGTCATCCTCTTTGGTTGTGAAGTCACTTTACACAACTTGGAAGAGCCTCTAAGTTGCCGTTCTCAAATTCCCTAGTTGGCGATCATCCTTTGCTTCTCCGGAACTACTCTCTTGTATATCCTTCATTTGATCCCGTTGAGTTGACTCAGGTTCCCCTTCTTGCCATTTTCGTGGGTATTATCTTGTAGTCTTCACTCTTCCGTCTCCATGTTCCTCAACGAGTTCAATGGATTGACCGGATGTTCGCCTAACTTAATGCTCATAAGCTTAGCATACTTAGGTGTGTCAACTGAATGAGGATCTAATTCTGTTATTTCCATTAAAGGCATAATATAACTATAAATTTCTACTAATCTTAGGCGTATACTTATCTATATCACATCATATCTTTACAATCAAGTTAATAAGTCAACATAAAGTAAAAAGCTAAAGTCCATACTAAGCATACTGAGATCCACGGTAGTAGTGGTGGTCAGCCGTACTTTTCTATCCCCAACCAGACTATGCATGCATTTGAAAACTAAAAGTCCTTTTTAAACTCAGATCCCTTTTCGGGTTCTGTTTAAGTGCTTATTCGGTCTTTCAGAAGATTTCAAGTGCCATTGTTGCCAACCTAGAGCTCTGATACCATGTTGTAACACCCCAAATTCTCAGAACTCGGAGCATTACTAGTTAGGACCTCACAATGGGTCCCGACCTCATTTTGACAACAATATTACTAGGATCTTGCAACAAGACACAAATAAGGAAAACCGAAATTTATGAAATAGTATTTTTAAAGGAATGAATGCAACAATGTCTAGCAGCCTATAGTACTTAAACAAAGGGAGAAAGATCAATTGTCTTAACAAAGAAAGAACGACGAACAACAACCCCAACCCCCACTCTAAGGAGTACGGAGACCCGGCTGACCACTACTTCCGGATCACTCAGCTGTTGATCTAACCTGCGGTAAATCTAAAAAAACACAACAAAAGAAACCATTAGCTAGTTATCTAAACATTAGGAGAGTAATAATAGCACACACACACACATAAAAATAATAAACACTCATCATGCCTTCAAACAATCCATTTATTATCTTCATTTAAGTCATTCACTCTAATGATACTTATTTTGTGACACGAGGGATTCCCAAACCTCGCCTCCGCCCCCGTGTACCCATCAGGAGTGGATCCGATGCATCTCACCGTGTACCTGTATGGTCTGGGTATAGAGAACCTCCCAGTCTCTTGGCAGAGCTGGGCAGTGATGTCACGGCCCGTTATACATACACTTGGGCCTTAAACCATAAACCACGGTCGTCCTAACAAGTTGTTATTTATTATAACACACATTGTACACACACAACTATTATCATCCAACTAACATCTAGAAACCAGCTAAGTAAGTCGCGCGGACTTACTTGAATCAATTCCCACTCTAACAAGTCTCAACTCGGTCTGTACTCGTGGTAACTCAAACGCCTGTCAGACAAGGCATGCGGATCAAAATCACATTCCCAAACTCTTAGAAGTTCTAAGATGTACAATCTTATGAAGAGAGATTACGGAAAAGGCTCTCACAAGGTAAAAGACTATGTTACCCCTGGTCTCGGAAACTCAAAAAAAAATCTATTCTTAATTCCTAATATTTTCTTTTAGAACTCGTTTCCTCTAATCTGATTCTCAAGGTTAACTTAATAAAAAAAAATATGAGGTTAAATCTCAAACACTCGTCAAGAAAACGACATCATTCCTTCCCGGTTATTATTCTATTCTTATACCTATGTGTATAAGTATACATATATACGTTACCTTCACTCCTTTGTGTATATACTTATTTATACACATTCTATTTATTCATAAATATACACTTATATCTCTCCTCTCATACCTATATATGTACGTAAATGTATACACGACATTTCTACTTAAATAGTTATTTATCTCTCAACTCTTACTTCTACCTATACCCCTCTATGTACTGTATTCCTACATAAGCATTTTTATATCTACTACTCACACATGTATGTACCTATATACATTCAGTACTCTACACTTATATATATACCTACATATACTCAACACTCATTGAACTGATTCAAATCTACGTATACTTATCTATTCCTTTACACTTATACTTATACATACATAAATATACTTATATACACTAATATATATACTTATATATAAATCTATTCCTTTACACTTATACTTATACATACATAAATAGACTTATATATACTAATATATATACTTATATATACAGCTATTCCTTTACAATTATACTTATACATACATAAATATACTTATATATACTAATATATATACTTATATATAAACTACAATTTATACAAAGGTATGGGTATAACTACACTACAGGGACGAAGGAGGCTCACCAATACAACACTAGTCGCGTATTCGCAGAGGAGCAGACGGTGGCCGGGGTCGATCGAAGTAGTCCCGATTAGAGTATGATCCAATCTTCAGCGATGACAACTCGAAACGTCGGCAAGCGATGCTAGGATGCGGTGTTGTCTGGGTCGCGAAAAGGACGTCGTCCGGGGTCCGTCTACAGGAGGCCGAGTGAGGTTTCTCCCACCGGTCTGTGCAGGCTCCGGCGTTCGGGAAGAGGGTCCGACTCGCGAGCAGTAGGCGTCCCGGTTGTTCGTGGGCTACAGAAGGCTGGAAGTAACTCGGCGTGACACACCAAGCGGCTCGACTCTCCTGGCTCGCAGCGAAGGCGAGGCGAAGTGTGCCCTTGCGTCCCCGACTCGTGGTGCCGGCGGCGGAGGAGAAGGTGGGTCGATTTACCTCTCTCCAACGAGGAAGAAAGGGTTGAAGCTAATGAGGGCTCCGGCGATGCTCTGTATCGGCGCTGAACACAGAGGCTCGGTCTGTAGTGTAATCCTAGGCTAGTATAATCTGTGTTGCTGATGCGTGATCGCCGGTTGAAGGAATGGTAGATTAGGTTAAGGGATGAGTACGGTAGATAGGGATATAATTAATCGGGTTACAGTAAAATAGGAGTTAAATTAGGGAATGTTAATTAGGTTAAGGGAAAGGATTAGGAGGGTAACGGCTGGGCTAGTAAAGCCAACACAAGCAAGCTGCACTTCTTCCCCTTGGGCCGATCCAGCAGGAAATAAAAGTAAGTTTTGGGCCAGCTGCAAGTGGAAGGAATGGGCCTGAAATTTGGGCCGGGTCTGCTCATCTAATTATTATGGAATGATAACTAGATTGTTATTCGCATGAAACCGCTCTTCGGTTTTATTTAAAATGTACGAAATTATTTTCGGTTACATAATTTACCATTTTATGTGAATCATGGTCACATAAAATGATAGAGATTAAATATCGTTTTATTTTATTTAAAAGAATAAAAGTTGGCGGATCGGAATCCGGTATTAAACGGAGTTTAAATTTATTTATTTTTTTTTTTTTGGGTATTACAGATTTCCTTTCTAAGTCTACTTCTCAGATTCCGTCGTCGTCCTTCATTGTAGGGTTTACTCAGCCGTAATCGAGGCAGAGGATCGTAAGATTGCCGGCGAGGCTATCATGGTGGAGGATGGAAGGGTTTCCGCCGTCCTTCAATCTGGAGTTCGTCATTGATGCTCCGTCACTGCCGGAAACCAAATCTGTATTTTTTGGGTAGGCTATTTCTACTAGATTTTTAGGATAGACTATTTCTATTAGATTTTGGGTATGATTTTGACTCATTTTGTTAAGTAGTATTGTGTATGCATTTAGTGAATTGAGTATAATGTTAGAGCATTATTGGTACGTTTGGGCATGTGGATTTAATCTTACAGCATTATTTAAGTTTGGTAAAATGTTATCCAATTTATGAGTATGATTATTTTATTGGGTATATGCTTATTATTTTTGTGGTATGTTTCTTATTGTTATGTATATTTAAAGTGACTTAATTTGAAGAGAAAAAAATGGATTGAGTATATATACAATGATATGGATGTTTGTGTACAATATCGAATTGGCATTTTGGGTATGACAAATTCAAATAGGGTATGCTTTTAGTATTAAATGCGACTTAAATTGAAGAGGAAAAATTGATTGAGTATGTATACATTGGGTACGAATATTTTACAAACCAAAATACTACCCAATTTATGGGTATGATGCTTTATGATATTTTTAGTTTTTTGTGTATGTTTGGGTTTTGGGTATGTATGTTTTCGAGTATGTTTGTATAGTTTGACAAAATTATTTTGGGTATGTCAGTTCTGGGTAAATGAATTTTTGGGTAAAAGGTGGGAAATTGTGCATGTTGAGAATTGTGCATTTGTGTAGTATGTAGAGATAAATATCAAATGTCAGATATATCAAATCAGATGGGATGCAAAAACAATGATTATTTTTTGGTCTAAATTACAAAGATAAAAAAGGTGGGAACCAAAATAGATAGTGTTATTGTAAAAAGAGTCCATTTCATCAAAAACGCCATTAGAAATTCACCTTTAACAAAAAATCAAGGTAATATAAAATGTAAGCAATACTCCTTAATTCTTGTGTCCAAGCCTTCCAACGCCTTATATTTGTGATCGGAGGGAGTACTATATTGTCATTTTATTTATAACATCCATTAATACATAATTTGATTGTACAATACAACGATGTACAATGTTTGCTTGTTGTTTCTAACTCTAGTTAAGTCGTTGCGGAGCTTCAAAAACTGTTACTTCATATTCTAAAATGTTTCAATAACAACAAAGTATTTTTATTTTTTTCCAGCTTTCTTTTTCCATTTGTATTAATTTTCTTTATGTGATTTGCTACATTCATGATACAAGAGACTCATGTTTTTTTAAAAAAATACAACACTCAGTTGAACGAAGAAAAAGGCAAAATGACAAATTATAAGAACATAATTCAATAGAGGGAGGATATAAAGCCCTCCAAATGAAACTTCTATGAAAAATTCTTGCCGAACTAGAAAACATTTGGGTGCATATTGTTAATGAAAAGTATCTGAGAAACACTAATATTCTACAATATCATCTAAAAGGACCAGCATCTTGGCAATGGAAAAACCTTATAAAACTCAAATCCGAATTTAAAAACGGAATTATTTGGCAGATAGGCAATGGTAAATCCATCAACTTTTGGCAAGATAGTTGGGTCACAACGACCCCCTAATTAAATTAGTACAAAACACCAATCTAATCAATACTCAAATTAAAGTCAGTCACTTCATCAATTCGAATGCATGGGACACCACTAAAATTGAAAATGAGGTACAAAACATTATCAGCCCAACAATTAGAAAACAAATTATAGAAACAATCATCCCAACAACAGAAATACAAGACAGACTTTACTGGAGAAGCAGCTCAAACGGCTGGTCCTCCACAAAATCAGCCGCGGAAATGATTGAAAAGGAGTCAGGATGTCTTCTTGACTATTCTTGTGATTGGATTTGGAAATTAGACACTCAACCCAAAATTAAAAACTTCATATGGAAAATCTCTAGAAACGGTATCCCAACAAAAACAAAACTTAACGAAAGAAGAATCGCAGTTCCTAAAAACTGCGAATTTTGTAATCATCAACTCGAGGATCTTGTACATCTTCTTATTGATTGCCCCTATAGCAAAAATATAATCGCAAAATTTGACTCAAATATCATCACCATTCTTAGTACCATTAACACGGAAAACAAAAGACTTCACGAATTCTTGTTGGAAATTAAAAATAAGATCGGGCTTTCTAATTTCTCCCGATTTGCAACCATATGGTGGAGTATTTGGTTCTTCAGAAATAAAATCATATTTAACAATGATGCAATCGGATCGGATCATAAAATCCTAAATTTCATTAAAAACCTAGTTCAGAATTGGAAAAATCATAAGGCCGATGATGATGACTATGATTTTAAATATATTCAAAAGAACAACTCACCCAACACAAGAAAGAAAAATAATATTAAATGGGATAAACCAAAACCTGGGTTCCACAAACTCAACTTTGATGGATCAAAACTCGATTCAGGAATAACCTCCATTGGTTTTGTTATACGAAATCATTACGGTGATGTTATTAGCTTGGACGCTAAGAAAAATAACTTTAACTCCGTAGTTAAAGCAAAAGCTTTTGCGCTGAAAGCTGGACTAAAAGAGGCAATAAGATTAAATATAAAAAAGATCGAAATTGAGGGTAATAACCTTTATGTTATCAAGGCACTCCAAGGTCTTTGGAGTTGTCCCTGGGAGATCGAGATGATTATATCCGACTCCATACTTTCGCTTCTTTGAGGAAGTCGAGGTCAGACATGTGTTCAGAGAAATCAACTGTGTTGCTGACCGATTGACCCATTTGGGAATTTCGAACCCCAACACACCCCTTTCTGACGACCCCGAACTTAATGTTCTCATCCGCAAGGATGCTTTAGGATGGACTACCTCGAGAAGATAGTTCATTCCTAACCGCTTTCCGTTTTAAAAAAAAAAATAAAAAAATAGAGGGAGTATATAGGGTGTCTTCAGATGTTAATTTTGTACAATTTTTACACCATGATGCTAAAGCTATTGGAATTGACAAACTTGTCTAACACCATTATTTTTGGCTGACAATGGTCATTGATTTTGTGAGTTCGTCAAACGTTTAAATTGACTCACACAAAAAACTATCGATGGTTTTCTCATTAATCATTAGTTGTTGAATTGTAAGTTAATTAATGTATTTGTCTTCATTAATTTCACATACCTAATCATTAATAAGCTGACTAATAACTATTATCGCATTCATTTTCTTCTTGTTCAAGAGGAAATTCAAAGTAACTTATCTGGGCCAATTTATGAACCTGGACTATCATCTTTGGCTAGGAAAAAGAAAATGCAATAAAAAAAAGTCCTATAATGCATTAAAGAAATTGTATCCAACAAGTTAAAAATGCGTAAATATATACGGCAACTTAATTAAATATATTTTCCTTATTTTTCTTAATAACAAGGGAATTCGAAATAGTAATTCTACAGGCAGGAAGAAATGGGAAGTCTAGAAGCATGTGTGTAAGTGATGGAATTAAGTGAAGTAAATAGTCACATACTCACATGGAAGGCAAGAGGGTGAGGAATGATTCGACTTCCATTCTCGTTGGCTTTTCAAACCATTTTAAAGTTTTGGACCCAACCAGCAAACTTCATGAAATGGGTCCCATCTTGCCTCTCTCACGCTTCATTCTGTAAATTCTGTGGGTAAATGTATGGAAGAAATTTACCAGCTTCCTTTTTCACATTGCTTTTCCCAGCTTCTAGATGGAGCCCTTTTGACTTTTTACCATTTTCAGCACAGCCGTCCTGAAATGGAGTGCAAGGAGATATGCTGAATCATTCAACAAGGAGTACTGAAAGTAAAAACACAATCACACTAAACTATTATCTTCAAAATGAACTACACTAACTTCACAGTTATGTGCAATGCGACTGCATACATAATAAAAATTAGGAGCGAAGACAACATGCAAACAGAATGGCCATATACACAGTCATGACAGTTTCAATATTCAAGGATCAAATAAAGCATCATCTCAGAAGACTAGCGAAGCTAGGAGGATTGACAATTGATCAGTCTAATGCTGCCACACAGCAAGCATGCAATAATATAAAGATAAATCAGATCCCTGTAAAAATTCACAGAGCACTTGTATGAACAAAGAATACATTCATGAATTCAAGATGATTGAGTACTGTAATGGAACCAGGAAGGATTGTTTTTACTGCCAGCATTCAGTATTTCAATTAGCATAATTTTTTGTAACAAGAAATATGCTCTTTTGATACCTGATGTGTCTGTAAGATGAAGCCCGCTGAAGGGTTGCAGTGCTCCGGCTGGACGAGGACAAGCATGGACGTAGAACTCAGCAGAGATCGAGGTCATTTTTTTACCATCAGCATTATTACTGACTCAACCAACTTGAATGCTGGGGCATAACAAGTATTTGATAATACATTAGAATATACATTGCAAGAGATTCTAGAATTTTTTTAACTAAAGTTGCGACTTGGATTCATGTAATTAAGGCATAAATAATACCACCTTGTAGTTTTACTGAACTTACATGCATCTATTGCATTTCACAAGGACAAAATTTATGATCTCAAGATGAAAACTTATTCTGATCAAGCCAGAATTAAGGCTTTGATTCAGAAGAACCAAAAAGAAGTAGTTGCCGACCGCTCCTAACCCCAGATCAAGCTCTACACATACAATCCGGGGCAGGGTAAGTATAGACAGACTGCTTGTCCTTCCTTATTCTAATTTGGCCTACCCTATTCACGTGCCCAGCTGCCACTGCCCCTTGAAACTCTGACCATGTCAAGGTCTTGTTTAGGAAAAGCCGTCCCAACAGTACCATGTTTGGCCTGATCGCCTTGAGGTTCTTGTATGCTCGGTGTCCCAGCTGCAAAAGTTCATGCAAATTACCATGAGGGATCAAATTTTATCATTCATATTAACTCTGTTTTTGGAACACAAAATCCAAGTTTTTGTTTAGCATCATGTACACCTACAACTGTCAAAACATGACTCAAAACAACTAGAATACTGGGATTTGGCAGATGGAAAATAAAAAAAGTTAAGCATAAAACAACCAAGAGACAGAACTACCAAAAGCCACATGAACTTTTTGACTTGGCTCACATACAAAATTTAGAGTCTGGTCAAGTACTTAACAAAATGTAAACTCAAAAGTCAAAACTACGAGTATAAGCTAAATTAGAAGCTACTTGCTTCAAAACCTGACCTAACCAATCCGATTGATAATGTACATCATAATAGTTTATGAATAAATGATAGTTACACACTCACAGTCCAAGTTACAACAAAATCCTCAGTCACTTACCAGGGCATTGTGCATGTTGCCTAGTGAAGCAGAAATGAAAATGTCACTGTGCATGCTCACATAATAGTCCACTGCAGCTAAGAGGGAGGATTTTCCTTCAACCTTGTCCCGTTCCTTTGCGGAGCTAAGACTGTTCTTGTCCTCCATTCGAGGAAACAATGCATGCAGAACTGAAATTCTAGCTTCTCCACCATAAACCTGAACCAATATAACATGATAATTCATTCACAGGAAATTTTGAATGATTACCCTTATACCAATACAAAAAGATTCTGACCTTATGGGAAGCAAGATAAACGCTAGTCTTGTTAGAAAACCCGAGAGCTACCAGAAGCAATCCAATCTCTTCAGGAGTCAAAGGGCAGCGCCCCTGGTTTCTCAACTCCTCATCAGTATACTGGGAATTCAATACTTTTCCTTGCCAAAGTACTTGTCTTAATTTGGAAAGAGCCAACATTTCAGCTCTACCACCACCAAAATCACAGGACGAGTGTGCAGCCATATCCTGCATCACAGACAATGAAAATAGATACATGACTGATTCCTGTATAGCAACCTTAAAGAATAAAGATATTCTTGAAATTATGACTAATGTTTTATTCAATAAACACGTGAAGTTGAAAGTTCTCTCACTTTATCAAAGCGAAGATGCAATACAACATACTTTCCCGCTCCTTGTTCAGTGAGATCATCCATCCGATCCTGCATGTACCTTGTCCCATTGGGGGCTCCCTTTTGGCTGGGAAAACGTAAACGATTTACAAGGGTTGCACCTAAAGTTCTAATATGTGGAACGAAAACCAATGATTCAAGGTTAACTTTGCAACGAAGTTGTTGAATTGCTTTGGGCAGGTTGTCAAACGCCAAACGGTGAGAGAATGGAGCAATAGCAGCAATCCCATGACTGAAACAGTAAGACGCAATTCATTGTTAGACCTCCATAATTCCAGCAATGAAAAAACAATGCAGTGATAAGATTTTTGGTTTCGAGCGGTACGTTTTAGTCAAACTCTAACCTCTCCAGTATAGGTATTACATTCTCCATGTACCAATCAGCTGAAGCATGAACAGGCGCATATTTGATCCGAGTTTCACGTATGCCTGTAGCGTAGTACTCTCTAGTGCTCCAAAAGTATTCATCAGGTAGCTCCTTAACTATACGAACTTCATTACTTAAGCTATCGATGAAGTGATCAACATCAAATATATCATCGAATGCACTGCATATATAGCCACTCACATTGATTACCGTGAATTCTAATGTGAATAAAACCAAGAAGAAAATTAAGCTTTATGGTCATAAGATACCTTGAATCTTGCCAAACTGGATTTATATCCAGATGTGGGATAAGAAGAGTTGCATTAAGGATTTTGGCCACAGCAACAGCATCACAGATCTTCAAAGGAATCAATGGTATCAAATAAAAAGAAAGTTCCAGCATCCATTTTCAAGACTAGACCACCAAAATTAGGGGGTAAAAAGAGCCGAACGAGACGAGCATTGGCATGTTCAAGCTCGGCTAGTTTATAAACGATCTAACCGGAGAGAGCCTAAATTTTATACGAGATGTTCATATTCGACTCGTTTAGAGAGTAAACGATCTCGAGCCGAGTAGCCCGACTAAAATAATGCTCCTATAGTGTTATTTTAGCTGAACGAGCCGAGCTTCACCCGAACAAGGCGAGCATTGACATGCTCAAATTCGGCTCGCTTATATACAAGCTGAGCCCGAACGGACTTTTTTGTACGAGCTCTAAAATGTGTTCATATTTGGCTCGTTTCGGAGATGAACGAGCTCGGACCGAACTTTTGACGAGCCTAGCGCGAGTTGAGCCAAAGTAGTTTTTATCATATTACAGCCCTAACCGAAAGCCTTTTTAAACTTCAATAAAATTGTACAGCAAATACCAGAACAAAAGGTAGCTAAGTTAAGAGCAATAACAAAAACTCTTCTGCATTTCATTTAGGAATATAACATACAAATGGTATCAACAAAACACTAGCATAGTAACCTACTATAAGTTGCTTCCCGTTTCTTTACAAACACGGGTAATGTGCAAAATTCAACCAAGAATTGGTCAATTGAAATAAGCATAATGAAACGAGAAATGTTAAAAATAATTTAGTGCATACAAAATTCAAAATGAATCAAGGAATGCAAAGTCACGTACCCCCATTCTTTGCTGGTTAAGCCCTCCATCTAGAAACACTTGTATATAACCTAGCGACCTTTCGGGCAGTGCTGTCAGACAAAATGTTCATCAGAGATGACTTAGTTACACCAGCTATCAAGCCAAAAAAAACTAAACAATCATCATCAATAAGTTGATTGGAACTAAAAATCCCATAATTTTCTATTGAGCCAGGATATATAGAACAACTCACGAGGAAAGTTCATGGAATCAATACAACTCTTCCATCCTTGATCAGGTAAAGGAGACCACAATTCAAACTGTTCCTTCAGTGACTAGTAAAAAACAAAAATGGCAAAGACAAATCAAAACAACAATTACATAGCAGATTATAAAAAAAAATTCCAACATCAACTTAATTTGAAGCACGTACTCACAGGCTGGTGCTGCAAAGCGTCTTTCAAGAGCATCCAGTGCCTAGGTTTGGGCGCATTCCATTCCTGCAATACAAAAAATTTAAACTGCACTCCTAAGATCAAAATTAAAAAAATTATACTAAAATCATTAGTGTGAATTACAGAGAAGATCGAAGGCGAATCTCGGCCGAGAGGGGAGAAGAAATTTGGGGAGAAAACGGGGAAAAGAATGACGAAGAGGGTAGTGAAAGCCGGGGATCTTTGAGCGTAATATGTTCGTAGTTGAGACCTCATCGTGGGGGTTCGATCGTCAGCGATTGATCGTAAGGATGAGAAGAGAGAGAAACCCCAAAGTTTGATGAGATCATGAGATGGAAGTTACAAGTAAGAGGTCGCCATTGCAGGCTTGCAGCAGTTGCCTTAGAGAATAGTAGCTATCTAATTTTGGAAGCAGTAATCCATATACGCCCGTCACCCGGTATATTATTATTATTATTTTTTTGTAGGAACTACTCATCTAGTCACTATTCGTATAAATAAAAACATTGGCTAGTAATCACGCGGAGTTAGCCATGCCCCTTACATCATCACCAAAATCTAAAATACCCTGAGTAGGGTCACACAATATATATAAAAAAAGAAGAAGCAAAGTTCGCTAGGAAATCTACAACACAATTGTTCTCACGATAAGTGTTACGAACTTGGATAAGTCAATCTCTTCGCATGAAGTCTTGCCGCAGATGTATCAAGCTAGAAAGTGGATGACACCGAGGTAGATTTTTCTCAATAAGAATGGTCACTAGTTGAGAATATGTTTCAATAATAACATTCCGAAAACCAGATTCCCAAGCTAATTTCAGAGCATTTGCAACGCCCCACAATTCTGAGACAGGAACAGTACATGTTCCGATATTGTGAACACCTCCTTGTTGCCACACGCCATCGTAATCCCTAATAACACAGTCAGCCGTTGTTGTTCCGCTACTTTGTACTGCTCCATCTGTGATCACCTTAAACCACCCATACGTAGGTGGTAATCAAGAGACCATAATAGTTCATTGATATCTACTTAAATCACTTGGAGTCTTTGATTTGCATGTTGCATAATAACCTTTGTCTTCTGAAGAACAAATGCTCCATAGTTTTTCTGCAAAAATATCACACCACGCATAATTTATAATATAAAAACTAGGGCTTAAGATATTACCTCTAACTCATGCATTAAAAGGCATGTCGATGAATCCTTAAATAATAGAAGATGCATTATGATCGGTCCACGTTTGGAACGTTGTTGGACAATTCCTAAAAAGATGTATGAGGTCTTATGATACTCCATTACAAGCTTTACAAGACTGATCCATGGTAATGTGTCTTTTGAACCGTTCACAGTTTGTTAAACATCCTCCACATAAAACCTGCCATAGAAAAGCTTTTCCTCTCTCTTGCATAGGTAGTCTCCATAAGCGATGAAACAACTCCCTATCTGCAAACTGGAACTCCATGGATTTCGAAATAATACTACATCCCGACTGTATAGTATATAAACCCGATTGCGAATAGGGTCATGAAAGCTCATCCTTTTTAGACGGGTCAATAGTAAATGAATCAAGAGAAGAGTGAACCTCTTGTGGCAATAGATCATCAAGCTCATACAAACAGCAATGGCCTTTTACAACCCAAAACGATCGAATAGTTAAACGCTCTTCCATAGATGTAATGGTCCGACACGAAAATTCCTTCGACGGTTTGGAACCCAGCCATTTATCCATACAAAAAGACATATTAAGCTCATCACCTATTACACTCTTAACATTCTAGTTAATTATCATACTTAATCCCACAAGTATAGCCTTCCATGCATGAGACTTAGGTCTAGTAGTAGAGTTCGGTGTACCCAGATACTTAGCTCTAAAAACATTGACCCACAACGGCTTTGTAGTGGTAACTAACCGCCATGCTAATTTCCCAACGAAAACCCTGTTCAAAACCGTGGCATGCACGAGCCCTAATCCTCCATGCCCCCTTGGTTTACAA
The DNA here is from genome assembly GCA_033239045.1 of Fagopyrum esculentum. NCBI lineage: Eukaryota > Viridiplantae > Streptophyta > Magnoliopsida > Caryophyllales > Polygonaceae > Fagopyrum > Fagopyrum esculentum. The sequence continues at coordinate 25,133,663 of BSUD01000006.1, read as the reverse complement.
ACATCACTCCATTTTACCAAATGCATCTTCCTATTATATGTAGAGCTTCCCCATATAAAATCACAACAACACTTGTCAATTTTTAGCAATGCCTTGTGGAAGAATGACCGCCGACATTGTATATTGGGGTATGGACATAAGCACCGATCGGGTAAGTGTCACTCTACCAACAAAACTCAGAGTCCTTCTTGTCCATCCGTTCAATCTAGATTGCATCTTTTCCAATATAAATTGAAAGTCTCTACTGCACATGTGACCTTGCAAGATATGCATGTATAAATACTTTCCCAAATCTAAAGTGACTGTAACACCACTCCAACTCTCAATCCGGTTTTGCAGCTCCTCGGTAACATTGGGTGAAACATAAATACGTGATTTCTCCACATTTACTTTCTCACCTGAAGCCATGCAAAATCTCTCAATAATCTTCTTAACAACTTGAATTTGTGAGCACGATGCCTCCACAAAAAGAGTTATATCATCAACAAAAACATGTGCGATAACGGAGGTCCGCTTCTAGATAAACGAATAGGTAACCAATCCCCGCAGCTTACTGTTTCATTAATAAGATGACTCGATCTCTAAGACAAAGAACAAAAAGATACGGAGACAAAGGGTCACCCTGTCTCAAACCTTTTTCAGGAATAAATTGATCTCCTACCTCTTTATTGCACTGGACATGCATGTGTGTTGATGTAATACACTCAGTAACCATAACAATCCAATCCTCCGAAAAACCTGCCCATCTAAGGGAATCAATAACAAAACTCTAATTCAATCTATCATAAGCTTTCTCTAGATCAAGCTTCATGACCATCCATTTCCGTCCCGATCTCTTACGTTTAACTGAATGAATAACTTCTTGCATCAGAATAATATTATCTTGCATAATTCTAACCGGAATAAAACTTCCATGAGTAGGACCTACAAGATCACCATCACTCCTTGCATCCGTTGGACCATCACCTTCACAATGATCTTATATAGGACATTACACAAAGCTATTGAACGAAACTGACTAATTTTCTCCAACACTCCCACTTTTGCAATTAAGCAAAGGAGCGTATCATTGAGACCTTCCGGAAGATGTTTAGTTGTAAAAAACTTTTGTATTGTAGCTACCACTGAACTCCCCACAATGTTCCAACACTGTTGATAGAAAAATGGTTGAAAGCCATCAAGAACCGGAGCCTTAAATTTTCCCATAGACTTGACGGCTCTCCAAACATTCAACCCATTCGGCTCTCCTTGTAATCTACTCCAATCCACGGCATCTAAGACGGGATAAGTAAAATCAACACTACTCCGGTCCACACCACCAACATCAAACAAACTATACATATGCCGAAACCAATTAGTTGTGTGTTCCTCAATTTTCACATCATCTAATTCCCAATGACCATCATCCAAAATAAGACCCTCAATCTTGTTCCTTCGACGTCTAATAACTGTGGATAAGTGATAAACAAAGTGTTCCTTTCCCCATCCATCAACAACGTTTCACGCGACTTTTGAAGCCAAATAAGTTCCTCTCATTCAAAGATAATCTCCAACTCAACAACTAGCTTATTATTCAAATCCAAAAGTTTTTGAGATGTAGAAAAAAGTGGATGGCTTTGCGTAGTCTTCAACTGATCCAAAATCTCTTGTTTCTTGCGAAAAGTAATACCAAACACACGACGATTCCAAGTAATAAGCTTAGACTTTAATAAAGAAAGAGAAATACTTACCTCTTCATGAGATGACCAAACACCCTTAACCATAGGGATAAAATTAGCATGTGTCAACCAAGCGACTTCCATTCTAAAAGGTCGACGCTTAGATCTCACACGTTTTGGGGAAGAGAAGCAAAAAAAAGTAGAGGTGAATTATCAGAAGAATATTGAGCTAAATGACGAATTGTAGCATCAGGACATTCCAATCTAGCTTCCTTGTTCATCAAAACCCGGTCCAAACGTTTAGAAATAATGCGATTTGTTTTGGTGCCTCTACTCCACGTAAACTCAGAACCCAAAAAAGCCAATATCAATAAGTCCATGTGTATGAATGAGAGATTGGAAAATATGTGTGTCCTCATGCAACCCACTAATTCCATCCTTTCATTCATCCAAGTTGTGAATACAGTTGAAATCACCTCCCAATAAATATGGACCATCAACACAAGCAATATCTATATCTAACCGATTCCAAAACTCTTTTCTACGATGTGCTGTCAGTGGAGCATATACAACAAAAAAATGGAATTTATGCACTCCTTTGGTAATGCTAACATGCACAAAATTCTCATAAATATGAATGATATTAAGTTGTACTTGGTTTTCATACCACAATAACCAAATACCACCCTAAAAACCTACTACTTTCACCCGGATACACCATGTAAATAACATTCGATCGCAAACCCATTGTGCGTCAAATCCTAAAATCTTAGACTACAAAACAGCAAGAATATCAATGTTTTGGTGCTTGAAAATATATTTGATAGCCCTACGAACCCATTCTTACGAGCTCCGCAAACATTCCAACATAAACAATTCATTGGAATAAATAAATATATACCGTAACGTAGAACTAACTTCATGGCTGCATATCAGCCTGAGCTTCAACCCTCATATCCACTCATTTACTATCTGAGTTGGTCTAAGTATTACCAGCCAGTACCGTAGGTTGACTATCCATAGAATCCACCACCAAAATTGTATGATTATCAACTTTTGTTCCAGGATTACCCACATAAGCAATCTCATTTCTTTCTTGATTAGTCATTGGTACTTCCTCATGGCGTGCCCTTTTACCCACAGTGGCTACCTCATGATTAGGGAGAGTAGTAGATTGCATTGCAAACACCTTCTTACGTGCTAAGGCTCGTAATTTGTTTAGTTTATTATTGTATAGTTCACTCCCCTTACCACCCTTACTCTTCCCGTCATCACCTTCTCTTTGTGCACTTTTGCCTTTAACCTTCGGTTGAGTCGTAGTTGTTGTAAGAGCCTTAGTTGTTGAGTTGTTGAGAGTGAGTGTTGAGGATCCAGATTGTGCCTGGTCCGCCCCTGCGTGACCCAAAGGCCGCCCCTACGGTTTGCCTGGGCTTCATCTGCACCTCCCTGAGCCGCCCCTACGGTTTAGGGTGTGTTGCAGCCGTCTTTGTTGACTCTTGACTCGTGCTTTTGGACTGGCTTCCTATATAAGTCACCTTTGCGTCCTGATGAGGGTTTACTTGATCTTCCTCACCTTCATCTTCTCTCTCACGTTCATCTTCTTCCTCTTCCCTCCTTTGATCTCTTTCTTGATCTTCTTGGATCCTTGTGAGTTTGTGAGAGTTTGAGTGTGGTTTTGATTGTGGATGTTGATGTTGTTGTGCTTGTGATTGAGTCAACCTTGAGGTTTTGGTGAGGTTCTTTCCTCTATTGAGGTTCAGCTTGGTGAGTCCTTCCTCCATCTCTTTTTATCTTGCTTCTTTCCTTCTTTTCTTCATCTATAACTTAGGTTCCACAAATTTGATCTTGTGGCAGCCTTGATTGGCTTCATTTGATGTATATATATACTATGGGCTTGATTGCTGGCTGAAGAAGGAGTGAAGATATTCGAGTGAAGAAGAGAAGAGGAGCTGAAGGTGTGCCCTCTACACACCAGCCGCCCCTGCGCCACCTTGCAGCCGCCCTAGCGCCACCTTGTCACCGCCCCAGCGCCAACTTCCAGCCGCCCCTGCGGCCACCTCCACCAGCTTGAGTTTGCACTTGCTTCTACAGGTGTGTCTTGCTTCTAGGCTTGCCTATGGATGGCATTGTCTCTTCCTTTCCTAGTGTGAGTGTGTAGTACCATGCTAGATATAGATGAGAGTATATGATGATGTTATGATCATCCTTATACGACTTTTGAGGATTATAGGTTGTGAAGTTTAGGTTGAGGATGATCCTATGGATCTCTTGGGTCTAGGTGTGACCCCTTTGATTGATAGGAGATTGATATTTCTCTATGCCTTGTTATTAGGCAATGTCCCTATCAAGATTGGAGGTTGATCGTGGTTAAATGTTGTACGAGGTTGAGGTAAGTCCGTAGGACTTACTTAGCTACCATCCTTATATTGGGTGTTTGCATGAGTGGTGTGTGTGTGTGTGTTATGTTTGCTATGATATCATGTGATGTCGTTTATTACCGACCTATGTTTTATTTATTGCCCCGTATGCGTGGCTGTGATAGACTTTCCCTTTCATCCCGCCGTGGAGTCTGGGAGGTTCTCTAAGGTCATGCCACCTAGCATATAGGAAGGGCACAATCCACTCCCATAGGGTGCACGGGTTGTGTGACCGACACTACTTTCATATGGCTAGCAGGCCCAGAGGCGAGGATGATACGTTTCTCGTATCACATAGTTTCATCTATCTATATATATTCGATTTGAGTGAATGACTATTATATAAAGATGATAAAATGGGTAAATGTGTGATAGCATGCCTATGTGTTTATCTTTCATGATTGTGCTTGTGCTTATGCATTACCTTATATATGTATGGTTAGCTAATGGTTTCATACCATGTTGTAGATGTCTTGCAGGATAGGCGAGCTGTTGAGTGACTTGGCAGGGTGACAGGCTGAGGACTCTTGTACATTAGGGGGTTATGGCTTTTGGGGTTGTTTATGTTTTCCTCCTGCGTGAGGATGATGTTTTGTATACCTCCTGTGTGAGGGTTATTTTTGATACTCGGTTGCGATCTTATTTACCTTTTGGTTGCACAGTTTTATAGAGTTTATGTATTTATTTTATATCTGTCAGTGTCAAGTTGTAAGGTATAGTAAACTTGTTGTCAAGTTAGGGTCGGGATCTATTGTGAGATCCTAACCCAATGTGGCATCTCGAGTTCCGCGGATTCGGAGTGTTATAGTTGCAGTAAACATAACGTCCATAACAGATTCTTCAATCTTGTCCTTTCCTCTAATCACCACTACCCTTGCTACCGATTGTGTAGCACCGCCATTTGCTTTCCCCTTACTACTCTCACTAACATGTCGTCCCACATAGGCACTTCTTTCATCCACACTTCTCTCTAAACTTATCTTTTCTTTTCCTTTACGAGTACTGTATTGGACTAGATTAGCAATATGAGGCTTACATGTAACCTTAATAACTGATACAAGGTAGTGCATTTTTTCCTTTATTTTTCCAGTTAGGATTTTTCTTGGTCACTAACATCCAAGGGCCAAACCCTTGGTTTCCAACAGGCTGCAGCATTGTAGATCCCTCAAAAGAAACCTTCTTTGTCATAGAAATGCCATTCTCAACCTTTTCAATTGGTACAGATGTCATTGTAGTTGTATACCCAACAGCAAGAAGGAATGTGCATTGAGGCGTCAAATGACCATATCTTCCACAACGGAAACAAATAGTCTGAAATCCTTCATACTCTAAAGCACACTTATTCCCACTGATTAAAATTGATTATTCAACGGCTTACCCAAGTCAACTTGTACACATATACGAGCAAATCAAATCCTATTAGAATATAGCGTTTTAGGATCCGCAACTATGGGTACTCCAACCCTTGATGCCATACGACAAAGCACTGTCTCCTCATAGTATTGAATTGAGAGATCAAATATCCTAACCTAGACCGGTGTTGGTGTTATTTCCATAGATGGTAGAAATGAAGGAGTCTAGCACTTCAAAGATAGACATCGACCAAACACCGCCCAAGGCCCTCTTGTCAATACTTTTAGAAGGTCTGTATCATTATTAAACCTTTTCATGAAATAGCCATTAGATAGGTTAACAATTTGCATACATGATCTAAACTTCCACATTTCTCGCATCTTTCGCTCCATCATTGGGAAAGCTATCGGAAAACCAACAACCTTGAAAACAATCAATTTTTCCCACACCTTATTCAAAGCAACCTCAACCTCATCATCAAGAGCCACATAAGGCTCCCCATCTTCACCATCTAGATAGGTCAAATTTATCTTACCATTCATGAAATCTTTATCCAGGATTGTACGTTGTTGGCCTATGCCTCCACCACTGATAGAAACCTCCTTCCAAGATTACTTTGGGAGATCCACATCATTGCTATCATTAGACTCTATTATCGCACGAGTAATGGGTGACATTCTATCACCACAGACGGCAAAGAATGTAGAGAGGCCACATTCTTCTTCATATAACACATCTCTAATCTAGTAATCGGAGTTGCATTACCTTCCATCATCACCTCTAGTAAGATGTTGGTAAATTCATAGATTTGTAAAATGTCTATCCCTTAAAATGAGTTACTCGGCTAAAAGGCATATGTCCAACAAAGCAAGAAAACAAGATAAACCACAAACTCATGCACGGGCACTTAGGACGTTGCATGTAACAATAACCTCACAACCGAAGTAAACACATCATACGAATGTCAAAAAATTGGCTCAGCAACCCATCGGTGCCCATCTAGACCATGAATGCCATCTCCAATGTCGCCTGGAAAATCCGTTTGCAACAACCGAAAGACATGTGTCCTTACTAGCCGAATAGTGACATCCTCCGACAACATGTTTCCTTCAAAGATCCAATTATTCCTAGCATGCCAAATGAAATAAATAGTAGCCACCAAAGAAAACCTCCATGCACTTGCCTTACGCCTCCTCTTGCTCGTTCTTCGCCTCATCCATCCAAGAGCAAGGTCAATGGTGCCCAATCCTGCCGGTAGTCCAAAGCTTCTTCGTATCTCTCGCCATACTCGCCTTGAATACCTACACCTAAAGAATAGGTGCTCATGTGATTTCATCTCCACCTTGTAGAAATGGGAAACTGGATCAATGTCTAGAAAGCTCATCCTATCCTGTGTAGATAATCGCTTGAGCGTAGCCATCCAAGCGATGAATGCATGCCTTGGTGTATGCCTTGCGTCCCATATATCCTTCACCCAAGTAACTCGCTCACCATGCTTACGAACAAGCTCATCAGCCTTGATGACTTTAAAGCGACCACCCTTACATATATCACTCATGGTGTCCTCCAAAGTAGACCCCCGTCAAGGTGAGGCTAGCCATCCTGTCACGCCCAGCCAAGATGGCTTTAATGAGCGGCGAATCTCGACGATGAGGTTGACATGCCTCCGGTGCAATAACTTGCAAATATCGGTGATGGATACACTTAACCCATAGGCTATGACGTCCCTCATGGATGTGCCAATAATGTGTGCAGATGAATGCATAGTTCCATGCTCAAAGATCTAATAGATCAAGCCCACCTTCAGCTCTTGGCTTGCATACTTTCTCCCAAGTGACACTCGGCCCTGATCATAAGAACTGTCGGTATAACCTGATAACCCTATAAATCACAAGCCCTGGCACCAGAAGGATGGAGAGCCGGAAACTATCGAGGCCTTGAATAACCGAGGTGATGAGCTCCACTCGTCCACTGTTAGCATGAAATATTGTGATACTTTAGGCACGTTTTCTAAGCGTATTTGATTCATATTGATAGTCATTGATTGAGCATTGTTGCATAAGTGAGCTAGTTTGCCTATATTGTCGATATAGATGTCTACACAAGCTTTATGTTGATTATAGGTACTTAAGAGCTATTTCCGAACGGAATCGAGCAAAGATGAGTTGATTGGATATGTCCATGGATTGAGGACATTCTTAGGAGCAAAAAGGAGTTCAACTTGAGGAATGCACGAGGCTAGGGAAGAATCACGTTCTTGCCCTAAACCACGCTCTAAAATACGGCCGTACTACATTTCACGTTCAGTTCCACGGCCGTGGAATCATGCAGGAGAAGCGTGGTTCATTCCAGAAGCTTTTACGGTCGTGGAATCAAGTGTTCAAACCGTGTTGATTTCCACGCTCTAAATTACGGTCGTGGAACCTTCCACGACCGTGATCTTGGCGATCTTTTTCGCCACATTTTGAAGCCACGATCTTTAGAAGATTGGGCCGGGCCGATATTTTATCTTGCCCTATAAAAAGACGGACGAAGGGAGATTCCGGCACCTCTGCTTGGACGCATTTAGACCTCGCTTTAGACCTTGGCTTAGACGCATTTTTTGCACCTTCGCTTATGCCCGGATTTGCCCTAATATCGCACTTTGGTGGAGATTGTGATTGAGATTCCCAGATTGACGGAAGATTCGGAAGATTGTTGCAAGAAGACTTCTCTTCTTGTTTAGGTTTGATTTAGAAGACGGATTGACATCCCGTTCTTCCTTCTTACCTAAGATTGTGTTAACTTGTTCTATTCTAGAATTAGTGACAATATTTGTTCTTGATTGTGACTTTGAGATTGGTTTGAAGTTTATTGAAAGTTTTCGGAAGTTTTTCATCTTTCAATCTTTTAATTCTTGAATTTGATATCAACATGACCGTTATTGGCTAAAAACCCTTAACAATTCTAAGGTGAAGGGTTGATAGTTGTGGCTAAGATGATGATAGATCGATCGTAAATAGATTAGACCCTGAGAGTTAGAGAGAATTGTCGACGAACCCTAAATCACGGTTTGTTCTTGAGTTCCACGACTGTGGAATCTCAAGATCCACCCGTAATTTCCCTTAAGTTTACGAACCTGCATTTACTTTAATCCAAAGTTAAAGATTAGCTTTAACTTAGTCTTGGCTTGTCCTTTTCTAGGTGGTAGTGAAGCCTCAACAACCTCTACCTCGATTGTGAGTGTCACAACCTTAATCGGTTTAGTTAGTCTTGATCCTTGGATTACAAGTTTGGGTATTTGACGTTAATTCTCGCACTTTGGTGGAGATTGTGATTGAGATTCCCGGATTGAAGGAAGATTCGGAAGATTGTTGCAAGAAGACTTCTCTTCTTGTTTAGGTTTGATTTAGAAGACGGATTGACATCCCGTTCTTCCTTCTTACCTAAGATTGTGTTTATTTGTTCTATTCTAGAATTAGTGACAATATTTGTTCTTGATTGTGACTTTGAGATTGGTTTGAAGTTTATTGAAAGTTTTCGGAAGTTTTTCATCTTTCAATCTTTTAAATCTTGAATTTGATATCAACATGACCGTTATTGGCTAAAAACCCTTAACAATTCTAAGGTGAAGGGTTGATAGTTGTGGCTAAGATGATGATAGATCGATCGTAAATAGATTAGACCCTGAAAGTTAGAGAGAATTGTCGACGAACCCTAAATCACGGTTTGTTCTTGAGTTCCACGACCGTGGAATCTCAAGATCCACCCGTAATTTCCCTTAAGTTTACGAACCTGCATTTACTTTAATCCAAAGTTAAAGATTAGCTTTAACTTAGTCTTGGCTTGTCCTTTTCTAGGTGGTAGTGAAGCCTCAACAACCTCTACCTCGATTGTGAGTGTCACAACCTTAATCGGTTTAGTTAGTCTTGATCCTTGGATTACAAGTTTGGGTATTTGACGTTAATTCTCGCCTTTAGAACCTTTCTATATTGAAGCTTCAACAACCTGTATAGAGAGTGTCTTGTAGGTAAGTCATATAAGGTTTTTGGAACTTCACCGTACGATTACCTTACATTAGCATACCTTTGCATATCTCAACTCTGTCTTTATATCATTAAGTACATCTTGAATCGATTGCCACAGCTGGATACTTGGATCTTTAGGATTGTTGTTTTCCCCAATATATTGCAAAGCTCTTACATAAACTGCTTGATAATCTACTATTGAATTTGTCTCCCCAAATCCCTGTGTTCGATACTCTGGAATACTTGCTAATCTACGCCGATCCGTACACTGCGGGTTCGCTTGCTTTTATTCTAGTTTTATAAATTTAAGACTTATTTGCACGCACACTAAGTGGCGAACAAGTTTTTGGCGCCGTTGCCGGGGATTTGGTTTAGACCGAATTCGGTATCCGGTTGTCAAGCTTGGGAGTTTGCTCTCGTTATTTGATATCCTTTTGAGTGCATGCGCAGGTCTAGGAACACCGAAGATCTCTTACCTCTTGATCAAGAGCTAGAGAAAACTTTAAGGCAAAAGCGCATAGAAAAGAAGATGGCTGAAGAACACGAACGTGATCTTCAAGTGGAGTTGGCGGAGAAAGAAGCTCAACTCCAATGGAATGAGAACATCCGCCGGGATGAGATGGATCGTCATCAATCCCAAGTTAATGATCTAAATGACATGATGTTCCAGATGAGGCTAGAAATAAGCGACCTTAAGAATATGGGAAGTAAGAAATCCTCAAGAAGGGCATCAAGATCAAGAAGAAGAAGTCACTCATCCGCTGATGATAGTGATTCTTCCATGCCACCGCTAGAAGAAATTGATCCCACGATCAATGTGAATCCTTTCCATCCACGAGGAGCTGCTAATCGTCGCGTTCCACCTAGGAACGCAAGGATCGAACGTGTGGATGTTGAGCCAAGAACTCTTGGCCAAAGGATGGATCCAACACAACAACCGCGCCGTTTGGGCGTAAATTTTGATGCTGAAGATGTACAAGGGTTTAGCTTCAACCCTCAAGTTATTACTCTTGTTCGCCAAAACCAATTTGGCGGGACAAGCGCTGAATCTCCACACCAACACTTGCAAAACTTTGAGTGTATGATGGAGACGATGAGCCCGAAGAATGCTACTACCAACAACTACAAGCTCAAGCCCTTCTTCTTCTCTTTGAAAGGGAAAGCGTTGTCTTGGTACCAAGCTCTTCCTAGTGGGAAACTAGATACGTGGGAAAATCTTTCCGCGAAGTTCCTCACCAAATTCTTTCCGCCTTCCAAAACGGCGGAACTTAGAGGTAAGATTAATGCTTTTTCCATGAGATCTAACGAAAGTTTGTTTCAATCTTGGGAAATGTTTCAGGATTTGCTCTTGGATTGCCCTCATCATGGCATATCCAAACATGCCTTGTTAGAGATATACTATAAGGGGCTGGATGCGGGAACGCAATTCAACCTCCAATCCCTCTCATGTGGAACATTCATGGACATGAGAGAAGATGACGCTTGGGACTTCATTGAGAAGCAAGCAAGAGTCATAGAGAAGTATTCCCACCGGAAAGTGGAGGGAAATCGTGTGGAGTAAGGAGCAAAGCTCACACATGAAGCTCAAAATCAGATTTTCTCCCTCAACAATGAGATCAAAGAGTTGAAGGAGGCTATCAAGACCAACTTCCCAAAGCAACAAGGGAAGGATGTTGGTTATTTGGGCAACAACAATGGAGGTGATAACACAAACCGCAACAACAACAACAACAATAACCGGAATAACAACCGGAGCAATAATTGGAACGACAACAACAACAATAATAACAGCCGGAACAACAATTGGAACAACAATAGGGGTTCGAGTAACAACAATTGGCGTTCCAATCAACAAAATTCCGGTAACTCTTATCCTTCCAATTCTAATTCACTAACTCCACCTACCTCTTCCTCTACTCCTTTGAGAAGCCAGGGGCAAACATCAAATGGAGGAAACACTTCAGAAAAGGAGAAGCCTGATCCCATGTTGGAAACGATTTTGGGAAAGCTTCAAGGGTTGGAGAACCGCATCATTAAGGTTGATGATCAAATTTCTAAGGTTGATAAAGCTCAAAAAGTTTTAGAAAACCAAATGTTCAACCAAGCGGAGGAAGTTCCTAGGAATCAAGGGAAACTTCCAGGAAAGACGGAGGACAACCCTAAAGGAAGGGTGATGGCAATCACAACTAGGAACGGAGTGACTACCAACGATCCGCAACCTAAATTTGTTGAAGTCCCCGTAGAGAAAGACAAGGAGAAGGGGAAGGAGAAGGAAGATGTCTACGTTCCTCCTCCGGCTTACAAACCCCCCTACCATTCCCTCAATCTAGAGCGAGAGCGCGCCTAGATAAACAATTCGTTAAGTTCTGTAACTCATGAGCAAGCTACATATTAATATACCCTTTATCGATGCTATTGTAGGTATGCCGGCTTATGGCAAGTTCTTGAAGGAGCTCCTCTCTAATAAGAGGAAGCTAGAAGATTTCGGCGAGGTCAAGATGAGTTCGGATTCTTCGGATCTCATCAAGACCATGAAAGAGAAAATGCCCCCAAAGCTAAAGGATTCGGGGTCATTTTTCATTCCCATAGGAGTGGGAGATGTCACATACGATGCATTATGTGACTTAGGAGCAAGTGTGAGCATTATACCACTTGCATTGTGCAGGAAGATCGGTTTAGGCGACCCTAAACCGGTGAAGATGATGTTGTACATGGCGGATCGATCCATCACTCGCCCCGTCGGTATTGTAGAAGACGTCCCGGTCAAGCTAGGTAAATTCTTTGTTCCCATTGATTTTGTCGTGCTTGATATTCCTGCAGATAGTCCGGTCCCGATCATACTCGGAAGACCGTTTCTTGCAACTTCCGGCTGTATAGTCGATTGCAAGAATGGTAGACTCACTTTTGATATAGGGGAAGAGAAAGTAGAGTTCGTTCTTTCCACTCTAGTGAAGGAACCAATCTTTGATGAGGATATATTCGATATCCAAGACGAAGAAGGTTTGTCTAGGGAGGAGGTAAGTGCGATTCTCTTTAACGATCCTTTACAAAAAGTTATCACTATGAGTCTAACCAATGTAGGGGAAGAAGAAGAGTGCAATGAGGCAATTGAAGCCTTAGAAGCACAAGAAGAGATGCATGAAGTGGAGTTTGAGAAACTCCACGATGAGGCTGAAAATGTGAGAATCCACGGCCATACATTATATTCCACGGCCGTGGATTTCATAACCAAAACCGTGCCCCACTCCAAAGAGTTATACGGTCGTGGAGAAGACATGACAACCGTATTTCCCTTCCACGCCCTAAACCACGGCCGTGGAGGACATGGGGAACCCGTAATTTTGGCCGTGGAAAGGGGTGATCGAGACACTTCTTCAACTTCTTCCGATTCTTCTCCCACACACCCAACACCCTTAGAAACTTCTAAGGAGACATCGGATGCTCCTCAAGGATCGTTGGAAGCTCCGAAAGCGATGGAACTAAAACCACTTCCTACTCATCTAAGGTACGCTTTTCTAGGACCTAATTCTACCTTTCCGGTTATTGTTAGTTCCGATCTAAGCATAGATGAACATAATCAGCTTATGATTGTCCTTCGGAAACATAGGAAAGCTTTAGGCTACACTATTGAGGACTTAGTAGGAATTAAACCCTCCCTATGCATGCATAAGATACTGAAGGAGGAAGATTTTAGAAGTTCAAGACAACCTCAAAGGCGGTTGAATCCGATCATGAAGGAGATTGTCAAGAAGGAAATTCTTAAACTTCTTGATGCAGGTATCATCTACCCTATCTCCGATAGTAAGTGGGTGAGTCCGGTTCATGTAGTTCCGAAGAAGGGAGAAATGACGGTCATCACCAACAAAAACAACGAACTCATTCCTACCCGAACCGTGACAGGATGGCGGATGTGCATAGACTACCGCAAACTCAACAATGCAACGAGGAAGGATCACTTCCCATTGCCATTCATTGATCAAATGCTTGAAAGGTTAGCACAACATTCACATTTTTGCTACCTTGACGGTTATAGTGGTTTCTTTCAGATTCCGATACACCCGGATGATCAAGAGAAGACCACATTTACGTGCCCATGGGGTACGTTCGCCTATAGGAGAATGCCGTTCGGGCTTTGCAACGCCCCAGCCACCTTTCAACGGTGCATGAGGGCCATCTTCTCCGAATACATAGAGGAAATCATGGAGGTCTTCATGGACGATTTCTCCGTATACGGTTCCTCTTTTAACAATTGCCTTTCTAACCTTTCTCTTGTTTTGCAAAGGTGTGAAGACACTAACCTAGTTCTTAATTGGGAGAAGTGTCAATTTATGGTTAAGGAAGGAATTGTACTAGGACACTTAATCTCTAGTAGAGGGATAGAGGTGGATAAAGCTAAGATAGAGACCATAGAGAAGCTTCCTCCCCCAACTTCGGTGAAAGGGATAAGAAGTTTCCTAGGACATGCTGGATTTTATAGACGTTTTATTAAGAACTTTTGTAAGATATCAAAACCGCTCACTAATCTATTGATGAAGGATGCAGTTTTTGAGTTTTCGTAGGAATACTTGGATGCGTTTAACACAATTCGGCAGGCTCTAATTTCAGCACCTATTATCCAACCTCCGAATTGGACTCTTCCCTTTGAGGTTATGTGCGATGCTAGTGACGTAGCTATAGGAGCTGTTCTTGGACAACGAAAGGAAGGGCGAACCCATGCCATATATTATGCTAGCAAGACGCTAGATGAAGCGCAGCTCAACTACGCCACTACCGAGAAAGAGTTTTTAGCCATTGTCTATGCTATTGACAAGTTTCGCTCTTATCTTGTAGGTGCAAAGGTGATTGTCTACACGGATCATGCTGCGATCCGGTACCTCCTTGCGAAGAAAGATGTGAAGTCAAGGCTAATTAGATGGATTCTTCTCCTACAAGAATTCGATCTAGAGATCCGCGACAAGAAAGGTTCAGAAAATTCTGTTGCGGATCATTTGAGTCGCCTAACACATCTAGAGGACGACCATTTACCCATTGATGACTCCTTCCCGGACGAACACCTACACATTATAGAGGAGTGCATCAACGTGATCTCCAAAGGTAACGAACCATGGTTTGCTGATTTTGTTAACTATTTGGTTTGTCAGGAGATACCGCCCGGATTATCCTACGCACAAAGAAAGAAGTTCTTTAAGGATGTCCGGGAATACTATTGGAACGAGCCTCTCCTCTTTAAGAGAGGTCCGGATGGCATCATTCGGCGATGTGTGCCGGAAGATGAGATGCAAAGTGTCATCCGCCATTGTCATTCACTACCTTGTGGAGGACACGCTAGTTCGAACAAGACTAGCGAAAAGGTATTGCAATCTGGATTCTTTTGGCCTACTTTATTTAGAGATGTGCAATCCTTTGTTTCTTGCTGCGATGCTTGTCAAAGAACAGGCAATATCTCTAGAAGGAATGAGATGCCCCTCAAGAACATCCAAGAGGTGGAGATTTTCGACGTTTGGGGAGTTGATTTCATGGGACCGTTCCCATCCTCTTGTGGAAACCAATACATACTATTGTTGGTAGATTACGTTTCTAGATGGGTGGAAGCAATTGCCTCTCCCACCAATGATGCCATGGTGGTGGTTAAGTTCTTCAACAAGACCATCTTCCCGCGATTTGGGACACCAAGGACTATCATTAGTGATGGAGGTTCTCACTTCATAGCCCGTCGCTTTGAAGCTCTTCTAGCTAAGTATGGGGTTACTCACAAGGTCGCTACCCCTTATCATCCACAAACTAGTGGACAAGTTGAGATCTCAAATAGGGAGATCAAAGGAATTCTGGAGAAGACGGTTTCAAGGACTAGGAAGGATTGGTCCTTGAAGCTTGACGATGCATTGTGGGCGTACCGGACTGCGTACAAGACTCCCATAGGAACCACACCATACAACCTTGTGTATGGGAAGTATTGTCACTTGCCAGTAGAGTTGGAGCACAAAGCGTTTTGGGCTATCAAGTGGCTGAATTTCAGCATGAAGGAAGCGGGAGAGAAGCGTCTCCTAGACCTTAATAAGCTGGACGAACTCCGCTTGAACGCTTATGAAAACGCTAAGATCTACAAGGAGAGAGCAAAGCGTTGGCATGATAAGCATATCATCCCAAAGGACTTCAAAGAAGGAGATCAAGTTCTCCTCTTTAATTCAAGGCTTCGTCTCTTTCCAGGTAAGCTTAAATCCCGTTGGACCGGACCTTTTCTAATTAAGCGTATTTTCCCCATGGTGCAGTTGAAGTATGGGGTGAAGCGAGCGGAAGCTTTAAGGTGAACGGCCAACGACTAAAGAAGTATACGCCGGAACTCCAAGCTGAAGAGTTCGCGCCTACCGCACTCGAATAAGTGTGAGATTGGTCTAGCTACGGACCTTAAACAAAGCGCTTCTTGGGAGGCAACCCAAGGTATTGCATTTTTCTGTTTGCTTTCGATTCGTAGTTTAGCTTAGTTTAGACGTTTTTCGCTTTGTTTTTGCCTTCGATTCCTTCCGGTATGTTCGTGTTTTTGGATGTAGGAACGATGGAAAAAGAAAAGGGAAGGATAATGTTGAAGAAAAGTGACGAAATTTGAACTTTGGAGCTTTACAGAGAGTTCCACGGCCTAAACCACGGTCGTGACAGCTACAGTGACCGTAATTTCCAAAAGCCTTTGAAAAATCACCAAAACCACGGTTCCGTACAATTCCACGGCCGTGGAACACCCCGACAGACCGTGATTTTCAAAATTTTGCCTGTGACTATATAAACCACGTTCTTCACAAAAATCACCACAAAAACCCCCTTCCACGACCTAAACGCCGAATCCACGCCCCCTCCTCCAGTTCTTCGTTCGTTAAACGTTTTTAACGATTCTTCTTCCCAAATTGAAGCAAATTCGACCACCAACAAGATCCAAGCGATGAATCGAGCGGAAATTCACCAAGCAGCGCACAATTCGGATTTTTAAATCCGAAAAATAGGTTTTTCCACTCTTCTTGATCTTTGTCGATTTGGTTCGTTTTTGTTAGAGATTTTAGGAAGAAATGATTGAAATTGGAAGAAATTAGACTAAGGCTGATTGATTGTTGAGATTGAGTGTTAAATTCTGAGATTTGCAAGAAACTGAGACAAACCACGGTTCCTGGAAGAACCACGGCCGTGGAATTGCAAGAACAACCCGTAATTTTCGACAGTAATGGACTTTGTGAGGAGAGTTTCAGGGAGGATTAAAGAGAAAAAGAATGACCAGAACAAGAAGAGGAAGGGTAATCCCTCTTCTTCCTCATCCTCTAGAGCACCACCACCCTCTTCCCCTTCACCTCCATCTTCACCTTCATCACCCTCACCTCCTAGCCCTAGGGTACCGACTATTCATGAGGATCACCTCGATGCACTCGGGATCCATGAGAGGGCTGTGATTGGACCTAGGTATCTACTGTTAGAGGATCTAGCTCCTCTTAACATCATAGAGGACCTTACTTGGCTCTTGGATAGAGCCGGACTAGTTGTCTTCTCGGCTATCCGAGAAGACGCTTATGAGGAGATTACACGGGAGGTTGTGACGTCTTTTGAGCACAGCCATGTAGACAGAACCGTCTCTTTCCGTCTTATGGAAAGAGACTATCATTTAAGCATCCGTGAGTTCGGGACCTTCTTCGGGTTCCAGGAGACCTTTAACGGTCGCTTTCCTAGTGGCGTTTACGCCAAGGACTTTTGGGAGGAGGTAGCGATGATATACGCCAGCGAGGACCGCTGGCAGCCTGCTGACACCAAGGCTAGGTTGATGTACCACCTAGCCTTGAAGATTGCTCACCGTGTTCTTTCGGAGTGTCTCTTTCCTAGGACGGAGACGCCCCAAAAGATCAAGACGGATGAACTCTTTTTGCTGTATTCTATGCTGTACGGGCGCCGAGCTGACTGTGCCACCCTCTTGGCTGCTACTATGAGCAAGCTCAAGAACAAGAGGAAGGGCAACATCGGATATGGTGGGATAGTTACCCACCTTGCTAGGAGTTTGGGAGTTGATTTTTCTGCGTGTACCCGTATACCGGCCGTTCCCTTGGGACTCCATGCCTTCATGACTAGGGGTCTCATCTTCCCCACACATAGAGGTCCGCCTTATGCGGCCATGCCTTGGGAGAGCAGGACGGGTAGAGGTATTGAGTGGCTGCAACAGTATTCCATTATGGTTGGACACCATAATTGGAAGGAGACGTTCGCTGCTATGCATGCGAACAGGATTGCAACTCCCCCATATGTCCCACCACCAGTTGTTAAGGAGGAGGATATGAGAGATCAGTTTGAGGGTGGAGGAGGAGCCGAGCAGAAGTTTGGCATGTTTCCGGATCAGCCGGATGCGGCCCCCGATGCGCCTAGACGTTCTCCACGTCCAGCTAGAGCTTCAGGCTCGTCTTCTCGCCGCGCTAGCGTGAGTGAGAGACCTATGTGGATGACCACACCTCCTGCATGGTATGGAGTTCCACCTCCATGGTCCACAGAACAGACACCAGCACCAGCAGCAGTGTTCGCCACTTAGCGTGCGTGCAATCAAGCTTTAAATTTATAAAACTAGAATAAAAGCAAGCGAACCCGCAGTGTACGGATCGACGTAGTTAAGCAAGAATTCCAGAGTATCGAACACAGGGATTTGGGTGGAACGAACTCGATTTCAGGTTATCAAGCAAGTGAATATGGGAGTTTTGCAAATATTGGGAAAACAACAATCCTAAAGATCCAAGTATCCAGCTGTGGCAATCGATTCAAGATATACTTAATGATATAAAGACAGAGTTGAGATATGCAAAGGTATACTAATGTAAGGTAATCGTACGGTTGAGGTTCCAAAAACCTTATGTAACTCACCTATAAGACACTCCATATACAGGTTGTTGAGACTCAATATAGAAAGATTCTAAAGACGAGGATTAGCATCAAATACCCAAACTTATAATCTAAAGATCAAGACTAACTTATCCGATTGAGGTTGTTGAGGCTCACAATCGAGGTAGAGGTTGTTGAGGCTTCACTACCACCTAGAAAAGACAAGTCTAAACTAAGATAAAGCCAATCTTTAACTTTAGATTAAGGTAAAAGCAAGCTCGTAAACTAGAAGGAAATTACGGTTAGATCTTGAGATTCCACGGTCGTGGAACTCAAGAACAGCCCGTAATTTTAGGTTGTCGACGATTCTCTCTAACTCTCAGGGTCTAATCTGTTTGCGATCGATCTATCATCACCTATGCCACAACTATCAACCCTTCACCTTAGAATTGTTAAGGGTTTTTAGCCAATAACAGTCATGTTGATATTAATTCAAGAATTAGAAGATAAAAGATGTAAACTTTCAAGAACTATCAATAATTTCAAATGAATCTCAAGATCACAATCAATAACAAGTGTTTATCAAAAGATTCAAAACGGCGTAAACAATCACAACCTTAGGAAAGAAGAGAAACGGGATGTCAATCCGTTTCCAAATCAAACCTAAACAAGAAGAGCGATCTTCTTGCAAAATCTTCCAAGAACTTCGATCTTCAATGAGATCTCCCAATTACCTCAAAACGAGGGTTTATGCGTTGCTAAACGTCGATTGTAAGCGAGCCTGTGCGAGGACGTAAGCGAAGATGACGGAATCTCTTTTCTTCCGTCTTTTTATAATGCAGGGCAAAGCGTCGGCCCGGCCCAATCTTCAAAAGATCATGGCTTCGAAAACATGGCGAAAAGATTCGCCAAGATCACGGTCGTGGAAGATTCCACGACCGTAATTCTAGGGCGTGGAAACAATTACGGTTAGTTCCACGGCCGTAGAATCCCCTGGAATGAACATCGAATTCTGACTCTGAATCCACGGCCGTAATTCTGAACGTGGTTTGTGATACGGCCGTATTTTAGGGCGTAATTTAGGGCAAGAACGTGATTCTTCTCTAAACTTGTGCATTCCTCAATTTAAGATTCCAAATTGCTTCCAAAAAGTGTCCTCGATCTATGGACATATCAACTCAACTCTCCTTTGCTCGATTCCGTTCGGAAATAGCTCCAAATCACCTATAATCAACATAGAACTCGTGTAGACATCCATATCGACAATATAGGCAATACTAGCTCACATATGCATAAAGATTAATCAAAGACTATCAATATGAGTCAAATACGATTAGAAAACGTGCCTAAAATACCACAATATTTCATGCTAACAAGCAGCACCATCCGATGCTCCACCATGGTACAGCCAGGCTCCGGGATGGTATGAGTAGATGCCGGATTGGGCTACTGGTCTTTCGGAGAGAGTAGGAGCATTGGAGATCCGAGCCGATGCTAGAGATGGACGCTTGGACGACCTCGATCACATGATGAGGGACGTCTACCGCCAGCAGTTTGGGCGGTTTTATGATCCTAGCTTCTCTCCATTTCCGCCTCCACCAGCGCCGCAGTGATGATGATGATTGACCGTTCGCTTTAGCCGCTCCACCGCCAGTTTGTGAGTTTCTTTTTCTTTTCTTCTTTTCTTTCTTTTATTTGAACATTAGGGACAATGTTCGTCCCAAGTATGGGGTGGGTGTGACTAAAAGTTTGTAATAACTTCTACTCACTATGTTGCTTCTATTCGAGACTATCTTGCATTTCATTATATTGTTGCACGTTTCCTTATTGCATTGCATGAAAAAGAACTTGAAAAACCCATAAAAATTTCAAAAATTTTGAAAAATTATGTGCTTCTATGTTAGAGATGAATTCTATGATAATATCACTTGTGAATTGAGTTTGATGACAATTGCATGCTTAAAAGAATAGTGAATTGAAAAGAATTTGAATGAATGGATTGTACCTCTTTTGCAAGTTTCATAATGTGAAGAATATTACCTAAATCATGTTGAGAAATTGAAGTTGAAATCACACTATAAGTTCTTATGCTTCTTGTTGAGATGATTAAGGCAATTCGATTTTTCTTTCTTCTTTCTTTGATCATTTTAGCTCCTCATTGAAATATTGACCTCCTTTACCTATCCGGAAACTTGGAGAAGTGAATGAAAAAGGCATGTTTGATGTGGGAGGGCCATGAGAGCAATTATTTGCAATCAAAAGAATAGAAAGAAATTGTAGGTTTGGGGAAGTCAATCATGGCGATGAGTAACTCGGCACCTAAGTCTTAAATTTATCAATCATGACGATGAGACAAAAACTTGTTCGCCACTTAGTGTGCGTGCAAATAAGTCTTAAATTTATAAAACTAGAATAAAAGCAAGCGAACCCGCAGTGTACGGATCGGCGTAGATTAGCAAGTATTCCAGAGTATCGAACACAGGGATTTGGGGAGACAAATTCAATAGTAGATTATCAAGCAGTTTATGTAAGAGCTTTGCAATATATTGGGAAAAACAACAATCCTAAAGATCCAAGTATCCAGCTGTGGCAATCGATTCAAGATGTACTTAATGATATAAAGACAGAGTTGAGATATGCAAAGGTATGCTAATGTAAGGTAATCGTACGGTGAAGTTCCAAAAACCTTATATGACTCACCTACAAGACACTCTCTATACAGGTTGTTGAGGCTTCAATATAGAAAGGTTCTAAAGGCGAGAATTAACGTCAAATACCCAAACTTGTAATCCAAGGATCAAGACTAACTAAACCGATTAAGGTTGTGACACTCACAATCGAGGTAGAGGTTGTTGAGGCTTCACTACCACCTAGAAAAGGACAAGCCAAGACTAAGTTAAAGTTAATCTTTAACTTTGGATTAAAGTAAAAGCAGGTTCGTAAACTTAAGGGAAATTACGGGTGGATCTTGAGATTCCACGGTCGTGGAACTCAAGAACAAACCGTGATTTAGGGTTCGTCGACAATTCTCTCTAACTCTCAAGGTCTAATCTATTTACGATCGATCTATCATCATCTTAGCCACAACTATCAACCCTTCACCTTAGAATTGTTAAGGGTTTTTAGCCAATAACAGTCATGTTGATATCAAATTCAAGAATTAAAAGATTGAAAGATGAAAAACTTCCGAAAACTTTCAATAAACTTCAAACCAATCTCAAAGTCACAATCAAGAATAAATATTGTCACTAATTCCAGAATAGAACAAATAAACACAATCTTAGGTAAGAAGGAAGAACGGGATGTCAATCCGTCTTCTAAATCAAACCTAAACAAGAAGAGAAGTCTTCTTGCAACAATCTTCCGAATCTTCCGTCAATCCGGGAATCTCAATCACAATCTCCACCAAAGTGCGAGATTAGGGCAAATATGGGCGTAAGCGAAGGTGCAAAAAATGCGTCTAAAGCGAGGTCTAAATGCGTCCAAGCAGAGGTGCCGGAATCTCCCTTCGTACGTCTTTTTATAGGGCAAGATAAAATATCGGCCCGGCCCAATCTTCTAAAGATCGTGGCTTCAAAATGTGGCGAAAAAGATCGCCAAGATCACGGTCGTGGAAGGTTCCACGACCGTAATTTAGAGCGTGGAAATCAACACGGTTTGAACACTTGATTCCACGACCGTAAAAGCTTCTGGAATGAACCACGCTTCTCCTGCATGATTCCACGGCCGTGGAACTGAACGTGAAATGTAGTACGGCCGTATTTTAGAGCGTGGTTTAGGGCAAGAACGTGATTCTTCCCTAGCCTCGTGCATTCCTCAAGTTGAACTCCTTTTTGCTCCTAAGAATGTCCTCAATCCATGGACATATCCAATCAACTCATCTTTGCTCGATTCCGTTCGGAAATAGCTCTTAAGTACCTATAATCAACATAAAGCTTGTGTAGACATCTATATCGACAATATAGGCAAACTAGCTCACTTATGCAACAATGCTCAATCAATGACTATCAATATGAATCAAATACGCTTAGAAAACGTGCCTAAAGTATCACAATATTTCATGCTAACAAATAACCCCATACTTAACACTTGCTTGTCCCTAAGCAAGGTCTCTCAAAAAGCTTTTAGAACAAAAGTTAGGATGAAATATGTGTACCTTCTCAAAGCAATACTTCTTTTGGATGAATGTGCCTTCTAAACAATAGATCATTCTCAAACCTTGCTTCATTCGTTTATAAGACTTTCATACACTTAATCAAAGAGTAAAGAGTAAAGAAAGATCATGAATCAATTAAACTTCACTACAAACATCATAACCTTCAAACATTATCAAAATCAATCATAAGAAACTTTAATTTAGATCACCAAGTCATATAACATTCTTTTGATCTTAAGGACTTTCAAAGAAAAAGGTCTAGAATGTGGAAAAGGAAGGGAACTTTAAGGAATGTGGTGCATGAATCCGGGAAAATGGACAACTACTCTTTCTTCTTCTCTTGCGGTTTCCGCACACTTTCAACTTAGAGCTTCGCTCTTTTCCTTTCATTTTTCGACTTTACTTTTGGAGTTATGGATAGAGGTGCACAAAAACCGAAGCCTAGGAGATTGGCGTTTCTCAATTTTCATGAGATGCCTCAAACCCTTAGCGCACATACCATAATCCGCTAGGAATATCGCTCAATCCGACTTTGGCAAGACACAAACACCCGGCTATGTGAATGGTGCCGAGTTACTCATCGTCATGATTGACTTCCCCAAACCTACAATTTCTTTCTATTCTTTTGATTGCAAATAATTGCTCTCATGGCCCTCCCACATCAAACATGCCTTTTTCATTCACTTCTCCAAGTTCCCGGATAGGTAAAGGAGGTCAATATTTCAATGAGGAGCTAAAATAATCAAAGAAAGAAGAAAGAAAAATCGAATTGCCTTAATCATCTCAACAAGAAGCATAAGAACTTATAGTGTGATTTCAACTTCAATTTCTCAACATGATTTAGGTAATATTCTTCACATTATGAAACTTGCAAAAGAGGTACAATCCATTCATTCAAATTCTTTTCAATTCACTATTCTTTTAAGCATGCAATTGTCATCAAACTCAATTCACAAGTGATATTATCATAGAAATCATCTCTAACATAGAAGCACATAATTTTTCAAAATTTTTGAAATTTTTATGGGTTTTTCAAGTTCTTTTTCATGCAATGCAATAAGGAAACGTGCAACAATATAATGAAATGCAAGATAGTCTCGAATAGAAGCAACATAGTGAGTAGAAGTTATTACAAACTTTTAGTCACACCCACCCCATACTTGGGACGAACATTGTCCCTAATGTTCAAATAAAAAAAAGAAAAGAAGAAAAGAAAAAGAAACTCACAAACTGGCGGTGGAGCGGCTAAAGCGAACGGTCAATCATCATCATCATTGCGGCGCTGGTGGAGGCGGAAATGGAGAGAAGCTAGGATCATAAAACCGCCCAAACTGCTGGCGGTAGACGTCCCTCATCATGTGATTGAGGTCGTCCAAGCGTCTATCTCTAGCATCGGCTCGGATCTCCAATGCTCCTACTCTCTCCGAAAGACCAGTAGCCCAATCCGGCATCTGCTCATACCATCCCGGAGCCTGGCTGTACCATGCTAGAGCGTCGGATGGTGCTGCTGCTGGTGCTGGTGTCTACTCTGTGGACCGTGGAGGTGGAACTCCATACCATGCAGGAGGTGTGGAAGATGCTGAATGGTTGGACGCTCTAGAGGTGATCGAAGTTGAAAAACATGAGCGGTATTTGGGGCTTCCAACTATGGTTGGACGCTCTAAAAAAGTCATCTTCAATCAGGCGCGCGAGAGGGTATGGAAGATGCTGAATGGGTGAAAACATAGTCACTTGTCAAGAGTGGGGAAGGAAGTCTTGATTAAGTCGGTGCTCCAAGCGATACCTACTTACACAATGTCGTGTTTTTTCTTAACTGCGGGTTTATGTCGGGACACTGAGCAGATGTTGTGTAAATTTTGGTGGGAGGATATTGACAAGGACAAAATTCACTGGATGAATTGGAAGAAGTTGTGTGTCCCTAAGTACGAACGGGAATGGGCTTCCGAGATCATAAGGCTTTTAATCTCGCTTTGCTCGCACGACAGGGGTGGAGGATCATACAAGAACATAATTCCCTTCTGGTTTGGCTATTTAATAGCATTTACTTCCCGTCGTCCTCGTTCCTTGATGCTAAGGTTGATTTTAACCCTAGTTACATGTGGCGGAGTATTCTGAAAGGAAGGGAATTTCTTCAGCTTGGGTGTTATTGGCAAGTTGGTATTGGAGCCGATTGTAAGATCCTAGGTTTTACCTTCACTGCCCCTGCGGTGAAGAGGGCCGCCCCCGCAGCCAGCTGCCCCTGCGGTTGTGTTGATCCGCCCCTGCGGATTTGCGACAGATCTGGCCGATCTGTTTTCGTTTGTTTTTATCTTTTTTCCATAGATAGAATACCCGATATTCTATCTTATGGGCCGGTTTCCTTATTTTCTTTCTAACCCTAGACGCCCTTCCCGTCTAGCGTTCTAGCCCTCCTATATATTCTCTTCCTTCTCTCCTTTTTCCCGTTCCTTGCTATCGCCTTCAAACCCTAAAGAGATGCAACCGTCCTTTGCTTCCTGCAACTTTGTTGAACGTGTAAGTTCATTTCTTCCTGGTTCTTCCTCACGTTCTTACAGTGTTGCATGTCTTCTCCTTCTGTTTTGGTTTCCCCCTTGCGTTCCTTTCCTTTCTTCTTCTCCAAGGATCAAGCATGAGCCTTGATTCTTGTGGAGTGTTCCGTTGTTGACCTTTCGTTGTTCTCAGGCTCTCTGGAGTTGAGTCTTGACGTGTTGGATCCAAAGGTTCGAGCT
This sequence comes from Fagopyrum esculentum, assembly GCA_033239045.1. Lineage (NCBI taxonomy): Eukaryota > Viridiplantae > Streptophyta > Magnoliopsida > Caryophyllales > Polygonaceae > Fagopyrum > Fagopyrum esculentum. The sequence goes on along the minus strand of BSUD01000006.1, from coordinate 25,108,511 downwards.
TTGGTTGCCCCTGCTGTGAGATCTGTCGAAGAGAAGCCCGACAGTAGCTTCTGACGAAGATCCGCCCCTGCGCCTGCACAGAGCCGCCCCTGCGCCTCTGTCACAGCCGCCCCTGCGCATTTGTCTAACCGCCCCTGCGGTTTCTCTGCAGTAACTCTCGTCTTTCACGAGTTGCTTCCTTCCTTCCTTTCCTCGTTCCTTCCTTGGTTCTTTATGGTTGTTCCTTGTTCCCCTAAGTTGTTGTAAGACTAAGGTTGAGCCCTTAGCATGTGTTGATCTCTTAGAGATCTTTAACCTAGAAGTTATAGGCTTCTAGCAATCGTTCCGTTCCTGATTCGTGTTGTTTGTTCGTACAGGCTTTCCTTGCTCCTTTCTTGAGGGAAGTTGAGCTTCCTTGTGTGTTTCTGAGTTGTTCGCGTATTAGTTGGTTTGTATTGGCTTGCTTGTGTTGCTATCATGTTTATAACGATTAATAGGAAATAGGATTCACCCTTTGTTAACCTTAACTGGCCCAAGTGTATTATAATCGGGCGGTGACCACTTGTCTAGTCCTACAAGAGACTAGAATGTGATCTTGCAACCCAGACTCGTAGGTAACGGATAATACTGATCTATTCCTATTGGTAGACGGAAGCGGAGGCGAGTTTCGGGAGATTCTCGTGTGACAAAAGAAGTTGAATTAGTAATGGATAACCTTAATGAAAGATAATAACCGGTTGATATGTGAGCATGCTATGTGTTTCTTTACCTTATGTGTGGTTGTGCCTTTACACTCTTGCTTATACCTAGAATGTTAGCTAACGGTTTATACCGTCGTTATAGATGTTCTGCAGATCCGGGAAGCTGCTGAGTGATCCGGACGGTGTGGTCAGCCGGGGTTCCCGTACATTATAGGACGGGATTGGGTTTTTTTTCGTTTATTATTTCCCTTTTGTTTTGACCCGGCTGTGGAGCTTTTGTGTTTTCTTCTGTTTGAACATTTGGTTTTATATTAAGTTTTGTTTTTCATTCGTTTGTGCCTTGTTGTAAGATCCGTTTGTTGTTGCTACTCTGAGGGTCGGGACCCATTGTGCGGTCCTAGCCCGTAGCGCTTCAAGTTCCCAAAACTTGGGGTGTTACACCGATATTCGCATCCTGAGAGACAGATGGATACCACGACCTTTGACCTTTCGCACTATTATTCTCCCTAACGGTTTTAATGCAGATGCACGTGTACTTGAGCTGATTGATTGGAGTACAAAAGAATGGCGTCATGAGACTCTTTTGGAGCACTTCGCCATGCATGACGTCGAGGCTATCAGGAATATCCATCTTATTAATCATGAGATGATGGATTCATTGATCTGGCACTATGAGAAAAGCGGAAATTTTTCCGTCAAGTCTTGTTATAAGCTTATCATGGAGAGAGAGAAGATGGATGAGGGAAGAGGTGAAGTTTCTGACTCTACCAGTAGAAGCAACCACTAGAAAGTAGTTTGGGGCATTAACACGTTACCCCGGACTAAATCGTTCTTATGGTAGTGCGCCAATGGAGTTCTTCCGTGTAAGAGTAATCTATTTCGTCAAAAGCAACACATGGATCCCTTATGTGATGAATGTGGTGGGGTGGAAACAGAACTCCACGTTCTTTTGATGTGTCCTAGAGCGAAGAATGTCTGGAGAATGATGCTAGAATTGAAGGGGTGCGGCAAGGCTGTTTCGAGCTTTCAAGAATGGATGGAGCGAATCCTTGATGGACGGGACGATCAACGGACTGGAAACTAGGTTGCCGTGTCTCATGACATTTGGTATGCACGTAATTTCCGGGTGTTCCAAGGGTTATCCAGGGAACCAGAAGAGGTTGTGGAGACTCAGCTACGGGCGCAAGCTGAATTCCGGAGGGTTGCTCTGTTGAGCCGGAAAAGAAAGGAGGGCGTTGCACAGATGATCGAACGATGGAAGAAACCTCCATTGAATTTGCTAAAGGTCTATTGTGATGTTGCGGCGTCACCTCAAGGGTGTGGTATTGGGTTTATTGGCAAGGATGAGAAAGGCAAGGTGGTGGTCATGGGGTCAAAACGGATTCAGGGTGGGACCGACCCCCCCACCGGATTTGGCCAAAGCCGAGGCAGTTCTTTGGGCTGTCAAATGTGTCATTGATAATTCCCTCCAAAATGTGATCTTTGAATCGGACAACCTCGTTGTTATTCATGCCTTATAGAAGAAGAAAGTCAAGCAAAAATTTCTTGGTGCGACAGTTCGATCCATACTGGAGAAAGTGCGTGGTGTTAACTTGCATGGTTGATCTCATGCGCGTCGTGGAGGCAACAAGGCGGCCCACTGTCTCGCACAGATGTGCCCACCGTCACCTTTCATTTCATTTAATTTTCCGTCTTTTAATTTCGCATTAGAGGATATTATTTTGGACGACGTTGAGTAATATAGTTTGGATGTTGTTTATCAAAAAAAATAAAAGATTCTCAGATTTCTAAAAAAACATGATTAGACCAAAATCAAATTAATAAGTGATATTCTATTAAAAACCCAACCAAACTTTGTGATTAACATCACAAAGCATTCCCATTGATCAAGTACCGCCACAACTATTGTCATCTTGGTTTTCCATGTGATAATACCACAACTACGGCCATGAATACCAACTTATAGTTGCGCGAGTGAATCAAAGGACCCAATAAACCTGATCCCTAAATGATACAAAAAAAAAAAGAAGTCTTATGACTACGACAAATCGAGAAGAATCCCAAAATTAGAAGAAAGTGACAGGCAATTCAATCGAAAGAACTTACTTTTTCAAGAATATATTCATATTTCATTGTTCGTCTCCTCCGTACGATCCAAAGGAATTGCTTGCTTGTCACTCTCTTCAAATTGAGGAATGGTCTGAAGTTAGAGTGGATGAATGTGATTGAACCTATATGCGCCTCCAAAGGCGCATATGATGGATGATAACTTTACCTCGAATCATTGGTTCGATAATTAAAGTTGTATCCACTCTGTACCGAATCAGACTGGATGTTTCAGCCCTAGTCCAGACTGGCGAATCAATGAACCCCGAATCATAGATCAACATGAGATCGGATTTTTTACGGTCCGGATTTAGACCGGTTCGAATCGTATTTCATTCGTTAGTGCTCCTGAGTTGCGATAATCCTTACGGTGCAAAACAAAACGGTCTGAATTTATTCAGTGCGCAACATTAGGTTTCATGATTTAGATATTTACTTTTATTAATATATTTATGGTAGGACTTGATTTTTGTAGGAAGTATCCATCCTATTCATGCTTGATGAAAAATCGGAATTATATTACAATGATTTTAAATTGAATTAATACTTTAACCATAATTGGAATATGTTATTGAGCTCTCATGCATACAAATGTCTCCAAAGCCAATATTTGTGTCAATTAATCAGAGGGAAATAAAAGAGCCCTATAAAAAAAATATTAAAAATGCCGAATTTATTAAGTAGCAAATATATGCCCCTAATTCTCTAAATGACTTTTTTGTGTGTAAATATTGTAAAATTATGGTGTAGAAATATCTTATCCCGTAAAATTTAATGTAAACAATATTGAGTCACTTGTTAGATTATGACCGCTTAAAGAGAACAAGGTCCTATTTGGTATCATATGCATATTCTTTTTTTAGATTTTTCGGGATGAAGATTCTTGATATTCTTGAGGATTGTTGGAGATGGGTATTGTTAGAGATTGTTTTTTAGGTAAAATTTTTCCGTTTGGTATCATATTGTTGTTAGAGATTCATTTAGATAAGATTACCAAAATACCCTCAAAATGTAAACCCAAATTTTTGTCTACTGCCGCCCTAATTGACCGAGATTGCTATTCGTACCCACCATTTCATGCTAATTATACCCATTACACGACTACGTGTTGCGTACGCGTAGAAAATGGATCAATTTCTGAGGCGAAAGTTACTACGCGTACGTATCGCATAGGCGTAGTGACTTTCTCAATTCAAAAATAAGAAAAGTCACTACGCCTACGCCTTACGTACGTGTAGTAACTTTCTGCCGTTTGGAAAGTTACTACGCGTACGCAACGCGTACGCGTAGGGCTCTTCGCCTCCATATCGCGAAGGCGGATAGTCGTCTTCCTCATTTCACAAACTTTTCAATTCTTACCGGCGACGACGAAGAAGAGGCGACGAAGACGACCACCACCAACCACTCCGACGACGTTTACACACATCACCACCAGCCATGGTCCGAACTCGGGGAAGAGACGGAGGTGTGGTCCGGAGGAGCCGCTCCGGCAACGGCGGGGTGACTCCTCCGGCAGTTTTTCCGGCGAGGGTCGCGGACGAGCGGTTTCCGATGCCGACGTTGGGCAAGGACGGGGCTCTCGTGGAGGGCGATTAGGGGGAGTAGTCCGAGGTTGCGCGACATCTCGCGTTTCTAGCGAGCTTGGGGTACGTTTTAATTTATTTTTATTACATTTGTCTTTATATACGTTAATTAGAGAATAGTAATCGATAATTAGTGTAGGATTAGTTGTTAATTACTGATTATGTATAAAATTAGTGAATGAATTAATGAATTAGTCTTAATTAGTCGATAATTAGTGGACAATCAGTCACTGGTTAGTGAAATAGTCGATAATTAGTTTAATAAATAGTCGATAATTATTTTAATAAAAATTGAAAATAGTCGATAATTAGATAATTAGTTTATCGAAAATAGTCGATAATTAGATGATTAGTTTATTGAAACTAGTCGATAATTAGTTAATTTACTCGATAATTACTCGAGAATATTGGAATTAATAGATAATTAGTTTAATAAATATTGAAATTAGTTGTAAATTCCGTAATTAGTTAATTACTCGGGAATATTGAAATTAGTTGCAAAATTCGGTAATGAGATAATTAGTGAATGAATTCCGTAATAAGTTAATTCCGTAATTAGTTGTAAATTCCGTAATTAGTTAATTGAAATTAGTCGATAATTAGTTAATTACTCGATAATTAGTTGATAATTATTGAAATTAATAGATAATTACTTGATAATTATTTTAATAAATATTGAAATTATAACTATTGGAACTAGTAGATAATTAGTTGATAATGAGTTTAATAAATATTGAAATTACTCGATAATTAGTTAATTACTCGATAATTAGTTGATAACTTCCTTAAATTAGTCGATAATTAGTTAATTACTCGATAATTAGTTGTT
>BSUD01000006.1:25087813-25102894 GCA_033239045.1 Fagopyrum esculentum | reverse complement strand
GTTGATAATTATTGAAATTAATAGATAATAAGTTGATAATTAGTTTAATAAATATTGAAATTACTCGATAATTAGTTTAATAAATATTGAAATTAGTTGTAAATTCCGTAATTAGTTAATTACTCGATAATAATTGTAAATTCCGTAATTATTTGATAATTAGTTAATTACTCGATAATTAGTTGATAATTATTGAAATTAATAGATAATTAGTTGATAATTAGTTTAATAAATATTGAAATTACAACTATTGGAATTAGTAGATAATTAGTTGATAATTAGTTTAATAAATATTGAAATTACTCGATAATTAGTTAATTACTCGATAATTAGTTGTTAACTTCCTTAAATTAGTCGATAATTAGTTAATTACTCGATAATTAGTTGTTAATTACTGGAACTAGTAGATAATTAGTTTAATAAATATTGAAATTAGTTGTAAATTCCGTAATTATTCGATAATTAGTTAATTACTCGATAATTAGTTGATAATTATTGAAATTAATAGATAATTAGTTTAATAAATATTGAAATTACTCGATAATTAGTTTAATAAATATTGAAATTAGTTGTAAATTCCGTAATTAGTTAATTACTCAATAATTAGTTGTTAACTATTGAAATTAATTGTTAAATAGGTTGCCGGGACTAGTACTCGTCCATGGGCCGCTACGGTTTCGAACCGTAAGCGGCGTATGATTGAGATGGGAGTAGCGCGTCCTGATGACGTTCTTGAGGATCCTCAGGAGGAGGAGGAGGAGAGAGTTGGGAGGAGCATGTAGACAAGCGGATGGACATGTTGTTCGGTTCGTCCGACGTTTCCGGCGGCCAGATGTTACCCGAGGCAGACGTTGATGCTTTTGTATTAGAGTTGCATGACACATTGGACCGCCGATCACCTGCACCTGCTCATTCAAAGAGCTCTGCCGCCGGGAGTAGGAGACTCGGTCAGGAGGGTTCACCACCACCTCCACCACCACCTCCACCTCCGCATGTGGTTGCAGATGACGTTGCTGGGTATCCAGGAGGTCCCGCTATACGGGACCTACTTTACAGCTATGACACTCATGTCGCTCGTGACATATGGGTCGGTCAAGTATGGATTTAAATTTCGTTTAGCTTTTTATATTTCCTTAAATTCAAACGTGTTACTTACGTTTAAATGATATTTTCATAACAGGATAGAGGTGTTTTACGAGTCTATAGGCTAGGTGCCACGGTCAGTGACTTACGTAGCCTTGCTGATCGATTTCCAGAGTCACAGTGGATGACACTGGTTAGGGGGAGTGGACTGCATGGCCTCCTAGAGATGCAGTGGGGCGGTGTCGATCATGCGCTTGCATCTGCCTTTGTTGAGAGGTGGTATCCAGAGACTTCCGGATTTCACTTCCCATGGGGACAGATCTCTATCACCCTCCACAACGTATATCACCTCCTAGGACTTCACATTGACGGAGACGAGGTTATCGGCGCCAGGGATGACACACTCTTCACCTCCATGTTCGTCTTTCCGCCGTTGGAGGTGAAGGACGCCGTGAAGGCGGGTGGGTGGCCGTCTTCTCATCTCCTCTCTACTATTAGGACTATGGCCGAGTCCCCAGATGCTAGACAGGAGGACATCGCTACCGGATTTCTTGCTCTTCTCATTGGCTCCACCCTGTTCATTGACAAGACCACGAACAGGGTAAAGTCTCATCTATTGAGCGTATGTCGAGACCCCATCACCATGGCGTCCCGTGCTTGGGGGACTGCCACACTGGCATATCTATACAGACAGCTAGGCGAGTCCTCTCGGAGGGAGGTTCATACATTATCCGGTTGTTCTCTTCTCTTAGAGATATGCAATGAACTATAATTTCATAGTTTACAATCTTTTAATTGATAATCAGTTTAATATGAAAATGATATGCTTTTCGCAGTCATGGATTCACGCTTATTTCCCTCACTTCCGACCTAGAGGGCATACTGACCCTCTTAGACAGAGAGATGCGAGATGTGCACAGAGGTCGGAGAGGGCTCCTACAGGACAGATGGAGAGATCGGCCCTGTTAGGGTTTAGGGCCCAGTTGTCGAGGTGTAGGATGGACGAGGTACTAATAAAGTCAAGTTTCTTATGTATCTTGAATTGATCTTCTGAATTGGCGTTATATGTTTGTTGTAGGTGACGTGGATGTCGTGGGTTCGCTAGACGGCTTTCAGACTGGACAGATGCGCGTATCAGCCTATTTTGGGGTGATACGCTTCTGTTGGTTGGAGGAGCCCTATCAGCCATCGTTTATGCTACGTCGGTTCGGGCATGTATAGATAGTCCCCCCAGAGCTTCATACAGTTCCTCCCGGATGTATCATTCGCCCCTTCGTGATGAAGAGGCCGGCGAGGATAGGGAAGTATGAGCTGCTATTTTCTCCCGACGCATGGCATCTGTGGGCGACGCGAGACCAGCATCTGTACGACATACAGAGCGTCCCAGCAGTTCTCGACCCATGGCAGATGGATGAGTACTTCTTGGACTGGTTCTTACCACGTACTCACTCACACCTGCAGCCACCTCCGGATGATGCACCACCACCGTCTGCACCTCCAATTGCACCTGTTGTACTTTCAGAGCGGGTACGGATATGAATTGTTACGTTAAAGTTCATTTTATTTAAGAATTAGTTGAGTTTCTTACGTATTTTCTTGTTCTACAGTGTGTACATATAGCTATAGGTATGGTTAGAGATCAGTTGACTCATTGTCCTCCGTCTGAGGCTGATTTTCTTCGACGTCTCCTAGATGTTCTAGGAGGAGACGAGGCACCAGAGGTGTCATCTCCTGTTAGGGCATCACAGCGACAGGACTAGACACTTATGTTTCTATTTATTTATTATGTATGAACATGTTTCATTACTTTGACTTGTTTCTATTTATTACGTCCCGTGCTTGTTTCATTTTATTACTTTGACTTGTGATTTATGTTTGTAAACAACAATTCAAAATCTCAATTTGAAATCACAAATCAAAACCGATTAGTCGATATCACAAATCAAAAACTCAATTCAACACTACTATTCGAAATCACAATTCAACATCACAATTTGAAATCACAATTCTCAATTTCTGTCTCAAACTAAGAACCCGCATCTTCTTCTCTCTGAAGCAGTCTTCCGTATCTCGCTATTCTTCGGTTATGTATGTCGGCAAAACCATCAATTGAAGCGTTGTGACCTCGCATCCAATCAAGACATATCGGGGGCAATGGAGCGTTTTGATGCAACCAAACCTGTTTTACAAATCAAGAGCATGTTAGTCAAACATGTTTTGATACAACCAAACTTGTTTCACAAATCAAGGGAATAAAATGGACTTACCGGAACGTAGTGATGATCATTGAGTACTGCGATTGCTTGCACTTCCGTTGGAGGTTTTTGTTCTTCTTCAGAATCGGCAATCAATGGCAAGCAGGTGTAGGAGTCCAATCTAGAGAAGACGACAAGAGACACCCGAAATAAAGTAGCGTATGCGAGAGCACAAGTAGGAACCTCCATCCAGAACTGTGATGCGCAAGGTGCGGGGTTAAGGTAGTTAACGTTGTCAATCAGTTCTTCAATCTCATCATCACCATGTATTCCGGAGTATACATGCATGTGTCTACTCAACTCCCAAGCTATCTCTCTCCGGACACGAATGTACTCATCTGGACGGTAACCCAATAACGCACCAAGTGATCGATATCCGCAATGTCCATCGCCCGGAACATCTATCACACGATCAACGTAAGATAACATAAATGCTGGGATATTCCGATAACCCCAGTTGAATCCTCGGGCCACAGGTTCAGATGGCTCATTTGGAACGGGCGTCTCAAACTCCGGGATGGTACTAGGCTCAGACTCCGGGATGGTACTAGGCTCCGGGATGGTACTAGGCTCGCCTGTGGTGTCTGCTCGTCCTCGACCCCGTCCTCAGCCTCTTCCTTGAACTCTTCCTCTAGAACTTTGTGAAGACTTCCTCATCTGTGAATCCTTATCAGCTCGAGCATGCTCAAATCCAGATGGCACTCGTCCTTGCTTGCTTCCCTTGTCTGAAGGATGTGAAATTCTCGGCTCCCGAGCTACTGACTCCGTCGGGTTCAACATGGTTGCAATAAAAAGCGCCAAACTTGTTCACAACGTCTTGGGGCAACCTACCCTCCCTGTGCATGGCCATAAAAGATGTAAAGTAATATCCCCCATCGACAGAGGAATAGCCTCGGGTTCTTCCACTTCTTCGATGACTTCATGCCACGTAACTTGTCTCCAGAAAGGATGTATTGCAGTAAAAACATAGGCCTGTTTTCCCGGAGGGCAGCCGCAAACTCATGAATGCACGGGATCCCATACGATTGCCTCCAATATCAATCGTCACATGTAGCATCAAATGTCCCTTGCCGCGCCAGTTTGCAATTCTCGATCAAGTACTTCATGCAATTGTTCGACACCTTTCGGAGAAGAAATGTAAACATAGAGTCTTCTTGGATGCCTACGATAGTATGAGTACGCGACTTTTCTATGCTACCTTGAATCTCATCAATGTGATCTCCAATCATTCTATGGATGGCCTTGATGAGAGTATCAAATCCACAACGAGTAGACTTAAGAGTTCTCTTCAACACCGAATGAGCACCCTCGGCCCTAAGATTAGAACATAATTTATAATTATAAAATAAATTATCACAAGTAATCTAAACAATAAAAGATGCAATGAATATTTGTCTAACCTTCCTATCGTCCTTGATCCGAGATGGAGATAGTGATCGGTCCAGCAACGAACAATAGCTTCCTTGTACTTGTCCAACCATGTCTTCTCGAGGTACTCCATCAAATGATACTTGTCCATCCAACTATCCCTCATATGCAAGAGCCTCGCCTCATAAGCCGCAATAGTAGTCGATTCAAACAACTCATGACAATCTCTCATGAATTTTGCTTGGATGGATGGCGAATGTGACTTCCACCAACTATTTGATTCGATGTTTCGATACACGTGCCACTCACATAAAATAAGTTTGGCATCTACGAAGACTCTAGGCATTGCTTTTATGAGACCTAATTCTTTGTCCGTCACTATCACTTCCGGCTTCTTTCCACTGAATAACAAGGCAATGCGTTCCAAAGCCCACTCGTAATGACCCGTCGTCTCTCGTTTCATTAACACAAACGCAACGGGAAAAGTTTGTTGTGTGCTAGTCAATCCGACGATCTCCAACAACGGCATGTCATATCTGCAAAATATAATGAATGAGACTTTGTAATTAAAAAAAAGTTTAATATAAACAAACTGAATGAATTACATACTAACCTGTTCGTCTTGTATGTAGCATCCATGATGACAACGTATGGAAACATGGCAACCCAACGCTTCGACTCTAGATGGGCTAGGAATAAGTCGCTCACTACCTCTCCTCCTTCAGTGGTTTCCATCCTAATATCCCACATATAATCCTTATCTTTCAAGAATTTCAACGCTTCTTGAATTACCGTTCGATCTCCCATCGCTTCCAACCTAATTTTATTCCGAGCGTTTGAAACTTGCTTCCTAGAAGTGACCATCTTTTCAGGATCTTCAAAATCACTCTTTAACAAACGAACAATTTCCCTCGAAGGCATTCCCGCCTCGGTGTAGATTTGGACTCGTTTTATTTGTGCCTTCGTCAACCGTCCAGCAAAAGCATGACCTACCAACTTCTTCGGAAGAGGATGATTGTGAATTCCGTGAACATTCCTCACACCCCAAAGACCCCTTTGCACCTCATCAACGTGTAAGCAAAAATTACAATCAAACTTCTTCGTTTTGCATACCCTCAAGCCCTTCGCCTCACTCTTGCGGACTCCGTGATGCTCACACGCAAATATCACCTTTCCAAAACGACGATCATCCGACTTGTAGGACTTTAGTCTGATGAGAACCATATTTCTACTTCCTGCTCTCTCAAGAACCCACGCAACTAACGAGTTCATATCCGTCCATATCCGATGGTCAACGAACAAACTAGTATAGTCATAATCATCGGGAATATCGGCAGCCTACAATAATTATTTCGAAAATTTCATTCACTACGACTATATCATATGTTCTTAGATTGCTCAAATTAATTAACTACTACTTAAATAATAATTGTCTACTAATTCATTAATTAACGACTATTTTCTTCAATTAACGACTAATTGACACCTAATTAACGAGTAAATTCTTCATTTAACGTCAAATAACATTACTTATTGACTAATTGTCTACTACTTCATTAATTAACGACTCAAGCATATAACATAAAACTAACTAAAACATATAACATTAAACTACGTCAAAACAAACGAATTGAAAAAACTAACCTCAACACCCGAATACGGATCGTAACTACTGAGCATCGCGGGATTGAACAAGCCCTCGTCACCATCCACGTCATCTTCACCACCGCCGAAATCAACACCGTCGTCCTCTTCTCCATCGCCGGAATGATATCTTGCTTCTCCATCGTCGGAATTCATTTTCGAAAGGACTTTTTTTGCGAAACAACGTTTGACAATGAGGTTTTATGAAATGGGTCGAATACATGATATTTATACTAATCTTTGGGTTACATTACCGTTGGTAACGGCTAGTTCTCCACAATACGCCTACGCAGCGCGTAGGCGTAGTAAGTTCTTGTATTTTGGCGATTGATTTATGCTTCCCCTACGGCTACGTGATGCGTAGTCGTATAATGGGTACAAATAGAATGAATATGTGGGTACGAATAGCACGAACCCTAATTGACCATGGATATAACATTTGGCAGCAACACCAAGTGGGAGCAGCGATGGCGATGGCGAGGGGATGAAGCTGGGTGGCGGCCTGCAGGCATGAATCCGGCCGGGAGAAGCAGGGCAAGGCGGCGGCTTTGGTTCTGCAGCGGAGGGGCTCATCCGGTGGGGGTTGCGCTGGATCTTCAGCAGGCTAGGGAGACAGCCCAGGGCTGCTCCCACTTGGTGGCTACAGAGAAGAGACGAAGGGGCGAGGCGAAGGAGGGGCTGACAGGGCAATCGGCGGTCGTCCATTACGGCATGGCACGGCTGATGGAGAAGATCTGAAGAGAAGGAGGAGAGATGAGACTGGAAGAAGAACGAGAGATGAGACCGGAAGAAGAACGAGACTGGAAGAACGAGAGATCGAGAATGTGAAAGGAGAGGTGAATGAGGGTATGAATGGAAATAATCACAATCTAACTTAAAGAATCTCGAAGAAGCTTGGGGGCCAAGCTTCTTTTTTCGAAATTCTTTTAGCAAAAGAATCTCGTAAAAGAATACAATACAAAAGCTCAAACCGATACCAAACACTTACAATTTTTCTATTCCGAAAAATACAATCCCCAGTAATACGTTAGAGAAGGGTTTACAATGGTAAGAAACTTGATTTGAAACCAATCCCCAGTAATACGTGCCCCATGACAAAAGTTAAAGGACAAATATTAAAATTACTGCTCATAAGAGATTTGAAATGACTCAAAACCCCCTCATAATATCAACAAAATCCATGCCATCAAATGACTAAAATGTTAAGAGTCTGGAACCATTGGTTTTGACATGTTACCCAACGCAACACAATTCAAGACTAGAACCTCCTAGCATCTTTTTTCATATTATCGAAGTTCAAATAAAAGTTACATTCTAACATGACAGCAAAAATGTCATTGGATGATCCACATGTATCAGAGGAAACAAAGCACTTCTTCAAAATTGACTTTTCTTACTCCTCTCTGAACCAATATGGGTCTACAAACTGCTCAACCAAATCCTCAAAATTGATCTCACGCTCTCTGCATTAAATAAATTGCTTCCATGGTCGATTCCCGTTCCAAAATATCGTTAGGGTCGGATAGAAATGTCCATTCAGATGAGAAGTTTTGAGGATTTCCTGTCTTTCTCAGCATCTTTGCCTGCAACCAAGTTCAAATACTAAATCACATGGTCTTGGTAGCAAATGATATTATGAGTTTACTGAACATTACACATAGGAAAAATCAACTGATCAGTGGTTAGTGCGACAGCAGACACATATAACCTTCACTTAGCAGAGAAAATTATGTTATGCACATGGTGGGTGATCAAGGGTACAAAACAATTGACTGCCACAAAAAAACATGCAAGCGGTTATTATAGTAAACTTAAATCCAAAGCATTCCATTTTAACAGCACTGCAAGTCCACAACATTAAATCTTCAAATCCGTAAACCTTTCCTTCCACAAATGGTGGCAATTTCACATGCAGCCACCTAAGCAAATCTTTAAAAACACGACATCAGATTAGTGCTTCAACAGTCCAAAAACCTCAAGAAACTAAATCTAGAACCTGAACCCCGGACGGGTCGGACCATATGACTCATTGAACCATGTAAGAGGACCGAATGACATAAGTTAGATCTTCACCAACTCATCTAAAATTTCTTATTAGTCACCGCGGAATTGCAGAGCTATCTCCTACATCTTTAGTTGATGGAATAACGATGAACTTGAACCTATGTGGCTCCCCCGAGTCAACCAAAGAATTATAGCAGAAAACAAGGATATGTAGACCTACCTCCTTGCAGACCCACAGGCTGATGAGAATATACCCATAAATTTCTGTACTTGTATAAATTACTTGAAAAAAGATAGAACTACTAACTTTTTAGATGCTAATGATCAGATTTTCAATTACATTGTGTGAATCAGTCAAGCCCAATGATAAAAAAAAACAATTGGATACACCATTGCACTCAATCATACACCTAATCAAACTAGCATAAACAACAGCTCAATTGGGGATGCTAAAATAGCAACTTAAAGTGTTATCAGAATTCAGAAAGCACTAAAAAGTACATCAAAGATCTGAGGCATCTTTGTTTATCCAGGCTGACTAATTTGTGTCCCCAACTCATAGAGAATTTTATCCTCCTATCATTAGGCTCTTAGCACAACTATACACAATTCTTTTTCACAAAATCCCCTGAATCAAAACTTACTATACATGCAAAGTTCTGTGAATAAGAGATCAGTGAAATCAGCACTTCAAACAGTTTGAATGTCCCCAATTATATCCATAGTGACCTAGTTAGAAAAGGTTCCGTTGAGTTGACCTTAAAATTTGCGTAATCATGAGAGATCCTACGAATGACCACCAACGGGATTGTTTTACAAAAAAATATTGAGGAATCATAGGATCAAGCAATCAAAAAGCAACATTAGCAGACGAGACACAGAAAATCGTAAGAAATCGGAAAGGAATTATAGTAGTTTACTCGCTGGGACTGGGACTGGAACCACAGCTTCGCCGTAGATGGCTTTGAGCTTGGAAAGTGGAACAATGGCGGATTCAGGCGAGGAAGCTTCAGCATAGAGAGTTTGTTTGGATTCCCAGATAAACTTCTTGAGAGCTTTGTTGGATCGAATTAGGGATTCCTTCTCGGCCTCTAGGGTTTCAATATCCCTTTGCTGGGCGAGGGATCGAACTCCCAGCACGACAAAACAGCCTCCCAAACATACGTCAACGAAAACGTTGTTGTTGATCACTCTCGAGGCCAGGTTCATTGCTCTCCCCGCCATTTCCATGGTTTGTTGATCTGCTCGTTCGTAGTGATGATGGAATCCGATACGGAAGCGGCCATCTAGACGGGGACTATCAGCTTATTAGAAAAAATAAACAAATATTACATTTTCCCTTTCTCTTTTTTTTTTTTGGGTTTTAGAGATGATTCGGGTATGGTGTGGGGAAACCAATCCGATCCAATGACCCGAACTGAAAAATTCGTTGGCCATGCCCCAGAAAAGCCGAATTTTGATATTTGGTTTGATTCAGTCTAAGGGCCCGTTTGGTTTTAACTCTGGAATCGGAAACGGAATGAAAACGCATCTAGTCCATATATATATATATCATTGTTCATGAAAGTTTGTGGAATCATTCCTTGTGGTTTGAAGGAATTGGAGTAGAGTTTGATTATTTTGATACACTGTAGGGTAACAAAATGTGGGGAAGCAAGTGCATTTTGCATTAATCCACAAGGAATGATTCCACAAAATTTGATGAATAAGGATATGCATATGGACTAAATTCGTTTTCATTCCGTTTCCGTTTTCGGAGTTGGAACCAAACGGGCCTCAGTTCAATCCGGGAGATTTTCCCGTATAACCGGATCGTACACGGATCGGGAATTTAGGAATCCGGATAGTCGCATATATCCGAATAAAAATGGATATCTAGATATTTTTGGGTCACCGGATAGTCCCGGATCACTGGATATCCGGCAATTAAAATTTTTATACAATTTTTTTTTTAGAACAGAAAGCGGTTCGAACCATTAGACGGCGTGCCGTCTAGTGGGTTGAAAGGCCGAAAAGATCGGCAGACGGTCAAACCGTCATGAAGGACCAAAAACAGAACCCCAAAGCAAAAGTCTTCAAGGAAGTCATGATGATCCAACCAACAAGAGGCAACGAGCATAAACGTTCATCTTGAAAAGAAGTACACAAGTAAGAAGATTGGACTACAAGGACACCTAAGATTTGGACTACAACAAAGCCGTCGGGAGTCGATCACAAATCACACCCCCTTCTCGACAAACGCACGAAACCGCCAACAAAGGATTACATCAAACCTCAGAAGATGAAGTTGTAGAACACGGGCAACATGATGTACAAAGGTGTAGAATTTGATAGATAAAAGAAAGATGATTTGTAGGGAGAAGATTGTTCACATAAGGTTGATTAACGTTGTCGGGAGTGATTGTTTTGAGCTTTGGATGCATTTGAGTTTTTAATTAAAATATAGATTTGTATTGTATAGTTTTCCGAAAGATAGGTTAAGATTGATAGAAATCATTATGAATTAGGAGACATATTTTGTAAGGAGCAAAAGAAGATCGTTCACAATTAGGATGTTTACGAAGTCATTGGTAGTTTTAGAGTTTGAAATTGTTATTGAGATCGAAGACCATCTTATAAGAGAGCGTCCTTTTACGGGAGAGAATTTTTTTTTTTTAAAGTGGTAATGCTTCCTCATAAGTAACTTTATGCTTCATAGGCACTTGAATAAGTTCGATACTAGTATAAAATTTTAGGGATTCTTTTAGCTGTAACGGGCAAGTAGATTTTGATTGTTTAATCATAGGCCCGTGGTAGAGACTTATTATGAAAAACATTGTTTTTGGTTAGCAAATTACCGAGGATGTGTAGGTTTGAAACTAGCAGAATTTTTTCTTAATGCCGTAGAAACGCATTTAGCATTCAGGGTATAATAACATAACATATCACCACTAGCAAGCACCCCAAAAAGAGTGCAACAAGCAAAAAAATCAAGATAAAAGCACCACCAGAACATCTCAATATTGTAAGAAGGTTTTTTTAGCATCCAGGGTAGATATGAATATCGGATTATCCATGTTTGTTTTGTTAATAAGAAATGGGTTTAGCGCGGGGTTTTTGTTGGTGTATTAAGTCAAGAGACCGCCACAGTAATTCCGCCACTAGGGGGACAAAACAGACGGCGAAAGAAATGTAATACACAAGTTCCTAAAGACAAAAAGTAAACGAAGCTCCGATTTATGGATTCTTGTTTAGATATGATGTTTAGAAAGATCTTGCAAAGGGAGCAAATTCAAATGGTGAAAAGCGACAAGATATAGCAAAAGCTATGTATTTTTACGTACACATCAGATGGGTGATGAAAAACTACTAAGGAGAGAAAATTCATAGCAGAAAAATAAACAGATTGTGTTCCAAAGAAGGGTCCGGAGATTTAAACAAAAATTCATATCCTTGTGTAGATGGGTTATTAAAAACCAACAAAAAAAAATTGCATGATAAGTTCACTTTCAGCAAAGGAAGGGTAGAAGCATTCTTCATCAGAGAAATCCTGACTAAACCAGATACATATTTCATCTATCAAAATCCAAATCTCATATTTAGAAGTGAAGTGGGTAAAACACAAGAACAAAGTATGCCTGTGTGTGAAAGGGACACATCATCTATGGTTCACCTTTGAAGGGGAAGGGATGGCGGGAGGAGAAGATGAATTGACCGATGAACATACCCTTGGCGCCGCCGGAAAGCACCTTTGAAGGGGAAGGGATGGAGGGAGGAGACCGATGCGAGGGACGCATCACGTCCAGGGTCGTGGATGAACACGGTGATGACACCCTTGAGGTCTCCATTGCACCCGCCGAAGACGAGATAACGGAGCTTAGCCGAGAAACACTGTGAGAAGCCGAGAACCATGGATTATGGAAAGCGGTGAAGTAGGCGGCGGTGTCCTTTAACCGTCCCTTGACTTTGTTTTACGGGTTTGGGTAGAAGAGGCAGGTGATGCCGGAATAGGTGGTGTAGACGAGGGGTAGCCCTACAACGGTCAGCCAAAGAAAAGAAGATAAAGGATTTCCCCAATTGCAGCGTTGATGTTTTGGTTCCACAAGAAGAGGGGATAACCGAAGACATGAGGGTCTCTAATGAAGGCCGCCGTGCTTGCGCCCTGCATCGGCTATGCTTTGGTTTTGATTCCGCTTGCGGTGGCTAGGGTTTGGGCCCCAAGAAAGCCCTTAGGCTTTTGTACAGTACAAAGCGTTTTTTAACAAAGTGGTTTTTCCTCGACTATAATTTTTATACAATATTAATTAAATGTATTTATTTTAGGACAGAAAAAAAAAGTTATATATTACAAATTTGTACTAATGTTTATATTTGACAATATATTAAATGGTAAAAATCTTCGATTTATACAAAGTATATACTATGTCGTATAAAATACAAACATTAAAAAAATGAAAGATATTAGTTTAACATCCTCAAAATAATACAATATATATTTTATAAGGTAAAAGTATTTGTTTTAGAAAATAGATAAAAGTTTATATTATAATTTTGTAGTAATATATAAATTTGACAATGTAAAAGTATATCTAGACAAAAACAATGAATTGTTAATATTCACTTGCAACTTATACGTGCACACATGTTTATATATGCACATATATATATATATATATATATATATATATATATATATATATATATATATATATATATATATATATATATATATATATAGAGAGAGAGAGAGGATTGATCATATGAGAACAAGCTTATCGTGTAATCATGAGAACATATTCGTAATTATTATTAGTTTTGTTACGGATGTGCCATATCGTTTAATGTATTATTCGTAGTTATTGTTGGTTGAGTGAATTATTCGTAGTTATTGTTGGTTGAATGTATTATTCCTAATTATTATTATTCGTAGTTATTATTAATTATGATATCTACTCTAAATCTCGACCCTTAATACTCACCATCCAACGATCTAAGAAGACTAAATGAGGGAAATAGGACTCCTAAAATTTTACTTTTGCAAAGTGGGCTCCTAATATAATTTAAGCCTGCAAAAAAATTAATAGGTGTATTTGTGGGCCTCCCAAGAAAAGATGATGGATGGGCTGCCAATAAAATTGATTTTAAATCACTGTTGGTATTATTTGCAGAGAAGAAAGAGAAAACATTCATTCTCTTTGTAAAGAGAGAGAAAACAGATCTAGAAAGGAACGAAAGAGAGGAAGGAGAAATAGAGGATGAAACGGTGATCCGCCGGAGTTTCAACGACAGGGAGCACTGTTTCGCCGCCAGGACATTTGGCCACCAAGCCGACACCGAAGGGTGAGCGAGAGATTTAGGGTTTCCTTCGAGCGGGAGAAGGGCAAGCGAGAGATCTAGGGTTTCGCCGTCAAGGTTGACACGAGGAGGGGCTACGCCACTGGTTACCGGCGCCGGCGCCGCTGTCTAATCGTCGTTCCGTCACCAACCCTCCTCTCTCTCACCGTTGTATGCTCCGTCGTTGCCGGGAACCAAATCTGCATTTTTTGGGTAAGTTATTTTTACTAGATTTTTGGTATGCATTTGATTCGTTTTAGTAAGTAGTAGTGGGTATGTGCTTGATTTTGTGTGTGCAGTTTGAGTATGTATTATGAAAGAGATTGATTACTTAATGTTTGCATTTTTTGGGTATTGTTTTAAATTGAGTGTATGTGTGTGCATTTTTGGTATGCATCATTGAAGATAAGCTTTTGTTGTTTGGGTATGTATTTGTTATTGAAGATAAGTTTTTTTTTGTATTGATTATTGAGTATATGTGTGTGCAGTTTGGGTATGCATTTTTTAGTATATGTGTGTGCAGTTTTGGGTATTTGCTTATTGAGTGATTGATATGCATTTTTTTTGGGATGCATTTTTTGGGTATTGCTTATTGAGGGATTGATATGTACTTTTTTGGGTATTGCTTATTAAGTATGTGTGTGTAGTTTAGGTATGCATTTTTGAGTATATATGTGTGCAGTTTTAAATATTGCTTATTGAGTGATTGATATGCATACTTTTGGGTATGCATATTTTTGTATGCATATTTTTGGGTATGCATTTTTTTGGTATGCATTTTTGGGTATTGCTTATTGAGTGATTATTGATATGCATTTTTTTTGTATTGCTTATTGACTATATACGTGTGCAGTTTGGGTATGCAGTTTTGGATATTGCTTACCCAAAAACAAACGTTGCTGCTTACCCAGAAATAGAACAGGGATTGCTTCCAGATTCCGGTGAAGGAAAGAAGAAAGGATATGTTTTTGGAAGAATTTGAGCTATGGAAGAAGAAAGAACATGCATTTGAAGGGAAAAAGAAGGGCAGTTTATAATTAGGGAAGAAAAAGGGGTTACATTTATTGGCACAAATTTCATATAAAATGTCCATCAATATTGTCATCAATCAAATCAATGACTATCACTTTTTTATTTTGTACTTTTTCTGATTTCATCTAGTATATAGGAGCTCATTTTCTAAATGAATAATTGGGAGGCTCTAAATCCAAACTCTACATTGTAAAAGGCCTACATTGTAAATTTAGTCATCTAAGATTGTTCTCATGATTACACGATAAGTCTGTTCTCATGGGAACCGCACCCTATATATATGGGAAGTGTTCAAGTAAGGCCCATTATTCCGGTAAGGCCGTGCGGCCGTCTGTACGGCCGACACGTGTCCCGAAAAAAAAAAAAAAAAAAGTTTCTGAAC
>BSUD01000006.1:25047962-25087803 GCA_033239045.1 Fagopyrum esculentum | reverse complement strand
AAAAAAAAAAAAAAAAAAGTTTCTGAACGAGTTTTTTTTTTTTTTTAAAAAAAAAAACGAGTAAAAGTAATAGTTCAAAACTTATTATGGAATAGTTCATAACTTATAAAAGGATAGTTCATGAATTATAATAGAATAGTTCATAGTGTAAAATTTATAAAGGATTGAAAGTAATAGTTCAAAACTTATTAAGTAATAGTTCATAACTTCTAAAAGGATAGTTCATAAATTATAATAGAATAGTTCATAGTGCAAAATTTATAAAGGAGTGAAAGTAATAGTTTAAAACTTATTATGGGATAATTCATGTATTATAATAGAATGGTTCATGAATTATAATAGAATAGTTTAAAGTGCAAAAATTTATAAAGGAGTGAAAGTAATAGTTCAAAACTTATTATGGGATAGTTCATGAATTATAATAGAATAGTTCATGGATTATATTAAAAAGTAATAGTTCATGGATTATATGGGAATAGTTCAAAGTTTATAGGAGAATAGTGCATAAATTATAACATGGTAGTTCAAATAAATTTTCATTAGTTTCCGGAAAAAAAAATCGTTTCAGAAAAGAGAAAAAAAAAAAATAAAATTCGGGACACGTGTCGCCCTGTCGTACGGCCGTACGACCGTACCGCAATAAAAGGGCCGTACCTGAACATTTACCCTATATATATATATGGATACATGTTCATATAATATATACAACTTATACATACACGTTGATCTTATTTAATTTAATCAAAAGTTGCATTCATATACATTTTTCTCCACGTTCCTATATATATAATATTTTCAAAATGAGTTCAATATCACATTATAATAATCTCATATTTAGACAAAGTAATGAATGGATCATGTTCATTTTGTTTACAACATACATACAACCGTTTTTATAAATATGATCATAATTTAATATGTCGTATGTTACGAGTTTTGTTTACAAGACCGACTAACGTTCTCTTCAAGAAGTATTTTCTTGTTTCTTGGAGCATTTGCCTCATGCTACCCTCTTCTTCGAGTCCGGCGTTGCCGGCGCCACCTGCTCAGCCGAACTCAAACATGGATTCCGCTTCTTCTCTGCCAATTCCTCTACATCAACAATCTGATTCCTCACAACAACAAATTACTCTCCTTCAACAACCCACATCTTATGCAAGGGCAATTACCGAGAAACCAAGAGAACCAACACCACTCCTGATGCGGGGTTGATGCCACAGTTTTTCGATCTAGATTGAAGTTCACGAAATCGATGACAGAAAGGAATCTTGATGCAAATCTTGGGCGAGATTTATATGGTAACACTGAGATTCTTGAAAACTCAGAGAATAAGAACGTGAATATTATGGATGATAATGGAAAGATAAGAAGATGAATAATATAATGAATGGATGAAAATATAGGAAGATAAGAACCAAGATATTCTTGCAAAGAACTTTGAACAATGGATCAAAACTCCTCAACAAAGAGTTTACCTTAACCCTTCCTTCTTCAACCTTACACAAGCCTTCTAAAGAAGACAAGCACAAGGAGGGACTAGTTTGACTAGTACACCAATCGTTAAGAAGATTAACACATACAAGAACAATCTAGCAAAGACTCGCAACTATTCAATCAAAGACTCCCTTTTTTTATTGAATTGGAATGAATAAAACGCACATTTCGCAAATGAATTAACGAGTATCTCACAATTTATGTGAAAAACTATAAAATCTCAACGAATAATCTCGACCTTCCTAGGGTATTTATAGGAGAGATTCTCCTAATGGTTAAGACTAAAATAATCCTACAAAATATAAGATAGAAGATATAAACCTTTAGAATGTTTAGAGATTTAAAGGTATAAACTAACTAACTAACTAACTAACTAACTATAATCTTATCTTAACAAGATTTTAATCAAATCTCGATAGAGATTTGATCATATCTCGGTTGGATTCATGTGGGGCCTAGATATCCAATTGCTTGTTTCCTTGATCATCTTTAATGATATAACTTGATGATGATATTAACCCCTTCTTCTTCAATGCTCTTGCCCTTACTCTAGTGATTGGTCTATGTATAGGGGGCGTTGGGGATGGTCCCTCATCAACTCCTCTCTAGAGACGGCCTTGTAAAATCTAACAAGTTAAGAATAGCAAGATTAGAGGCAAAGAAAGGCTTGTCAATGGTTGAAATAGATGACAATATCATGGAGAACCTAAATACAAGATAGAATTTGGCGCTAATCATTAATGTTTTTGGGAGAATTATTTCATTCTTGACGTTAGAAAGAAGATTATATCAATTATGGAGCCTTAGAGGAAAATTACTCATCATTGATTTTCCTAATGTTACATATTGTATTCGCTTTGACCTAGAATATTATAGGAGATAACTTATGGGGGGACCATGGAGATCTCTAGACATTATATCGCAGTGCAACCATGGCACCTCGACATCAATCCATCAAAGGAAAATATAAAGTCTTTTGTTGCTTGGGCAAGCTTTTCGAACCTACCACTACAACTCTACGATAAATCTGTATGATATGGATTGACTTCTGATATTGGTAAATCCTTGAGAGTGGATTTAATATATTGTATACAACTCGTGGCCGCTTTGCCAGAGTTTGTGTGGAATTTGATCTCGAGAAGCCACTCATGGGTACGATCTTCATTAGGGGAAGACAATTAAATTCGTGTTGAATATAAGGGGTACATGCAATTTACCATAATGTGGTGTACATGGCCATGCGTTCGACAAATTCCGTTTACCATCTGAACAAATTGCAATGATAGCTACTCCAACTGAAAATACACAAAATAACAACCTAGAGAATCAAACAAATTCCGCCCAAGAGGATAAACCCATAAAGGTCACATAAGAAGAAAATGAGCTTAACTTAGGCCCCTGGATGACAATAAGCAAGCAAAGGTGACAACAAAGGAGTTCTAATAGACAAAAAACTACGATAAATTGTGCAACAAAGGTGGCCAATTGTTTTACTCAGTTGGAAGAGAATATTGTACATAAATCAACAAAGGTCTCCCTTCCATTACTCCTTGTCCAATCACTACAGATCCCAACATGGCTAGTCCCTGTAGTGCAAACCCCAATATACCTAGTCCCATCACTACTAAGCCCAACATACCTAACCTGACCTCCTCGGTCCCAAGCGGTTCTACTACAAAAATAAGTAATTTGACTCAACCACTAGTCGAAATTGCACAAGAGACACAAAGTCAGATATAGAAGACTACAACACACATTCAGTCTAGCAACCATATACCTAAGACACAAAATATGGAACAACATCCTAACCCGAATAAGAGGGAAAAAAGTTCAATACAAGTTCTAAGAGACCAAAAAGAGAATAATTTGATACTCAAATCAAGAGTAGAAGGAACTACATAAATATTACACCCTTGCATGGAGGTGGTCATCCAACCATAGATGGATCCAGAAAGGAGAGTCATTGTTTAATGACCAAATTTTTTCAATAAGTCAGTTTGCTCATATCTTTTACTAAGCAACTTGTGGAGCAATGTATCCACGTCTCTTTTAAATCGAATTTTCATAAGCTAGAGCTGATTTCGGTGTATAACCCTCCTACTCTATAAATGAGCATTAATTCATGACAACATCTGCAAATAGCTATTCGTAATATTAATGGACCAAATTTTGTTGGAGGTGATTTTATCTCTATCATCCATGAAGAAGAGAAATCTAACAATACTAGAATACTCTCTCCAGATACTAGCACTTCCAGAAATTGGGTTGATGCAACTCAACTTATAAATATGGAATTTGTTGGACCTAAATTTACTTGGAGTAGGGGTCGTGATGCTAGCCACAAAAGATCCAAACGCCTAGATCGTGTGTTTGATTAATGACGAGGGGAGAATTATTTGGCTAGAATCTAGTGTCAGACTTTAGGACGTAGGTAGGTTAGTAACCTAGGATAGGTCGGGCCCTATGATGCATGTAGATTAGTGTCCTAGTGTAAGTAGGTCCCTAGGATGCAAGTAGGTTGACGTCCTAGGGAGTTGAGACGAAGGGATGAAATGAGGACTTAATGAACCCTACTCCCTTCTTTGGTCTTTGTTTTATTTAGTTGACGATAATAAAACACTGGTAGAGTCGGCTCTAGGGTGCCCGCAGATTGATGTGATAGCCGCTTCCATCATCGACGGCAGTGATGGCGACATGGCTAGTGCTTGCACTTTAGGGTTTGTTTAGGTAGAAGCGTGTTTGAGGATCGTTGTCTCTAATGCATGTAGAGATTTGTGAACTGAAAACTTGTTTATTTTATTGATCAAATATTGTTTATATAGACAAATATAAAGGGACAAAACACGTACGGTAAACTAACAAATAAAGTATATACACAATATACATCCCAATATAATCTAACAGTTTATAGTAGATACATAATTAGAAAATTGATAAAATAAGGCCAATGACGAAAAATTATGCATAAGAATGTTGAACTCTAGAATGGGTTCGCTAAAGGTGAATTATGAGATTATGGGACTTTTCTATGATGAAAATTATTTGAAACTTTCTTCAACCTCACGTATGGATATAATCTGAGAATTACGGAAGGAATTAAGGGGTTTATATAACTTTACCTGAATTCACCTTCTAGGGTTGTTATATGAGTCGATAAAGCCGAACCTAATCTTAAACGAACTTTAATTTACACGTATTCACCTTTTATAAAGTGAACGAGCCCATGACAAACTTTTCCCGAGTAGCTTGGCTAATATCACTCCTATAGTGTTAGTGCATGCGAATGAGCTGAGCATTGACATGCTCAAGCTGAGATCGTTTATAAACGAGTCAATTTTGAGCCTAATTTGTATACGAGCTTTAAAATTTGTTCATATTCGCCTAGTTTAAAAGTGAACGAGTCGAGTCGAAATGAAGTCAAGTTGCTAGTCCCATATAACATCTCTATACCATTCAGATAAACGATTTAATAATCAATACTAACAAATTAAAGAGGTCCTTAAGACCATAGACTTATTATATACAAACAACTTTAAGACCTAAAATTTTCCTTTTGTTTTTTGTTATGTTTGACTGGTTAACATTTGGTCATTTGGGATTGAATTCGCGGATAACTATAAATTAATGCATCTTTATGAATAAATTGAAACTCAACGTCTATCAAAGACAATATGTTTTCTTAGAATTAAAGTGTCAAACACCGTTACTTCAAAGAACCCGACGTCGAGAACCAATAAAATGCCAAGAAAAACATCAATTGAAACAAATCAGATGGAGGTCGAGTGAAACTCAATTTCGATGGATCAAGATACATTAATGGACACGTTATCACTTATTTGCTACATTTTACGGGATCATCGAGCCTATTCACGACCTTTTTAATTGTGTGGTCAATGTGGTTTCATCTCATTGACTCGTGTTGAAGCTTGCACACTATGAGAAGACATTTTGAACGCTTTAGAACTAGGCATTATAGACTTGCAAATCAAAGGGATAACCTGACAACAGTAAGAACTTTTGAAAACCATTATGTGAAAATCGACCGATCATCTTTGACATGTATCTTTTATTGGGGTTTTAACAAGTTTGAATTTTTATATATTCAACGGAAGTGAACGTGTGACCATCATAGGACATTTACAAAAGTGACCACACCTAATCATGAGACATTCACTTTTGTAAATGTCCTATGATGGTCTTATACCCGAAAGTGACCGTACCTAATCATGTTTTTCCGTTGTATAAAAAAAAGAATACCTAAAAAATTGAGGTCCTAAATATATTAGAGGTCATGTTATACTAGTCCGGTTCGATCATCCTCATGCCTAACTGACAACCAAGAAACTTTATTTAAGTAGATGAAAATTATACAATTTTCACCCTATCCTTAGATTATGGGCGTGTTCGTTAAAAACGTATTATGAGAATTAGGTGGCCTATCGGGGATGAAAATTATGAAATTTTCTTTAATCTCACCTAGATAAATTATGATAATTACGGAAAATTACGGAAAAAATTAAGATATTTTTCATAAATTAATCCTTATTTCCTTTTCCTCCCCACGTATACACACTTCATTAAAAATTACAAAAAGAATTTGAAACAATATACGTCATAACATCTCTTAAATCTAGAAAACAAGATAAATCGACAAGCGAATAGGTGTCCAAACCTAAAAGATATTATAACTAATAATTCAAATTAGACTATAAAAGACAATATAAACGCAAAAAAAATCGAAATGAGGAATACAGGAAGAAAAACAGATGATAAGAAAACAACAACGAAATGAGTAATCCGTCGTCCTCGTAATTTTCTACAACCACCGTTTCGACCTCATAGTTTTCAAACCATAGTTGGTGTGCTTTTCATCTCTTATCCCACAGACTCCAGTGGGTGCTTTTTTTAATTATATTTTGTAATTAATTTCCTATTCATTCTTTTATAGAAAAAAATCTTAAATATTTTCGACCGTTCACTGGGACACCCCTTTCTCAAATTTGAATTCGGACGCGACCGCTCTTATTCCAATCCAATTAATAAGCTTCTTCATTTCAAACCCCGTGAATCTCATCTCCTCCGCTTTTGTTTTTCCGCCGTTCTATTTCAAATTAGCATCCCAGTTCTTCGCCTTCACCCCCTTCTCTCTCTCCCCCCACTCGATCGCCACTTCCAGGTCCGTCTCTTTCTGCTTTCTGTTCCTTCGCGGGCTAAATTTTGGGATATTCACATTATTTGCATGTAAATTTTGTTTTTGCACCTTCTTGATCTGGATCTTTTTTGTATAGAGTTCTTTTCTTACTATTAGGGTTTTTCTATTTCGAATTTGGTAGATTTTAGGGATGGAAATCAGTGAAGTCAAATCTGGTGATAAAGAATGCGTTCGAGTTGCTGTCAATATCAGGCCGTTGATTACGACCGAGCTTATGCAAGGTTGTACAGATTGCATATCAGTAGTTCCTGGAGAGCCCCAGGTATGCATCTAACTAGATTTGTCGTTCTTGATTCCCCCGATTTAGCTGTTCAATGACTTGGCTTCGATTAGGAGTTTCGACAAAGATTGTTGGTTAAATTTGAATTTTTTGCTCCCCGCCTCTCATTCGACTGATAACATTGATAGAGGATTAGCTGCTGCTTAGATAAATAATTTTGGTTAAGTTTAAACTCATTTGTTTGCTCCCAGCTTCTCATTCCATAGAGGATTTTATGTTTAGGTACAAATTGGTTCACATTCCTTTACCTTCGACTATGTTTTTGGAAACGGGGCAATTCCATGTCCAAAAATATATGATGAATGTGTAGCTCCCCTTATAGACGCCCTCGTACATGGATACAACGGGACCGTCCTTGCTTATGGACAGGTAGCTAGAACTCTTGCTTTGAATTTGAATATTTTGTATTTTACCTTTTTAGGTTATTTAATTCTGCTTTTTTTGTTTATTAAGACTGGCTCTGGTAAAACTTACACCATGGGGACAAACTACAATGGAGAAGAAGACAATGGAGGCATTATTCCTAAGGTCATGGAATCGATATTCACAAAAGTGGAGGCCATGAAGGATAAAGCCGAATTTTTAATTAGAGTTTCATTCATTGAGGTGATGGAAATAATCAAGCCTTGTTCTCCTTAAATGAAGCTTTGTTTGTTCTAATTTTGTGACTTCTAGAGTCAATTTGCTATTGTTTGTAGGCTGATGCATAATTCTTATATGTATACATGCAGATTTTTAAAGAGGAAGTCTTTGACTTGCTTGATACCAACCCTTCTGCTGCTTCTAAAGCTGAAGGTGTCTCTTCAGTAAAGCCTAGTGGACCTGCAAGAGTTCCCATACACATTAGAGAGACAGTGAATGGAGGGATCACCCTTGCGGGTGTTACTGAAGCTGCAGTCAAGACAAAAGAAGAGATGGCTACATATTTATCCCGAGGGTCTCATGCTCGAGCAACTGGAAGCACAAATATGAATAGTCAATCAAGGTAAAGGAATGTCAAAGATCATATTTCAAATTTTCATTGTATTACTATCTAAGAAATTTTTTTTTATCGTATGAACAATGCTTATGCTATCTCTTGATATTCAGTGTCTGAAATTTAAAGATATTCATTTCTGGTACATATGTTTCATGTTAGTATGTTACTGTTGAATGGAAGGTGAAGCAATTTAGTTATAAACCAGTTGAAATAATTTCCAACATAACCAAATAAGTAAAATGGAAGTTGAAGCCATTTAGTTATGATCTCATGAAATAATTTCTAACATAACCAACTCAAAAGTAATTAAAGGTAGGGTTTAATGTGTTTTTTTTTTTTGCATTGATTTTAAATTTTCTTTATGATAGACTTTCTAACTTACTACCATTTATTTGTTTCAGTCGATCTCATGCTATTTTCACAATATCAATTGATCAAAAGAAGATATTAGTGGGTGCCTCAAATGACGACTCAGCAGATGATATTCTAAGTTCAAAACTGCATTTGGTTGATCTTGCTGGTTCTGAAAGAGCTAAGCGCACTGGGGCAGATGGGGTGCGCTTGAGGGAAGGTAATTTTGTATTGCTTTGATCTTACAAATAAATTATCAAAAGGAAAAAGAGTTATTTTACATCTAGCGATTCCTCTCCAAGGCCGACAGTATGAAGATTTCAGTTTATTAGTTACATTGCTCAGTGCACTTATTGCTCTTCTTTTTCAACTAGGTATCCATATCAATAAAGGCTTGTTGGCCCTTGGCAATGTGATAAGTGCATTAGGAGATGAAAGGAAGCGGAGAGAAGGAGGTCATGTTCCATATAGGGATAGCAAGTTGACTCGTCTTTTGCAGGTAAATTGTTTGTTTTGTTTTGAAAGAACCCGTCTATTATATCCAGCTATACTTTTTACCAAATAGTTTTTGTGCTTTTGTCTTTCCAGGATTCGTTGGGAGGGAACAGCAAAACGGTTATGATTGGTATAACTCTAATATCTCATTTATTGAGTCAAACAGTGTGATGTTTGCTTCTAGACTAATGCTCTAAAATTTTTTTGCCCCTGGGTGTACGAATATAGCATGTGTAAGTCCAGCAGACACAAATGCCGAGGAAACTCTTAACACATTGAAGTATGCAAATCGTGCTCGTAATATCCAGAATAAAGCAGTTGTAAGTTTCCTTTGTCTGGATATCCTTATTGCACTCAATGCTTATTTGAACCTTTTGGAACTTGTAAACTTTGTAGATCAATCGTGATCCAATGGCAGCTCAAATGCAAAGGATGCGAAGCCAAATTGAGCAGCTACAAGCTGAGCTTCTATTTTACCGTGGTGACTCGAGTTTACCTTTTGAAGAATTGCAGGTATCAACATTTATGTAGTTAACTAGTAATGCTTTTAAATCTTTGTAACCTGTTATGCCGTAATGTATATAAAATTCCCCCCTTTACTCCTTTTTTTATTTAGATTTTGAAGCACAAGGTATCACTATTAGAGGCAAACAATGTTGAACTCCAGAAAGAACTTCAAGAGCGGCGTGTCACATGTGATCATTTCTCGCAACGTGCCATGGAAGCTCAGGTTTGTTCATTACTTACCAAGTTTTGACGGGTTAGCGTGTAATGTACAACTAACTTTTCAACTATATGTATGTTAATAATCTTATAGGTTGAGAAAGACAAATTAATCATGAAAATGGAAGCAGTTCGAAATGGAAAATCTTGGGACGAGATAGAGGCCAATGGAGATCAAGTATGCAGTTTTTTAGGATTTTTTTTTCCAGTTGATTTAGCCATCTATTTTAGTTAATTTTTTCTAATCTAAGGATAACATATTTTTGTGTAGGATGTTGAGTTGGTTAAAGGATATTTGTCTAGGATCCAAGAGCTCGAGGAAGAGTTATTGCGGAACCAAAATTCGCAAGGAAATCACCAAAGCCTTTCCAACTGTGTAGATTCAGATGACGAGGGAGTCATTTCTAGAGGCACAAGTTTGTATGGTTTGAATGAGCTTTCAAACACAGGTGTTGAGATGTCAGGTTAGTTGTGTTAAGAGGAATTCTTGGATTTTGAGAATTCAGTTTTTTATTCATATTAAAGTTGTCTGCTCCTTTTCTCTTATCTTCTACTACCTGTGTCACATGCATAGATTGTGGTTATTTGTGACATATTGCTATATGCTATCACTATCATTTTTAGGACACGAGGATGGTGAGAAAGAGTTAGAGCATTCAGCCATGCAAGAAAAAATGGATATGGAGCTGAAGGAACTTGATAAAAGGCTTGAACAAAAAGAGGTAAGCTTTTGTTGAGGGTGATATGTGAAATATATATTCCTCAATGAAAGATATCTATTTCCAAGATGTGCTAATACTAATCTCTTAAAATTTACCATACCCTTGTTCCATGTTCTTAATACAGGCTGAGATGAAGTGCTTGCAACGTTATGAAAGGAAGCTTGTAGAGTTAGAACATGAAAAGAAAACATTGCAGGTGGGTATGATTATATAATGACTAGAAAAAGGTTTTATGATATTCCTTTGTGATTATCTTGAAGAATCTTTGTATACTAAAATGGGTTTATCTATCTACTTGCAGGACGAAATTGAGCTACTAAGGGGTAACCTTTCTAACATTTCATCCAACTCAGACTCTGGTGCTCAGAAGCTCAAAGCAGAATACCTTCAGAAACTGAATGTACTCGAGACTCAGGTTTGGTTTACTCTGCAAATAATAATCACTCCTCCAAAATAGAAGTGATGTTGTATCTGACTCTTGAGCTGTGTCATGGTCCTCGTGAACTTGCAGGTTTCAGAATTGAAGAAAAAACAAGAAGCACAGGCTCAAATTCTTCGACAGAAACAGAAGAGTGACGAGGCAGCAAGGAGATTACAAGAAGAGATTCATCGCATTAAGTCTCAGAAGGTTCCTATCGATTGCACATTTTCCTTCTCTATTGCTAAAATTTTTCTTCACTTGCATATGATGTGTGTTAAATTATGGAGCTTAATAAAGTTTTTTTTTTCACTACAAATTATTCTGTAATATATCAGGTCAATCTGCAAAACAAGATAAAGCAGGAGTCCGAGCAATTTAGATTGTGGAAGGCATCACGTGAAAAAGAAGTTTTACAGGTGAAGATAATATTTGAAACTATTTGCATACTAGAAGTTATGCTGTTGATATTACGCTCTAAAATTTTCCACCATTTTGAATTTAGGATGTGTCCCTCAAGTTTGTTTGGCTATTTTCAGTTATGTAGATCATATGAGCTTTAGGTGGCTTGCCTTGTCTTTT
This sequence comes from Fagopyrum esculentum, assembly GCA_033239045.1. Taxonomy (NCBI): domain Eukaryota; kingdom Viridiplantae; phylum Streptophyta; class Magnoliopsida; order Caryophyllales; family Polygonaceae; genus Fagopyrum; species Fagopyrum esculentum. The sequence goes on along the minus strand of BSUD01000006.1, from coordinate 25,076,547 downwards.
ATCTATGCTTATTATAAGCTGATGGATTTTTGCTGTCGATTTTATATTACTTTTCTGAAATTTCCTTTTCTTGTAACAATTTTGATTAAAATACAGCTCAAGAAAGAAGGAAGGAGAAATGAGTATGAGATGCATAAGCTTCTAGCTTTGAATCAACGGCAGAAACAGGTACATGTTTTCGTGTTTCTATATTTACTTCGGCCCCCTTGTTCATACAGATACTCATTTCGTTTTTTTCTTTTTCAGGTTTTGCAGAGAAAAACTGAGGAAGCTGCTTTAGCAACGAAAAGGCTCAAAGAGGTTTTGGAATCCCGAAAGGCTGCATCACGTGATGCATCTGGCAGTGGCAATGGTCCAGGCTTACAGGTATACTCACTCATCAATGTGATTTGTGACTACTTCTAAGTAATAGTTGTCTGCTTCTTGCTAATTGTGTATTTTTTATGGTGTAACTATTTTTATGGTCCCTAACTATCCTTTCTTATTAATAAGGCGCTCATGCGAACAATTGAACATGAGATTGAAGTCATGGTACGTGTACATGAAGTGCGTTTTGAATATGAGCGGCAAATGGAAGAGTGAGTTCCAAGTCCATGTGAACCTCTTATATTGTTTGAAAGAATTTATATAGTTTCCTGTTTGTGAGCACTAAAACTGGGCAGACATAAAATGTTGTCGATGATCAGGAAAAGTGAATGCGATGATGAATGTAACTTCTTAATGATTGTCTTTTTGTTGAAATAGAAGCGTATGTAAATTGTTAACTCAATTTAACAACACTAAAATCAGTTGTTTTTTCTTCATTTCAGGAGGGCTAAGATGGCACAGGAGGTTGCGAAATTGAAGGAAGAAGACAGGATGCTAAAGCAAAATAATCTAAGGTAAAAGGTTTCTCCTCATTTGCTCATTAAGAATGTTGTAATATGACTGACTATATAACCATAAGTTGTTTACTGGATTGCTGCAGTTCATGTCCAGAGTCGATGTCTCCTGGTGCAAGAAATTCAAGGATTTATGCCCTTGAAAATATGCTTGCTACTTCATCAAGTGCTTTGGTTTCAATGGCATCACAACTATCTGAAGCAGAAGAGCGTGAGAGGATGTTCAGCGGAAGAGGGCGATGGAACCATGTCCGCTCTCTTGCAGATGCAAAAAATCTGATGAACCACCTTTTCCATCTAGCCTGTTCCTCCAGGTTTTTTTCTGTTAAACTCGAAAGTGCTTTGCCATTTTACCCTGACCAATCCAAATCATAGGGTGAACTTAGTCTTAACCAATTACTTATTTACAGCAATAACTTTGTGATTCTCTACTATGATATTATCTTTGAAATAATGTTTCTTATATGCTAAACTTGTCTTTTATTTTTTTGTTTTCCCTAGGTGCTCCTTAAGGGATAAGGAGGTGCAGTGTAATGAGAAAGATTCTGAGATGAAGGAGCTAAAGGAAAAAATAGTCAAGCTAAACACTTTAGCTAGGCATCTAGATATGCAAAAGGCTGAACTTGCTCGCCAATTACAACAGGTCAGTGCATACATATATTGTATTTCTCTTCAATCTCACGTTCTTCTGGTTATGTTATTGTTCTTCTCCTTTTTGTTAGATTTTTATACTTTGCTATTTCACTAACACTTACAATTGGTGAGTTGTGCCAGAGTATTTCAAATACGTTGAGGTCTGAAGGGCGATTATACGATTTACGCCAGGTATCATTTTATCCTATTTGTCTTATAATGTTCTTCAAGGTTTTACAATTTCAAAATCTCTACATCACATTTGAAAAATACGAAGTACTTGTTGAACTTGAATTACACCTTTGTTATTGATTTGTTTGTATTAATGCTTGCTTCTGATGGCATTTAGGGGCCAAGAATGTCAGGCTACTTCAACTATAATCCTGGTATGGTACCACCAGAGGACATGGATACTTCAGAATCTGATCAATCTGATAAGGACGACGAAAAGGACTCCGAATGGGTCAGGACAGCAAAGAGGCTGGCAAAAAGGAACAGTAGAAACAAAGATAGCACTAGATCTGGGTCCAGTTCACCAGATGCACACAAGCCTAATAACTTGATGACAGAGTTGTCATGTGAAGATAAAAAACAAAGCACCGAAAACTCTTCTAATTTATGTTGCACATGCACCAAGAATTCCTCTTGCAAGACCCAGAAGTGTGAGTGTCGAGCCTCTGGAGGGCATTGCTCATCATCATGTGGCTGCATAGCTACTAAATGTAGCAACAGACTCGGTAATGTCGGTGATGATGCTCACCAAGGAAAACCACTCCAACTGGAAAATGGAAGTGTTAGTGAAACTGAGGAAAATCGCGTACTTGCTACTCAAGGTGCAACACTGCTTCATAATGCTCTCGCTCAAATGCCTACTCCAGAGCAACAGGATGAAGAAAACAAGTCTAAAAGGAAACCACTGTCTGACATTGGAAACACTGCGGTAAAAATATCTAGAATTTCTAAAGATGAACCATTTAGTTTTTATTTCTTTACTAGAAGAAAATTGTTTACAATATGTATTTTGTTATGAATTGCAGGGAAAGGCTAATGTGCCAAGGCCCGAGCCGAGGAAGAGGTGGAGAAGATCATCAATTCAGCTAGTTCCTGTTGCTGAACCTCTTCCTGAACAGCCTGAACCCGCGAATACAAAAGCCAGTGAACCAGAAATCGATAGCACTTTAAAGTTGCCGAGGGCAATGAGATCAGCCGGTTCTAGTAGCAACTTGTTGAGGGAGAGGAATATCGAACATCGTCAGGAAGAGGTGGTTGCTGCTGCTGCTGCTGCCAAGGAAAGCGGTATACCACATCCAAGGAGAAAGAAAGGCGAAGAGAAAGAGAACAAGGGAATCTAGCTACACAACCACAACCTTAGTTAATCTTTGATTAATTTCGTATGTTGACAGTTGGATTTCATTAGTGCCTTGTTCATGTTCAAGCTCCTAGAGGTACTAGGACTTGAATTCAGGATCGATCGATCCTTAAATACAATGATTAATGGTTGTGCTAATGTAATTTGGGTTTAAGCCATTCTAAAAGAGGGGTCACTTTCTGAATCTAAATTGCAGTGTCGTGGTAATAAACCTTGTTTATCTCATCGTTCCAACATACATTAGCATTGTAATAGTTCTTTTTTATTTTATACTTTATTCTATAACCTTCATTAATTGTGATTACGTGTCGGATGAAATGTGAATTTTTAAAAAGTATTGTATTTTATTTCAAATGATTCATTAAAATATGCATATCTTCAAAATTTACATGAGACACGTATTGCATTTTATAAGGTAGAATCTTAGAACGAAACAAATGCTGAATTGGCATATATATCCACACAAACAAATCATTCCTTCCCACGTCACACAATACACAATCATCGCCAACAAGAAATCCTGCCCCCAAGCAAAATCTTATCAAGTAACCCTATTAAGCATTAGCACTTAAACTCATTTAAATATTCCATCAAGTTTCCTTAATAAAAATTTCTACTTTTTTAAAAATTCTATTTTAAGTAATAAACTAAAACAAACACACTATTCACTGACGTTGACTCTTATTTATTTTTTTCGGTTCATGATGTTGACTCCAATGGGCTTGTACTCTACGTGCAATGCAAGATGCATCCGATGAATATTCCCATTTTTTTAACAATATTCATAGATTATAACGGGGACTAACCAGGGAAAAATATATATTTATGTTGACATAATGATGAGCAGAGAATTGTACTTGAACGATGATTGGACGGAGGAGAGACCACCATCATTGAATTTATACTCATGATATAAATAATAATTCTGTACTCGATCTGTAACAATTACGACTCAAAACTACGGCTTTGTCAAAGTTTTCATCTTCGTTTTCGATTGAGGAAGATTACCAGAAGCTGTTTCCTGGAAGCCGATCTTTGAGACTTTTAACAAGGTACGCAAATGCAAACTCCCTCCTTTTTTATTTGATTCTTCCATTGTTGGCGTGTTCTCTTTTTCACACGATTCTACATCTGCAATCGAAATTTGGAATCTCACTTCTTCTTTGGCGTAGGTACGAGGTTTTTCTCTTTTCCTTTGATGGGCTATATCTTGAACTTTTTTTTCCAATCGAGGAATTTCCTATTATGAATTGTCAACTTCGAAGTTGGGTTGTTGAATTGATCGATATCTGAAGATATTGACATGATCAGGATAGGAATCTATATGATTATTGTCTGATTCATAATTTCGTTGATAAATTAGATCCTGATGATTCCCTTTTTTGTTTTGTGCATCAGATTTTGAAGAATTGGGTTTCACTTGAAGCTTCTGCATAATTCATGTCTGTTTCAGTTACAACTCTGTCCTGGTGGTTTTTGAGAGGCAAACGAAAGGACCCAAAACTTCAAAATGGGGCTTCTATGAACCCTAACCCTGAGCTAAACTCATGGGAATCAGACACTTATAAGTTGCCTTTGACTGTTGGGAGTAATAATATAGCATCTAAATCCAGAAGGCTCAAGAAAAAATTGGATAATCGCCAGGAACTGAAAATAGACAGGGAGCATGATGTAGTTTTAGTACCATCTGACGGTGGTTGTGTATCTGATTCAGATTCGGATGCCTCGGATTGGTCTATTGGATGGTCCGAGCCTCACGGCCCTGATTTTTTAAGTGATGACGAGACTGATGGTGGGTTCGGTGTGCTTGTTCCTTGCTATGGTCCCAAACGTAGGGATGCCGCAGAATGTGCTAACAAGGTTGTGGAAATGAAGGCAAATGCATCTGAGTTCTATTCCTCTGGTAAGAACTCCATAGTAATATATTCTGTTCCTAAAATCAAATTTTCATAATTGACAAGATTGTTTGACTTGATTGGTTTCTTAGTTTAGATCAAATAGAATACTTCACGGAAGCAAGTTTGTGAGTTTCTGTATGGTCACTATGTCAAAGAATTATGTAGGTTGATCTATGTAGGAGGTTGAATGTCTTGTTAGACTTGAGTGAAATTCTGGCATAGTCATGAAACTTAGCATTGTACAGTTTGTCAGTGAAAGAAGTGATACTTATGAATGATCTTTTTCTCCTTTTCAGATAACACAAAGTATATGAAGCAGTGGCTGTACTCTCTTCAGACCAGTTGAATTGTGCAGGTACTATTCTTTCCCTTTCACTTGCTGCATCCAGAAGCTTCTCATTGATAACAAACTGCTAACCTAAACAAAACTTTTTCTTTGCATCAGTGAACTCGTCTGTCGTAAATTTGCCACAGCTTGAGAGTTTGTGAATGATGTAAAACGTATAAGACGTTCGTATTAAAGCAAGAGAGATGGTGCCTTGAAATATCTAAGCTGATGGAGCTATCTTGGTTGTGACATATTCAATATTCAAGTTGCTGTAAAAATGTTCTGTCAAATTCGACAATTTATTCAAATCATGTATATAGCAGTGTACAGTTCATCAGAAGATTCAGAACTTCCTCTATTCTGTCTGTGATTCTAGACTGGGCTTCTTGCTACAATCCTGCCATTGGGTTCAGCTTATCTCGCCGTGATACTGAAATGGAGAAGTAAAGAACAAGAATCAAGACAATTGTGAACGTTGAACAATATTCAGCACTATATCCAGTTACAGATTTGCGTGATGTTGTTGCGTGTGCTTGTTTCGCCTTTGGTGGTTCAACATTGTTTGATGTAAATATCTATTTGTATATCATATACGTTTTAAATAAAGCTCTTGTAAAACTATTTTCTTTGTCAATAATAATATATTCAGATTACTTTTTTTTTTTTGTACATTCTTTCTTTCTGGTCTCTCTTGTTGTGATGCTCAAAATTTCTCGTATTAGTTTGTACAGTTGTATGAGATAATAAGTATATGTTTTTGAGACAATAGTATGTCGGTAGCCGTTATCGAGAAAAAACTCATAAGTAAAATAGTAATGTTGTCATTAGGACCCTTGAAGCTCAATACATTAATTCTCAGCTTGCTATTTTTAGGTGTTACACAAATGGTGAAAAGTGAGAACATGCAAGAAAAAACCTTGAACACCTAATAATGGGTCATATTTGTGATCATTTTATAATGGTCAACTTTATGTGAGAAATTTGATTAGTAATCCATTCTTACTAATTACTAAATTTGTCTTTTACTTTATATATGTTGTACTTTTTTGAGCATGAGAGGGCAAAAAAGAGTCGAGGAAGAAAGGAAAACAAATGACCATTTTCTTTTGTTGCCTTACATAGTAAACAATGCAGCTCCCAAAATAGGAGGAAGAATGTCATTTGGAAATCAAGCGAGCTATCCTCCCTTCCACATTCACTTTCAAAAAATTAGAAAAGAAGACAAAAAAGGAAACCCGAAATAATCAACTGTCATAAACCACTTTCAATATCCAACTAAGTTTCCTGATGGGTTATTCTGTCAACTTTTTCTTTGAGAAATTAAGAATTCTCATTCACAGGCGATAGGCACAGGCAATAAAGGCAACGACCATGCTGCATCGGGCAGCGACTAATGCGTATTCCTGGTGGTGGGCAAGCCACATCAGGACCAAACAGTCGAAATGGCTCGAACAAAATCTAGTCGGTATGTTCATAGGTCATAACATCCTCTTTTGATTGAATGGATTATCTAGATTGCTTGTCGCCATAATATATAAATTTAAATCACTTTTGATCTTCTAAAATAATATGTATGGAAAACATTGATGCTATGAGGATAGTTGTGCTAAAATGTGCAGATATGGAGGAGATGGTACAAAACATGCTGCTAATAATCGAGCAAGAAGGAGATTCCTTTGTGAAAAGGGTGGAGATGTACTACAAGAAGAGACCAGAACTCATCAAAATTGTAGAGGAAGCCTACAGGTCATACCGAGCCTTAGCGGAGCGATACGATCATCTCTCAAAAGACTTACAAAATGCAAACAGAACAATAGCCACTGCCTTCCCCGAACAAATTCATCTCTCCTCCATGGAGAGTGACAATGACACCAGTTCATATGATTCATTTATTCCTCCTTCACCTGACTTATCTGAAAAGTCTTCTAAGAACAACATTCCGCCTGTCCCGAAAAACCTTGGAGATGTGAAAAACCTTGGTGATGTTTCATCACCAAGGTTTCCGAGGATTCCACTTCACATGCTCAAGGGAGATTCTACAGTAGCTGCTAGGAAAGATCAGTTGAGGAAACAAGCGAGCAATTCGGGTTCTGTTGTACCGGCAAACTCTTCTGGACTTACCAAAGAAGAGGCTGCAAATGAGATTGACGAGCTTCAAAAGGACATACTTGCGTTGCAAACCGAGAGGGAGTTTTTGAAGAGCTCATATGAGGCTAGGTTGACCAAATGCTCGGAAACTGAAGGCAAGATTGGTGAGTTGCATGCAAGAGTTTACAATCTACAAGATGAGTTTGGAATTGGAACTGTGATTGAAGATCACGAAGCTCGGAGTCTAATGACTACCGTTGCTTTGTCGTCGTGTTCAGAAGCCTTGAATAATCTGCAGGAAGAACAAGAGATGTCGATGAAAGAGGTGAAGGGCGAGTTTGAAAGAATTAAGGAGGCTCATGAGAGATTTGAAGCTCTTAAGAAGCGATCTAGTAAAAGCCAAGCTCTTAAACCAACGAGTTTTGATCTGATTATGGAAAATGTTGATGAAAAAGAGTTTTGTCTTAGCAATGATTTGTTGAGACAGAAGTTAAATGTAGAGTGCAGTCCAGCCGATGGGATTGATGAACTAGTACAGAAGATTGTCTTCTTGGAAACCACTGTTTTTTCTCAAAATGGCTCACTAAAAAGATTAAGACAGTACATAGATGAACTACTAATAAACATCAGTAATTTAGAAGAAAAGAAGGTAAGCCTAGCCCATAATGGAGACAATACAGAGAGGATCCTAGAGTTGGAGGAAGAACTAAGCAAGGCCAATTCTCTCAATCAAGAGCTTGTAGAGAAAAAGAACAACCTCAATGCCGAGCTTAATGAAGCAAATTGCAACCTTGATCAACTCATGGAGACGCTCGAGGATGAAGAAAAAGATGAGCCTGGCGCTGAACAGGAGAAGGAAGTTCAATCTAAGGATTTGGTTACGGGAAGCCATGATAGTGAAGTGCAAGATTTGAGATTAGAGGAGGAGGAAGGAATCAGCTCGAGCCAGATGCAAACAAACAACATTGAAGAAAGAGAGAGAGTTTTGACCGAAGAGTACGCCGTGATCCTAAGGGACTACAAGGACAACAAGATCGAGCTAAGTGAAGCGGAGAAGAAGAATCGAGAATACATATTTGACCTAATATCTCTTGCAAGGGAGGAGCAGCGGAAAACCTTAATTGCCAAGGATGTGGAAATTGAGCTTTTACTAAAGAAGTTAAATTCTCTACAACCAAACAAGAATGAAGATCGACAACCAAATCAAGAAGAACAAGAGCCAAAGATGAGATGGCAGCTTCACGAGAGGTCAGTAAGTGCCGGTGAGCCAAGAAGCCCATGGGCTGCCGATCGAGATAGGAAGCCACTTTTCCACCATTTGTACGATCCAAGAACAGTAATCATAGCAAGAAACACAAGTGTAGCAGAAAGCGCTTACAGGAGAAGAGAACCTCTTACAGGCTCGCCTCGTCCAATGTCAATAGTCCAAGCCAGATTCAGGACAGAACTGAACGATATTTTAGAAGGTAACCTAGATTTTTGGCTAAGGTTCAGCACTTCATTTCACCAAATACAAAAGTTTCAAGCCACAATCAATGATCTGCAAGCGGAAATATCAAAGCTAAGGGATGCGAAAAACACAGAAAAGAATACCTTGCACGCGCTTCAGTCAGATGCTAGACCGATTTACAAACACTTGAGAGAAATACAAACCGAAATGAGTTTGTGGATGGAACATAGCACAATGTTTCATGATGAATTGAGAGGCCGATTTTCGTCTTTGAACAATATCCAAGAGGAGATCGAGAAGGTGTTGAATGCAGGGAAAAGGAGTTTAGAGCCTGAGCTGAGTGAATTTCAAGCAGCAAAGTACCAAGGTGAGATTCTAAACATGAAGCAAGAAAACAAGAAGGTTGAAGGAGAACTACAAGTTGGAATTCGAAGGGTGAAGGAACTCAGGAAGGAAACTGAAAAGGTATTGGTGAAGGTGGACAAAGAGTTTAAGTTGTATGAGCACAAGTCATCAAGCAACAAGTCTAAGATCCCATTGCACACCTTTTTATTTGGAATTAAAATGAAGAAGAACAGGAACAAGAATTTGTCACTTGGTTGAATACTTGTTCACTTGGGCAATTCATACTTTTCACTCTTGTTAAACTATAGAAAGCAACTCATTATTCATTACAGTGAAACGCTTTGTTAATCTGTCTCCCTCCCCTTCATTGGTGCGTCATGTGTCAAAACAAAGAAAAATAAGCGGAACGCATTCCATGAATATATATACTAAGAATATCATTCTTAAAATATTTAACAAAATAGGATATATTTTACATTCTCCAATTTTAAAAAACTAATATTCATATTTTTATAATCAATATATATGTATTTCATTTTCAGTCAAATGTTCACAGTTTACCAGCTAAATACTCTTACCTTATATTTATTCTTCTTTAGTATACTAAAAATCCGTGTTTAAATTTAGGATTATGACATAATGTAAAATGCTTCATCTTGCAATTCAGCTCATGCAAACATATTAGAGCTGAACTCGGTATATTACCAACTTATTTTTACCCTTACCACCTACAAACCAACTATAATTGGTAATGAGAAACCTTGTACCATTACCAACCACCTAAACTCATTTACCAACTCTTCGGTATACCAAGTTTTTCGGTTGGTTCGATTGGTAATGACATTTTACCAACTTATATGTTTACTAAAATTAAATTTAAATAAGACAAGAACTTCATCAATTCAACAATCCGCAAATTCGAGTACAATATTTAAACAAGACAAGAACTTCATCAATTCAACAATCCGCAAATTCAAGTACACTATCTTTAACAAGTTCATAGAACTTCATACTTCATTACAAGCTAAACACAAATAATTAAATATGCAATCATCATCCCAAGTTATAGGCTAGGGAGTTCAGTAGTCCAATCTCGACTTGTGCTCCACATGATTTCATAATTGAATCGAGCTAAAACTTGTTGCATTCCTCATGCCTCATAACCTTGATTAAAAACATTCTCTATCAACAGAATGAAGATTAGATGATATAACAGGAGTTGTAACAATAAAAAAAATAATATAGAATATATATTGTTACGGTAACAAGTTAAAGTGTAGGTTTAGTATGTCGACTACAACAGAAACAACAAAAAGATATGTTGTTATAGTAGAGATGCTATGAAAGTAACAAGATAAACTTAATACAAAATAATTGCATATATAACTACATATGAAGTATTATATTAAGATTAGTATGTATATACTATTTTTTTAAAAATAAAATTCGGTTGGTACGGTAATCCCGTGGTACGCGGATATTGTTACCACCTACCAACCAACTCTTTGTAGTTGGTTCGGTAGTACCATACCAATTAAATTGGTAATAATGTTTTGGTAACCAATTTAATTGGTTTGGTTGGTAAGCATCGGTTCGATTTCGTTTGGCTCATTTTACCCAGCCCTATGCAAAATGCTTTATCAAGATTTACACTCCTACAATATTCTTCTACACTACAATGGACCTAAATCACATACCTCAATCATATATGACTCATAAAAGCCTTGTTATGCAACTCCTTGTGCTCACACATACCTCACATATTCATCTACTGAAAATCATCAATTTTTCCTTTGTTTCCACCTTACCCATCAAACAATGGCTTTTAAAACCGAGTTGGAGGACAAAGTTGGGCCTGCGACGGCGAGTTTGTCAGGTGTTGCCATAATTGGTTTCACAAGAAGTCTTGTTTTTTTGAGTGATTGCTTCTGTTGCATCAGTGTGTAGTCTAGCATGTCATATGCAGATGCCAAAGAATTTGGCCTTCCTAACTTCACTAAAAGCTTAATTTATTCCATTACTCTATATGTGTAGCTTAACACAAAATAACCTTTAGACATATTTGAGTTAAATGTCAACATATAAGACCTCAATTCTTCAAATTGATCATTATATTCGTCCAAATTTCCTTTTATTGTTGGGTTCATTTTCTCTATTTCCAATAATAATGGGCCGATATATTAACTTATGGATTAAGCCCATTATTAGTTTAGTGGAGGTTTGTGATTTCAACCCAAATAACGAAGCAGCCGGAAATATCGAGAAAGATGGAGAAAAGCAAGGTGAAAGGATCACATTTAGTTAGTGTAGAATAATCTTTAGATTAGTCTTAATATCTAAATAGATATATGTGATTGTCGGTTGATGCTCCCCAAGCGACCTCCTGCAGCCTATATATAAATGTAAGTGGATGCAAATATGTAGAATATAAGAGAGTTACCATCAAAGGCTATATTTATACAAAGTGAGGTTGTTGTACTTGAGTGTGTGAGTGCGCAAAAAAATGCTCCCTTATACAAGCTCGGTAAGTCGAGAAAATGCACGAATTTCCCAACAATTGGTGGTATCAAAGCCGAGGTTATGGTGGTGGTGATCGAGTAAAGGCGTGATGACGGCCGAGGCGATGAAGGCGTTCAAAAATATTCCACTCTTCGATGGGAAGATCAACTTCACTTTGTGGCATGGTACATTTCAAGACATATTGGTGCAATAGGGTCTTGACCAAGATCTGGAGGAGGAGAAACTTGTATAAACGAGCGAGGAAAAGTGGTGAAACATCCAGAGGAAGGCGGTAAGTACATTTGGTTGTCGTTTGCTCCCGAGATTAAGTACAATTTGTTGAAGGAGACCACACCGAAAACGTTGTGGGACAAACTCGAGAGCATCTACGCGTCGAAATCGTTGACCAACCGGTTATACTGAAATATGGAGCTTTACTCGCTCAATATTGATGAATGAGGTAATCTTCACGACCACATTAACTCGTTTAATCAATTAGTATGTCAATTGATGAATGCAACTAATAAGATTGGAGAAGAGGAGCATGTATTGTTATTTCTAGCATAATTGCCAGAGTTCTACAAAGTCCTTAGTGCAAACGTTACTTGTAGGAAGGAAGTCTCTCACGCTAGATGAGGTGATCACTGCTCTGCGGGAAAGTGAGATGATGATGAAGAATGATGCTACCGACAAAGGAGAGGATTGCATACCAGGTGTAGGGGAGCAAGAACGAGGGAGGAGTCGATGGATGAGGCATGATGACCCGGGATGGAGATCAAGCTCATGATTGCAACAATATTTGATTGAAATGGAGTGCTTCTATTGCGGGAAGGGTCACATGCAAGTCCGATGTCCTCGTATGAGGGAGGACCTACAAAGGTTGAGAGAGATGTCGCCGGGAAAGAAGAGGGGAATCCTACACAAATGTGGTCAATGAAGTCGACAATGAAGTTGATTATGGTGATGTTTACTTGACAACAGGCAAGGAGGTTGCAAAGACTGAGTGCGTGATGTACAATGTTGCCTCAATGCATGTATGTTGATACCAAGCAATGTTTGACACCTTGAAGACTCGTGGATAGTTTAGTCACTTCAACTCAGTTCGTGGTGAGAAGTTGAAGGTTGAAGGTATTGAAAGTATGAGGATGAGGCTTCACAAAGGTACCAGCCACACTCTGTAGAATATGAGGTATGTGCCATCGGCGAACGTGAATGTCATCTCGTTGGGTGCAATGACGATAGAGAGGTACAAGTTCATCGACATAAGTAGGTGGTGCAAGATGTTAAAAGGGAGACATGTGGTGACGTGAGGTTGCAAAAATGAGATGAGTGTTTGCTTCTTGGATGGGCAAGCGGTGAAGGGAAGACGCGGTGACACATGAACGAAGAAGCAAACAAAAGTGAGATTTTCGGATACGGTGGGGTTACATGGAAATAGAAAATTAAGAAAGGAAATGTTGGGTTAATTTTCTCTTTTACCATGAATAATTGGCCAATATATTAACTTATTGATTAAGACCATTATTATCTTAGTAGAAGTTCGTGATTTGTGCCCAAATAATGAAGTTGCTGAAAAGATCGAGAAAGCTAGAAAAAAGCAAGGTGAAAGGATCGTGTTTATTTAGTGTAGAATAATCTAGTTTAATCTTTAGATTAGTGTTAATATCTACCTAGACATATGATTGTTGGTTGATGCTCTCCTAACCGACCTCCTACATCCTATATATAGATGTAAGTGGATGCAAATATGTATAATGTAAGAGAGTTATGATCAAAGGCTACACACACACAAAGTGAGGTTGTTGTATTTGAGAGTGTGTGAGTGCGCAACAAAATACCCGCTTACACAAGCTCGGTGAGTTAGAAAAAACACAAGAATTTCTCCAAAATTGGTATCAGAGATGAGATTATGGTGGTGGTGGTGGTGGTGATCGGGTAAAATTTATTGATTAAGGAATCTCGTGATTGACATGACGGCGGCCGAGGCGATGAAGGCGCTCGAGATTCCAGTCTTCGATGGAAATATCGACTTTACTTTGTGACAAAGTACTATTCAAGACCTATTTGGTGCAACAAGGTCTTGACAAAGCTATGAAGGAGGAAAAGTCTGAATCGATGAGCAAAGAGAAGTGGTAAAGCATCCAAAGGAAGGCGGTAGGCACAACTCGGTTGACACTTGCTCCCGAGATTAAGTACAACATGTTGAAGAAGATCACACCGAAGACTTTGTGGGAGAAACTCAAGAGCATCTATGTGTCGAAGTCGTTGACCAACCGGTTGTGCTCAAAGATGATGCTTTATTCGCTCAAGATGGAGGAATGAGGTAATCTTCATGACCACATTAACTTGTTTAATCAACTAATATGTTAATTAATTGATGAATGCAGATGATACGATTGGAGAAAAGGAGCATGTATTGTTGTTGCTAGCATCATTTCTGAAGACATTACTTGTAGGAAATAGTCTCTCGCACTAGATGAGGTGACCGCTGCTTTGCGGGAAAGTGAGAGGAGGATGAAGAATGATGCTACCGATAAAGGAGAGGATCGCATACTAGTTTCACTTAGAGGAGTGAGAACAAGGGATGCCATCAATGGATGCGGCATGATGACCCGATATGTAGATCATGCTCGTGACTGCGGCGAGATTTGAGTGAAGTGGAGTGCTTCTACTGCGAGGATAAGAGTCACCTGCAAGCCCTGTGTCCTCATATGAGGGAGGAGCTAAAAAGGTTGAGAGAGATGTTTCCGGGAAAGAAGAGAGAGGACTCCCATAAAAATATGGTCAATAAAGTCTACAATGAAGTTGATTATGTTGATGTTTACTTGACAACGGGCGAGAAGGCTGAATGGGTGATAGACAATGCCGCCTCAATAGATATGTGTCGAGACCAAGCAATGTTTGACACCGGATACCTCAATCCTCTTGAGTTCCAAATGATTATACTCTTTTGGAACTGTCGGGGTACAGGAAATAGGCGAATCCTCAAGGCCCTAAGTTACATGATATCCCACCATAAGATAGATATTTTAGCCCCATTTGAGACAAAGATTTCGGGTAATACTAGTTATTACGCTTTCTCACGGTTTCCGTTTTCTAATCATGTTTGCTTTGATGGTGATGGTTTCGAGGGGGTATTTGGATCTTTTGGAACAATTGATCTAGTAATGTGGTTGTCAAAGAATGTGAGGAAAAGTACATTCACATTACAACACACTACAATCTAGTTGATTTGGAGTTGCTTGTTGTATATAATCCCCCCCCCCCAACTCCCTCTGGACAACGAGAGAGATGAGGTAAACTTCAACAATGTAATATGCATATGAGTGTTGGTGGTGCTTTCAACAATGTGGTTGTCATGTCTAAATGTCGTGGAACCTCTACAATTATCTTCAGGGATTCACAAAGGTTCAAAAGGTGGATTGAAAACACAAATGGTGGATATGGGTTTTTCTAGTCTGTGCTTTGAAAACAGTCAAAGCGTCTGGATAGAGTATTCATGAGTGTTGAAGCTAGAACCTTTTTGGGAGATACGGCAATAAAACACCTCCTTTCATTGTCTTTTGACCATAATCCCCTATTGGTGGAGCTAACACCCTGAACAAGATATAACAAGAACTAGAGACCTTTCCGGTTTGAAGCAGCTTGGATGGTGCATCCGGAATTCAGAAATGTGGTGAATAACAGCTGGTCTTCAAATATGAATCTTATGTAATTTTGAAACTATGTTTATTTGAGATCGTAAGCCTAAATATGTTTATTTTTTTACGTTTTGTAAGACTAAAAATGTTTGTTCCAAAGCTTTTGTTTCGTTTCGTTTATTTTGTTGTCATTTTAATGTTTTTATCTCCTCATATATCACCGGGGTTCACACACACACACACACGCACACACACACACACATCATTATGATATATGGATTGTAAATTTCAATAGCTTTAAAATCATATATTATATATTTTCATTGTCGTGTCCCAGTCACATATACTTTCAAGGATTGTCGCTTCCTCATTTCTCGCCGTGTTCGTTTTTCGTGCCTGTTTTCCATGTCCATTTTTCGTGTTCATGCATCATTAAAAACATAGGGTGAACATGTGACGGGATTGAGGTCATCCTAGTCCCGTCCCGACTATTTTAAATGAGACAGGATTAGGACGGGCCTTGAGTATTTTATATTGAATCCACCGGGTCCTATCTCGGTTGGGGTTGAGATGGGACGTGTCCAATCCCGCTTGCCTATTAATTTATTTAATATGTTTAAATTTTTACGTTTTATTCACAATATATATGTATATATCGTACTTAAAACGCAAAAATGTTAACGTTTTCAAATATCCATAATAACATATTACAATTAAAATAAAGTTTCCAAATATCCTTAATAAAACACGTCTAAATGAACTTGGACCATTTGTCAATTTTTAACGTTTGACCAACATTGTTTATTTTTTAAAAATATATAAGCATAATTATATAATAACTATATAAGTATATCACTAATGCTTATAAGTTTTATTTATATTTATTATTTTAAATTTATTTATTTATTATTTTAAATTAAAAAAACTTGATCATACATGGTACGGGGCGGACCTAGCGGGAAGGTGTTAGAGTATGAGACTATTATATTGGGCAAGATGTTGAGCTTATCCTTTATTTGTTAGTTTATATTTTTATTTTATCTTTTGTTAGTTTATTTTTTTATCTTTTTATTTGTCTATATAAAAATTATTTGATAATGAAATAAATAAGTTTTCGATTCACAAATCTCCTCATGGCATCAGAGCACTTTGCTTAACCTACGCTTATGCAAAAAACAAAACCCTTGCTGCGCCGATGACGGCGGTGATGGCGGCGGCAACTTTGGTCGCGGTACCATACAAAAATTGCCGTGGTATCAAATAATACTTTATCCGCAATATGAGAGAATACTTACTTTGCTTTTTGTTGTTCATCCTAAACACAAAAACCTACCTTCCACCAATCCGTGTCCTAAGGCCCGAAAGTTAACCTTAGAGAATCCATCTGCGTCCTAGGACCCGAAACTTACCCTAATACGCTAATCAACAACTCACTCCAGGACGCTAATCAACCTGTGTTCTAGGGCCCGAAACTCACACAGACGCTAATCAACCTACGTCCTAGGACCAACTTACTTAGGACGCTAATCAATCTACGTCCTACGGCCAACTTACCCTAAGACGCTAATCAACCTGCGTCCTAGAGCCAACTTACCCTAGGATAATCGACCTGCGTCCTTTGCGCCCTAGGGCCCATAGCTTACCTTAGGATGCAGATTAGCGTCCTAGGGTCCAAAACTTACCTTAGTTGCGTCCTAGGGCCCGAAACTAACCCTAGATGCGTCTTATGGCCCGAAACTTACCCTTAGACGCTAATCAACCTGCGTCCTAGGACCATAACTTACCTAGGAGGCTAGGACCCATAACTTACCTACGACGCTAATCAACTTGCATAAAGAGATAAAAAAAAATAGACTAAGAGATTTGTGAATCGAAATTTTGTTTATTTCATTGATCAAATATTATTTATATAAGATAAATATAAAGAGATAAAAAAAATAAACTAACAAATAAAGAATAAGCCCAATAAATGAACCAATTTACTGGACCCAATATACTAGACCCATAATCTAACAAATGAAGAAGTTAAGAATAATATCCAGTCCCAAATAATTTTTGATGGGACGGATTCGGGACGAGATTTCTAATAGTACATGAAATCCCGTCGAGACCGAACGAAACCGAAATTAGCGGAATTTGTGCCGACCCATAAAAACATTCTTAATTTTACCTTTATTAATCATTTGAAATCCGGGATAACCTTTATGAAAGGGTTTTTACTAAGCGGTGGGCCGTGGGCGCCACCCGTATGGTTATCTGTGTTTCCTTTTTGGCGTTACCTAATAAACGTGAGGTTGCAATTACCTCCTCTTCTTTTCCCCCTTTTTGTGAGAGGACGTACGTTACCTCCGTTCTTTGAGCTCTGAAAATAATAAAAACCTACACAAACTAGGGAAAATAAAATAAACCCACCCGCTAAATAGTTAAAAATTACATTACCTGTCATTTAATATTGTGGATATTTTCTTAAATAATTATAATTATTGTAATTAATATATCTCTATTATTGGATTAATATTATATAGTTTAATTTCCGTATTTTATATAAGTTGGTCTAATATAAATAATTTATTATATTTAAAAAAACTAAAATTAAAATTTATGTATTTTGATTTTATAAATACTCAGACATAAATAAATGTAGACGTAATATATAAATTAAATCAAAGTTGTAGTTATAACCGAATTAAAATCTAATAATTTAATTAAATTTATTATAATTAAAAAAAAATCAAATAAAATATAATTTAATTAGAAGTTATGATGAAAATAAAATTTATTTAATTTAAATGATATGGAGGTAAAATATAATATAAATATAATTCTTTTTATTTTATTTAAAAAAAAAGAAATTCGAGGGCTTTAATCCTTAACGTGACACCTAAGCGAAACGAACGTGGACGCGACACTTAAGCTTTATTATCTCCGATTTTTGTAGAATACTAGTCTAATTCCCGTACCTTGTACAAGTTATCCTAATATAATAACTTACTTTGTTTTTAAAACGTTTGGGAATTAAAATTTGTACATTTTGATTTTATAATACCCAAACATATATAAAATGTAGACATAATATCTATTTTGATATGAAATTAGATGACTTTAATTCTCAGCGCGATATGCATGTGAGTCGAAAAGAATGTTGACGCATAAACTTTATTAGCTCTGTTTTAATATAATATATAGGTATATAGGTACATTAGACTGTAATCACTTTCCCTCTCTACCCCATGATTTTCCTCATTAAAACTTCATTTTATTTGTAAATTTCTACAAATTTTATATTTAATAACTTCGTTAATGCAAATTCAGGAAAATATTTAAGGGGTGATTTTATGTCGTTTACCAAAAACACTACTAACCAGAAGGCCAGAAGGGAAAATATATTTTTTCCCGTCTACTTTGGGCCTTTTTTGATTCCCATTCTTGATACTAACCAAATCCCTTTAGCGCAATCACTCTCACCGTCTCACGGCACCCTCTCTACCCCATGAATTTCCTCTATCTCTTCTCTTTCTTGAAATCGAAAATCTGAACAAGGGTTTCGGGTTTTCGTTGTTGTGTAATTTTTGTGTCGCCATGGCCGAGAAGGAAGAGAAGAATTGTTGTGAAGCAAGGCAAATTTTCGGGTCAGTAAATTAATTTTCGAGGAACTGCTGTTTTCCTATCGCTTATACTATTTCTCTTTGACAATGTATGCGAAATTAAGGCTGGGAAGATTGTGGCCTTGTTGTTTCATGTGATGATGGCGTCAAGATATTGTGTTATTTAACGTTTTCTTTTAGGCCGAGGCATTGTTTGTTTGTGGTTTTCAAATGTGGGTTTTTGTTTTACAGTTATAATTTTTTTGGATTTGATATCTGTCAGAGGCCTCTTGTTTGCATGTTTTGTAGATTGAAGAGTGAACATTGGTGAAATGCAACGTGATTAGATCTTAAAAAATGATATCTTTTAAATGACATTGTTAAATGTGAGATGTTATGAGAATGAATACCAATTGTGGTTTGAATTCTTTCAATATGGATGAACAGTCAATGTAGCTCATGGTGCTTGGTTAAAGATGTATAGGAGATTGATAATTAGAGTATGAAGTAATGAATTTGATAATTAGGGAGTTCTAGACTACTGAATACCGATAAGATAGCATGTCTTGTATTGTGGTAGAAACAAGGCAATGTGATGGATAAGTAAAGTGGTTCATGTATTCTTGTAGTCAAGTCAAGCCAAATACAAGTAATTCAGAATGCCCATCACACAAAAAAAAGTTTGGTGATTAATGTACTTGTATGGAATGGTATAATGAAATTTGGCACGCTTTAAAGCAATTTGGTATTACGTGCTCCACTTATGGAACACTTAGGAAAGGAATTTAACGGAGAAGAGCTGCATAGTTAGCCACGGGGAACCAAACTTAATGAACTGAATTGGTTTTTGAGCATCTTTATGAACTGGAAGGTTGGTTACACATTTACAGCTTTTATACGGAACAAGACACTTTCATTCTTGTCTTGTACGTGTTTGACCTAAGCTGGTGAATTATGGTATATTGCATAAGCTTGTGGATATATGCGGATTTGTCGAAGCAATCTGTTTATCATGTTTACTCATCATGTTTTTTCATGGAAGAATAAACTTCTATAGCAAGATTACTTGGTTGGAAAGCTTTCTGACCATGTTTCCGGTATCAACAAATTAATATTTCGTTCGTAGATCTAATATATTAGGTTGTCAGAAATTGCAATACTTCCGAATTTTCACATGGGGTTAAGTTGGAACCATTATCTTCTGATCATGTGATGGTGGTCCAAATGAATTTTCCTTAATAAGTGTTTCCTAATTGAAAGTTATTTTGTAGGTGAAATGTCATGTAAAAGGAAACTAGGTCCATGCATAAGATAAGATGATAGAGCTTCCCTGTGCTCTCACATTTTTATCTTGCTCAATCCTGATCTTTTTTTGGTGATAATTGACTTGCACCCTCTCTCTCAGGTTTTGTACTAGACCCAGAAAAGTCCAGTCTACTTACCTTACAAGAGAAGAGGGTACTAGTGCATGAAATATCCCAGTGGCCAGAAGATGCACCTAAGATTCTCAGTTCATTCACCCGCCCTGAGTTACTAGAGATTATTTGTGCTGAAATGGGTAAAGAGAGAAAATATACAGGGCTTGCTAAAGGCCGGATGATTGACCTTCTTTTGAATGTAGTTTTGGGAAATAAAAGGAAACAAAATCCAAATGCAGCTAGTGATGTTCTTCAACTCAAACTTCAACCTTGGGCAAAGAAGCAGAAAAAGAGTGAAGACTCCAAAGAAATGTTGGATAACCTGGATCCCATTGGTGGGAAAAATCATGTAGAGGGAGAAGTCAAATGTCTTCTGCTATGTAAGAACCTTGCATGCAGAGCTACTTTACGGCCCATGGATGGCGTTTGCAAGAGATGTTCGTGCTGTATATGTCACAAGTATGATGATAACAAGGATCCTAGTCTCTGGTTGACATGCAACTCTGACCCGCCTTTTGAAGGTTCAGCATGCGGGTTGTCATTACATTTGAAATGTGCTCTTAAGCATGAAAGAGCAGGTATTCTAAAGAATAGCTGCAAAAAATTGGATGGGCAGTTCTCTTGTGTTGCATGTGGAAAAGTCAATGACCTTATGAAATGTGCTCTTCAGCATGAAAGAGCAGGTATTCTAAAGAACACCTGCAAAAAATTGGATGGGCAGTTCTCTTGTGTTGCATGTGGAAAAGTCAATGACCTTATGAGGTAAGAACCGATCTCAATTCTCAAAGCACTTGAATGATCTCATTGCTCAAATTGCAATGTGTTCCCATACCGTTGTTAGTTATCGTAGACTATTATGTTTTACATGATTTAGGTGCTGCAATGGTTGATATAAGCTTGTATATTTCCACTTAGCATCCACAACCTGTAGCTCTCATTATCATTCCACTTCGAACCTAATATGGAATATCATGAATTTTTGAATTTTGTGCAGTACTTGGAACAAACAGTTATTAATTGCCAAAGGGGCTAGGAGGGTAGATGTTTTGTGCCTAAGGATATCCTTATGCTACAAGATTCTCGAAGCACCAAATCATATAAGGATCTTCACAAGCTTGTTGATACTGCTGCAAAGAAGCTGAAGAAAGAACTGGGCCCTCTTGATCGTGTTTGTTCAAAATGGGCAGAGGCATTGTGAACCGACTTGCTTGCGGTGTTGAGGTTCAGAAATTGTGCATCTCTGCCATGGAAATTTATCATCACTCCATGCGATACATCCACCCTGAGGATCAGAATAAGCCACCCAGTAAGTCGGTTTCCAATAATTTGTTAAATTAGTTGAAATAAAATATCCGAAGTGAGCTTTAGAAAGATAGTTAACTGGAATTACATACCTCAGTACCAGCTCAAAGCATATCTTGAGAAAGAAGAAGCTCTCATTTGACATTAGAGGAGATGAAAGAAAACTTATTAGTTCAGCTCCAGAAATATAAGTGTTGTCAATAATAACATCACGTATATGGGGAATGCATTTGAGCCATAGAACTTGCACTATAGATCAAAACATTTTGCATATAAACAACCTTTAAAATGTACTTACAATTGATAGTGTTTGGGCCATATACTGCAGCGTATATGGCAATACATCCCTTGGTGCTTAAAGCATATCTTGAAAGCAGGATGCTTATCAAGATTTAGTTACTTGATAAATAAATGCCATTTGCAAAACCTTTTGGTTTCGGTAGATTCATCGCTTAACATCAGAACTTTGCTTTGTTCTTTATGCCAATTGCCTGTAACTGGGAACGCATTACTTGTGGCAGGATGCAGGATAAAATTTGAAGAGTCCTACTCGAAATCAGTTCTGATTATTCTAGAGTATGACGAACGAGACTTTAAGGATTTCTTGGGCTGCCAAGTATGGCATCACTAGTGCAGTTTGAAGTCATATCCAGATGAATCTACTTTCACCGTATTGCGTCCAGAGAAGAAATTCAAGATTACCAATCTAAAGTCTTCAACTGATTACATGTGCCGCGTTTCTTTGTTTAGCTGCAGTCAAATCCTTGGTACATGGGAAGCTAAATGGGTCACACCTTCATCGAAACATGATCATCCACAAGTAAACTTAAGACTCACCCGCCATTATGAACAACACCTTGACAGTTTTCTGCCCTGAAAAGATCCGTTCATTGAATGACATCAACAATGACAAATGCATGATGTCACCTCACGGACCAGCTGTCCCTCTCATGAGCCCGGTTGCTGTCCCTGCAACGCCTTCTAAAGCAGATGGCAAGCTAGGTCACTATATTCCAGCTAGGCAATCAGAGGTTTTGACTATTGTGTCCGCATCATCAAAGCTTTGGAATCTGGAGGACACTTGAGCTTAGATTTCCGGGTCAAGTTCCTTACTTGGTACATCTTAAAGGCCACAAATCAAGAGCGAAGGGTGGTTAGCGCATTCGTGGATGCAATGGGTGATGATCCTCCAATCTTAGCAGAGCAGCTTATCGATGCATTTGCAGATGAGATTTGTGGGGAGAAACGCTCGCTGAAATGAACACAATTGCAGGATATTTGCATGTATTATTTTCCAAGTTTTAACTTGCTGCTTTATGTTCACACTTTACTATAAAAGGTTACCATTACGGATTCATGTACATAGGGATTGAACTTTATAGGGTGAATATGCAAATTCCTCCTTTTCTAAATTGAAATTTGAAGCTGATTTTTCAAATCATTAAAATTATAAAATTGCAATAATAACCTTCAAGTTTTTAAATTGTAAAACTAACTACTATATATAACCTAAAATTGCAATTTTTCCCTCTCTAAAAAAATAAAGAACAAACAATCTCTTTCGAAAAACTGCTCAACGCTTCAAATACACTCATTTCTCCCATGAACATCCAAAATCAAAAGATTTTGATTTTTTTCTCCAAATTCATTCAAGTTGATTCAAGGACAAGTTGATTCAAGGACAGAATACAGAGTTCGTCGTTTTAAACCAAAAACATCATCACAATGAAGAACGAACCAAGTTTGAACTTATAAAAACTTTCAATTTAGGGTTTCAAGTTCATTATAATAAGTTTTTGTGCATATTTGATATGTAATTATGTTTAAAATTGTGTTGAATATGCTTTGTGTTGAAAGTAATAATAGAATTATTGAATTGATACTATTTTTATTGAGTTTTTAGTGATTTTCTATTGCTGATTGTGTATTTATGTTATTGACAATAGTTGAATGATTCGTTATTGTTGAATGATTGAGTTTGTGATAAATTGTTGAAACTGAATTTATGTTGTTTTTTTTTTTGAAAATGGAAAGCGGTTCGAAACAATTAGGCGGCGCGCCGTCTAGTGGATCGAAAGGCCAAAGAAATCGGCAGACGGTCTAACCGTCATGACACAAATAAGGGAGAAAAGAACTACACAAAAATACATCAAAATGAAACCAAAAGCAAAAAAGCCTTCAAGTGGAAAGCAAGATGATCCAGCCGGCAGGAGGCAACAAGCATAGAAGTTCATCTTCGAAGGAAGTACACAAGGGAAGTCTGGGGAACAACTGTGGACACCTCAGATTTGGACTGCAACAGAGCCATCAGGAGTCGATCACAAATTTACGTCTCCTTCTCGATAAACGCACGAAACCGCCAGCAAATGACTGCATCAAACCTCAGAAGACGAGATTGCAGAGCACGGGAATCTTGATGCATAAAGGTGTAGAATTTGATGGATAAAAGAAGTTGATTTGTAGGGAGAAGATTGTTCAAAATGGGTTGATTTGTAGACATGAGTCTTAAATTGACTGCCCATAATTTTTACTTTTTCATTTTATTTTTGAAATTTTGTATTCATATTGGAATTTTTATTTTCCCTTTTCATATTTGGATTTTTGTTCTTATTTTTAGGTGTTTTTAATATAGTTATGCCGAAAGCGGAGTCGTTAGGAAGTGAGGTTGGCATATCAAACTTTTTTCTAATTACTTTACCCATTATATTATTTTTTCAATCAACTAGTTGAAAAAAAATATTTTGTGAATCAACTAGTTGAAAATATTATTTTGTCAATCAACTAGTTGAATAATTGTGAGGGGTAATCGCTTCGTCAAAACGAAGAAATTCATTCAGGCAATTTTTCTTTGTGAGAATGGGCGTTGTGGCCTATAAGAGAAGCGGGCTCTCTTTTGGTTTTGTTACACAATTCACTTGGAAAGGTTTGGTTTCGACGACAACTAACAAGTTTTCTTAAACAATTCACTTGGACAGGTTTGGTCCGACGACAACTAACAAGAAGAAACAAAACTTGCTGCTTGTAATTTGTAAACAAATTTATTAACTTGGCAGATTGTACCATTAAAATTGAAATTATAACACTCTGATTGCAGCACTCTGTTTGTAAACAACATATTATACCAATAACATTGAAACTATAACACTCTGGTTATAACATTGGTTGTAAACAAAGATAGTCCAGTACAATAAGAGAATTGTAGCTAGTGATCCGAATTTTATCCACCTTGTTGATTTCCTCCTTGACAATCTATTCCTCCATTATTATTTTTCTTTTGTCATTCAAAAAAGGTTTTGGATTATCAGCCTTGTTAGGGTTCGCAGTTTGATTTTTGTCATTGTTTTCGGGCTTTAGGGCCTCAGTAGCATGTTTGGTAGAATTCGGGATACTTGGTAGGGCGATACTATTGAGATTAGAGTAAACAAAAGAGATTTCGAAAGAGGATCTCTTTGTACCCCTGCTTGCACAAAAAAGAACCCAAAACGAGATTGATGTTTTAAGGAGACGAAAGCAATAGAGACAGAACAAGAGAAGATGAAATGGAAGAAGCAGGGAGAAAAAGAAGAAGCTATCTGAAAACCTCCCAGACAAAAGAAAAGAAGACAGATCGTCCGGGGAAGGTACACGGCGCCGCAAGCCACATGGGAGCAAACGAAACATCACCACCGCACCAAAGGTTGAACCCTAAAGATCCAAGAAGAATGGTCGAATACAAAACAGAAAGATTGATTTTTTTCTTTTCTTTCTTTTTTTTGTGCCACCACGGAGGCGGAGAACCAAGTGGAGGGGACAATCCTTATGAGAGTTAAAGTCGGCGAGAGATCGGTCATCTACAAGCAGTTTTCCGGCGAGGATGAGGCGTTGTTGGTCTAGTGGTAAGCCCTCCTTGCCCTGATCTTTTCTTTTACTTTGTCGAAGAAATGTAAAGTTACAACAACTAGCGCGGCAGGTGGGCAATAATGTAGGTTTTGCTGCCATTGAAAGGCTCCAAAAAAAAAAGGTACAACGGCGCATGAGTTTTTCTTTGAGGAAAGGTAGGGTTTCTTAACAATAAGAGGTTTTGATTAATGGTTAAGGGAACCATTGAAGGATGAAGCAAGTGAGGACAAAGGTTGAAGGCGGCGTGAAGAATAGGGTTTGAGAAGGGTTTCTTCATCTATAGTAGGGAGCTTTTTGAGCAAAATTTTCAATTTACTGAATTTATGTTGTTGACCATGGTTAAATTTGTTTTTGTGCTTATTTGATATGTATTTTCGGTATGGTGTTATTTTACCCCCTCCTCCTAAACACAACCATTGGATCAAATATAACATGTATTTGTTCAACTATATTTGTAAGTTAAAATATGTTAATTGTTTGACTATATGATCAATTGTTCGACTATATGACCAATTGTTCAACTATATAACTAATTGTACAAATATTAAATTATCTGTTTAATTGTTCAACGAAATTTTTGTTCAAGTATAAGTGTTAATTAATTAATTTGGACTAATCACAACGTTTGATTATTTTGAGAGCCCTTCCCATTTTGACCTTAAGACCCTTTTTCTATATGATGTAAATCCTATATGTGTGTGATTTGGATCATATGAGAAGGGGTTTAATGGTCGAAAGTAAGAAAAATCCACTACCATTGGATCAAGTAAAAATTGTTCAAATATAACATATAGTTGTTCAACAAAAAACTGTTAGACATATAAATTGTTCATATAGTTGAACAAAAGTTCAGTTGAATAATTGGACATATAAATTAACACCTGAACAATTGGTCATATAGTTGAACAATTATGACGATAGTTGAATAATTAACATATTTAAAAAAAGTCGAATATATTTGAACAATTTTTAGTTGAATAAATACATGTTATATTTAAACAATTGGGCATATAAATTAACACTTGAACAATTGGTCATATAGTTGAACAATTTCTAATATAGTTGAACAATTAGCCACATAGTTGAATAATTTCGAATATAATTAAACAATTATCATATTTAAACAATTTTTAATATACATGGAAAAAAATTGGTTGAATAAATTCTTGTTACATATGAACAATTGTTATTTGATAAATTGGTTGCAAATTCTTCCTACTTTTACAAATTCTTTCTACGTTTGGGTGAGAGTCATTATTACGGTAAGGATTAAAAATTGGTCTTAGTTGTTGGATGGATAAAGTAACGGTCATGATAAGAATAAATTTAATGTTAGTTTTTTCTAAAATGTGTCATTGTAATAGAGTTTCCTTGTAATGATGAAACAAAACATCAATTACCATAAACATAATAAATTTATATTTTCATTAATTAATTACTTAATTAATTTCACAAAACTAGAATTATTTTCATTAATCTTAATTGTGAACGTCTACACGGCCAATAATACAAACGAACAAGGTCATTATACGGTGTCTGTGTTCATTGCACATTCATGAGCATGCACGATTGTAATAGCTAGGATTTCGAATTCTAATTAATATTGATTAACTTAATCGTTGATAGTAATTAACATATAACTCGCGAAGACTTCGCAAGTGATGAGTAAGAGTCCCACCATTATGTTCCTGGCGTAAGTTTGGGGAATTTTTTACTTTTTCTCCCGGGTAATTATTTTTACCCTCTGGTGTTATTTGGAGCATTTGGGAGCTCCAATTAATAAAAATGCAGTTGAGAGAAATGATCAGTACATCGGATATGTCCTAGATATGAAAGAACATGGAGAGGCAAAACGGCCAAAAGAGTCGCTATTTCGTTTCTTAACGGCTAAGAAAGACGGCTTAGGAATACACGTTTTCCGAGGCAGTTGTGGAATAATTATCCCTACAATATTCCAGATTTAATGTTCCAATCTCGAGAAGTTTGGAGAAAGAGGTTCGACCCGCCTTTTGATCGGTTAATGGATAATTATCGACTTTACTAAAGGATAATTATCGTCTTCACTATAAATAGCGGAAAATCTTTTATTAATTCATTTCCTTTCACGTTTTCTCGTAAAAGCTCTGATTTCTCTCAACCTTCAAACTCAGATCTACTCTCCGTTTCTAATCCGATTTCAATTCCGTTTGAGTTTCTGGATTCCTCTCTTCATTCTCTTCATATCGGTACCGAGTTTCTGCATTTCCGAGTATATGGAGGGCTGGTCGAGCATATATGTCACCAGGACGGTTCCGTCGCTCAGATTCCGATGAATTTGATGTTGTCCATACGTAGCCTGCGTCGTTGTGATTCCGAATCTTCTTTCAGATCGTCAATCGGGTTAGTAACGAATAAGTTATGAATTTATTCGTTTTCCGTACTACGATTTGGCCTAAATTGACTTTAGGCTTGTCAAAATGGATAATTAGAAATTCCATTATGGTCGTTATATTATTCTGGTGATTATGGGTTGTTTGTTTGATGAAATCTGATGACAGGGGGTTTAGAAATTGTTTGCGGGCAAAACGTTATTCTAGCGAAATCTAATTAATTAATTAAAGGTTAATTAATTAAATTAGGATTAGAATTGAGATTGAGGAATGTTGATTAGATAGTACCTTGAGATTTGAGGAATTGTGAGTTATGTTGAAATATTGAGGTTTAGTTGGTTGTGAGGCTTATAGATTGATTATGATCCTTATGGATCCCTTGGGTCTAGATGTGACCTTTTTGATTGATAGGAGTATTGATATCTATGTATGCCTTGTTATTAGGCAATGTCTCTCTCAGGATTGGAGGTTGATCGTGGTTGTGATTGTATGAGGTTGAGGTAAGTCCGTAGGACTTACTTAGCTACCATCCCTAGCTATATTGGGTGTTTGCATGAGTGGTGTGTGCTTTATATGTTTGCTATGATAGCATGAGTTGTCGTTTTTATCGACCTATGTTCTATTGACTGCCCCACTGAGTGGCTGTGATAACCTTTCCCTTTCATCCCGCCGTGGAGTTTGGGAGGTTCTCTGATGTCGGGCCAGACTGGTTTACAGGAAGGGCGCAATCCACTCCCATAGGGTACACGGATTGTGTGACCGATACTCGTACAGCTGGACATTGTACTCAGAGGCGGGGATGTATCGGTCCTCGTGTCACATACTTTCATCTATCTATATATATATATATATATATATATATATATATATATATATATATATATATATATATATATATATA
>BSUD01000006.1:24897429-25047952 GCA_033239045.1 Fagopyrum esculentum | reverse complement strand
GGGGTTTAGAAATTGTTTGCGGGCAAAACGTTATTCTAGCGAAATCTAATTAATTAATTAAAGGTTAATTAATTAAATTAGGATTAGAATTGAGATTGAGGAATGTTGATTAGATAGTACCTTGAGATTTGAGGAATTGTGAGTTATGTTGAAATATTGAGGTTTAGTTGGTTGTGAGGCTTATAGATTGATTATGATCCTTATGGATCCCTTGGGTCTAGATGTGACCTTTTTGATTGATAGGAGTATTGATATCTATGTATGCCTTGTTATTAGGCAATGTCTCTCTCAGGATTGGAGGTTGATCGTGGTTGTGATTGTATGAGGTTGAGGTAAGTCCGTAGGACTTACTTAGCTACCATCCCTAGCTATATTGGGTGTTTGCATGAGTGGTGTGTGCTTTATATGTTTGCTATGATAGCATGAGTTGTCGTTTTTATCGACCTATGTTCTATTGACTGCCCCACTGAGTGGCTGTGATAACCTTTCCCTTTCATCCCGCCGTGGAGTTTGGGAGGTTCTCTGATGTCGGGCCAGACTGGTTTACAGGAAGGGCGCAATCCACTCCCATAGGGTACACGGATTGTGTGACCGATACTCGTACAGCTGGACATTGTACTCAGAGGCGGGGATGTATCGGTCCTCGTGTCACATACTTTCATCTATCTATATATATATATATATATATATATATATATATATATATATATATATATATATATATATATATACGGTTTTTGTGTGAATGGTTATTATATAAAGATAATAAATGGGTAAATGTGTGATATCATGCTGATGTGTTTATCTTTCATGATTGTGCTTGTGCTTATGCATTACCTCATATATGTATGGTTAGCTAACGGTTTCATACCGTGTTGTAGATGTTTACAGGTTAGGCGCTACTGGGTGATCTGGCAGGGTGACAGGCCGATGACTCTCGTACATTAGGTGGTTGGTTTGGGGTTGTTGTGTTTCCCCTCCTGCGTGAGGATGATCTTTTGTACCTCCTATGTGAGGATGTCGTTTTATATACTCGGCTATGTTGTTGTTTACTTTGGGTCGTACAATTTATATTGTTTTATGTATTTGTTTTATATCTGTCAGTGCCATGTTGTAAGGTCCAGTGAACTTGTTGTCGGGCTAGGGTCAGGATCCATTGTGAGATCCTAGCCCAATGTGACATCCCGAGTCCCGCGGATTCGGGGTGTTACATATTATTTATTCCCCAACCAATTCATAATATTTTTTTATGGAATTATATCTTTTTAGTCGTATGCATCCTGTCATTAGCTTCTTCATTAATGTTGTTATGAATGGATTATAATTATGGTATGATGCTTCAAAGTTGTTTGATTAAGCATGACATTAATGTATAATCTTGTACGTTCGATATAACATCCGACGACTCTTAGTGGTTCTTATTCCTTACCGTAAGAACGGTTATCACTAAAAGTTGTGATACACATTTTGGGTCTCCTCAAACGGAATGAAATATTAGTACATGCTATTACAAGGTAACCGAATTGTAGTCATAATGAACTTGCACTACACATGCACATTTATGTTGTAGAGAATTTGTGCAGACATGTAGTTGTATATCACCACGCATGCACGTATTTGTGCATGCACGTGACTAATGCACAAATCATCTAAACTTAAACACTACCTACACGGCATACGTTGATTGATTGTGCTCACATTGATTGAATGTGCAATGCACGACTAAACTTAAGCGCTACCTACACGCACTACTATATTGAATCAGAGCATTTAATTATACAGGGATAATACTTACCATACTCGGAAGATATCATACATTTATGTTCATGAATGGTATGTTCTTTTGTGTAAAAATAAAAAAGAGAAGTCGTAAATTCAATAATAACATGTCCAAAAAGATATATGTATGCTAGTCAATAGAAAAACATTGTTTAATTAAATTGAATGAAAAAATATATCGGAACTCATATACACAATAACAACATGACTAGAAAGATACATTTAATTTGCTTGAACATTACGTTCATTTGATATATTTACGCTAATAAATAATAAAATCTTTTACAAATTAAATAGAATGAAATATACGAAAACAATACTAATTAAGATGAACATTGACAAAATGGATAAAAATGAACATTTAATTTTGGATTGTTGCTAATGAAAATGACATTAATGATCAATATGGTAAATTATAGAAAATATACAATAAAATCACGTGAAAATTAACAAAATGATTTAAAAAGTATATTTATCTTAATTAGTGCCTAAAGATAATAATTTACGTGAACATCAGGTTCATTTAATATATTTACGTTCATTTGTTGTGTTTTATCCAAGAAAAATCGATCGTGCAATAAGTTCAAGGCAACATTATCAGTCGTTCATGAAAATAATTTTTTATTTCCTAAAAGATACTCCTCGTTACATAATTTATCATTATTCTACTAATTTCTTGATAACTAATTGCCGTAATATGATTACTTACTTGAATGAAAAAAGGACATTCATCTAATAATTCAACATCTTTGTCTCTTAAAAGTTTAGTTGAACAATTGAACATATTGATTAACTTTTAAACAATTAGTTATATAGTTAAACAATTTCAAATAATGTTGAACAATTGATCATATAGTTGAACAATTTCAAAAATAATTGAACAATTGATATATTTGAATAATTATGAATATATTTGAACAAATATATGTTATATTTCAACAATTATTTCTTGATTCAATGGTTGTGAATTTTTCATACTTTTGACCCTAAGTCCCCTTTTCACTTGAACTCAAACCATATATATATGGTTAGGTTTCGGAGATAATCATTTTTACGGAGGAATGAGAACCTCTTAGAGCTGTTAGATTATTAGTGATTAATCCATGATCAAACCCTTAGCATGGTAAGTATTAATTGGCTACAAGGTCATAATATTCATAGAATTGCTTATTAGGAAAGAAGCATATTTTCAACATTTCTTTTTCCATAAACACGGGTTGTTGCCTTTGTCGTGTATGTGTCAATATCTCTAAAGTGTCCTTTGCATTAGTTTTTATATTTCAATTGGAATATGAATCGATGCCGGATGTCGGGTTTCTTTGCTTAATTCATGTGTACTCGTGTAAGTATATATTAACACAGATAGTGCTCGTGTTTCTTTGCTTTGTATTCGCCTTTGTTGTTTTGCAATGCCCTTTGTACAATTGATGTCCTCATGTAGTTGATGCCGTGGTGATCTATGTGGTTATTGTATCTCCCGTGCATGTTTCATTCATGAATATATGTTTTATTCGTGTCTTAAATAAAGTAATAGTATTTCCCGTGCATGTTTGGTTCATGAACACGACGTTCATTCATACAGAAACACGTGTATGCAAAAAACGTGCATAAAATTACTCGAATCAAACGAATGACAAGACTAACATTGACTAAGTTACAAACTACAAGATATAATTACACGATGAATCAATTCATCCAAATACAAAGACACGGAGTGCTATGACTTTTATATCACAAATCCAGTTACACGAGCAAACAACGGAAACCATAATCAGTTAACACGAGCAAACAATTGGATGTGTTCATGGTTCCTAAAATCAAACAATGAACACCATAACACTTAACGATTAACACGAACAAGCAAATACACGACTACAAACACAAACAAAATCAATCAATTTATACACAGCACTATTAAGACGAACAAAATCAACCAATACCTTATTTGTTATTACACACGTCCACTAGATTGGATGTCTTTGCCTGCTAAAGTCTGGGCCCAATAGATTTTCACATAACATATTGATATCAGAGTCGGTTTGGACCGATTGCGGATGCAATTTGAGGGGGGTCCACGATGACATCTGACGGGTTCATCGTTAGTTATATGGTGGTGGTAGCAAGAGTGAGTGTGGTGGTAGACCTAGGTCCGGTTTGGACTAAACCGTCAAACCGGCGGTTCCCAAACCGGTCCAAACCGGCGGTTTAGCTTTGCCGGTTTGGCCAAACCGTAGGTTACCGGTGTAGGTTTAGGTTTGGCCAAAGGGTTACCGGTTTGGGGTTTTTTATAATTTAAATGGACCAAACCGGCCAGTTTGGTCCTCAAACCGTCGGTTTGGTTCAGCCCCCTCTTTTTTATAAACCGCCTACCAAACCGGTGGTTTGGACTGTGGTCGGTTTAGGTAGAGGGTATAGCATAGATGTACAAACACGGGCTTAAGCTGTAAAATTTCCGAGTGAAATGGAGATTTGCACGGGAAAAAAACAAGTATATAAAATTAACTCAATAACCTTTCATGAGATTCTACTCGACCGATAATGACAGAAGATATATTAGTGCCACTACAAACAACTAAAGGGTGTAGTTTCCAGAAGCAATAAACTGTACAATTATATTGACATCCACCTCCCTTATTCATACATAACCCTGCAATTCTATTCAAAACCCTAAACCCAT
Organism: Fagopyrum esculentum; assembly: GCA_033239045.1. Taxonomy (NCBI): domain Eukaryota; kingdom Viridiplantae; phylum Streptophyta; class Magnoliopsida; order Caryophyllales; family Polygonaceae; genus Fagopyrum; species Fagopyrum esculentum. The sequence continues at coordinate 25,043,496 of BSUD01000006.1, read as the reverse complement.
TTCTCCTCAAGTCGTTATCCGAAACCAAACCCTTCATTGCCTTCGTGTATTGCAAGACGCATTCTGTCTTGTAGGTGCAATTTTGAAGGATACTCCGGTAGATCTAACTGATTGAAGCTGTAAATGAAACATAAATTCTCGGAATCAGAACCCCAAAACAACGAAAGATTAACTATGAATCAAGGGATATAAGATAAGCTTGTGTCTATGAAAAGATCCAAAATAGAGAGAGGAAGAACCATGTGTGAGCTGAAGGCAAATGATCTATGCTTCCATATGCCTTGTGAATCTGGAACTTTTGTGATCCGGAAATTCCTTGAAGTGCACTGAAGCCTTCAAGAGGAACCTGCATGAACCCAAACCAAGTATCACTTTGACGCACCAGGATCCCTTTTTCAAGCTCTCGCTGATAATAAATCAAAAGCACTTGCTGATGGAAAAGACAGTATAATAATATACCTTTGACGTTCCTGTGACGAACTGCAGAAGACGAGCCTTCTCCTCCTTGCTGAATCCTTGAACCACCTCCCAAAACCACTGAATGACGGGAGATCCCAGGCTGTAGCCAGAGTACTCGGTATTTGCCCTCATGTCGTCCACTATTATCAAGATAAATTTAAGCATAAGTTACCAGGTTTTACACTTTAAGTTCATATATGCACCAGTAACCAAAGCAAAATCCAAGGAAGAAGACTTACAATCAATATCAGGGAGCCCACTGATCAACAGTTCAAGTTCCTTGTCATGAAATATCGATATCAATTCTCGAGGAATTAACTCATTAAAGCCCTCCAAGAATGCATTGATTTGAGGTCTGATAGCAGTTGTCAACCTATTCTCTGCAATCAAATCGACATACTGATGCTTGTTCTCCTCTGTTACTTTAATATTACGTCCACCAGGAATCAGCTCATAATCAGTCACCTGTAAGTTATTCCAAATTTCAAAATTAATAACTTACAAGAGAGACAACACCAGATGACGATGAATTGGAGGAAAGATGTTACTTGTGTTCTTTCATATAATATCAGCTTCTCTTCATCAGCATCAATGCTGAAAGTAAGGTCCAGAACATCACTTATATCGTTCTGCCAAGTAACAGCACCAATAATGACATACGATCCATTGATCAAATTACATGGGAAAAAAAGAAGCACAAATGCATGAATAATAACTACTCGGGTATTTTACCTCAAGCATCCATTTCAGATTTTTGTAAAAATCAGGATCTATAGCTTCTATATCATGATAAGTAACCTTAGCACCTAATATGTGTTTGTAGAATGAACGAGTGAAGTGAACATCCAATAGCTGCCCATCAAGAAGAGCCTTTCCTACCTAAAATGGTAGAGAACACGATTCAGCAATAGTTCATCATATGGAAAAGATAAGCATAGAGATATATATACTTACAACTCGGCCAACAAACTTGAAATATGAGAGATGCTCGGTTTGATATACAGAATTGGGGTTTGGCTGAAAGGTTGAATCATTGCCAACTGTAGTAAATAGCAAAGCTCCTTTATCAAAAACAACCTTGGATAATAGCTGATACCATTCTCGAGTCAGCCCACCAGCATCAATCCCTTCCTCACCCTGGAAGTGAACTGCCAGCCTTCCTTTTAGCTCTTGAGTAGATCGCATACGCAGTTGATTGTATGAGTCTTCTAATATATAAGCTCGTCTTACTGAAATCCTTAAAGAACTATGATGGTGATCATGTTGATGCTTGATCTTTGAGCGGAAATAAGACCGTTTGTTGTCAAACTCAATAAAGCGAGGAACCTTAAGCATGAGAGAGAAGGACTTCTCAAGCAACCGAGGATTCTGACGAATGAAGGCATTTAAAAGTTTCCGATGCCTATCAGAGAACTTAACAAATGCACTATTCTTTTCATCAACCTTTGAAGCATGCCCTGAGGTCTGTTTGCTGACAGAAGTGCTAGCATCATCAACCTCTTGTACAGCAGCAATAGCAAAATCCCCAGGTTGTCCAGGATGTATTTTCTCACAAGTAACGAAGAAGGACTCAATATAAGGCAAGATGTTTTGGGTACCCGCTGGGAGAGGAGGCATGGAAGTAGAATGTTTAGATCTAGATGATTGAGAAGAAGAATTCAAATCAACACTCTCGAACTTGCTTACGCAACTGCTTAGCTCCAACCATAAAGGTTCTAATGCACCATTGACATCCCTTACAAGGGAAAGAGCAGCTGAAGCACAATCTTCCTTTTCAAGGAGGGCCCGTTTATCCTTCTCTTTTCCATTCAATGAAGCAACAAGTGAGCTTAGGGCCTGAAGTACTCTTAGAATTGACGCTCCACTGGAAGTAGACTGAAGTAGTGATTTCTCAGTTTCACTAAACATATGCAACTCCTCCATTGCTGACTTTGTCAGCTTATGCACTGAGCTTGCCAACTCCGTGATAAAAAAGTGAGAATGAGCTGTCGTGAAGGCGGCTAATTTTTTCATTATCTCAGCAACGGAACCATATGCATTATCCGACAAACTAGCAGAAAAAAATGACACATATGAGATAGCTCCAAAGTAGCAAAGAGGAAACAGGTTAGGTGATCAATGTCACTACATCAGATATACAAACCAACAATAGCTACACGGCACAACAGCCTCATAGAAATAAAACAGAATCATGTGAAGGAATTAGAGCATTTAGATTAAGCTAAGGAAGATAATGGAACAGCAGATAATTGATTAATAAGTTCACAATACCCTTCTTTAGCGAGAAACGAGCAAAGCAATCTCATCTCTGTCTGAGGAAGGTTATGCAATACGTTTTGCAGATCATCTTCCACATGAGTATCAGAAGTAGAAGGGTTTGCAGATTCAACAACTATACATGCTTCATCGGGCTGAGAATCACCAGCTGCTGCATTGGTATTCATCTCAGCATTAATTGTAGCAACTTCAGGGTCAGACTGATGTACAGCTACAGGCAATCCAGGTCCATCCAATGTATTAAATTTGCTCCCAGCATCGTCAATGATAACATCCAATAAGTTAAGCAGCTACAGAAGAAAAGAAAATATATTAAGATTGAAGACCATCAAGGAAAAATCGATAGAAGCTTAGCTACAATATACTCTGAATTTCCTCTGTAATTACCTGCTCAAGATGAGCTATACTCCTCATATATAGCGGTTGATTTAGCAGGCCCAGCAGCAATGTGATGGACAATTTGCCTTCCTGTTCATGAACTTCCCTAACAATGTCATCATCAAGCATTGCCGCCTTACCATGCCGATGTTCAAGACTTTCAAAGGATTGCTCAGTTTGTTGAGGCAGTCTGAATTTAAGAAGAATCTTTGCAACAGAAGGATGGTTACGTGCCAAGTAGGTCAGTGTTTCAAGTAGACGACGTGAGACCATGGGCGGGACTCCTAAGCAACAAAAGCAAATTAAGAAAGAAATTGTTCAAGATTAAGAGATTCATCAAGTACTGATATACATATAAAGTGGTGGTAGACCAGGAATAGCACATTTTTGTCTAAAATCATGTTCACACAACAATCATTATGATTAAAGCAATGCACAAAGAAAAATGGGAGTGCTTAAATTATTACCTAATGGAAGTAAAACATCACAAGAAAGAACATAACTTAATTACTTGGTTGGTTACCACATTATAGCATATCACAATGTCAACAAACTGACAAAAAAGAGAAAAAGGTAGAAACTAACCATTCGAATACTGCGGCCGAGAATACATCACATTGCTGTGACAAGCATATATTCGGTATGAAGGCTCAGCAGCAGTCAATTGATTTCCAGATTTTTGTGTGCCAAGCATCAGCATTTCCATCAAAATTTTTACAAGCTCCGTTCTAGTTTCATTGTGAGAACAGAGATTCAAAAGAAGCCTCTGGAGTTGGCTCTTGTAAATCGGCTGCATACACAGCTTGCATTAATAAATTTGTTGCTACAAAAACTCAGATTATAAGAACAAGCTCCATTGGCCATCACAAACCTGAAACACTTGAAGCAAACGGATCATGCCCTTCAACGCATTACCACCCACCAAGGGAGCCCCTTCAGCATCAAGCAGCCTGCTTCCTCTATGTGTGTGAGAAGCAATTCCCCCAACCCTGTCCAAGCTTGACCCTTCACCTCGTCTAGACAGCTCACCTCTTCGGCTTCTAGGATATATGCCAAACATATTACGGCTGTGATGCCTATGTGCAAATCTTTCTCGCAGCATGCTTGCCTCAGCAACTAGTGCAGGTGAAAGGTTCGCAAGAACAGCCTCAGAGGAGGTCAACAGAACCTGATGTCAAAGTAATTAGAATAGAAGCAAGCTAAAGGCAAGATGTGAACATAAAAAGCACCATAGTCATGCAAAGTACCTCTTCTCTCAAATCTGATGGAAAAGTAGCAATTATTGATACAGCATCCATCTCCACAGGCTGACCTTCAAGCTCCTGTGACAGATGAGGCCTTTGAGCTTGCTGCTGTGCCAAAACCTCAGCTCGAATATCAGGAGGGAGAGCAGCCAAGAACTCAGGATCGATGTCTCCAGTGTTCTGTTGCTCAGTGTTTGATGGTGGTGCTACTTGTCCCTGCTGAGCTGAAAGGACCTCTGCACGCAACTCATCTGGAAGTGCATCAAGGAATGCAGCATCAATTGAACCAGAAACATCCTCATTCATTTGTTGCCCCTCCACAGAAGCACCTTGAGCAGTCTCTTGGGCGGGATTTTCCACTATCTCACTCAAACTGCGAAGCTCCCTCGGGCTAACTGTGACAGATGTACCAAACGCCACACTTGTTCTTCTTGTTCGAGTTCCCTGCAACTCGCCTAAAGGTCTGTCCCCTCCATCCTCATGACCATCGGCACTCCCAATCTCAACATCTAGGCTGCGGAGACTTTCACCTAATGTTGCTCCACTACCACCACTTTCCTGACTAACTACCTCAACATCCCGGCCAGATACATCATTAGATTCCAGCTGCATTTCAAGAGGACTGCGCTGCATATTTGATTCATTGGTTCCTTGAGGTACTACAACTTCTCCAGTCCTGTTTCCAGCGTTGTTAGAGTTACCTAAGGCAGCAAACGATGGAACTGAGGCATGGTCATCTTGATTAATAGCATTGTTCTCAACACGGTCTTCAGCTCTTACAAAATTATCTGATTCTTGTAGTGGAGCATCATCACTTCTGTTTTCAGGCTCAGTTGTTTTCTGATCAGAAGGTTCATTTGGCCGCTTCAAATGAGACATCAGAAAATCTTCCAACGTCTGGGGTATAACAGATGAACTGGATGCAGTTGTAGCCTGATTACCATCAGTCCATAAGTTGAACCGGTAACCCTGACGTCCAGTCCTCATATATCGGACTACAGTATCCAACCGTGACGATGTACTGTCTATGTTTCTATCAGAAGCCATAATATCATGAGCATTATCTGCAACGTACATTAGAAATATAAGGAAATGGAAGCAATGAGAAAACGAGAAATAACTCCAGCACTTGAAAATTTTGAATAGTCCAACAGAGATATGTAAATGTACAGCAGTACAACAAACTACCTGAAGCTCCTGAGAGTCCTGATAATGAAGGATGGGATTCCATTAAGAGTGGATGCTGAGGAGGAACAGTATTATCACTAGTTCTTCCAAGGAGATTGTAAATAGACATTGAACGCCCTTGGCGCCTAGAGCCAAGATTTTCAGAACCCATTACATTAAGTGTTCCATTGATGCCCTCCTCCATCCGCAGTATCATACCATATTCGTCATCCTCGTCTTCTCCTTCTTCATCTTCTTCTTCTTCCTCTTCTTCTTCTTCTTCTTCTTCTTCGAATACCTCTTCATCAAACTCATCCTCATCAGCCACATGATCATCATGATCAGTATCAAGATGTGAAAGATGATGATGCTCTTCATCTTCCTCCAGACCATTGGGTTCATCATCTTCATCCTCTTCCCCGTCATTCTCTGACATCTCATCATCATCGTCGTCATCATCATCATCATCATCATCATTATCAATATTATCTTGTCCATCAGGCCGGATTTCATATCTTATTGTCACATTGTCCATGCCATTTTCTAGACCTCTTGCATCTGGAGCATCATTCATATAACCATCTTCATTAGATGGAGCAAAACCTCCAAGATCCTGGTCATGTTCCATGTCATCTGTGATAGTCTCTGATTCACCATACGTTTGAACTGCACTAAAAGATTGTATGTGACCAGCTGTGGCATAAAGGTTTTGATCTACTGACCTTGTCTCCCTAATTTGAACTGCATCGCCATCTTCGTTGTATTCATGTTGGTTACTATCAGATGCTTTGACAGATATATCAACCTTCCCTAAATTTGCAACATGTTCCTTGCTCACTGTTTCTAGGGCTTTAACAAGCCCTATCACAAGTTTGGAAGAGTCGGAATGGTCAAGATCCAGCACCTGTGGAATCTGAGTCAGAGTGCTAAACAGCCCAGAGTCTATAAAAGTACCAGCTGCTTCTGCTAAGATAGGTATCCCTGTCAGAGAACGAGCACCCAGAACATCATTAAGAAGATCAATAAAAGCCTGTAACTCGTGGCCAGGGCACTTGAAACCACAAGCTGATTTGACAAACTCATGGAACACAAAATTAACTTCTGTTAAAACTCGCTTCCTTGCCTCAGCTGAACGTATACAAGAGGCTACTATAAACTGACTAGCCCTCGTAGCTAGCCTGTAATCAGAATCCAACTTCCGTTCCTTCTTGGAAATTTTTGCATGAGGTATATATTTGTGCAGAACGTGGTGGAATATTCCACCACATGCATAGCCAGTAGAGCTTCGCTGCAAGGGAACTCTGCATCTACTAAGTTCAGCATCCCTACGCAACAGAACATGAACAGAGGCAGAATATGTCATTAGAATCTCTGTCAACAGCTTCAAGATGAATAAAACCTTGGTCAATGAAGTTGATTCCTTGGTTTCAGTACATACTGATGTACTGGCAACAGCTTTGCCTTTCCCTTTGCTTGCAACAGCATCGATGTCCATCTCAGAGACAGTCTGTATATCAGACACCACATTAGCATTTGAATCCCCCCTCAGTGGAGGTTCAATTGCTAACAATAAATCCAGCAAATGCTCAATAACACAGACAAAGCTATTAGGAGGTTTTCGATGTGATTTGGCACTCTTGTTGGACTCAATAAGTTTACCACAGCCAACCACCACACCTGGAGAACCTCTACTACTGCTAGATGCAGCCTTCCCATCAACCTGAGCTTTTTCTTTCTCCGGTGCTTTCTCCTTGCTTCTTTCTTTGTCACGATCCTTAAGTAAAACAACATATGGCCTATCACCAATCATTTCAATTTGGCACACAGCCTGAGCAGCCCGCATAAAAACTATAGGATCTCGTGATACTACAGAAATCAAATTTGAAAGAAAAATTCGTGGTGTTAACTTTCCAGGAAAATGCCTACTAGCTGCACTAAAGCTATGCTTTATCTCAGACTCCATTGCTTGCTGAAGGGTCTGTGGATCCTCAAGAATATGACGTACTATAGTAGCAGCAACATTGTCATAGCCAGAGAAGAAGCAACTTGCAGGAAGATTGAGAAGCAGCAGAAGACCCCCAATATCCAGAAAATTAACAGCTATGAAGTGGTTTCTGGTAAGGGTTGCACATAGCTGCAAAACAGCGTGTATTGTTTCTGAAGGAAGTTGCTTCCTCATACAACTACAAGCGACTTGGATTAGCCTCTTCTGATGGTATAAATCCACATGCTGGGGTGATGACTCCACTGCAGCTTGGGCCTTAGTTTGCCTATCCTCGTCAATTATGACTGCATTCTGCTGGATGTTTTCTGTATTCCTTTTCAAGAGTTCCACAGTCTCAGGATTCAATTTCTTATCCACCTGCAACAGCTGATCCACAGCTAAAAAAGCAGCTGCAATCCATTTTGGAAACAATGATTTCTTCTCATCAGATGATCCAAGATCCCATTGACATAATAAATCTGAGGCTAGGTCTATTAGGCCGTTCTTCAGGGCGATTTCACGCAATGTTGGGTCTTCATGAAGCATCAAAGCAAGAACATGAAACAAAGCAGACAATTCATCATCCTTCCCAGTATCAAATGGTGAACAAGAAGCCTTAATCTGATCAATGATAAATGATATAATGATTGATTTATTTTGACCATCATTCTGGGAACACATTCTTATAAGCAAGTCTCGAACCGGAAATGCAAGAGATTCCTTTGACTGCAGTAGCTTCACACATGTTGACAATAATTGATCAATAGGGGGAAGTTGGATTATCTCTTCTTCAAACGACTGAATAGTTTCATCTCCATCTTCTTTCAAATCTGATCCAGAACTTCCAAGAGACATGGCAAGTGCACGGGCAAGTTCATCATCTTCTTGGATTTCTTCAGGATGTGAAAATAGCCACTCCATTGCCAACTCCACAGTATTAACTCCAAGCTGCCTTAGAGCTTCTTCTGCCCTAGACCTGGAAAAACCCATCTCCACAATTGTTGAAATTACTGATTCATTTGGAGGGGGCACAGTAATACGAGCAGTTGTACTGCTGTCAACAATTTTTACTTCTATTCCAGAATATACATGGCAGATGATAGAGATTATGGATCTCACGAAATCATAGCCACAATCAACAAACTGAGGGTGGGTCCACACTGGCAGCACATTTTTCAGCACCATGGACTGCAGAACCTTGACAAATGTCTCGGCATCCTTGGGGAATGGAACATGACCACCTGATACATGCTGTACAAGCAAGTGTTTCGTAGAAGGAGATAAAATGTAAGATGATGTCACCAAGTGATCCATAAGCTTTCCATAGCTAGACAAAGGACCATAAATCCATGAATGATCCAACTGATCCTTATCATCCTGTTTTGAATTAGTATTATCAGTATCCATAGGAGATGTTGGGCTTCGATTAATAGAAAAGAGCAACTGGCTTGTTGCCTGAAAAGTGTTTAGAACTGACTGAATAACCCCTAGCCCAAATGAACAATTTAATAGGATTGGATTACATGAATCATGCCGGTCCATTAAGATGCCATCAATAAAATCAACAACTTTGCCAAAGTAACGGCATTTACTTGATACCGGAGCCTCAGATCCTGGACACCTGTGACCATCAAAATTCAAGTGTCCAAGCACAATAGCTGCAATAGTGCCTCCCACTGTTTTTGATGAGGAAGAAACATTGACAGTATCATCCCGTCGACGAGAAGGTACTAGCATTACTTTACCCAACTCCTGAAACATATGAAGAATGTGCAAGGAGAGTGACCTCACCATATCACAGCATGAAGTGAAATCCGCTTTATGCTTCTCCTCTTCCCTCCTAGCAATAACATCAGCACCCGAACCTTCAGACTGATTCAACTGACTATTGCTGCTTGATCTAACACTAGATCTATCGGAACTATATTGTTGCTGAGTCCCACTAACTCGACCAAGATCCCTATACATGTTCAAAAGATCAAAATACTGAGACTCCATGCTCCATCTTGATGTTCTTCTCCTCAGTAATGGATCTATAAAGGAGGAGGAGATTCTCTGCTGAACAGTTCCACTAGTAACAGACATCAACTGTTGTGTTTCCGATAGAGAAATAGAAGTATCAGCTTGTACATCAAGCTTCGAATCCTCCAGGAGAGCAATCTGCCATAAGATTTCACGGTGAACAAGCCCAATATCCTCTAAAACATCTTTGCCACCACCACTAAATTCTGCAAGCAATGCAGTAAGCCACCTGTTGTCCTTAGATGCAGATAGGAAGAGAAGGAATTCAACCAGAAACAGTGAGGGAAAGACTCCAGAACCTGGTTTAGATTTAGGATTCAACAAGGATCCAGAAACCACACTAAATCCAACTAAAGTCTGCTTCAGATGTTCCCTCAGGGCATAACAAAATGCACGAGCCAGAGGAACAGAATGATGTTGGGCAAAACCTTTGAATACTAGCGTACTATGCAGAGCAATCGCCATTCCCTCAGAAGACTGGATAATACTAGGTCGCAGAAGAAGTTTCAAGAAAGCAGCAATCCCAGACTTCTCCACAAATAACCTGCATGTTTCAGAATTTTCCATAGTCCTATGGATCAAAACCATCAGATGGAAGATACTTAAGTGAATAAATTGGTCATCGCTAATGCCCTCTTCAGGAGAGTCTGCCATACTAACCAGACTTGAACAGGTAGCATTTCCTCCCTCCTCGGAATCCAAATCCATAACTGTATTCCCATTCTCCTTTACTGAGGGTTCTAAGGAGCCACTTTCCCCTACAGAAGCAATTTTGTCCATGATTTCGATAATAATATCAACACCTGTGCCTCTAAGTGAAGACACATGGCGCAAAAGCTCTTCCACAGCATTCGCCAAAGGAACAACAGCGTCGTTCATTGGAATAGTATACTTCCTACAGGTAAAAATGTCAACAAGGAAGCGTAATGCCGATGCTCCTTTAACTACCTCCAAACCCTTGTTATTGAGGCAAATAGCACTAATACCACTGGGAATACAAGCAAGTGCCTTTGATGATGGATATATTCCAGAAGCCACAGAAGCAAGAAAGGCATCTGGAAGACCCAATTCATGCAAAGCAGGAAAACAAGTTGGGTCTTTATGAAGAATCTCGCTCATCACAGTCACGGCTGAGCAATAAATGTCACCTCCAAATCTACCGACATCTCCAAATATCAGTGAAATTGTGGAGGGTAGTGAACTGCCATGTGGATTGAAGGATCTAGAAGTGTTTGTTGGTGCATAAGAAGCTGCCCCAAGTGTCTTCAACAAAGCTTTGATAAGCCTTTTCTGAATGTACCAATGTTCATTATTATAGCTTGAGCACTCAGCAATCATTTTTGAACCGTCACTTTCTGGTCTACCCAACCCTGTAAGTCTTTGTACCTCAACCTGCAGCCGGTGTGCCAAAAGCTCCACTCCCCCCAGATCTCTAAAGAGATTCAAAGCAGCGCTACTGTAATCCATGAGTTTTTGCAGAGTCTTGACCGCATAATACACTAGGTGCATATGTAAAGGATCCGAATCCTCCAACAAAGGGAGAAAGGTTGAAACCATTCCTGAACCCCTAATGATGTTTCCTGCATTTGATGTAGAGACAACATGTAGCAGGTAGAACTGTAGAAGTGCCTCAACGAAGGCAAGAGTTGATGGATCACTAGAGCTGTTCAATGACAAAATTGCCTTCTGAAGCACATTCAATAAAATCATCCGATTTCCTCCAGTAAAATTAACACTAGATCCGCTCAATACGCGAGCTCTATCATGAGATGCTATGTATGCAGCTGATTGAGCTCCTAGTGCAAGCATTGCCAGTGTTCTAATGGTCCCTGAGACGGTTTCTTCTGCTCGAACAATTCGGATTAACTCATTGATATATTCAGGCTCATTAGCAAAGAAAGAAACAAGCTCATCATTAGCATCATTAGATTGCACAAGCACAATGAATGAAAGAAGGCAAATTCTACTGTACAATCTGCAAGTTCTAGGACTCCTGAAAGCATGTGCATATCTAATTCTAGTCAGGAGTGAGAACCTTTGGTCCAGAGGAACACTGTATTGATCAAGGCATTGCTTCAGAAGCAACAGATCTTCTTCTTTACATGAATGCAAATCTGGCATTTGTATCACAGCTGAAGTACCAGAATTTCCATTACTACTGCTTTCACCGCTTCTTTGGGGGCTAACCCCATGCAATTCAAAATAAAGGGTTGAACCTAAGCGATACTGAGACTTTTCATCACTGTCATGTACATCTGATGGAAATAATTCCAATCCGCCCTCTTGAATTTTTTCATTTTCCACAACACATGAATATAATCCCAAGCCCTCCTCCTTGCTTCCCCAACCCTGGGCCAAGGAAAGAAGACGGCTATTGATGGAACCAAGTCCAATCAACTTTCCACTCACATGGAGCTTTGAGGGATGGATCTTTACCAATGCACAGAGAGTCTCTAACGTTGCTATAAGAACATCAGGATCTATAGTTGCCAGCAGAAGATTGAAATGCTGGAAGTGCACACCAACAAAAAAGTCAATCAATCCAACAACACGGAAGTAGTAGATATAGAGAACAAGTACCCAGAAGAAAGTGTCAACATTCACGGATTCAGTGCAAACAATTAAACAATTCAGTTCTAGCATACCTCTAAACCATCAAAAGAACTTCTATTATGGCAGTTTTCGAAAATAATCTGCATCACCCGTAAGATCTCCACCACTGCACGCTTAGGGAAAGCATCATCTTCCATGACATGATCTGACAGAAGCAAGTCATTCCTACAAGACAAGTGTGTCTTGAAATATGTATCAAAGTGATGAAAAAGCGGCCTCCAGTGATGAAAATTTCCCTGAGAGTAAAGAACAAGTTGAGATCACAAATGAAATGACAGGAAAAGAAAGATGTCATAGAAAAATAAAGTCCGCAAGTATCTACCTTATTGTACTCCCACCTAAAACCAGACAAGGGAATTGCTATATCTTGTAAAGGACACTGAATGACCTTGTCAATGAATGCCCTAACTTGATGGGGCTGTACAGAGTCAAGAATAACACAGAAGAGTCATATTAATACAACTAAAACTGAAAGGTGAGAAAGAAGATTAGATGCACATAATGCTCGTACCAATACGAAGTTACAACACTGCTTTAGGTAAAATCAATTCTAGACTAAGACAAAATCAAATAGGTTATACTTTCCGACCTTCAATTATCTCCATCAATCATATGCTGCCAGTAATGCTGGGCATACACTAACAAATAATAAGGTCAGGTGACTAAGGCTTCATTTGGCACAAACCCCTTTATTAGTCATACAGTTGTTTTAAAGTAATAAGTACTTAATCGGAAAAAATAAGTACTTATAAGGGTCTTATAATAAATTAGAGGTGTGTGCCAAACGAAAGCCTAAGTGTGTTTGTTTGAGAAGGGGATGACGATGGGAAAAAAATTTATCCCCTATAATCCCACAATTCTAGTATAAGGGTTGAAAAAAAAATACAAATTTCATCCTTTTTTTATCTTCACCTCCCTCTAACAAACACAAATACTATTTCACAAGGCCAGGGTCAGAAATATAACAAAGTAAATACAAGATAGATGCATACAATTTAATGAATGCAATTCAGCCTAAACAACCAATGCAGCTGCACCAGTAAAGCTCACTGGCATCTTAATGAAGTTTGCAAACCACCTAGATTTCCAATTGTTCCACAATATGTAGTAAATTATCTTCACAGAAAGGAGAGACTATCATCTAACCACATAGGTGCAGAAAGTTTTTAGATACTTATGCAGCAAACCATCACTTCAACAAACTATCTCCATCGTTACCCACATGGTAGATGTCTCAAGGAGTCTAGGTTCATTAGTCAACAGAACAGTCCAATCAAAAAACATGACAATAGAACTTTGCAGCTAAATAAAAAAAAGAACAATGCAACAAAAAAGCATAACTTTTTGCATGGGCAAGCTGATACACACTTTTAAAAGGGTAAAGCTGGAACAGAATAATGATAGGACAGTATGCATTACAAATTTACAACTTACAAGACAAAAAAGTATTGAGTTACAACAACAATGTCAGTCATCTATATCTAAACACATGTCGCTTCTTCCTTAAACAATCATTTAGCCAGATAAAATGTTCCACCTGTACAACATTTTAGATAAGAACATAAGAGATACCTTACATGATTCGGAATCATACAATACTTGTATCAATGCTGACAAGAATTAATGTTATTTATTCAATATTACCTAATATTGTCATTACATGACACTATAATTTTATAATTATCCTACCAAAAAAATATATAATGTTACAATTAAGGTATGAAGATTTTTGTATGGAGTTTCAGATAAAGACAAATTTTATAAACCTTTTATAGTATTCAAATAAAAAAATGAATACTTTATTCATTATTGGGCCTGCCCGTGAAAGTGCCGAAAGTACTTGGTACTTACTCGTGCAAAAAGAAAATCAGAAAAATGTTGGGCATGAGTATTAATCTAGTTTGCACTTATTCTTGCGGAAATTGATACCGCTTCGAGTATAAAGTGGTAATGTGCATATGCAGTTGAATGAGCAAAAAAATACGTAATATTGGTGCACTGGAATTTATCAACTTGAAGCAAAAACAACCGAGATCTAAATTGCCAAATCGCCCAAAATTTCTAAGTATGTAAGAGCACCAACTAAAAATCCTTCATACATCAAAATTCACAAGCTTTTAACAATTTATACTATCAGATATCTCCATTCCAATTAACACTATGAAGCACTGAAAGTCAAGTGTTACATTCCAAAAACCGCCGAGAATCCATAGTTAGTAAGGGCCTGTTTGTATCCATATCTAGATATCAGATATGTAGATATAAGTAAGGTTTGGTCTATAAGTATATGGATATCAATTTGATATATTGATTACTGATATACTTCTATTTGCAATTTTTCTCCCTTTTTAATATAAGTCAAAAACTGGTAGTATCACATATTTTATATATTTTATCCCTCCTCTATTCTCTCTCAGGAACTTTTTCCCCACTGGATATCAATCTCATACACATGTCTTATACCGATATCCAGATATGGATACCAAACATGCCCTAAAATACCAACTAAAAGCACCACAATGACATTAGAAGTGTTAAAAAAAAAACTAGAACTAAGAAGAATCAACCACAAGACACAAATTACCTATCCATTCTAATGAAATATAATTCCAAATCAATCAGCATAGACGCTAGAAAACCCTAATGAAGTAATTTCAGATAAAATTGAAAAGCTTACGGGCTCGGAGTCGAGTTGGAGGGAAGGACCGAACGACCCTTCACTGGAAAACAGTTGGCTGATAGACGGAAAGCTTGATCTAAAAGTAGCCATCTTGAAGTCGACTCTCTTCTTTCAAATACTAAAAAGTAAAAACAGTGCAAAGCAAAAATCAAGGATAAAGAACGAAAACGAAACATCATAAACAACACCAAATCCAATAAATCAAAATTGTGTAAGGATCAAACCTGAGACAAGAGAGGGAAACGAGAGGATGCGTATACATCCGACGCGTCGAACAAAGATGAACTCGGAGTCTTGAGAAAGAAAGTGAGGCGAAACTGTTTGTGTTGGGGGTGTGAGGAAAATAGAGGGTTTTGGTTTTAAATTGAGAAGAAGTATTTTCCTTTGTTGAGAAGGAAGTTGGGTGGCTGAATCACGAAAGGTAATATGAGAGCTTGTTCAACAATGTAACGCACATGGCCAGCCAGGGTTGCGAGTCGTTTTAGCGCTGTGTCACTCGGTACTCGGTACTTCGGTAGGTCAGAGGCGATTCTTTTCTTATGTTTAGTATAGCAATAAATCATCCAAATTGTAAATACCACGTCAACTTTTTAAAAGAGAGCCCGAGGTATTGTACACTTGTACTAGTGGTCTAGTACAAACCAAAACAATATATGATTTTTAATTTTTCTTAAGTAGGTTCGTGATTTGTACAAACATATCGTCATCTGCAGATTTTACCCGTTCTACACCTTGAGTCAATCCCCTAGCGGGTCTGGCCATCCGTCATTTGCGGTTGACGTTCCGACACCTTGTCCGTCGATAAAACCATACTTGATAGACCGCGAATAATTAAGTTTTTCAAACTTAACAAGGCAACCCTTCAAGACGGAGGTCCCTTCAAAGCGGAGCAGAAGCTCTCATGGAAACTCGATGTTCGGCCATAAAATCCATAAACTAGCGTGATCTTTAATTGATTGAGGTGTAGGCGAAGACGATAATATTAGACGTTCGGTCAAATAGGGTGGAAGAATAATCGAGTTAGCCAAGCAAAGAGAAGAATTTATATAGTTTGATGTTGAGATTGGCGTGGGTCTCGTGACCATGGAGGAGATTGCATTATTGGTAAGTTATCGTGGTGGACAATAAGAGTATAATGAGATATGTGGTTTTTATGGTTTGGTTATGTAAAGTAATCGTAACAAAACTCATCTTCATTTTTCTTCTTATATGACTTTTACTAGAAAGTTGATTTTGGGTGGTCTATTGCAAAAGGTTGTTACAACTTATAAAGGATAACTTTGTAATAGATTTTTTTCCAAAATGGGACGTTTCATTACAAACAAACTAATTTAGTGCGGTTGTTATGTGTATTTTCCTCTTATTTAATCTTATTTTAAGTTTGTACAAGTTATATGACTCTTTGTAAGTCTATTATAGTTATTTTTATCATTTTTACTCTACTATATTTTTTTGGATTTTTCAAAAATCATTGGTTAAAAAAATAGAAGAAGTTTATTTTGGTAAGATTAAGGCCCGTTTGGTGATACATGGATTAAGATGAAATATTTATTTTATCCCCATAATTTCCATAATCTAAATAATCTATCTCTATGAGGATGAAATAAATCTCTCGATTTTATCCCAATAATCTCACAATCTTCATTTCATCTTCATAATCCTTACTCACCAAACAGGGCTTAAGTCTTCAATAAAAAATATTAATGTTTTTATGTTTAAACTTTGTGTTCCGTTCTAATTAAAAGATTCGCTAAATAAATTCAATGAAAATGAAATCTCAAATATTTATTTATTTTTGTATAAACTTGTTTTTAAAATTTAACAATAAAATAATTAACATTATAATTTTTAGATCATAATAATTTATGTATATGTACTTAATCAAATATATCCACTAATCTTGTAAACTAAATTTTTTTGTTTAAAACAATCAATTATTTAAAATGAGAAAATATTTAAAATTTTAAATTAAAACAAAAATAAAAACAATAGTTATTTATATTATCAATTGATAACAACTTGTGAATATTGTATTTAAGATAATCTTTGTAATTAGTAAATTAAGCTGATTTTGTAAAAGAGTTATTTATATTATCAATTGATAACAACTAGTAGTGTGTTGCTGTAGGTGGTGAAATGTTTTTTTTTTTTCTTTTTGATTTTTAATCTTGATTAACAACTTATTGCCTTGATGATAATTGATGAGTGTCAAATGTAACATTATATAGATTTTATAATGATTCATACCATACATATATTGTTCCCTCATACATCTTTATTTGTATAGAAATCATTCTCTTTCCATATTTTCGGTATTTATCTTGATCTTTTGTGTTTCAGTTATTTCCGACATTAGTTTTACCAGAAGTACATGTTCCCTGAAGTTAGAGATGAAGAGAAGACCTTACATGAGTGGGGAACTACAAACACGAAGTCCCCTGAAGATATCCCCAGTACAAGATCCAAGACCAAGGCTGCATCGCAAGCCATACGGCTTGTGAGACGGCATGGATGCCTTCTCAAGCCGTATGGATCACATATCACCACTATTGATGGACTTCATCAAGCCCATACCGGTTCAGGCCCAATCGATGTGAGGCAGGTTGCTAGAAAATGACAGAAAATATCCATGTCGTCTCCTACACCGTCTCAAACCGTCTTTATGCCGTCTTCGACTGTGCGATGAAAGGAAATCATATCTTCCGGTCTTATATTTGTAAAATATATATTTTATGTAACGCTAAATTCCAAGATTTTCCCTATATAAGCATATGTCAGCCTTAGGGTTTGATATCCAAAAATTTTGCAAATCGATCATCTCCCTCTTACCCTAATTCTTGTAGCCGTCAAGTAGCTTTAGAACATAAGGTTTGCTTTATATTTAATCATGTCTGGCTAAGGATTGGTTGACCCCTATAATGGTTTGATTTATTATTGCATATATGTTTTTGAATTGAGTTTGTGATATTGCTTATTTTCAAAGCTCTTCGTTTTCACCTTTTATTTACCTTTGAAAGAAGTGACATTTACAATTGGTTTAGATAAAAGAACATAAGCTAACCGGCGAGACTATTTAATTGTATTTATTGAAAAACACTTGGTTTAAGGGATTGGATCCTACCTTTTATTTCGAGGATTTCTAACTATAGAAAGCTCCAATCTTTGTACCTTTTATAATGTGTGCTAATCATCGAGGTTTTTCTTGGTCTTTTCTAGATTTCTAAGTTCTCAAAGGATTTTACCATTTACTTGACACAACCGTTGGATTGAGGACGCAATCAAGTTGGAAGGCACGGGCTTTGTTTGTCTATATCAAATGATATATTAGATAGTTACCTACAACGCCTACAGAACATTGTTCATGAGTCTCATATTGCAATATTACTTTAATTCATTACAGTGGGAAGTCTTGTTTCCTTAGAACAATCTTCCTCGATATATTTGCCTATAATCAATGATTGTTTTTTCTTGTTCTCGTTGTTCTCATCAAAAGATATATTTTCTTCTTTTTTTTTCTTCTCTTCTCTCTTTTACTTAGAATAATTGATTTTAAGTATTTTCCAAATCAGACGTATTCTCTGTGACTTTTGACACTCGATTTACTAGAACCGACTCCGTCATCCTTGCGGGTAGATTTTAGAATCATCAAGTTTTTTGAGTCGTTGTCAGTGACTATTGATAGAATTGGTTTATAACTATTTTTTGGTTATTCTAAGTTTTTTATATTACTAATTTTCTTTTCTCCTTAGATATTTGCTTTACAAGCTAGATTGGTGAATGCGAAGAGTTTACCGCTCAAACAAACTTGTCCCTCTAGACAAATAGATTGAGGGCACACTTCGTAGATAAAAATCTACAAAGAAATTGAAATTGTTAGGCTCAATGTTGCATTTGTTGTTGAAAGGGCTCGTCACCCTCAAATGCTGGACGTTGGGATGAATTCTAGGCAAAGTGTCCCCAATCATACTTTTGTCCTCCTTGCACCAGGAGCTCAAGACTGTAATCTTAGGACGGACACCATAAGGCTCACCCAAAATGACCATTTTTAGGAATGTTGAATGAGAATCCGCATCAACACTTATGGAATTTTGAGAATATTATGAGCACTTTGAACTATGAGAACATTACTCCTAATTCTTTGAGAATGCCGACATTTGTGTTTTTTTTTCATTGACATGAAATACTACAAACTGGCTCCAAAATCATCCTCCAGATACCTTCGCTACTTGGGAGGTATTAACCACAACTTTACTGAGCAAATATTTTTCTCTCCACAAGACTACTAAGATTAGGGAGAAGATTTCTCACTTCGACATGGAGGATGGTGAAAATATCCATGTTGCTTGGTAGAGATTTAATGAGTTATTGCATTCATGTCATCATCCATGGATTTGAGAAGAGAGCACTCCTTGAATATTTTTATAGTTGTTTAAATTATACAACAACAATTCTAATTGATACCGCTGACTCCATGGATTTACAATAATGAATGAGGATAAAACCTATGACAACCGTTGTGACAATTGTTGAACACATAGAAAAGTACACCAAGAAAAGTAACAAGACAAATGATGTCTTTAACATCAAAGATGATGTCATGATTGACAAGTTATTTAAGAACGTGCAAGCCTTGATGAAGCTCGTCGAAGGTAATCCTACCACTTCAGTTGCTAATTTAGATACTAATATAAACTGTCAATTTTACAAGGAACATGTCGTGAGATAGAGGATTGTTTGGCCTTTAATGAACACATGATATATTGTGAGGCCATTGAAGGTATCCCTACAAAAGACTTCCCTTTCATAAAGGAATTTCCCACAATTTCAAAGGATGAATTTTTCACCCAAAGACCCTGCCCTTGATCAAGCACAAGCTCCCGCACAAACTTCACAAGATAAAATTCTAGAGAAACTCGCTAAAGGATAACAAGTGCTTTGCGGATCCATTGGAGATATTGGAAACTCAATCATGAATTTTGAAGAAAAATATAGCAAGTTGGTGACCACGGTGGATGTTATTGGCAAAGGTCATAAGATGCTAGAAAATCAAGTTGTTCAACTAATCCAATAAATGGAGAAGACACAAGAAAACTCCCTACAACCATGGAAAACAATCCAAGAGGAGTTTGAGCCATTACCATATGGAGCGAAAAAGAGGCCATAAATCCCATAATAGTTGAGAAGTCTACGAAGAAGACTACTAAGGTAGAAGTCACTCCAGAGGAGGTAACTGCCACTACACCTCCTAAGCTATATAGACCTCCCCTTCATTTTCCTCAAGCTCATAACATGAAAAAGACGGATGAAGATTTTGAAAAACTTCTAGAAAGGATGAACAAGTTATACCTCGAGATTCCACACGTTGAGGTGTTAAAACAAATGCCCAAATATTCAAAGTTTATGAAGAAGTTGCTATCAAATAAGAAGCTTTGCAACGATGAAGGCTCCACTGAATTCAACAAGTAATGCAACGCTATGCTAAGGACCAAGATGCCACCAAAGAGAGGAGATCCTAGAAGCTTTTGCTTCCCCTTGACCTTTGGTGGATAGAAGCATACTAGTTTATGTGATTTAGGTGCTAGTGTGAGTGTTATTTCACTCAGATAGTATAATGAGTTAGAACTTGGAGAGATATCAACAGTTAAATTCACCTTGACATTGGCCAACAAGTCTGTCATTAGAACGGTCAGTATGCTTGAGAACATTATCGTGAAAATAGACATGCACGAGTTGCTCGTGGATTTTTTGGTTATTGATGTTGGTGCAAGTAAGAACGTCTCCATTATCGTCGAACGACCTTTCCTTGCCACAACAGTAGCATTGACATTCGTGAAGGGTTCATTATTTTCCGATTTGAAGAAGAAACGGTGAAGTTTACCCTTTCTAACCTCCCTAAATGTTCTTCAATTGATGATATATCATGTTCAAATCCATGTTCTACATGTAAATAGAGATGTTTACTTTTGATGAATATAAGAATATACTTTTAATATCTAATGCATAAATAGTTTTATTTGAAACGTTGATTTATATACAATTTTGTTAATTGAAAGAATTTGGTCTACTAGCTTTTTTTGGTTTTTGTTAAAGAAACTATACTCCATATTTTTTTATCACTTTCATTTAATGGTAGGTAAAACTAATTAACCCTTCTATTTAAAAAAAATTGTTTGTTATTTGTTATTTAAGTGTAAGTTTTAATTTTTAAAAACTAAATTTGTTTTTTTTATTTTATTTTATTAATTTATTTTCTCTTTTTTATTTTCTTTATTTTTTTTATTTTTTGGAATGAAGAATTTTTCACTTACTGGAATTTTCACATACCGGAAATTCCAATACTGGAATTTCACATACCGGAATTTTCACATACCGGAATTTCAAATACCGGAATTTCACATACCGGAATTTCAAATACCGGAATTTCACATACCGGAATTTCACATACCGGAATTTTCACATACCAGAATTTTCACATACCGAAATTTACATACCGGAATTTCACATACCGGAATTTCACATACCGGAAGTTCACATACCGGAAGTTATCATACCAAAAGTTATCATATCATACCGGAAGCTATCATATCATACTGGAAGTTATCATACCGGAAGTTATCATATCATATCGGAAGTTATCATACCGGAAATTTATTTTTTTTCTTTTTTTTTTGTCTTTTTTATTTTCTTTATTTATTTGTTTGTTTTTTCGGAATGCATACCGGAGTTTCACATACCGGAGCTTCACATACCGGAAGTTCACATACCGGAAGTTATCATATCATACCGGAAGTTGTCATATCATACCGGAAGTTATCATACCGGAAGTTATCATACCGGAAGTTATACCAAACAAACTGATTTTATGTCATAGTTTAGAATTAAGAATTACATACCGGAGAATTACATACCGTAAGTTATAAAAACGCAACAATCAGGTATCAACCTTGAAGCAACAAAAATGTCTCTAAAAATGGTATAACCTTCTTCTTTGCCCAGAGACGATCAAGATCACTGTCAACATCACCCTGAGCGAGCAAAGGTTGTAAATTCACCAGTGTAAACATCATTGGCATCCGGTATGAACTTCCTGTATAGTGCAATTTCGGTATGAACTTCCGGTATGAAAATTTTCGTAATGAACATCCGGTATGAACTTTCGGTATGAACGGTATGAACTTCCGGTATGAACTTTCGGTATGAACTTCCGGTATGAACTTTCGGTATGAACTTCCGGTATGAACTTCCGGTATAAAAAATTTCGGTATGAACTTCCGGTATGAAAAACTTCGTTATGAACTTCCGGTATGAACGGTATGAACTTCCGGTATGAACTTTCGGTATGAACTTCCGGTATAAAAAATTTCGGTATGAAAAACTTTGTCATGAAATTCCAGTATGAACTTTCGGTATGAACTTCTAGTATGAACTTCCGGTATGAACTTTCGGTATGAACTTCCGGTATAAAAAATTTCGGTATGAACTTCAGGTATGAAAAATTTCGTTATGAACTTCCGGTATAAAAAATTTCGGTATGAACTTCCGGTATGAAAAACTTCGTTATGAACTTTCGGTATGAACTTTCGGTATGAACTTCCGGTATGAACTTTCGGTATGAACTTTCGGTATGAACAATCCGGTATAAAAAATTTCGGTATGAACTTCCGGTATGAAAATTTTCGTTATGAATTTCCGTTATAAAAAATTTCGGTATGAACTTCCGGTATGAAAAACTCCGTTATGAACTTCCGGTATATAAAGTTTCGGTATGAACTTCCGGTATAAAAAATTTCGGTATGAACTTACGTTATAAAAAATTTCGGTATGAACTTCCAGTATAAAAAATTTCGGTATGAACTTCCGTTATGAAAAATTTTGGTATGAACTTCCGGTATGTAAAATGTTCGGTATGTAAATGTCCGGTATGTAAAATGTCCGGTATGTAAATGTCCGGTAATGTTAATGTCCGGTATGTAAATGTCCGGTATGAAAACAGAAAATAAAAAGGGAAATAAAATAAAATAAATAAAAAATAAATTCAATAATTAAAATTAAAATTTACATAACAAACATCAAATATTCTTTCTTTTTTAATAGAAGGGTTAAATAGTTTTACCTTACCATTAAATGAAAGTGGTAAGAAAATCATGGGTATATTTACTAAATAGAAAACTAGAAAATGCCTAGTTAGTATACAATAAAATAAAAAAGCCTACTTACCTAATTAGCCCTTGTTGATTTGGGTTTTTTATAGCAACTTGCTAATTTTGATGAATGTAACAACTTGCTTTTTTTTTTTATGAATATGAGAATTCTACAAATTAAAACTAAAAAATATCAATATATGATTTTATAAATATAATATTCAAGCCATTTATCATTTGCTTTTATTGAATACTAGTGTGGACGCGCGCCGTTGCCTATAATAGTATATTTAGAGATACTATATTCTTGAAACAAATTGAAAATTTTATCATTACATGATCAAGATTGCATGATGAAGATGAAGAAATGTTACATAGAAACAAGACTGGTATTACATTAAAATGAAACGTTAATTTAATGATTAAATTACAACATAACTAAGAACGAAAAAGGAAATTTCAATCTCATTTAACAATTGTCTTGGCTCCTCTTCAAACAAATCACTGCCAAACAAAGCAAGTTTATGAGAAGGCGCTTAGATGAGGCTAACAACTTTATTAATCATTACATTGTTTTAGACAGCACAATAGCCAAATACTTGATCTTCTTGCTTAAACTCCAAGTGCATATTTTGAATTGCTCAAAAATAGAGAGTTGGGACAAGGTTCACAACTTTCTAATCCAAAACCAAGCCTTAAATGAACACTTATTTTATGAGTACCTATTAAAGAAGAAAATATATTAGTTAACCAAAACATAAATGTCAATTCTAAGCAAATTTTGGCAAGAAACGGAAGCAAAAAGTATTAGATCCAAACAAGTTGAAGAGAATGTAACAACCCCGATTTGTATATAGGCATTAAATATATAGGTCAAGTTCCAAAATTGAGTAAATTAGCCGAAAGAAGTAATCAAACACAACTACAGAACGATGCAACTGTAGTTGCATGTTCGTACATGACTCCTTCATCCTTATCACGTTGTTCATACCCTCTTGAAGTCTAGCTACATCTGCTCGGAGGTCATTACTCATTTCCCATTCCTGAAAGAAATTAGAACTAACATATTAAAACTTGATGAATGACAAAGTTCATGATCAACCAGAAGTTGATTTGGCTCTCTACACTACTCATTTGTTCATATACAGGATTACGAGACCCACTCCCGTAGGAATTTGTTCTTCATCTACATGTCAAGTACAAGGTAGATGGCAATGTATAAAAAAAATTATCTTCTAAGGGGGAGGATAAAATTGGAAGATATTTACATAGTGTTCCAACAAATGTAACTACTATGCAAACATACGGTTCAAAACAAATTACAAACTCGTAGACGGAAACAAACGAAATAAGGGTTAGTGAGATAAAATTTAGGAATACTGAAATCATATAAATAAAGACGATGATGTGGTTGGATCAATGTAAACTCTGCTTCTTCAGCTTATTCCACTGCTACTTTAGCTTACAAAATAACGATTACAAAATTAGGGATTGGTATTAGGACGAAGATTAATTATTGGTTCGTGTCTACTTTAGCAAGAGGGTCGAATGTAAACTATGCTCTTCACCCAAGTCTAAATGAAATAAGGGATGGTGAAAAATCGTACACTCATTTGAAAAATAAGCAAAAGTAGCAAATGTTCTCTACATGGGGTTCCATAGAGATCATATAAAGGAAGAATCTGCAAAACAAAGAATAGAAAATATAGACTTCGAACCATTGATTCAACTATAACTATTCCACTGCTACTTTAGCTTACAAAGTTTCAGGTTGGATGAATCTGAAACTAATTATTCCACAGTAAACTGAGTGTATGATCACTAAATTTATATGATTCAATTATAGGTGTTTTTCAAAATAGTTGGATGGTATTAAAGGAACCATTGATCCAATACATCTATGGTATTAAAGGAACCGGAATAGAAAACCGGAAAAATGCATAAATCGATTAGAATAGAAGGAAGGATAACCAAACATATGGTAAGACTCAAATACATTTATCGAGTACTTAACCTGCAAGCATGGTATTAAAGGAACTTGGCAAATATTAGTTCATCAGATAATCTACTCCAGAGAAAAGGGGGAAGTATTAGTTCATCGGATACGAAAAATCAAGAGCGATAATAGAAGACTAACCTGGCAAATAGCAACAGAATCCAAAAGCCCTAATCAAGTAATCAATAAGCAGATAGAAACAACAAAAACCTACCCCCGAAAGCGTAGGCTAATATACACAGCAACATAAAACTCATTGGAAACTATTCCACAAAATAGAACCAAGGAAAACGAAGAAACAACAAACGCAAGGAAGAAAAGAGAGAAGCATGCTCGAGAGCTCGGAAAATGTCTCGGATTTCACAATAGATTTGCTCCATCTGAGGTTTCATTGGCAAGTTGGACGCCATCTTCGCCGGAGCTCACCTTTGATTTCCGGAGACGATTACTCCTACCACTCCCAATCTATAAAACAAAATCGATCGGTTAATTTTTCTTCCAAACTTAACCACATCAGCGAGATATCCGGAAGACGTGCAAGAGGTTTATGAGATAATGAAGAGATTGAGGCGCGTTCACCACGAAATCAAAATAGCAATGCCAACGGGAAGAAGAGAGGACACCCAAATTGAGCGGATCTAGGTGACGTGAAGAGATTGATGCGGATCTTGAAGGAGATGTCGATCGGCACCCATAGAAACCCTAGTACCAAAAGAGAAACATTGAGAACAGAAAATTCAACATAAACTAATCTCAATCCTAAAAGGGATCGGTTGACGACGAACCTGAAGTGAGAAGAGATCGATTAAGGAAGAACCTGAAGATGAGATCTTGCTTCTTGTTGTTGTAGTCCTCACTACACCTTTGAAAGGAAACAAAATAGAGAAAGGGTCAGACTTGAGAGAAAAGAAAGAGGAGGTCGAAGAGCTAACCTGAAATCAAGATCCGGAGGAAGAGGAAGAAGGCTGATGAGCCGACGGTGTCGATCAGATAATCTCGGTCCAATGCCTTCACCAGGAAGGAGAGCAATGTTGTGGGGAAGAAGACGGCGAGAAGTGTAGAATACATTAGGGTTTTACGCGGTTGAAGCCAAAAGTGAAGGCTGCTTTCAAAGGAAGCCACAAAGTTATTTGGGGAAGAAGACACTTCCTGAAGAAGCCACAACCATGCTTGTAGAAGAAGACACGTTGGAGAAGAATAAACTTCCTGAAGAAGCCACAACGATTCTTGCAGAAGAAGACTAACACGTATAAACATCAGTGAACATATTAAAGGAAAAAGTGAAATGCAAAAAAAATAAAAAGAGTAAAAATTGGGACGTAATATAACTAAACTAGCAAGGGCAAAGCTGTAAATAAAATGCTGCAAGGGCAAATTAGGAAAGGTACTATTCATTGGGGCAACTCCCTTTTTTATTATAGTAAACATATATATATAGGGTGCTGTTCAGGTAAGACACATTATTCCGGTACGGCCGTGCGGCCGCCCGTACGGCCGACATGTGTCCCGAATTTTTTTTTTTTCAGAAACGAGTGAAAGTAATAGTTCAAAATTTATTAAGGAATAGTTCATAACTTATAAAAGGATAGTTCATGAATTATAATAGAATAGTTCATAGTGCAAAATTTATAAAGGAGTGAAAGTAATAGTTCAAAACTTATTATGAGATAATTCATGAATTATAATAGAATAGTTCATGAATTATAATAGAATAGTTCATGAATTATAATAGAATAGTTCAAAGTGCAAAATTTATAAGGAGTGAAAATAATAGCTCAAAACTTATTATGAGATAGTTCATGCATTATAATAGAATAGTTCATGAATTATAATATAATAGTTCAAAGTGCAAAATTTATAAAGGATAGTGCATAACTTATAAAATGATAGTTCATGAATTACAATTGAATAGTTCATAACATATAAACGATTAATTTATGAATAATTTGATAAAATATATTAAAAAGTAATAGTTCATGGATTATATGGGAATAGTTCAAAGTTTATAGCAGTATAGTGCATAAATTATAACATGGTAGTTCAAACAAATTTCCATTCGTTTCTGAAAAAAAAAAATATTCGGGACACGTGTCGGCCGTACGGGCGGCCGCACGACCGCAGCGCATTAATTGAATCGTACCTGAACAAAAGCCTATATATATATACACACACACACACATATAGATCCTGACTCATATGTAAACAGTTCTTACCGTGTGAACGTTGTAATAACCGAAAATTTTAAGTTCCGGTAAACTGACATTAACCAAAGTCCGATGCGACAATCGTAAATAAATAAATAAGTAAAATAAACGAGTTTAGTTCTATCATTTTATGTGACCTATATTCGCATAAAATGATAAAGACCGGAAATAATTTACGTACGTTAAAATAAGAATAATAATAAGTTATAAAATACGGAACTTAATTCTGTATTTTATAAACTTCCGCACTTAATTAACGAGTTACGGATCATGTGTAAGGGAGAGACGAGATTTAACCCGCTACTAGGCCCAGCCCACTTTCCTAAGCCCATTATTTAACCCTTAATTAAAACCTAATTAAAATAATTCTAATTTAACCCTAATCTTCCCTAATTGCGCCGCATCTGCCTTCACCTCTCTCTTGTACGAACAGCAGCAGCAATCGATGGAAACCTTCCTCCGCTCCCACCGGAGACGCCGCCACCTTGCCTGCGCCGCGCTCGCCTAGCTTCTTCGTTCGCCGGCGACTGCAACCGCCAGGTGAGCCATCTTCCCTCTTCCTTCCCTGTTCTGTTAACTGGTGTAACGAGTTCTCCCTCCACATCCGACTGCACGCCTTAGCCGCCACCGGAGCCACCGAGCCGCTGCTGTCGACACCCAGACACCACCAGGGAGCCGCTAGTTTCCCTCCTGTCCATCTCGCCTTCCTTCCTCCGTCCTTGCCTGGTTTTCGCACAACAGCGGATCG
Source organism: Fagopyrum esculentum (assembly GCA_033239045.1). NCBI lineage: Eukaryota > Viridiplantae > Streptophyta > Magnoliopsida > Caryophyllales > Polygonaceae > Fagopyrum > Fagopyrum esculentum. The sequence continues at coordinate 25,015,583 of BSUD01000006.1, read as the reverse complement.
ACGCCGGAAAGAGCCGCAACAGTACCCTCGACGCCGGAACCTCGTCACTGAGCGCTGTCCTGCTGCTGGTCCAGCCGCCGCCGACGTCGGTCTGCAGTGGTGAGTCCTCCCTCCTTTCTTTCTCTCCTACCTCTCTACTGTCTTACGGAGTGAGTGTAACGTATGAGAGGACCAACTCTCGAGTCTGCAGTGACAGTTGAACCGTCCTCTTCCCCGTTGCAGTCAGGAGGGTTACCGCTGAGCCGGATCGAAGCAAACTGAGCCGGACCATCTTCTTCACGGTTGCAATCAAGAGAAGCACTGCCGAGTCGGACCGAAACAAGTGAGGGTAAGTCCTTCTTCGGGTCTTCTGTAGAGGTGGTGAATATATATATATCAGTAGGTTTTTTTTAGATAGAGATAGTGGAGGTGTGTATATATATAGGAGTACTGCAGACGTGAGTGTGATATAACATATGTACGTGTGTCCTCAGTTAATGTTATACGAGTTATGGATATGAGTCGTGTAAGCTAAGCATACATAAACTTATATATATATATATATATATATATATATATATATAAATGAATGGGTAAAATGTACGTGTATACGGATTCATATGATTTTACGAGTTGGTTGAGTTGGTGTTCTACGGTTATATGAAGTTCGGAAATGGAATAGGTTAAGACCTGTAAGTCTATATATATGACGACATAAATAAGAAAGAAGAGTGAGTTCGAGTACGGATATATGTATACTTATATTTGACAATAGAGTAAGGTTACCAAAGAGTTTATATACTCATATATATGGATAGATATGCACGGCGTTACGAGTATATATATATATATAGTCGTATAAGCTAGTGTAGGCGTATAGATAAAATTTAGAATAAACTGGAGAATGATAAGACTGAGGGCAAAATAGTCTTTTACCGTAAGAGAGTTTTTCCGTAATTCCTTTGAATGAGGTTGGACGTCTGAATGAGACTTTGATCCACATGCCTTATTTGACAGGCGTTTGAGTTACCCCGAGTACGGGCTGTTGAGACGTGTTAGAGAGTATTTTTGACTCAGGTAAGTCCTTGCGACTTACTTAGCCAGTTTTTGGATATTAGTTGAGTGATAGTGGTTGTGTGTGCTTTTTGCGTGTTTAATAATAACAACTTGCTAGGACGACTGTTATTATTACGTTTAAGGCCCAAGTGTATGTATAACGGGCCGTGACATCACTGCCCAGCTCTGACAGGAGACTGGGAGGTTCTCTATAACCAGACCAGGCAGGTACAAGGTGAGATGCATCGGATCCATTCCTGATGGTTACACGGGGGCGGAGGCGAGGTTTGGGAATCCCTCGTGTCACAAAATAAGTATCACTAGAGTGAAAGAGTAACTTAAAACAAGATAATAAAACGGACTTGTTTGAAAGCATGATGGGTGTTTATATTTTTATGTGTGTGTTTGTGCTGCCATTATTCTACTAATATTTAGATAACTAGCTAACGGTTCTTCTTGTTGTTGTTTTTAGATTTACCGCAGGTTAGACCAGCAACTGAGTGATCCGGAAGTAGTGGTCAGCCGGGTCTCCGTACTCCTTAGAGTGGGGGTTGGGGGTTGTGTTTGTCTTTCCTTTCGTTTGGTTAAGACAGTTGTTCTTTTCTTTTGTTTAAGTACTTAGGCTGCTAGACAGTGTTGCATTCATTACCCTAAAAATATTATTTTTATGAATTTCAGTTTCTTTATTTGTGTCTTGTTGCAAGATCCTAGTAATGTTGTTGTCAAACTGAGATCGGGACCCACTGTGAGGTCCTAACCAGTAATACTCCGAGTTATGAGAATTCGGGGTGTTACAACATGGTATCAGAGCTCTAGGTTGGCAACAATGGCACTTGAAATCTTCTAAAAGACCGAATAAGTTTTAAGTAGAACTCGAAAAGGGGTCTGAGTTTTAAAAAGAAAATTTTTGGTTTAAATGCATACATAGTCTGGTTGGGAATAGAAAAGTACGGCTGACCACCACTACTACCGCGGATCTCAGTATGCTTAGTTGGACTTTAAGTTTTTACTGTAGATGGACTTTATGGACTTTAGCTAGTAGTAATTATAGTTAATATTCTTGTGCAGATGGAACGTACTAGAGTTACGCTAGCTACTGGTCGAGGCAGAGGTCGTCCACCTCTCCCTCCAGCTGGACCAGGTAGGGGAGATAGGACCCCTACAGTTAGAGGACGCGGCCGTGGAGGTAGACCTCCACTAGCCCAAGGCCGTGGTCGAGCTCCTCGAGAGGACCCACCAGTAGTGATCATGCCAGAGGCTGGAGAGGAGGAGGTAGCTGAGAGTGTAGGTCATGAGGTCAGGAATGAGACCGTTGCTAGGTTTGAAGCACAGAGAGCACATTCGACGGAGTCAGGACGTGTTTCCATTGGAGCAACTGAGTACAGAGAGTACCGAGCATACGTTGAGCGTATGGAGGAGGCTGCTAGGACAGAGAGACTTACCTAGGTACCACCAGTACTGGTTAGATCTGTCCAGGTGACACAGGGAGCACCTCAGGTGCCAACTGTACCTGAGAGGAGGGTTGTGGCTGATAGAGCTCCTACTGGGTCTAGAGCACCGAGACCGGATGAGTGGTTGGAGGCTTTCAACTCTCAAAAGGTCCCCTCATATAGTGGAGAGATAGGACTGGAGGTGGAGCACTGGATTGGACCGGTAGAGACTGCGTTAGAGGCAATACGCTGCCCAGAGGATCGGCAGGTGGACTTGGTGCAGACCTGTTTCACTGGAGATGCTCATTCCTGGTGGCGGACCATGCGTAGTCGAGTCACCAGTTGGGAGCAGATGAGGAGCATTGTTAGAGACAGATACTGCCCTGTCTCGTTGAGGAGAGAGAGATTCCAGGATTTCATTGAGGCTGGATTTGAGGACATTCCGATTGCTGCTGCCATCAAGAAGTTCCAGAAGGAACTGACACTGCTTGGACCAGCTGCACCTCTTGAGGAGCAGCATGTATATCTTTTTTCGAGGAGATTGAGAGAGAGCACTCGGTCCTATCTGGCAGGATTTCGCTGTGAGACTCTGTCAGACTATCAGGATAGAGCATCTGCATATGAGAGAGACAGACCAGTGTCGAGGAGAGCTGCTCAGTCAGACAGGCCGGATAAGCGACAGAGGACAGGTTATGCTAGTGGTAGTTCAGGAGTAGCTGTTTTTGGACGGGGACAGACTCAGGGGCGACAGAGCCATACAGCTACTGGTCAGACTTCAGCTGGTGGCTTGTAGTGCCACAACTGCAGTAGTTATGGACATATCCGATCGAACTGCACGAAGCCAGCAGTGACTTGCTTCCAGTGCGGCAAGGTTGGACATAGAGCTGCATTCTGCCGTCAGGGCAAGGCTCCATCTCAGCAGGGTTCTTCTCCTGCAGGCTTATCAGGGAGTGTACAGAGACCGCCACAATACCGAACTCCGAGTTAGCAGCAGCAGTACCGAGCTCCTAGTCAGCAGCAGTCTTACAGGGCTCCAGGACACACACCACCACAGAGTTCTATGCAGGGATCAGGTCGGGGCAGAGGACGTGGTAGTGTGGCTGATACTAGAGGAGCTCAGGCACGAGTGTTTGAGTTGAGAAATGCTGATCAGCCAGATGCACCGACTGCTACAGGTACGATCCAAATTCATGACTTACCTGTACGAGTTTTATTTGATACGGGTGCTACACATTCCTTCATATCTAATGCATGCGTAGATAGGTTGTCCTTAGCTACTGTAGAGGGGATACCTTTTATGATAGGCTTACCAGATGGGAGTAAGGTAAGAGGGACTAGAGAGATCTTTGGATGTCCTGTTCGCATGGAAGATCGAGACTGGCTAGTTAATTTTCTAGTCATGCCCTTAGCTCATGAGGATGTCATTTTAGGGATAGACTGGATGAGGAAACACGGAGCAGTCTTAGACATTGGCAGGAGGACAGTGACCGTTGCCACTGAGGAGGGTCATAGGGTGATATTCCGAGGTTGGGACCTCGGAAAGTCAGGCACAGTTATCAGTGCAGTGAGGGCAGCGAGACTGATAGCACAGGGTTGCGAAGCCTTCTGGTGTTATGCCATGAAGGAAAGCAAGAGCCTAACTATAGAGGAGATACCTGTTGCATGCGAGTTTGCAGAGGTATTTAGTGACGACCCGCCAGGACTACCCCCACAGAGGAGCGTTGATTTCAGCATTGACTTGGAGCCGGGCACGAGACCTATCTCGAAGGCTCCGTACCGTATGGCACCTATAGAGTTGCTTGAGCTGAAGAAGCAGTTAGAGGAGCTAGCAGAGAAGGGTTTTATACGCCCTAGTGTGTCTCCTTGGGGTGCACCAGTGTTGTTTGTGAAGAAGAAGGACGGATCGATGAGGTTGTGCATAGACTACAGAGAGCTGAACAAGGTGACCATCAGGAACAAGTACCCACTGCCACGCATAGATGACCTGTTGGACCAGTTGCATGGAGCGTCTGTGTTCTCGAGGATAGATTTGAGGTCAGGTGTTACGCTAAAAAGTGTGCACGCAATAAGCCTTAAATTTATACTCGTTGTAATTATCCTAACTTCTAGCGCACCCGCAGTGTACGGGACGTTTGTAGCAAGATAAGTATTCCGAGGTCGAACACAAAGACTAAGGTGAAATTGATTTAAGTTGTGATTGAATTTAGCAAGACCTAAGTCTAAGAGAAAGTAAAGGAAGAAAATCTCAATTGTTTTGGTTGGTTTTAGGTGATCACATCAAAGATCACAATTCATTCAAAGCAATCAATCAAACTAAACCGAAAATCAGCACAAATAAACAAATCAAACGGGATATTGATCAAGGAAAAGGAAAGACGGATTCTAGGGGTCGGAAGTTCCGGTTATGGCATAGAACTCAAGTTATCTATTCATTCCTTGGATTGATTATGATATGTTGGGATTAAGTGTTTCTAAATTGGGATCAATTACCGGGTAAGTCTCATGATCCAACTAGTCCACACCTAAGGTCTCATTACCGGTTAAGTCTCTAAGAACCTAAGGTTAGGAATTCTACACAAACCGGAATTGTTAATTAGGGATCTAACCTATCCTTACCGGGTAAGTCTTGGAACGGGAAGTCCTAATCAACATTCCTAGCACATCTAATCCAATGGCGACTTGTTAGGTTCACCACTACCTAAGGTTTTGCTATTTTGGATTCTAAGGGCAAGGATTACCGGGTAAGTCTCTCCTAACACTTAGCCTCTACACTAGGATACCCTAGGGTAGGTTAAACTCAGCTAAAACTTAGGGTTTCAACATTTCTATAGATCTAAGGTAAGATCCTTCGAACCAGGGAAAATCACGGTTTGTTCTATAGAAACCACGACCGTGGTTCTTCAAGAACTACCCGTGATTTCTAACAGAAACTACGTTCATAAGCAAAAATCATCCAAAGATAAATACAAGTCCATCCTATCATAGATCTAGCCATAACCATCCTTTCCTTACCCTAGAACCACATCAATTTAGCCTACAACATTCATAATGGAAATCAAAGCAAACAAACATAGAATCATAGCATTCATTTCGAGATAATGAAAGAGAGAAGATGAACAAATGAACTTTCAAAAACAAACCAATCTGAAAACGAAATTAGAACAACTTACAACCCTTCCAAAAGAAGGTTCAAGGATTCACAAATCTCTAGAAATAAAATCCGAAATGCAAAGAGCTAAGTGTGTGTTCTTCTTTCTTCTTCAATGGCACCTTTCTTCTTCCTTTTGACACTTTCCTTCCTAGAAAAAATCTTCTTCTTTTGAGAATATATTTTGTTAGAGAAATGGAGAATGGATGAGCTCTTCTTCAACTACCCCAGCTCCCAGCTGCCTCAAACAACCCATCAAGGACCACTTTTATAACAAATTCTTCATGAGCTGGCCATGAGAGTCGTGGCACAGCTGTCACGAGAATCTGGCAAAATCCACGGTCATTTCCACGGCCGTGGTTCTTCAGAGAACCGTGATTCTGTGCAGAAACCTTGTTTTGGATCATTAGGCTGTGGTTTGGTGCATGGCCTGTGTTGGCAAGGTTCCATGAGTCCTTCTCAGCCCTTGCCTTGCATTCCAATGAGTTTGGAAGTGCGTCCTCTGAATGAGCGACCCTCAAACGTATCGGTTTAGCTCGAAACTTCCCGAAATACCTACAAAACGCACACAAGTCCGTGTAGATATCTATCTCGACAAAATAGATGTTTTGAGTGCAAAACGTATTGGACTAGTGCTAGATGGTGCATGATTGAGCGAGAATCCTATCTAAATGTACACCTAAAACTATGCTATAAATCGTGTTATCAAAATACCCCATACTTAAGGTTTGCTCGTCCCCGAGCAAATTCCCAACTATAGACTAAAAGATGACATGATTTATGTATGCAGAAAAATGGCAAAAATCTTTTTGGGTTTTGTGCTTCTACTATTGGATCACCTTCATAGTCATGATCAATGGCAATTGGATAAGCAATTATGTATCAAACAATAAGGGCATGGAAAGACAATTGTACTTAACTCAAAAGCATGCATGCATGAGATGGGAGGACGAAGATGTCAAGAAGATCAAGAGTCTATCCAATCTAGATTACTAAGTCTTACAAACATGCAAGTAGGTCATAAGGGCTTGTGACATAAAAGGCTAAGAAACGTTGTAATTTGGGAGGGGAATTTTCTAGGTATGTGATGCTAATCCGGGAATGGAACTAACTTCACTTCCTTGTCCTCTATCAACTTCCCCCGAGTGTATATTTTTCCCTATCTTGCTTTCTTTTCTTTTTCTTTAACTCATTTTTGAGACAATGGCATTGGTGTACAATAGCCGAAACCTCGGTGATTAGCCATCCTCGGGCTTTTTCTCTTTTTCGAGGTGCATCCACACCGGGCACACATACCAAAGCTCGTTAGGGCTATTGGTTCATTTGACTTTGGCAAGGCACCAACACCCGATTATGTGAAGTGTACCGAGTTACTTATCATTTAAACCAACGCCCCCAAACCTATTTTGGCTACACTTCCACAAAAATTTCAGCATTCTATTCACGACATTCTTTTCATTACATTTTCACCCCGCACTTGCTTTTACACATTCAAACACACTAGCATGCTCCTATTTCCGGATGGGTTTTAAAGGAGGTTGAATTTATATCAATTGAGGTGCTCAAGCAATCATGATCAAGATGAGAAGTAGAGAAAAATGAAATGCCTCATTCATTCCTAGATGGTATGCAAGAACTATCATGTAATTTCGACTTTCAATACTCAATCCATTCTAGGCAATCATCATGATCTCAAGTCATTCACGGAATTCAAGAGAAGTAGTTCAAGTCCACATATGCATTTATCAATTCAACACATAAGGCCATTCATAGCCAATCACAAGACAAGTTTCATCATTAGGATCATGTCCAAGCCTAGAAAGCACAAAAATTTTAAAATTTTCTGATTTTTATGGGATTTTCGGTTTAAGTATGTACAATGCAAGACATGTGCAAATATTAACCTATCCTAGATGCTCATCATGCAAGGGATCATGCAAACCCCACCCCATACTTAGAAACACATTGTCCCCAATGTGGTATACAAGTAAAGAGAGTGAAAGAGGGTTCTCACAATGTAAAAGTGTTTGCTATGGTATTCGGGATCGTTCAAGTGAATTGATGTTAGATGATCTCATCAACCATGGTAGAGAGCTCTAAGCATTCCTTCAAGCTTTGAAACCCGCGCTAGGCACTGCTAGCCGTCCAAGTTCCGCGTCCGCTCCACCCATAATTGGTGAGGGTTTCATCATTATCATTTCCGAGAGAGGCTTCCAACGCCATTAATGCTTTTAGCACACACACGAAACACGAAACACACACAAAGCACACAAAAAAAAACAGAAAAATCTAAGCAAAAATGAAGAAAAATGTTACCAATGGGTTGCCTCCCACCAAGCGCTTCTTTAAGGCCACTAGCTTGACCAAAAACTTCGGGAGCGTCTATTCAAGGTGAAGTGGGGCAATCATGTCTATCGGGGCTCCCGGAATATACTTCTTCAAGCAATGCCCATTCACTTTGAAATTTCCACAATGCTCCCCTCCTATTTCAATAGCTTCATGGGGAAAAATCTTCTTCACCACATATGGCCCGGTCCATCTTGATTTGAGCTTTCCGGGGAAAAGTCTTAGCCTTGAGTTGAAGAGAAGGACAAGATCTCCTTCACTCAACTCCTTTGGAATAATCCTCTTGTCATGCCATCTTTTGGTTCTCTCCTTGTAGATCCGGGCATTCTCATAGGCTTCCAACCGGAGCTCCTCAAGGGCATTGATATCAAGCAATCTCTTCTCTCCCGCCTCCTTGAGGTCAAAATTCAGCCACTTAATGGCCCAATAAGCTCTATGCTCCATTTCCACCGGAAGATGGCAAGACTTGCCATAGACCAACTTGTAAGGAGTGGTGCCAATGGGTGTTTTGAAGGCGGTTCTATATGCCCATAGTGCGTCATTGAGCTTCATAGCCCAATCCTTCCTTGTCCTAGACACCGTCTTCTCGAGGATGGCCTTGATCTCACGGTTGGAGATCTCCACTTGACCACTAGTTTGGGGATGGTAGGGTGTTGCTACCTTATGAGTCACCCTATACTTGGCCAAAAGTGCTCCAAAATTTCTATTTGTGAAGTGCTTCCCCCCATCACTAAAGATCACCCTTGGTGTTCCAAACCTAGGGAAAATCACTCGGTTGAAGAACCGCACTACTACCTTGGCATCATTTGTAGGAGAGGCGATGGCCTCTACCCATCTTGACACATAGTCCACCGCCAATAGGATGTAGAGATTGCCACATGAGGAAGGGAATGGTCCCATGAAATCTACACCCCACACATCAAAAATCTCAACTTCTTGGATGTTGTTCAAGGGCATTTCATTCCTCCTTGAGATGTTCCCCGTTCTTTGGCAAGCATCACATGCCGCTACAAAACCTTGCACATCTCTAAACAAGTTAGGCCAATAAAAACCGGATTGCAATACCTTCGCACACGTTTTGTGTGAGCTAGCATGGCCTCCACATGGTAAGGAGTGACAATGCCGGATCACACTCTCCATTTCATCTTCCGGTATGCATCTTCTAAGCACCCCATCCGGGCCTCTCTTGAATAGAAGTGGCTCGCTCCAATAGTAATGCTTTACATCGTTGAAGAACTTTTTCCTTTGTGCATATGTTAATCCGGGAGGCACTTCCTCACACACCAAGTAATTTACAATGTCGGCATACCATGGCTCACTTCCTCTAGCCACTTGGAATAGGCATTCCTCCACCATTTGCAATTGTTCATCCCGGAACGAGTCATCTATCGAGATGTTGTCTTTCTCAAGCTCCAATGGTGGGAGTCTACTAAGGTGATCCGCCACGGAGTTCTCGGATCCTTTCTTATCTCGTATCTCCAAATCAAACTCTTGAAGAAGAAGGATCCACCGAATCAATCTTGGTTTGGCATCCTTCTTTGTAAGTAGATAGCGGATCGCCGCATGATCCGTGTAAACTATGACCTTCGCTCCAACAAGGTACGAGCGGAACTTTTCAAATGCATACACCACCGCCAACAACTCCTTCTCGGTGGTAGCATAGTTGAGTTGGGCTTCATCTAGCGTCTTGCTAGCATAATAAATAGCATGAGTGCGCCCTTCTTTCCTTTGCCCTATAACGGCCCCTACGGCCACATCACTTGCATCGCACATGATCTCAAACGGTAAACTCCAATCCGGAGGTTGCATGATGGGTGCGGAGATCAAGGCGTTCTTCAACCTACAAAACGCTTCAAGACAATCTTTGGAAAAAACAAAATCAACATCTTTCATTAGTAGGTTAGTGAGAGGCTTAGAAATTTTAGAGAAATCTTGAATAAATCTCCGGTAAAAACCGGCATGCCCTAAGAAACTCCTTACCCCCTTCACCGAGGTAGGTGGTGGCAACTTCTCTATCGTTTCAATCTTAGCCCTATCAACCTCAATGCCACGGTTAGACACCAAGTGTCCTAACACAATACCTTCACTTACCATGAAGTGGCATTTCTCCCAATTTAAGACAAGATTTGTCTCCTCACATCTTTGCAACACTAATGACAAATTAGCCAAGCAATCATCGAAAGAAGAACCATAAACAGAGAAATCATCCATGAACACTTCCATGATATTTTCTATGTATTCCGAAAAGATAGCCATCATACACCTTTGGAAGGTGGCGGGTGCATTACACAACCCAAATGGCATTCTCCTATATGCAAAGGTACCCCATGGACACGTAAAAGTTGTTTTCTCTTGGTCATCGGGGTGGATAGGGATTTGGAAGAATCCACTATACCCATCTAGATAGCAAAAGTGAGAGTGTTGAGCTAATCTTTCTAGCATTTGGTCAATAAAGGGGAGGGGAAAGTGATCTTTCCTAGAGGCCATGTTTAACTTTCTATAATCTATACACATTCTCCATCCCGTGACCGTCCTAGTTGGTATTAGTTCATTGTTCTCATTAGTTACTACCGTCATTCCACCCTTCTTAGGCACTACATGAACGGGACTAACCCACTTACTATCCGAGATAGGGTAGATAATTCCTGCATCTAGCAACTTAATGATTTCCTTTTTGACCACCTCTTTCATTATAGGATTCAATCTCCTTTGATGTTCAATAGAGGGTTTGTGGTTATCTTCCATCACTATTTTATGCATGCACAAAGATGGCTTAATGCCAACCAAATCATCAATAGTATAACCAATGGCTTTCCTATGCAATCTTAGTTCATGCAGCAATTTAGCAAGTTCATCATCACTCAAGCATGCATTAACAATCACAGGATATGTAGAATTTTCACCGAGAAATGCATACTTCAAATGAGAGGGGAGGGATTTAAGTTCAAGTGAGGGAGGACCTTTGTCGGTTGAAGACGATCCAAATAAGGTTGGATGAGATGAATCCAAAGCAAATAAAGACTCCCCATGGCTCCTAGAAGTTTGATCACCATCAAGAGCTGATGCAGGGAAAACCACGGTTGGAAACACGGTTTGCTCATCTTCCACGGCCGTGGTTCTTGCCAAGCTTGCTTCTCGGAGTTGTCCAGAGAGTTTGACGGCCGTGGAACCTAAATCTCGACCGTGGAACTTGCAGCTGTTCACAATTTCTTCGTGGCTCTCAAATCCAACTCTTGGCTCCTCTTCCAAGGCCTCTAAGGCTTTGATCTCTTCATTGCATTCCTTTTCAATGTCTTCCTCCATCATACTCAAGGTAAGAACCTTCTCCAAGGGGTCCTTGATCAAGATCGAGCTTACTATTTCTCTAGATTCTTCTTGCTCGACTATGTTGAAGATATCTTCATCAAGGGTTGGCTCTTTCATCATTGTGGACAGCTTGAACTTGATGTTCTCTTCTCCAATGTTGAAGGAGAGAGTCCCGTTCTTGCAATCCACTAAACATCCGGAGGTGGCTAGGAAAGGTCTTCCTAGGATGATGGGAACCGGATAATCCGCCGGAATGTCCAACACTACAAAGTCAATAGGCACGTAAAATCCTCCCAATTGCACCGGAATGTCCTCTAGAATCCCAACTGGATGAGTGATAGAACGGTCCGCCATATAGAGGGTCATCTTGACCGGCTTTGGCTCTCCTAGCCCGACCTTGTTGCTAAGTGCTAGCGGTATGATGCTTACACTCGCCCCAAGATCACAAAGGGCCTCGTATTTCACATCTCCCACTCCTATTGGGACGCAAAAAGAGCCCGGATCCCTTAGCTTAGGAGGCATTGCCTCCTTCATCGTTTGGATCAACTCCGAGGATCTCTTGGTCATCCTAATCTCCCCATACTCCTCCAACTTCCTTTTGTTGGAGAGTATTTCCTTCAAAAACTTTCCGTATGCCGGCATTCCTAAGATGGCATCCATGAACGGAATGTTAATATGTAACTTGGACATTAGTTCAAGGAACTTACCAAAGTGATTGTCCAAACGAGCTCTTGATCTTGATTGTGGGAACGGTAGTGGTGGCTTGTATGAAGGCGGTGCCACATAAGTTGGCTCTACATCTTTGCTCTTCCCTCCATCTTCATGCTTTCTTCCCTCTTCTACCACTACTTGATTTCCCTTAGCTTGGTCCTTGGGCAAAGGATCCTTCATACTCAACCCACTCCTCGTTGTGATAGCCAAAACTTGGCCTCTTGGGTTGTCTTCGGTTCTTCCGGGAAGCTTCTCCGGATCTCTATGTGCTTCACCCGCTTTTTGAAAGACTTGTGCTTCCAAGACCTTTTGAGCCTTAGAAATTGAAGTGACGGTGCTCTCAAGTCCACTCAATCTTCCTAGCAATTGTTCAAACATGACTTCGGTTCTATCCTTTGAAGGTTGAGTAAAGCCGGGTGGAGGTTCTTGTGAAGCTCTTTGTGGTGGAGTTGTGCTTGTGGAGGCGGGAGGGTTCAAGGCTCCATCCGGGTTAGAGTAAGAAAACCCGGGATGGTTGTGGTTTGGCCGGTAATTGTTGAATTGCCGGTTGTTGTTGAAATTTCTTGGGCCTTGGTAATTGTTGAAATTGCCCCTTCCCATATAATTCACATCTTCCTCCTTGGAAGACAAGTTAGCTTGCGGAGGTGCTTGAGGAGTTGCTTGGCTCTTCAAGGTGGTAGTACATAACTCTCTCAAGGACTTCAACTCATTGTTGATGGCGTCAAGCTTGAAATTGCTCATGGTGACTTCGCTCACCTCATATGCTCCCGCCTTTCTTCCTTCGCTCTTCCTATGAGAGTACTTTTCAATTACTAGAGCTTGCTTCTCCACAAACTCCCAAGCATCATCTACATGCTTCTCCATAAAAGTCCCGCCGGAAAGAGATTGAAGCTTGAATTGGCTATCTTCATCAAGCCCCTTGAAATAGATCTCTAATAGCTCAATCTTTGGTATGCCATGGTGCGGACAATCTAGGAGAAGGTCCTTAAATCTCTCCCAAGACTTGAACAAACTTTCTCTATCCCTCATCACAAAGGCATTGATCTTCCCTCTTAATTCGGTGGTCTTGGAAGGTGGAAAGAACTTGGTCAAGAATTCGGTTGTCATCTCTTCCCAAGTACCAACTCGCCCTTGTGGAATAGATTGATACCAAGCCAAGGCTTTGTCCTTAAGAGAGAAGGAAAAGGCCCTTAGTTTATGGTTGTTGCTCTCCAATCTTGGTGGTCTAAGAGTCTCCATCAAAATCTCATAGTTCATCAAATGTTGGTGAGTTGATTCTCCTTCCATCCCTCCAAATTGATTATGCCGGATCATTTGTAGAACTTGAGGGCGGAGCTCATAGTTGTGGGTTGCGGGATCTCCTAGATTCACACCCGGTCGGTGTGCTCTTTGTGCCGGATCCATACGTCTCCCTAGGGTTTGTGGCTCCTCAATAGCAATAGGTACAACCCTCACATTAGCCGCCGGCTGCGGTTGTGGTGGAGGTGGTGGAGGTTGTCGGCGATTAAGCTCTCCTTGAACAAGGGCTTGCCTAATCTCCTCAATCTCCCTCCTTGTTTCCTCTTGCCTCTCATTGGCAAGTCTCCTCTCTTCCTCTAAGAGCTCATCTCTTAGCCTTATTTGCTCTAAGGCTTCATCCAATTCAGCTTGAAGATTCCTACCGGCCATCTCTTTCTCCTTTCGGATGTTCTTAGATCTAGATCGAAGGGTTTTCTCCGGTTCGGGATCGAATGGAGCTAAATCCTTGCCACGAGATCTTCGCATACACCTAAAGAGAAATAGACGTCCTGAAAAGCAAAGACAAAAACCAAAAAGAGATCAAAAGAAGCAAAAAAGATCTATACTAGAAACAATCACAAAATATACTCAATCTAGACCTAGTCCCCGGCAACGGCGCCAAAAACTTGTTACGCTAAAAAGTGTGCACGCAATAAGCCTTAAATTTATACTCGTTGTCATTATCCTAACTTCTAGCGCACCCGCAGTGTACGGGACGTTTGTAGCAAGATAAGTATTCCGAGGTCGAACACAAAGACTAAGGTGAAATTGATTTAAGTTGTGATTGAATTTAGCAAGATCTAAGTCTAAGAGAAAGTAAAGGAAGAAAATCTCAATTGTTTTGGTTGGTTTTAGGTGATCACATCAAAGATCACAATTCATTCAAAGCAATCAATCAAACTAAACCGAAAATCAGCACAAATAAACAAATCAAACGGGATATTGATCAAGGAAAAGGAAAGACGGATTCTAGGGGTCGGAAGTTCCGGTTATGGCATAGAACTCAAGTTATCTATTCATTCCTTGGATTGATTATGATATGTTGGGATTAAGTGTTTCTAAATTGGGATCAATTACCGGGTAAGTCTCATGATCCAACTAGTCCACACCTAAGGTCTCATTACCGGTTAAGTCTCTAAGAACCTAAGGTTAGGAATTCTACACAAACCGGAATTGTTAATTAGGGATCTAACCTATCCTTACCGGGTAAGTCTTGGAACGGGAAGTCCTAATCAACATTCCTAGCACATCTAATCCAATGGCGACTTGTTAGGTTCACCACTACCTAAGGTTTTGCTATTTTGGATTCTAAGGGCAAGGATTACCGGGTAAGTCTCTCCTAACACTTAGCCTCTACACTAGGATACCCTAGGGTAGGTTAAACTCAACTAAAACTTAGGGTTTCAACAATTCTATAGATCTAAGGTAAGATCCTTCGAACCAGGGAAAATCACGGTTTGTTCTATAGAAACCACGACCGTGGTTCTTCAAGAACTACCCGTGATTTCTAACAGAAACTACGTTCATAAGCAAAAATCATCCAAAGATAAATCTAAGTCCATCCTATCATAGATCTAGCCATAACCATCCTTTCCTTACCCTAGAACCACATCAATTTAGCCTATAACATTCATAATGGAAATCAAAACAAACAAACATAGAATCATAGCATTCATTTCGAGATAATGAAAGAGAGAAGATGAACAAATGAACTTTCAAAAACAAACCAATCTGAAAACGAAATTAGAACAACTTACAACCCTTCCAAAAGAAGGTTCAAGGATTCACAAATCTCTAGAAATAAAATCCGAAATGCAAAGAGCTAAGTGTGTGTTCTTCTTTCTTCTTCAATGGCACCTTTCTTCTTCCTTTTGGCACTTTCCTTCCTAGAAAAAATCTTCTTCTTTTGAGAATATATTTTGTTAGAGAAATGGAGAATGGATGAGCTCTTCTTCAACTACCCTAGCTCCCAGCTGCCTCAAACAACCCATCAAGGACCACTTTTATAACAAATTCTTCATGAGCTGGCCATGAGAGTCGTGGCACAGCTGTCACGAGAATTTGGCAAAATCCACGGTCATTTCCACGGCCGTGGTTCTTCAGAGAACCGTGATTCTGTGCAGAAACCTTGTTTTGGATCATTAGGCTGTGGTTTGGTGCATGGCCTGTGTTGGCAAGGTTCCATGAGTCCTTCTCAGCCCTTGCCTTGCATTCCAATGAGTTTGGAAGTGCGTCCTCTGAATGAGCGACCCTCAAACGTATCGTTTTAGCTCGAAACTTCCCGAAATACCTACAAAACGCACACAAGTCCGTGTAGATATCTATCTCGACAAAATAGATGTTTTGAGTGCAAAACGTATTGGACTAGTGCTAGATGGTGCATGATTAAGCGAGAATCCTATCTAAATGTACACCTAAAACTATGCTATAAATCGTGTTATCATCAGGTTACCACCAGTTGAGGGTGAGAGATCAAGACATACCTAAGACGGCATTCCGGACTAGGTATGGTCATTATGAGTTGTAGTGATGCCATTTGGGCTCACTAATGCACCAGCGGTGTTCATGGAGTTGATGAATGGGATATTCATTGACTTCTTAGATCAGTTTGTAGTTGTCTTCATTGACGACATCCTAGTCTACTCTAGGAGTCGAGAGGAGCATGCCGGATACTTGAGGACAGTACTACAGATTCTACAGGATAGTCAGCTGTATGCTAAGCTATCCAAGTGTGAGTTTTGGATGTCGGAGGTGGCTTTCTTAGGTCACGTGGTGACTGCTTAGGGTATTAAGGTCGATCCGGCGAAGATCGATTCAGTATCTTCTTGGCAACCTCCTAAGAATGTTAAGGAGGTTCGCAGCTTTCTAGGTTTAGCAGGTTACTACCGTCGGTTTGTGGAAGGGTTCTCCTTGATTGCCCGACCACTTACTTGTCTTCTGAGGAAGACCACTCGGTTTGTCTGGTCTGAGCCGTGTCAGCAGAGTTTTGAGGAGCTGAATAGGAGATTGACGTCCGCTCCGATTTTAGCACAGCTTGAGGGTACTGATGACTTTGTGGTATACAGTGATGCATCCAAGCTGGGCTTGGGGTGTGTTTTGATGAAGAGGGGTAAGGTCATAGGCTATGCGTCTCGACAGTTGAAGACGTATGAGGAGAACTACCCCACACATGATCTAGAGTTGGCTGCAGTAGTCCATGCTCTTAAGATCTGGCGTCACTATCTCTACGGGGCGACATGTCAGATCTTTACAGACCATAAGAGTCTGAAGTACATATTCACTCAGAGAGAGTTGAATAACCGCCAGAGGCGGTGGTTAGAGTTGATCAAGGACTTCGACTTTGAGATCCTTTACCACCCCGGAAAGGCGAATGTGGTAGATGATGCTTTGAGCCGGAAGATGCCTAGGGAGAGGGCGATAGCTCGGTTGACAGTACAGCCACAGTTGCAGAGAGACTTGGCTTGGTTGGAGATAGAGATTCAGTTTCCCGACACTAATGGTCAGTTGGATACCATAGAGTTACTTCCTGATCCGTTGGATGAGATCCGACAGAAGCAGGAGACTTGTCCTACTTTGATCAGGATCCGAGACAGGATGTCTCGAGATGAGGCCCCACAGTTTACTATTGGTGCCGATGGGGTGATGAGACGTCAGGACCGCGTTTGTGTGCCGTCAGATAGTGAGTTGAGACAGAGGATACTAGGTGAGGCTCATGCTACCCCATACTCAGTACATCCTGGAGCGAGTAAGATGTACAAGGATGTGAGACGGTCCTTCTGGTGGGGTGGTTTGAAGCCCGATGTGACTCGGTATGTAGCTCAGTGCGCGACCTGCCAGCAGGTCAAGATTGAGCACCGTAGGTCTGGAAGAGAGCTCCACCCACTTCCAGTACCACAGTGGAAGTGGGAGGATATATCTATGGATTTTGTCACAGGTTTGAGACTCAGCAAAGGATTTGACGCTATTTGGGTAGTGGTAGACCGCCTGACGAAGACCGCACGATTCATTCCGATTAAGGAAACGTGGCCGGTGAGTCGTCTGGCTGAGGAGTTCACCAGACACATTGTGAGACTCCATGGAGTACCGAGGACTATCGTCTCTGACAGAGATGAACGTTTTACCTCGAGATTTTGGCAGCAGGTACATACTGCTTTGGGGACGAGTCTCCACTTTACTACCGCCTACCACCCATAGACAGACGGACAGTCTGAGAGGACCATTCAGATCTTAGAGGACATGCTTCGGGCGTGTGTACTAGATTGGGGACAGATATGGCCAGATCATCTTCCATTGGTAGAGTTTTCATATAATAATAGCTGGCACGCGTCTATTGGGATGGCTCCTTATGAGGCTTTGTACGGGCGGAGATGTCGTACACCATTATGTTGGGATGAGCCCAGCAGAGTTGATGGAGTAGCTCCAGATCAGATACAGGATGACATCGCTCGGATTGCCCTAGTCCGAGAGCGGATGTTAGCAGCTCAGAGTCGTTAGAAGTCCTACGCCGACAAAAGGCATCGACCTTTGGAGTTTAGAGTGGGTGCACAAGTGTGGCTGAGAGTGTCACCTACGAGAGGGGTCAGGCGTTTCGGCATTAAGGGGAAGTTGAGTCCCCGATATGTCGGACCTTTTGAGATCTTGGAGAGAGTTGGAGAGGTGGCCTACAGACTAGCACTACCGCCGAGACTAGAGAGTGTCCATCCGGTCTTTCATGTATCTCAGTTGAGAGAGTACATTCCGGATCCGAGACACGTCATCAGCCATGAGGATCTGACAGTTGAGCCTGACCATACATTTGTAGAGTACCCAGTAGCTGTCTTGGAGCGCAGTACCAGACGTCTGCGATCCAAGGAGATACCTATGCTGAGGATCCAATGGTCTAGGAGAGGAGCTGATGAGGCCACTTGGGAGACTGAGGAGAGTATTAGACGTAACTATCCCGAGTTCTTTGCGGGGTTAGAGGTTACTCCTGTTTGACGAGTTAGTACTCGGATGTTGTGTTGTTTGACCTTTCAGGTTTTCATATTGTTTTGAGTGATTCTGGTTTTTTTTTTTGTGGTACCTGTTTGTTTGATGCTTGAGTAGCTGCATGGTAGAAAATGAAAATGTCGAGAAAACTAAAATGTACCGAAGGAAATGTGTGAGTAAGAGAAACATTCTAAGTTTCGGGACGAAACTTCTTTTAAGGGGGCACTGATGTAATAACCAAAAATTTTAAGTTCCGGTAAACTGACATTAACCAAAGTCCGATGCGACAATCGTAAATAAATAAATAAGTAAAATAAACGAGTTTAGTTCTATCATTTTATGTGACCTATATTCGCATAAAATGATAAATTAAATGACCGGAAATAATTTACGTACGTTAAAATAAGAATAATAATAATAAGTTGTAAAATATGGAACTTAATTCCGTATTTTATAAACTTCCGCACTTAATTAACGAGTTACGGATCATGTGTAAAGGGAGAGACGAGATTTAACCCGCTACTAGGCCCAGCCCACTTTCCTAAGCCCATTATTTAACCCTTAATTAAAACCTAATTAAAATAATTCTAATTTAACCCTAATCTTCCCTAATTGCGCCGCACCTGCCTTCGCCTCTCTCTTGTACGAACAACAGCAGCAATCGACAGAAACCTTCCTCCGCTCCCACCGGAGACGCCGCCACCTTGCCTGCGCCGCGCTCGCCTAGCTTCTTCGTTCGCCGGCGACTGCAGCCGCCAGGTGAGCCATCTTCCCTCTTCCTTCCCTGTTCTGTTAACTGGTGTAACGAGTTCTCCCTCCACAGCCGACTGCACGCCTTAGCCGCCACCGGAGCCACCGAGCCGCTGCTGTCGACACCCAGACACCACCAGGGAGCCGCTAGTTTCCCTCCTGTCCATCTCGCCTTCCTTCCTCCGTCCTTGCCTGGTTTTCGCACAACAGCGGGTCGACGCCGGAAAGAGCCGCAGCAGTACCCTCGACGCCGGAACCTCGTCACTGAGCGTTGTCCTGCTGCTGGTCCAGCCGCCGCCGACGCCGGTCTGCAGTGGTGAGTCCTCCCTCCTTTCTTTCTCTCCTACCTCTCTACTGTCTTACGGAGTGAGTGTAACGTATGAGAGGACCAACTCTCGAGTCTGCAGTGACAGTTGAACCGTCCTCTTCCCTGTTGCAGTCAGGAGGGTTACCGCTGAGCCGGATCGAAGCAAACTGAGCCGGACCATCTTCTTCACGGTTGCAATCAAGAGAAGCACTGCCGAGTCGGACCGAAACAAGTGAGGGTAAGTCCTTCTTCGGGTATTCTGTAGAGGTGGTGAATATATATATATCAGTAGGTTTTTTTTAGATAGAGATAGTGGAGGTGTGTATATATATAGGAGTACTGCAGACGTGAGTGTGATATAACATATGTACGTGTGTCCTCAGTTAATGTTATACGAGTTATGGATATGAATCGTGTAAGCTAAGCATACATAAACTTTTATATATATATATATATATATATATATATATATATATATATATATATATATAGATACTGACTCCTATGTAAACAGCCCTTATAGTGTTCAATGAGAACGAATTATATTCGTTGGATCATTATAATGGATGGCTGAGATTAAGCAATAGTTTAATAAATAAAAAATTTTTAAAAAAATTTTAATTGTAATTTTGGAAGTTATAGGCGCGTGTTAAACAATCCTCTCCATAATTACCCCAATTTTAAATTTTCCCTTAAATAAAACAATAAAATCTTTTTACGGTTATTTTTGTATCCCACTTCTTCCTCTAAAGCAGAATCCCCTATTTTCGAACTGAAGGAGACCATTGGTGCCGCTATCTTCTTCCATTATTCGCCGCCGTATGTGGAGCAGGAGCTTTTTTCCCCATCCATTCTACACTAGGTATTGTGTTCGCCTTCCCCCGTCGCTCGAGGTAATGTCCATTGTTGATGAACTTTCTTTTTCGTTTCTACAAATTAGGGTTTTTTGCGGTTAAAAGTAACGAAATCCCTAATTTTGTTGTAGTTATCTTCGTCCTCTACTTCTTCTTCCGGTCTTCAGCGCCATTGGAGTCGCCGGTGTTGTGTTCGTACTCGATTCCGCATTCGGTTCTAGGAGCGTCGGTATTTGGAGTTCTGCATATTAATATCCTATTCATTGTTTGTATTCGGTTCTAGAAGCGCCGGTATTCGGTGTTCTGCATCTTAATATCCTGTTCATTGTCGATTGCTACACATATTAGGGTATTCTTTGACTAGGCGCAACTCATCCGTCACACAAGGTACTGCTATCGTTGTATTCCGCCTGCCTGTCCATATATGAGTGGTGTTAATGAGTAATGATTTTTATATTCGTTAGTCCATTGTTGTTGAATGTTGGCAACCGAATGTCTATTGATTTTTATTGATGAGCTTGAAGTATTATTGTCGAATTTGGGTTGATAAGTCATTCTTATTGAATGTTGTTCATGCCTTGTCGAATGCGAGTTATGCTTGAGCATTATTCACTTGTCTGTTCATATGTGATTGGTGTTAATGGCTATAGGTTTTTATATTCGGTAGTTCATTGTTGATGAATGTTGCAAACTGAATGGCTATTGATTTATGTTGATGAATTTCGGTTGATAGTCCAATTTTGTTGAATGTTCTCCCATGCCTTGTCGAATACGAGTTATGTTGCAGTCATTATACACTTGCCTGCTCATATATGATTGGTGCTGATGGTCATTATTTTTTATATTTGATACGAAACTTGATAAAATTGCTAAAAGATTAATTATATTCGTTATTGTTTGATTGTTCTCCATGCCTTGTCGAATGAGACATTGGCTATGCTTATGAAATATTCATGAATAAGATGAATTATATTCATTATTGTTTGATTGTTGTGTTCAGAAAACAAGATGGTGTCAGACAAGAAACAACAGATTAGAAGTGGGAAAATGAAGGCCGTTTCAATTCAAGAATCTTTTGACGAGTCAGATATTTATATACTTTGTTCCATTGGTCTGAGAACACAATGATGCCAGAAATACCGTGTATAGTTGCTAGAGGGGCGTTGGAGATTAACAACGCTAAGGATGATGATGAATAGACCATCCAAGTAGTTATCTTGATATGTTGCTTCGGACAACCATTGGAAGAAGATCTTTATCTTGTATGCTAACACCGTTTACCATGCATAACATGATGGATTAGTAATTGTACTAATCACCGAATATGAACGATATAATTTAAGCATATACATGATATAGTTAATGGATGTTTCATATATTAGATGTTGTATGTTAAGAAGCACAACCTTTACACTTTTTACCGTATATGATGTTATATTTTATAGAATATACAAGGTATATATACCGGATATAGATGTTAATGACCGCTGTACACTTGGGTAATTAAGTTTACGCTTTCTTATTTGGTGTTTCAACGCTATAAAATGTAATCGTATTTCAAACAATATATCCCGAAATAATATTTTTATAATAACGTATATAGTTGAAGAAAATTGTACATTACTGGAACTAATATTTCAAACAATATATCCCGCTGCTTCATAAAATCCATCCATACTCTCCATGTTAGCATCAATGCCGAATCCATCAATATTCCATTCTCTTTCACTTGCGGAATGTGTAAAAAATTCACTACATATTTATAATATGAGGATTGAAATATAAATAATGATTATGAGTATGTTTAATGTTTGATGATTGGGTAAGCCATCACCGTTGTTGAATCTATTTTCGTAACAATACTACAAATCGTATTCGGTGGTATAGTTAAATATATTCGTTAATATGAAACCAAATATCTGTTAATATATTAATTTAGTTGTGTACGGAATATCACATTCACTTACCTTCTTCCATCGATTTCGAAAATGTTGCTTGCCAAAATGGATGATATTGCGTTAGAACGATTATTTTGATATTCTTTACTACCCTTATTAATTAATTGGAAGATTTTGTAAATTGTAACTGCCTAAAATAGTGGAACAAGATTTCATTTATAATTATTAAAAAATATCAAAATTGCCTTAATTTGGAGAGTGTATTACACATTCCAATCAAGAGAGTGGTTTGTATTTTTTATAGAATATTTAGGTAAAATTTCAGCCTTTGGATTAATCAGATCAAGGGCTACTATTCGTTCTCATTGAACACTATAAGGGCTGTTTACATGGGAGCCAAACTCTATATATATATATATATATATATATATATATATATATATATATATATATATATATATATATATATATAAATGAATGGGTAAAATGTACGTGTATACGGATTCATATGATTTTACGAGTTGGTTGAGTTGGTGTTCTACGGTTATATGAAGTTCGGAAATGGAATAGGTTAAGACCTGTAAGTCTATATATATGACGACATAAATAAGAAAGAAGAGTGAGTTCGAGTACGGGTATATGTATACTTATATTTGACAATAGAGTAAGGTTACCAAAGAGTTTATATACTCATATATATGGATAGATATGCACGGCGTTACAAGTATATATATATGTATATATATATATATATATATATATATATATATATATATATATATATATATATATATATATATATATATATATATATATATATATATATATATATATATATATATATATATATATATATATATATATATATATAGTCGTATAAGCTAGTGTAGGCGTATAGATAAAATTTAGAATAAACTGGAGAATGATAAGACTGAGGGCAAAATAGTCTTTTACCGTAAGAGAGTTTTTCCGTAATTCCTTTGAATGAGGTTGGACGTTTGAATGAGACTTTGATCCACATGCCTTATTTGACAGGCGTTTGAGTTACCCCGAGTACGGGCTGTTGAGACGTGTTAGAGAGTATTTTTGACTCAGGTAAGTCCTTGCGACTTACTTAGCCAGTTTTTGGATATTAGTTGAGTGATAGTGGTTGTGTGTGCTTTTTGCGTGTTTAATAATAACAACTTGCTAGGACGACTGTTATTATTACGTTTAAGGCCCAAGTGTATGTATAACGGGCCGTGACATCACTGCCCAGTTCTGACAGGAGACTGGGAGGTTCTCTATACCCAGACCAGACAGGTACAAGGTGAGATGTATCGGATCCATTCCTGATGGTTACACGGGGGCGGAGGCGAGGTTTGGGAATCCCTCGTGTCACAAAATAAGTATCACTAGAGTGAAAGAGTAACTTAAAACAAGATAATAAAACGGACTTGTTTGAAAGCATGATGGGTGTTTATATTTTTATGTGTGTGTTTGTGCTGCTATTATTCTACTAATATTTAGATAACTAGCTAACGGTTCTTCTTGTTGTTGTTTTTAGATTTACCGCATGTTAGACCAGCAGCTGAGTGATCCGGAAGTAGTGGTCAGCCGGGTCTCCGTACTCCTTAGAGTGGGGGTTGGGGGTTGCGTTTGTCTTTCCTTTCGTTTGGTTAAGACAGTTGTTCTTTTCTTTTTTTTAAGTACTTAGGCTGCTAGACAGTGTTGCATTCATTACCCTAAAAATATTATTTTTATGAATTTCGGTTTCTTTATTTGTGTCTTGTTGCAAGATCCTAGTAATGTTGTTGTCAAACTGAGATCGGGACCCACTGTGAGGTCCTAACCAGTAATACTCCGAGTTCTGAGAATTCGGGGTGTTACAAACGTGTAAACACCGAATATATGTGAGTATACCGCCGAGTATATGTGACTATACCGCCGAATATATAGATTCAGGTCCGGCAAATCTTCTTTCATTAATAACATGATTTTTTTTATCCTTTAATATCGCCTAATATCAACCATCTATTTAACGATCTAACGGATACAATTTGTTCTCATTGAATACTATAAGGGCTGTTTACATGAAAGCCAAACTCTCTCTCTCTCTATATATATATATATATTTTTCATGATGTCTAATGTAGGATTATGATTTTTTTGCTCTTTAAAATTAAATTGATTAACTAAAGGTTTTTTAAAAAGGTTAAATATCAATGTTTTAGGTCATTTAATGTTTAAATTCCTATTTTACACGTAGATGGAGATATACTTAATATAAGGGCCCGTTTGGATTGAACCCCGGAATCGGAAATGGAATGGAAACGAATCTAGTCCATATGTATACCCTTATTCATGAAAGTTTTGGAAATCATTCCTTCTGATTTGCACTAATTGAAGTTGAATTTAATTACTTTTGATACCCTATAGGGAAACAAAAAATGGGGAGACAAGTGCATTTTGAATGTAAACACAATGAATGATTCCATAAAATTTCATGAATAAGAATATTAATATGGACTAAATTCGTTTCCATTCCGTTTCCGTTTCCGGAGTTGGAACCAAACGGGCCCTAAGTATATAGATCGACAAGTATATAGATTACTGATTGCCGGACCATTAAAAAAAAACAGGAACTATACATTATTTGGTAAATAAGCATAATAAATAGCAATATACTAATTACAAGTAGCCAAAATGCAATAGATCCAAACACCAATTTCATGTTTCATCCGGTGAAATGTAATAGAGCTCATAAGGTCATAACCTCTGCTATATAAAGGAAAACAATGTAGAGAGTCCTTCCTCGATTACACTAAATAACAACCAAAAGTAAATAGTGAGGACTTAACACAGCTTCACAAGTTAAGATTCATCATATATCGATTAACATCCGCCCTAGTGAAAAATAGGCATTATAGAACTTCAGCCTTGTCAATTTCTACAACCTTTGAGTCTTTCACAATGTAGGCCTAGCGAACCATTGAGAAGTAGTGTCCTCACTGGGTGAGCAACTTTGAATCACATGCCACAATCTTCACTCGACCAATGCTTTCCTGGGACTCCTCGCTTTTTAACAAAGCATCTTGTAAAATGAAGGTCCAGACATTATCGCAGAATCTGTAGGTGTGCAAATGCCCCTGCATAATTTGACAGGAATCCCGAACGAAATTTACTCCACGGAACTAACGGAAGGGCATAAAGATCTTATAAAGCAGCAAAGAAGGTGCCAAGGAGTAGGATAGTGTCATTGACCTCAGGTTAGAGAGTTCTTATAAAAAGTTAGGACAATAGCTAGGTTTGGTTGTATAGCGTTATGGGATGAAGGAGATTATGAAATGAAAATTATGGGGGAATTATGGTTTTTTCTTCAACCTTCCTCTAACAGATTATGGGAATGAAAAAAATTGCAACTTCAACCTAACGCCAACCGAACAGACCCTTTAGTGTGTTTAGTAATGTCAAGTGAACAAATTGCCTGAAGTCCAAAAAGCAACAGGGTGCTTATCACTTAAGCAGAAAACACTCTACAAGTAGCTACACTTTCACAATTTTTTCTTGGTTTCTAAGACATATAATAAGTGTAGAATCGTAGAATAGTAACAAACTAACAATTATGACACAAAAATGAATGCATAAATGTGTATGCATATAACCTCATAAGTCATAACAATGACATAATAGGTTGGCTGTTAGACTATAAAGTTATAAACAACATGACACACAAAGAAAGCAATAAAATATTAAGAGAATCTAGACTACAGAAATCCTAAAGATAGAAACAATGTAAGTCGGATTAAGTTTGGATCATGTGAAAGGAAAATATTAAGTTAAATTAAGTTTGCTAACTTTTTCATCAAAAAAAGTTTGCTAACTTAGAAAATTCAATTTGAGCTAACTTCACAATTCTATTTTGGATAACATCATCACCATTATCATCATCATCATGTAACTCCACTTTAATTCCCTCTTCAACCTCTTAATTCATAAGCAACATGCGGCTCCAAGCCTAAATAGAACTACCACATCACATCCAATGCTTCTCTAAAACAAGGAAACTTTGAGGCTCGGAAAGGAATACCAACTTCATATTCCGGATGGAGCACTTTTAACATTTCCCATTATTTTTTCACAAAAATTAAAATCTGTCACTAAAGCACATATAAAGTGACCTTATGGTTGCTCCTGGCCTAAAAATCTGGCCATAAGCTATGCTTTTTTTTTTTACTCGTACACTATTGTCAATGAATGTTATGTTACCATACAAATCAGCAATAACTTCAACTCTGATGAAAAAAAAGTGCTTGATAAAATTTAAGAAAAAGTAAAAGATGTACTTCGTCAAACAAAGAACCCACCAAAAATCTAAATTTCTTTCATTTTGATGAATCAATGTTCTACAAACCTACAATAACAAAGAGCTAAATGATAAAATAGTGTGGACATGTTCAGTTGTTCACAGGAGGAAGGGGAAAAAATCACGATGCAAGAATGATGACAACTAGAAACCAGTCTTTAAATCAAATCACAAATCGTGGCTCAATTTCATACAAAACAACCAAAAGGGTAGAACTGTACCTTGAGGCTAACCTTGCTCTTGACTTGACTCTCAAGTGCTTCGGTCATAGACTTCAGAAAACAAAGACAATCATTAAACTCGGTATAAAATTCTAAATCTCCGGCCCGTAAGGAATATAGAATGAGTTCCATTCTTGCCTGATCAAACTGAACGAGGACTTGAATGGCAACCTCAGGACTGAGCGCACCACTTTGAACCATCTCGTCCAACGTCTCAGTCAGGCACATTCCAATTGTTGATCTACGGTACAGCTCGAAAGTTGCCATCCTCGGTCCTCTGATAAAATATCTAATCTCAATATCACATCGAAGAAACAATTTTTTATAAACCTAGATACTAAATTAATAAATCCAACAAAGAAACCCCAGATTACGCTCAAGGTAGAGCTAACCAACTCACAAATCTTGTTTATCAAATGCTAGTTTTATGCACAAATTGAAATATTCCACAGTTACAAACAGCAAGAAATCATAGCCATGTTTAAGACCGAAGAAGGTATCAAAACTATCAAATTACTAAATATGCATCAGATTGAAAACAAAGAAGAAAATAAGGGATCAAGAGGTATAATTTTGATACTTGGTTTCGCAGCTTGACGTCGCTCTACCCCTCTGCTCCTTCCCTGACTGAACCAAAAATCGTTCAAGCGAAAAAATTAGGTTTTATGCCCCAAATTCTCATATGTGGGTATATATAGTGCCGGTGATATATTTTACAGTGACGTACTTGCCCCTCTTGTTGTTGTATCCTATTTTTGTAAGGTCTTTTATAACATAAATGTTTACAAAATGTTTTTTTAAAGGTCCAATTTCAACATAAATTCGGTATTTATGCCCCAAATTCCCTTCTTTTCTTTTATTTTTTTTGGATTTTTTTCCAAAATTTTTTAAGATTTTTTAAAATAAATTATATTGGCATGAATATTATCAACATTACCATTTGTAAATTTTATGGTTTTGTTATTTTTAAAATAATAATTTTTTGCGTGATGTTCAGTATTTTTATTTTTTAAATTTAGACTACGCATCAGTTTTTGGTATAGTAAATTCGACGGTATGTACCTAGCAACTAGATTTATTGTAAAAAATGTAAAATCTATTTTAAATAAAAGTTTTAATAATCTAGTTTTAACTTTAAGTTTTATATATTTTAGATATTGTTGATCTATTTAACGCACGATGATTATTGTACTTGCTAATCTATATATAGAGTGCAAAATTTGAAAATCGTGTTTGGTAGTGTTCCTAGACGTAATCAACAAGTTTGTGGCGATCTGGGTAACCAATTTTTGTGTCCGAAAAATCACCGAGGAAGTCCGATTGGATGGATTTCCGGTTTTGAAAATATTGATCTATGATTACATATACGGTAAAGATATGTATCAACATCTAAAGAAAAAAAATCAGAAAACATGAATGACGACAATTAGAAGTTGGTGGAGAAAAAAGTGATGAGGGCGATCAATATAAGAAAATTGATTGCTTCATGACTATTGGATCCGATTAATTGGTTATTATTTTTTTTAGATAAAAATCATTTAATTATTTTAAAGATGGAATTTTAAAATGATTTTCAAAATATTTTTTTGTTACACATTCATTGTTTTACTCCTGAAAATCGAAAAGGGTAGATTATTTGTTTCCAAATCAAATCCGTTTAATATCTTGCACATTTTCAAGGCTTTAAATTTAAATTTGATTTGATATGTCTCCCTTTTTAAACCCCCTCTCATCTGTCTCTTTCAACATCAACTTACATACTCATTCTCTTGCTTTCACTCTACAATATAAACCCTTATGTCGAAAACTATCATACACCATGGTTCCCAAGCGTTCATCTGACCGCTTTGCCTCATCCTCCACAATGAAGTGGAAAATGACACGCTCTCAATCAAAAGATGTGTCCATCAACATCTCATCCGACACACCTTTACCCCCAACATCGCCACATCAAGTGTCACCCACATCACAAACTGATCTCATTGTTCAAGTTCAAATTGAACTTCCAAGTTCTTGGTTCATAAATTTCAAGATAAACGGGAATGTGGTTTGACGGATTCCACACTCGCAAGTTGTGTATGTGTGACTCCATCGATCTGGAGTTTTGTGGACTCTTAAACTCCCCTGTATTTCTCTTCTCAAAGGGTCTTCTCTCTGAAAACTTCTAAATCCAGGAGAAGTGGCATTTCTCAAACTTACCCAGCTGTTCTACATCAACATGGTCACACGAAGGGATAGGGGAACCCTAACCCTTGAAACCATCATCAAAGGCAAATAGGTAACCTTGAACCCAACCCTTATTGCCAGTTGTATCATTTATCTCCCAACATCTCTTCTGACTCACATCCTTCAAGGAGTAAGTGTGTCCGATTGGCCAAGGAAAAACACATTATCCCCTCTACCTCCTTATCTCGCTAGCTTACCTATATAACCCTTGAGGTTAAAATCGTTTTCATCATCCTGGTTCGGTTCATCGTTCCTCGCTCAAACTCCATGGAACTTCTCACCGACCAAACCCTAGAACTATTGTTTTTGGTGATGAACAACTACGACATTGACTTGCCAAACCTCATTTTGACCCACATGTTGCATACCATTAACTCTACCCGAGCAATCCCTCTCCCATATTCCAACTTACTTCCAACAATTTTGAATATTTTTCCATTCACCTTTCTCGAGGACCAAAAACTGCCAATTGAAAAAATTGACGAAGATTGTTTCCAACGACTAGGGATTGAAAAGACTTTGGCAAAAGAATGGAAGATGAAGGACAAGTCTACATCATCATCTTCTACAACAACACTCCCTGAACAATGGTTGAAGGACTTGGAGTTGACTCCTTACGAAGAGATGTCATCGACATTAGAGCAGATTTGACGGATAAACTGGATGCCACCCACGAGCTTTTGTCTATGGTGCATGCAAAGGTAAATCATATGTTTCATCTAAGTGCTTTGACCTTTACTGCAACAGGCAATATTATGCCCCTAATAGAAGATGCAACAGAGCATACACGAGAAAGGTTTGCCAACGTTCTGCTCAACTGTGAACAAAATGTTCTTAACCGCCCGACTCATACTGAACCCACAATCCTTACAATCGAAGAATATGGAGCTATTAAAAAGTATCGGGATGTAGAGAAGGAACGTCACCTTGATGAGATGATGAAGAATATGTTGACGCCCACAAAATATGGAAAGGAAAAGTTCAGGCAGATGTTCGTGGAAAGAGGAGTAGTCAGTGGTACCAAGAATGATTTCAAGGTCTTGAAATTAGTTTTCTTTGTTTTTCTCTTTCAAGGCCTTAACATTTTGTTTTTCTTCTTTTGAAATACTTTCTTCGGGTCTACAGTAACTTTGATTTCAAACTTTTAATTTTTACCTCCCTTGTCGAAAGACAAAAGGGTAGGAAATATGATCCGACATTTCTGCATTCTGTACTTGTATTACACTATAATGTTTTGCACATCTGATATTTGTTTTGTCTTCCATCAAGGGGATATTGATAACTCCACCTTGATGAAAGCGTTGTAAGATTGATTGCAAGGATGATGGTCGACAAATAGGGATGATGGAAGACAAACAAGTTGTTACGATTGTTAACAAATATTATTATATGCAGATATTGTGTTTGTTTGTTATAGGTTTTGTGCAAGTTCATAACAACCAAAGATCTTCTAACGGATAAGAGTGAAGAGAAGATCTTGCAAGAAGATCCTGTGCAAAAGCTGTTGAAGATCTTGCTTGAAGATTGCATGCGAAGTTGTTGAAGATTTTGTGAGCAAAGATCGGGCATCAAACAGTCGAGATTTTGTAGAAGATTTGCCCAGATTTTGTGGAGTGGATTTGAACGTTCAACGGTCAATAGAATCAAGCCTCCACATAAGCTATTATACAAGAATCAAAGTAGCAATGAAGAAAGGCAACGCTTACAACGATCGTTTCCAGCTTTCTTCATCTACAACGTTTATCTTGTTCTCATTGTGATCTGTTTCATTTATGTTGAGAGCGAGATAAACACAGAGTGATATGGGCACATCTTAAGAGTGTTATACTCAGTGTTACTCTACGAAGTAACTAGGCTATTGTTCGCTAGATCTGAGTTGACTAGATAGTAGCGGCGAGGCTACAAGTGTGAGAAGAAGGAAAGTTATTCTAGGTTGTATCTAGGGCTCAAAATAAGCGGTATAATAGATAGTTAAATCCCAGGGTCGGAAACCCTAGGCGGAGATGTAAGCGTTAGAGCCGAACTTCGTAAACATATCGCGTGTTGATCTTGTTTTTATTTCTGCACTTAATTATGTTGTTTGAAGTCGTGACTAACAAATTTTACAGGTTTTAGTCAAGACCTTGAGATTTGCTTCAAGTCCTTGAGTTACATTTATCATCACATGTTTCAAGTTCGATATCAAGACCTTGAGTGTCACTTCAAGGCCTTGACAATGCGATTATGAAAAGTTTCCATACTCCATTCAACCCCCCCCCCCTTCTAGAGTACGTATCTCCTTTCTTATTTTATCTTCTACTCCGTTCTTCAACACTCAATCAAACAATTCTTGGTTAACCTAGATCCTAAAACAATAATTTTCAATTAAAAAACACCCTAGATTATGCTCGAGGTAGAGCTAATCAACTCCAAATATTCTCAAAGTTTAATTGAATGCTAGTTTTATGAACAAGTTGAAATATTACACCGTGACAAACTACATAAATCATACGCATATGTAAGACCGAAAAACATATCAAAATAATCAAATTACTAAACACATAAAACTAAGAAAGAAGAAGAATGCAAGGGATCGAGAACTACGATTTTTCATAGTTGGTGCCGCAACTTCTTCTCCCGTTTTACTCCTCTCTCTTCCAGTGATTCGAAAAGTCATTCTAGATAGGTTTTTATACACCGATATATATATATATATATATATATATATATATATATATATATATATATATATATATATATATATATATATATATATATATATATATATATATATTGTAACACCCAAATTCTCAAAACTAGGGGCGTTATGGCACAATGGGTCTCGACCCTAACTTGACAACAAATTCACCGGATCTTGCAACAAGGCACACATAAAATAACACCAAAAAATCCAATAATGCAAAAATGTTAAAACAAAATCAAGGACCAGACTCTCAGTCGAGTATTACAATCTATAACGGCACACTAAAATCCAAGAAATAAGAAACCCAAACATCTCCGACCGGATCACTCGGTAGCATCCTTGTCATGCGAGACATCTACAACACAAAATAAACCGTTAGCTAACATCCTACATATTTATATAACCGCAACAACACGCACACACAAGGCAGGAAAGAAAACACATAACATGCTTACACGGAAGTACATTTATTTTATTTGTTACTTCATCCACTTTCTAATTCAACTTATTTTGTGACAAGAGGATCTCCCGAACCTCGCCTTTGTCCCCGTGTACCAACAAGACTGGATCTGATGCACCTCACCGTGTACCTATCCGGGCTAGTCATAGAGAACCTCCCAGTCTTATGTTAGAGTTGGGAAATGATGTCACCGCCCGTT
Source organism: Fagopyrum esculentum (assembly GCA_033239045.1). Taxonomy (NCBI): domain Eukaryota; kingdom Viridiplantae; phylum Streptophyta; class Magnoliopsida; order Caryophyllales; family Polygonaceae; genus Fagopyrum; species Fagopyrum esculentum. The sequence goes on along the minus strand of BSUD01000006.1, from coordinate 24,983,418 downwards.
ACTACTTGGGCCATATAACAGTACATGTCGCCCGTGTACCAAGAGGACTAGATCCGATGCACCTCACCATGTACCTGTCTAGGCTAGTCGCATTGTACCTCCTAGTCTCATGTCAGAGCTAGGCAATGATGTCACCGCTCGTTACTACTTGGGCCATATAACATAATTGGTCTTCCTACTCAAGTTATTATTATTAAACACTCAAGCAAACACCACTATTACAATCATGCTAACACACAAAAGCTCAACTAAGTAAGTCCAAGGGACTTACCTGTATCAAGGTAATCCCAACTATCAACAATCTCATTTCCCGCAGGAATACACTCCACCGCCTGATCACAGGGACACGTGGATCAATCAACTATCCGACTACTAGGGAATCATGACTATCCTAATTCCATCTCAATTACTACACCTCATGCATAAACATCAACAATCTATCTCTATCAATAGCTCCAAAAACCGTATCAAACAGTTTTCCTACTCTTACCGTATCATAACAACATCCTCAAAACCGCATATAACATTCATTCCACGAGATAACCCTTCATCACCACTAATTGGCATTCACACTAGTTTTGCTAGGTTCTAACCTAGCATGATACTACTCTTAAACCAACTAAGATAACGAGGAAGGATCAACGTACCAACAATTGATATCCACTAGAGAGATGATGCGACCGTAGAAAGAGGAAGGCGCGACTGTAGAGACAAGGTCTAGAGCACCACGACCGCGGCGACAGATTTCCGCTCCCACGGTGACAGAGGTACAAGCGCGACCGCGGTCTAAGAAGGCTCGGCCGTAGTGAAGTCTAGAATCGTCTATCGCTACGTTCGTCGATGTGCAGCGTGCTCTTGTTGTCACCTTGGTTGGCGTTGCTCTCCTACGGTTTTCCACTACGAGACTGGGAATACCGCTAACTTCCTAGATTAATCAATCATCACAAGACACAAAAACAAAAGGGAGTATCAAGGGAAATTCTTGATTCAAACATGAGGGAAGAAGAAGGAGGAGGGAGAAGAAGAAGAATATCTTACTATCCGTCCTAAAGCCGTACTAAAGACAACACCTTGACACGACGCTCAATGGAAAGAGAAGAAAATCCTGATGCTTAAATGGAGAAGAAAATTGAAAAAGAGGAGGAGAAGAGTATAGGGGAATGAAGTTTACGTGAAGAGGAGAAAGGGCAGCACTTAGGGTTAGGATGGGGGCCACACGAGGATAAGAGAAGGCAAGATCGGATTTTCCCAAAATGAAAAACAATAAAAACGACGGTTACAAAAGATCAGCCACAATCTTCTGTTTTACCACGACCGCAACTAGATGTGGTCGCAACCGCAGGCCGCACCGCGGATAGGCAAACCTACACGACCACGGGGTGCGGTCGCGGTGACTTCCTTTATAATACCAAATAAAATTCCGGTTGTTATATATGCGTGTGTGTTGTAACACCCCGAATCCGTGGGACTCGGGATGCTACGGGCGGAGACCTCACAATGGGTCCCGACCCTTAGACCGACAACAATTTTACCGGAACTTTCCAACAAGGCACAAATAAAGGCAAAATACTTAAAGCGTTTATAATGCATGCGCGGGAAAACTGAAAGGTAACGGTATGTTCGCTCCAAACGGTGTGTGCAAGCTTTAAATTTATATCCCAAGAAATATGCTTAAAACAAGGATGCGAACCCGCAGTGTACAAATCAATTATAGTAAAAAGCAAGAATTCCCGGGGTCGATCTCAGGGACTTAGTGAAACTAAGCAATAATAGGCTGTCGATGCAACTAATAACCACAAAAGCGATTAAAGCAATCAAAGATGATAATCAAATAAAGGGAATTGCGGATTCTAGGGATCAAAGCATCTAGTTGTGGTTCCGACTCAAGATCTCAAAAGATAACGTGGACAAAGTTGAGATTTTGCAAAGGGAAGGTGTTTCTAAGGTGGGAATAGATTACCGGGTAAGTCTCACTACTCACTATCCCAAACCAAAGCTCTTATCACCGGGTAAGTCTCAAGGTACTAAGGAAAGAAACTATAATCTCAAACCAACACACCACCTAAGGGAATAGAATCAACCTTTACCGGGTAAGTCTCAGGCTAACTCACAAAGATGGGATGAAGGCACACTCAAACCCCAATAATGGATAAACCTTTATTACCTACACTTATGATCATGGGTAAACAAACTAAGGAATTACCGGGTAAGTCTCATCCTAGGCTTGCATTAAACCAGGAAAGGTATAATAAGAATAGGATTTGGCAAACTAAAACACTTAACTCTCAGTTTCGGATCAGAAAAGGTCACCTCAATCAAACAAGTTCCACCCCGGCCGAGATGTTCATCGACTGAGCGAGGTACTTTAGGGTTAAGGTTAAAGACTCGAACTTTCAGGGTCCTACTGGGATTAAGATCATTCTATCATCGTCGTTCCCACAACTTTCAGCCAATCACCCTAGAATCGCACAAGGAATTTAGCCACTCATCATCATGAAAACAATAATCAAATATATGGGAAAAGAATGAATATTTGAACACAAAAACCTTAAGAACAAGGCTTCAATAACTGAATCAAATAATCACAAATCAGCGTTCCTCAGATCACAAATCGAACAAGACAATAAACCAATGGGAATCTAAGAAATTCTTACAAACTCCCTCTAAAGCTAACTTCAAACTATCAATCCTTCCTTGATTGATCTTCAATCTTCCTTCCTTCTTTCAAAACTTCCAGAAAATCTTCTAACTGCTGCGCGTAGAATATGGTGTAGAGGATGGCTGAATTGTGGAAAATCCAATCCTTTATATAAGAGAATTATCTTCCAAAGATAATAATATCTTAAAAAGATAATTTCCTATAAAATATATCCATATCTCTAAAATAGATTCCCAAATATAAGATCTTCCTTCCAGAAATCCAGCCCAAAAATATAAGATATCTTCTTTCCATAATTAAAAGATCTCAGCCAAAAAATATGATCTCACCGGCGCCAGGGTGTTTGCCTCGGTCGGGACGCTCCTCAAGATCACCTCGGTCGAGGTGACACTGTAGCTGACCGAGGTGAATCTCAACTGAATGTGAAATCTCTCAAATCTGGTCCAAAATAAATCTTCTTCATTAATTCCTTGCTTCCTGAGTTCTTCTTTGAGCTCCAGAATGTAGCTCCTATGACTCCTTAGCTCCATTTCAATCCAAAATGTGTCAGTATACCTACGATTACAACGAAACTTGGTGTAGACCTCGATTCCCATAATGGTAGATGAAACAACAATATAATCACATAATATACATCCATACATACAGATTATTGAAGATAAAACGTCTAAACAAGTCCCAAAATATAGACTATATAAATGCTATCAAAATACCCCATACTTGTCCCTTGCTTGTCCCCAAACAAGTTTCAAATCTTAAGTACAAGATAGAATGAATTATAGGTCATAAAGATCAATGAAAAGTATTTCAAAACATTTTTTGGTGGTGTGTGTTCGCCCCTAGAGGTGTGTGCAAATAAGCTTTAATTTTATAAAACTAGAATCAAGCAAGCGAACCCGCAGTGTACGGATCGACGTAGTTAAGCAAGAATTCCAGAGTATCGAACACAGGGATTTGGGTGGAACGAACTCAGTTGCAGGTTATCAAGCAAGTAAATATGTGGAGCTTTGCAAATTATTGGGAAAACAACAATCCTAAAGATCCAGGTATCCAGCTGTGGCAATCGATTCAAGATATACTAAATGATATAAAGACAGAGTTGAGATATGCAAAGGTATACTAATGTAAGGTAATCGTACGGTTGAGGTTCCAAAAACCTTATGTAACTCACCTAAAAGACACTCCCTATACAGGTTGTTGAGGCTCAATATAGAAAGGTTCTAAAGACAAGGATTAACATCAAATACCCAAACCTATAATCTAAAGATCAAGATTAACTTATCCGGTTGAGGTTGTTGAGGCTCACAATCGAGGTAGAGGTTGTTGAGGCTTCACTACCACCTAGAAAAGACAAGTCTAAGCTAAGCTAAAGCAAATCTTTAACTTTGGATTAAGGTAAAAGCAAGCTCGTAAACTTAAGGAAATTACGGTTGGATCTTGAGATTCCACGGCCGTGGAACTCAAGAACAACCCGTAATTTAGGGTTATCGGCGATAATTCTCTAACTCTCAGGGTCTAATCTGTTTGCGATCGATCTATCATCATCTAAGCCACAACTATCAACCCTTCACCTTAGAATTGTTAAGGGTTTTTAGCCAATAACAGTCATATTGATATTAATTCAAGAATTAAAAGGCAAAAGATGGGAACTTTCAAGAACTATCGATAATCTTCAAATGAATCTCAGAATCACAGTCAAGAACAAATGTTTATCAAAAGATTCAAAACGGAATAAGCAATCACAATCTTAGGGAAGAAAAGAAACGGGATGTCAATCCGATCCTAAATCAAACCTAAGCAAGAAGAGGAATCTAGCTTCTTGCAAAATCCTCCAAGAACTTCAATCTTCCACAAACGCGAAGATTACTAACAGCAACTCTCCAATTGCGAACCTTGATCTTCAATGAGATCTCCAAAATTACCTCCAAGAAGAGGGTTTGTGCGTCACTAAGCGTTGATTGTAAGGAACTTGTGTAAAGGTGTAAGCGAGCCTGATGAAATCTCTTTTCGGCCGTCTTTTTATAGGGCAAGACGAAGCGTCGGTCCGGCCCAATCTTCAAAAGATCATGGCTTCGAAATATGGCGAAAAGATTCGCCAAGATCACGGTCGTGGAAGATTCCACGACCGTAATTTTGAGGCGTGGAAACTACTACGGTTAGTTCCACGGCCGTAATATCTCCTGGAATGAACATCGAATTCTGACTCACAATCCACGGTCGTAATTTAGGGTAAGACCGTGATTCTTGCTTTCATTCGTGCATTCCTCAATCCAATACTCAAATTTGCTTCCAAAAAGTGTCCTCGATCTATGGACATATCGACTCAACTCTCCTTTTGCTCGATTTCGTTCGGAAATACCTCCAAATCACCTATAATCAACATAGAACTAGTGTAGACATCCATATTGACAATATAGGTAGTACTAGCTCACATATGCACAAAGATCAATCAAAGACTATCGATATGAATCAATTACGATTAGAAAACGTGCCTAAAATATCACAATATTTCATGATAACAAATAACCCCATACTTAACACTTGCTTGTCCCTAAGCAAGGTCTTTCAAAAAGCTTTAAACAAGAGTTAGGATGAAATATGTGTACCTTCTTTTGGATGAAAGTGACTTCTAAAGAATAGATCATTCTCAAACCTTGCTTCAATCGTTTTTCAACTTTCACACACTTAATTAGAGAGTAAAAGGCAAAGAAAACTCATGAATCAATTCAACTTCCAAACAAGCAATATAACCTTCAAATATTATCAAAATCAATCATAAGAACTTCAATTTAGATCACCAAGCCATATAACATTCTTTTGATCTTAAGGACTTTCAAAGAAAAGGTCTAGAGTATGGAAGGGAAGGGAAACTTTAAGGGAGAGTGGTGCATAAATCCGGGAAAGTGGACAACTACCTTCTTCTTCTTTTGCGGTCTCCGCAACACAACACTTCACTTAGAGCTTCGCTCTTTCCTTTTCATTTTTCGACTTTACTTTTGGAGTTATGGATAGAGGTGCACAAAAACCGAAGCCTAGGAGATCGGCGTTTCTCAAAATTGCAAGAGATGCCTCAAACCCTTAGCGCACATACCATAATCCGCTAGGAATATCGCTCAATCCGACTTTGGCAAGACACAAACACCCGGCTATGTGAATGGTGCCGAGTTACTCATCGTCATGATTGACTTCCCCAAACCTATAATTTCTTTCTATTCAATTGATTGCAAATATATGCTCTCATGGCCCTCCCACATCAAACATGCCTTTTTCTCATTCACTTTCCAAGTTCCCGGATGGGTAAGGGAGGCTAATATTTCAATGAGGGGTTAGATGATCAAAGAAAGAAGAAAGAAAGTACCGAATTGCCTTAATCATTTCAACAAGAAGTATAGGAACTTATAATGTGATTTCAACTTCAATTTCTCAACATGATTTAGGTAACGTTTTCACATTATAAAACTTGCAAAAGAGGTAAAATTTATTCATTCAAATCCTTTTCAATTCACAATCCTTTTAAGCATGTAATTGTCATCAAACTCAATTCACAAGTAGTGATTATCATGGAAATCATCTCAATTCATTAGAAGCACAAAATTTTCAAAAATTTTCAATTTTTATGGGTTTTTTAAAGTTCTTTTTCATGCAATGCAAAAATAAAATGTGTAACACATAATGAACATGCAAAGATAGTCTCGGAATGAAAGCAACATATAGAGTAGAGTTATTACAAACATTTAGTACATCCCACCCCATACTTAGGACGAACATTGTCCCTAATGTTCACAAGAAAGAACAAAAGAAAGAAAAGAAAAAGAAACTCACAAATGGTGGCGGGAATGTCCAAAACGAGCGGTCCGGTCATGAATCACTGCGGCGCCGGTGGAGGTGGGAATGGAGAGAAACTCGGATCATAGGACCGCCCAAACTGCTGGCGGTAGACGTCCCTCATCATGTGGTCAAGGTCGTCTAAGCGTCCGTCTCTAGCATCCGCCCGGATCTCTAGTGCTCCGACTCGCTCAAAAAGTCCGGTAGCCCACTCCGGCATCCTCTCATACCATCCCGGGGCGTGATCATACCATGTGGGGGCATCGGCTGGTGCTGGTGGCGGTGGTGCTGCTGGCTGCGTCGTGGACCAAGGAGGAGGTGTGTCGTACCAGGTGGGAGGTGTAGTCATCCACGTGGGTCTCTCGCTCACACTAGCGCGGCGAGATGACGAGCCTGAAGCTCTAGCTGGGCGTGGAGAGCGCCTAGGTACATCCGGGGCCGCCTCCGGCTGATCCGGAAACGTGCCGAACTCCTGCTCTGCTCCTCCACCACTCTCGTACTGCTCTCCATGTCCTCCTCATCCTCAGCCGGTGGTGGAACGTAGGGGGGAGCTACAAGCCTGTTCGCATGCATCGCAGCGAACGTCTCCTTCCAATTGTGGCGTCCCGCCACAATGGAATACTCTGGCAGCCACTCAATACCCCTGCCTGTCCTACTCTCCCAGGGCATGCCCGTATAAGGCGGACCTCTATGTGTGGGGAAGATGAGTCCCCTAACCATGAATGCATGTAGTCCTAGAGGTACAGCGGGTATGCGGGTGCAAGCTGAAAAGTCTACACCAAGGCTCCTAGCTATGTGGGTCACTATCCCACCATATCCAATGTTCCCTCTCGATTTGTTCTTGAGCTTACTCATTGTCGCCGCCAAAAGAGTAGCACAATCTGCGCGGCATCCATGAAGCATAGCGTAAAGAAGGAATAGCTCATCCGTCTTGATCTTTTGGGGCGTCTCCGTCCTAGGAAAGAGACACTCTGAAAGAACACGGTGAGCTATCTTCAAGGCCAAATGGTACATCAATTTGGCCTTGGTATCAGCCGGATGCCAACGGTCCTCGTCGGCGTAGATCATAGCCACTTCCTCCCAAAAATCCTTGGCGGAAACGTTCCTAGGGAGTCGACCGTTGTAGGTCTTATGGAACCCAAAAATGGTCCCGAACTCAACAATGCTCAGATGGTAGTCTCTATTCATGAGACGGAAGGAGACGGTCCTATCAACATGGCTGTGCTCGAAAGATGTCACAACCTCTCGGGTGATCTCCTCAAAAGCGTCTTCACGAATGTTCATGAAGACTAGCAATCCGGCTCTATCCAAGAGCCATGTAAGGTCATCTACTATGTTGAGAGGATGTAGATCCTCCAACAACAAATATCTAGGACCTATCACTGTCCTCTTCTCTATTTTCTCAAGTGCAACTATGTAGTTTTCGTGTATGATCGGGATGCTAGGAGGAGGGGGTGAAGATGGAGGTGAAGGTGAGGATGGTGGTGAGGGAGATGAGGGTGGTGGTGCCCTAGATGTGGAGGGGTTGCCCTTTCTCTTCTTATTCTGCTCCCCTTTCTTTTCCTTAATCCTTCCCGAAACTCTCCTCACAAAGTCCATTCTGTTGAGAATTACGGTTTGTTCTATAGAAACCACGGCCGTGGAAACTTCAGCGACCGTGATTCGTCTCGAAAATTCGCAATTCTCAGCAAATCAGCAATCAAACTCCACAACAAGCAGTCCTAATCTAATTTCTTCCAATCTCAATCAGTTCTTCCTAAAAATCTCTAACAAAAACGAACCAAAACGACTAGAATCAAGAAGAGAGCAAAAACCTATTTTTCGGATTGAAAAATCCGAAATGTGCTTCCGTTGATGAATTTCCGCTCGATTCTTCGCTTGGATCTTGTTTGTGGTTGGATTTGCTTCAGTTTAGGAAGAAGAATCGTTAAAAACGATTAAAGAACGAAGATTTGGGAGAAGCTGCGGGTTTTCGGTATTTAGGGCGTGGAATTGGGGAGGATTTGTGGTGTTTTTGTGATGAAGTGTGGCTTTTATACTCGCAGGCAAATTTTCAAAAATCACGGTCTATCGGGGCATTCCACGGCCGTGGAAATGTACGGACCCGTAATTTTGGTGATTTTTCATAGGCCTTTGAGAATTACGGCCACTGTAGCTATGACGACCGTAATTTAGACCGTGGAACCTTCTGTAAAGCTTCAAAGTCCAAATTTCGTCACTTTTCTTTGACATTATCCTCCCTTTCTCCTTTTCCATCGATCCTTGGGTTGCCTCCCAAGAAGCGCTTTGTTTAAGGTCCGTAGCTAGACCATACTTGCACTTATTCGAGTGCGGTAGGTGCAAACTCCTCAGCTTGGAGTTCCGGTGAGTACTTCTTGAGTCGTTGGCCGTTCACCTTAAAACTTCCGCTAGCTTCACCCCATACTTCAACTGCACCATGGGGGAAAATACGCTTAATTAGAAAAGGTCCAGTCCAACGAGATTTTAACTTACCTGGAAAGAGGCGAAGTCTCGAGTTGAAGAGGAGAACTTGATCTCCTTCTTGGAAGTCCTTTGGAATGATATGCTTATCATGCCAACGCTTTGCTCTTTCCTTGTAGATCTTAGCGTTTTCATAGGCGTTCAAACGGAGTTCATCCAGCTCGTTGATGTCTAGGAGACGCTTCTCTCCCGCTTCCTTCATGCCGAAATTCAGCCATTTGATAGCCCAAAACGCTTTGTGCTCTAGCTCTACCGGCAAATGACAAGACTTCCCATACACAAGGTTGTATGGTGTGGTTCCTATGGGAGTCTTGTATGCGGTCCGGTATGCCCATAATGCATCATCTAGTTTCAAGGACCAATCCTTCCTAGTCCTTGAAACTGTCTTCTCTAGAATTCCCTTGATCTCCCTATTTGAGATCTCAACTTGTCCACTCGTTTGTGGATGGTAAGGGGTGGCGATCTTGTGAGTAACCCCATACTTGGTTAGAAGAGCTTCAAAGCGACGGGCTATGAAGTGAGAACCTCCATCACTAATGATCGTCCTTGGCGTCCCGAATCGCGGAAAGATGGTCTTGTTGAAGAACTTAACCACCACCATGGCATCATTCGTGGGAGAGGCAATTGCTTCGACCCATCTAGAGACGTAGTCTACTGCCAATAGTATGTATTGGTTTCCACAAGAAGAAGGGAATGGTCCCATGAAATCGACTCCCCAAACGTCGAAAATCTCCACCTCTTGGATGTTGTTGAGGGGCATCTCGTTCCTTCTAGAGATATTGCCTGTTCTTTGACAAGCATCGCAACAAGAAACAAAGGATTGCACATCTTTAAATAAAGTAGGCCAATAGAATCCAGATTGCAATACCTTTGCGCTAGTTTTGTTCGAACTAGCGTGTCCTCCACAAGGTAGTGAATGACAATGACGGATGACACTTTGCATCTCATCTTCCGGCACACATCGCCGGATGATGCCATCCGGACCTCTCTTAAAGAGGAGAGGCTCGTTCCAATGGTATTCCCGGACGTCCTTGAAGAACTTCTTCCTTTGTGCGTATGACAGTCCGGGTGGTATCTCCTGGCAAACTAAATAGTTAACGAAATCAGCAAACCATGGTTCGTTACCTTTGGAGACTACCTTGATGCACTCCTCTATGATATGTAGGTGTTCGTCCGGAAAGGAGTCATCAATGGGCAAATGGTCGTCCTCTAGATGTGTTAGACGACTCAAATGATCCGCAACAGAATTTTCCGAGCCTTTCTTATCGCGGATCTCTAGATCGAATTCTTGTAGGAGAAGAATCCATCTAATCAGTCTTGGTTTCGCATCTTTCTTCGCAAGGAGGTACCGGATCGCAGCATGATCCGTGTAAACAATCACCTTTGCACCTACAAGATAAGAGCGAAACTTGTCAATAGCGTAGACAATGGCTAAAAATTCCTTTTCTGTAGTGGCGTAGTTGAGCTGAGCTTCGTCTAGCGTCTTGCTAGCGTAGTATATGGCGTGGGTTCGTCCTTCCTTTCGTTGCCCAAGAACAGCTCCAATGGCTACGTCACTAGCATCGCACATAATCTCGAAAGGGAGAGTCCAATCCGGGGGTTGGATGATGGGTGCTGAAATTAGAGCTTGCCGGATGGTGTTGAACGCATCTAGACATTCCTGTGAAAACTCAAAAACCGCATCCTTCATCAATAGATTAGTGAGAGGTTTTGATATCTTAGAAAAGTCTTGAATGAAACGTCTATAAAATCCAGCATGTCCTAGGAAACTTCTTATTCCCTTCACCGAAATTGGGGGAGGAAGTTTCTCTATGGTCTGTATTTTATCTTTGTCTACTTCTATCCCTCTACTAGAGACTAAGTGACCTAATACGATTCCTTCCTTAACCATGAATTGACACTTCTCCCAATTAAGAACTAGGTTAGTGTCTTCACATCTTTTCAAAACAAGAGAAAGGTTAGAAAGACAATCGTTAAAAGAAGAACCGTAAACGGAGAAGTCGTCCATGAAGACTTCCATGATTTCCTCTACGTATTCGGAGAAGATGGCCATCATGCACCGTTGAAAGGTGGCTGGGGCGTTGCAAAGCCCGAACGGCATTCTCCTATAAGCGAACGTACCCCAAGGGCACGTGAATGTGGTCTTCTCTTGATCATCCGGGTGTATCGGAATCTGAAAGAAGCCACTATAACCGTCAAGGTAGCAAAAGTATGAATGTTGTGCTAACCTTTCAAGCATTTGATCGATGAATGGCAATGGAAAGTGATCCTTCCGCGTTGCATTGTTGAGCTTGCGGTAGTCTATACACATTCGCCATCCAGTCACGGTTCGGGTAGGAATGAGTTCGTTGTTCTTGTTGGTGATGACCGTCATTCCTCCCTTCTTTGGAACTACTTGAACTGGGCTCACCCACTTGCTATCGGAGATAGGATAGATGATACCTGCATCAAGAAGTTTAAGAATTTCCTTCTTGACAACCTCCTTCATGGTCGGATTCAACCGCCTTTGAGGTTGTCTTGAAGTTCTAAAGTCCTCCTCCATTAGTATCTTATGCATGCATAGGGAGGGTTTAATTCCTACTAAGTCCTCAATAGTATAGCCTATGGCTTTTCTATGTTTCCTAAGGACAATCATGAGCTGTTCATGTTCATCTATGCTTAATTCGGAACTAACGATGACCGGAAAGGTAGAATTAGATCCAAGAAAAGCGTACCTTAGATGAGTAGGAAGTGGTTTGAGTTCCATTGCTTTCGGAGCTTCCAACGATCCTTGAGGAGCTTTCGATGTTTCCTTAGAAGTTTCTAAGGATGTTGAATGGGTTGGAGAAGAATTAGAAGAAGTTGAAGAAGTATGCCGATCGCCCTTTTCCACGGTCAAAATTACGGTTTCCTCTGGTTTTCCACGGCCGTAATATCCTCTGGAATGGAGGTTGATTTTGGTCGTGGAATCCACGGTCGTGGAATACAGAGTATGACCGTGGATTCGAGTATTCTCAGCCTCATCGTGGAGTTTCTCAAACTCCACCTCATGCATCTCTTCATGTGCTTCTAAGGCTTCAATTTCCTTTTTGCACTCTTCTTCTTCTCCTACATCGGTTAGACTCATGGTAATAACCTTTTGTAAGGGATCGTTAAAGAGAATCGCACTTACCTCCTCCCTAGATAAACCTTCTTCGTCTAGGACATTGTAAATATTCTCATCAAAGATTGGCTCCTTCACTAGAGTGGAAAGAACGAACTCTACTTTCTCTTCCCCAATATCAAAAGCGAGTCTCCCATTCTTGCAATCGACCATGCAGCCGGAAGTTGCAAGAAATGGCCTTCCGAGTATGATCGGGACCGGACTATCTGCAGGAATGTCAAGTACGACAAAATCAATGGGGACAAAGAATTTGCCTAGCTTGACTGGGACGTCTTCTACAATGCCGACGGGACGAGTAATGGATCGATCCGCCATGTATAACGTCATCTTCACCGGTTTAGGGTCGCCTAAACCGATCTTCCTGCACAATGCAAGTGGTATGATGCTCACACTTGCTCCTAAGTCACATAAAGCGTCATATGTAACTTCTCCCACTCCAATGGGAATGCAGAATGACCCCGGATCTTTCAGCTTGGGGGGCATTTTCTCCTTCATAGTCTTGATGAGATCCGAAGAATCCGAACTCATCTTGACCTCTCCAAAATCTTCTAGCTTCCTCTTGTTAGAGAGGAGCTCCTTCAAGAACTTGCCATAAGCCGGCATACCTACAATAGCATCAATGAAAGGTATATTAATATGCAGTTTGCTCATGAGTTCTATGAACTTACCGAATTGTTTGTCTAGGCGCGCTCGCGCTCTAGATTGAGGGAACGGTAGGGGAGGTTTGAAAGCTGGAGGGGGAACATAGACGTCCTCCTTCTCCTTCCCCTTTTCTTTGCCTTTCTCTACGGGGACTTCAACGAACGTAGGCTGCGGATCGGTGGTAGTCACTCCGCTCCTAGTTGTGATCGCCATTACCCTTCCCTTAGGGTTGTCCTCCGTCTTTCCCGGAAGTTTCCCTGGATTTCTAGGAACTTCTTCCGCATGGTCGAACATTTGATTTTCCAAAACCTTTTGAGCTTTGTCAACCTTAGAAATTTGATCATCAACCTTGATGATGCGGTTCTCTAACCCTTGAAGCTTTCCCAAGATTGTTTCCAACATGGGATCCGGCTTCTCCTTTCCCGTATTGTTTCCTCCATTTGATGATTGCCCCTGGCTTTTCAAAGGAGTAGAGGAAGAAGAGGGTGGAGTTAGTGAATTGGAATTGGAAGGATAGGAGTTACCGGAATTTTGTTGATTGGATCGCCAATTGTTGTTGTTCGAACCCCGATTGTTGTTCCAATTGTTGTTATTCCGGTTGTTGTTGTTTCCATTCCAATTGTTGTTCCGGTTATTGTTCCGGTTATTGTTGTTGCGGTTGGTGTTATCACCGCCGTTGTTGTTGCCCAAATAGCCAACATCCTTCTCTTGTTGCTTTGGGAAGTTGGTCTTGATAGTCTCCTTCAACTCTTTAATCTCATTGTTGAGGGAGAAAATCTGATTTTGAGCTTCATGTGTGAGCTTTGCTCCTTGCTCCACACGACTTTCCTCCACTTTCCGGTGGGAATACTTCTCTATGACTCTTGCTTGCTTCTCAATGAAGTCCCAAGCGTCATCTTCTCTCATGTCCATGAACGTTCCGCATGAGAGGGATTGGAGGTTGAATTGCGTTCCCGCATCCAGCCCCTTGTAGTAAATTTCCAGCAAGGCAAGCTTGGATATGCCATGATGAGGGCAATCCAAGAGCAAATCCTGAAACCTTTCCCAAGATTGAAACAAACTTTCGTTAGGTCTCATAGAAAAAGCATTAATCTTACCTCTAAGTTCCGCCGTTTTGGAGGGCGGAAAGAACTTGGTGAGAAACTCTGCGGAGAGGTCTTCCCACGTTTCTAGTTTCCCACTAGGAAGAGCTTGGTACCAAGATAGCGCTTTCCCTTTCAAAGAGAAGAAGAAAGGTTTGAGCTTATAGCTGTTGGTAGTAGCGCTCTTTGGTCTCATCGTCTCCATCATACACTCAAAGTTTTGCAAGTGTTGGTGTGGAGATTCAGCGCTTGTACCGCCAAACTGGCTTTGGCGAACAAGAGTGATAACTTGAGGGTTGAAGCTAAACCCTTGTACATCTTCAGCATCAAAGTTCACACCTAAGCGGCGTGGTTGTTGTGTTGGATCCATCCGCTGGCCAAGAGTTCTCGGCTCATTATCCACACGTTCGACCCTCGCATTCCTAGGTGGAATGCGGCGGTTAGCAGCTCCTTGTGGATTGAAAGGATTTATGTTGATCGTAGGATCAATCTCTTCTAACGGAGGCATGGAAGAATCACTATCATCGGTGGATGAGTGGTTTCTTCTTCTAGACCTTGTTCTCCTTTTCGAGGACTTCTTGTCCACCTTATTTTCAAGATCGCTCATCTTTATCTTCATTTGGGCGATCACGTCTTGTAGACCGTTAACTTGAGATTGATGACGATCCATCTCATCCTGGAGGAGAGTCTCATTCCATCGGAGTTGAGCTTCCTTCTCCGCCAACTCAGTTTGAAGATCGCGTTCGTTCTCTTGAGCCATCCTCTTTTCCTTGCGTCTTTGTCTCAAGGTTTTCTCTAGCTCTTGATCAAGAGGTAAGAGATCTTCGGTGTTCCTAGACCTGCGCATGCACTCAAAGAAAAATCAAATAACGAGAGCAAGCTCCCAAGCTTGACAACCGGCTACCGGATTCGGACGAAGCCAAATCCCCGGCAACGGCGCCAAAAACTTGTTCGCCCCTAGAGGTGTGTGCAAATAAGCTTTAATTTTATAAAACTAGAATCAAGCAAGCGAACCCGCAGTGTACGGATCGACGTAGTTAAGCAAGAATTCCAGAGTATCGAACACAGGGATTTGGGTGGAACGAACTCAGTTGCAGGTTATCAAGCAAGTAAATATGTGGAGCTTTGCAAATTATTGGGAAAACAACAATCCTAAAGATCCAGGTATCCAGCTGTGGCAATCGATTCAAGATATACTAAATGATATAAAGACAGAGTTGAGATATGCAAAGGTATACTAATGTAAGGTAATCGTACGGTTGAGGTTCCAAAAACCTTATGTAACTCACCTAAAAGACACTCCCTATACAGGTTGTTGAGGCTCAATATAGAAAGGTTCTAAAGACAAGGATTAACATCAAATACCCAAACCTATAATCTAAAGATCAAGATTAACTTATCCGATTGAGGTTGTTGAGGCTCACAATCGAGGTAGAGGTTGTTGAGGCTTCACTACCACCTAGAAAAGACAAGTCTAAGCTAAGCTAAAGCAAATCTTTAACTTTGGATTAAGGTAAAAGCAAGCTCGTAAACTTAAGGAAATTACGGTTGGATCTTGAGATTCCACGGCCGTGGAACTCAAGAACAACCCGTAATTTAGGGTTATCGGCGATAATTCTCTAACTCTCAGGGTCTAATCTGTTTGCGATCGATCTATCATCATCTAAGCCACAACTATCAACCCTTCACCTTAGAATTGTTAAGGGTTTTTAGCCAATAACAGTCATATTGATATTAATTCAAGAATTAAAAGGCAAAAGATGGGAACTTTCAAGAACTATCGATAATCTTCAAATGAATCTCAGAATCACAGTCAAGAACAAATGTTTATCAAAAGATTCAAAACGGAATAAGCAATCACAATCTTAGGGAAGAAAAGAAACGGGATGTCAATCCGATCCTAAATCAAACCTAAGCAAGAAGAGGAATCTTCTTGCAAAATCCTCCAAGAACTTCAATCTTCCACAAACGCGAAGATTACTAACAGCAACTCTCCAATTGCGAACCTTGATCTTCAATGAGATCTCCAAAATTACCTCCAAGAAGAGGGTTTGTGCGTCACTAAGCGTTGATTGTAAGGAACTTGTGTAAAGGTGTAAGCGAGCCTGATGAAATCTCTTTTCGGCCGTCTTTTTATAGGGCAAGACGAAGCGTCGGTCCGGCCCAATCTTCAAAAGATCATGGCTTCGAAATATGGCGAAAAGATTCGCCAAGATCACGGTTGTGGAAGATTCCACGACCGTAATTTTGAGGCGTGGAAACTACTACGGTTAGTTCCACGGCCGTAATATCTCCTGGAATGAACATCGAATTCTGACTCACAATCCACGGTCGTAATTTAGGGTAAGACCGTGATTCTTGCTTTCATTCGTGCATTCCTCAATCCAATACTCAAATTTGCTTCCAAAAAGTGTCCTCGATCTATGGACATATCGACTCAACTCTCCTTTTGCTCGATTTCGTTCGGAAATACCTCCAAATCACCTATAATCAACATAGAACTAGTGTAGACATCCATATTGACAATATAGGTAGTACTAGCTCACATATGCACAAAGATCAATCAAAGACTATCGATATGAATCAATTACGATTAGAAAACGTGCCTAAAATATCACAATATTTCATGCTAACAGTGTGCTTCACTCATAGATCACTCTAAGAGAATGCTTCATGGCAAATAAAATCAAAATATGATCAAAACATTTTATAAATATAAGAAAGTTGTTCATCTTTGCATAAAATCATAGAATGCGTAATAAATCATATTTATCAAAATCAATCATGTATAATCCAGTTTAAACCACCAAGTCAATCAACAAGCTCGAGGTCTCAAGGGCTTCCAAAATAGGTCAAGAAACGTGTGAGGGTGGGATGTATATAGGAAATGTGGTGCTAGAATCCGGGAAAAGGATCTTACTTCACTTCCTTTGGAACTCAACATCCTCTACTAATAAGCTTTGCTTATTTTTACTTTACTTTTTGGAATGCATGGACAGAGGTGCACAATAACCGAAGCCTAGGAGATCAGCAATCATCAATTTCTCGAGATGCCTCAAACCCTTGATGCACATACCATGACCCGTTAGGAATATTGCTCAATCCGACTTTGGCAAGACACAAACACCCGGCTATGTGAATGGTGCCGAGTTACTCACTATCATGATTGACTTCCCCAAACCTATTTTGTTTCTTTCTAAAACTTCCAGCCACCATCTCAACTTCACTTTCACTTGCTTTTCACTTGCTTGCTTCCGAATTCCCTGATAGGTAAAGGAAGGCAAATATGTATGTGAGGGGCTAAAGCATGATCAAGAAGAAGAAGAGAAGAGAATGAATTGCCTTAATCATCCCAGGAAGAATGTGATAGAACTTATTATGTGGTGTCAACCTTCAAATTCAACATAATTTGGATAAAAACAAAGTATTAAACATGCCAAAATTTCAAACAAAGCATTTTGCAACTTAAACATATCATAAAACCTTTCAAGCATATAAAGATTTCAAAACCAATGTGCAAACAAAATCATCACTGAGGTCATATCCAGAAAAGAAGCACAAAACGTTTCGAAAAATCTCTCAGTTAAGCCGCCTCGGTCGAGGTGTTCTAGGTCATCCGAGGTAAAGTACCTCATTTGTCAGAATCATCCCGGTCGAGGTCATAATTTTTTTTAAACCTGTTTTTGACGTTTTTCTCAAACAAATAACCTATATGCATGCATGTAATCTCAGATAAACACATAGAGCATAAATAAAATCATAAATATCCAACTCGAGTCATACAAGCATACACAATGTCATGTAAATACACATAAATACCCCATACTTGGGACATATTGTCCCAATGGGTAAACATAAGTCTAAAACAAGAGAATTCACCGGACATAGCTAAGCTGCGATAAATAAATAAGAAAATCCATGCTGCTCTAGTCCTAATCCGTTGGTGGTGGTGGTGAATATGGGATGAAGGGATGCTGAGATGGGTCAAACGGATAACCCATACTGTGTTGGAACTAGATCTCCATCATCCTCTGCTGGTAGTGCTGGCTCTCTCTAAGCTCCAACATCTCCAATGACAAGGCTGCGTAAGAGTCGATCATCTGGTCCGTCAGCTCATCAATCTGTCGGTGAGCTACGGGATCTCTCTGTCTGCGGACTCTACACCGGGCAAGTCGTGATGGTGTAGCCGCTGCCTCCTCCTCTGTAGCCTCATCGTCTAAATCGACAAGTTGCACACTAGGGCCGGCTGTATCTGTACCAGTCTCCATGGCAGTCCTGCCATCATCATACTCATCCTCCTCCTGAGCTGGTGCAGCATCTCTCGCATCCTCTATATAGGGTAGCCAAGCGGAAGACTAGTACTACGGATCGAAGACTGTAAACTGATTTGACCATAGGATACCTTAAGGGGCAGTCTGCTCCCAGGGCATAGCTACGTATGGTGTGGTAAGGCCACGAGGAACCAATATCCTCGTCGTGATCATCTCTTGAAGTCCAAGCGGCTTTGCAGCCGCCACCAGTGTACAAGCAGTCAAGTCTAGACCCATAACTGTAGCGATATGAGTCATCAGTCCTCCACATCAAATATCTCCCTTTGCCTCGCCCTTGATCCGGTGCAGATCCTCAGCTAGCATGCCTCCAAAGTCAGGCACTCCACCCGTCACCATGCAAAACAGGCTCATCAACTCTCCCTGCCTGATCTTTTGGGGCGTCTCAGTACGTGCCAAAAGAGTCTCACTAAAAATACGGTGGGCCAGACGGAAAGCTAGGTGGAATATGATGTGCTCCTTGGAGTCTCCAAGTCTCCATCTGTTTGCATGCTCCACCACATGGGCAATCTGCCCCCAGAACTGTCGAGCCACTGCTCGGGAAGGAAAGTCAGGAACTGTAGGAGTCGGGAAGCCAAAAATGTCTCTGAACTGATCCATCAGCACCATATAATTCTGGTTCAGCAACCGGTACTTGATATTGTTCCTCTCAGGCATGTGAGTGACAACTCTTACAAACTCCATGATCGGCTCGAGGTAGGATGGACCTCGGATCTCCATAAATCGCTCCAGCCCTACCTATATATCATCTTCTTCAAGTCCTCCACCACGTGGAGGCACTCGAAGGCTGAAACATCCAAGAAGCGTGGGGCAACTACGGTGCACCCGCATATGCGATCAAAATCTGCCTGGTGACGCTCGTGGATCACCGGGATAGAAGGTCGGGAAGTAGAGAAAGGTGAGGAACCACTGGAAGCATCCCTCAAAACAAGCTGAAGATCAAATCTGTGACTCATAATTTCTGACAGGAAAGCACCTCGGTCGGTATGACAGACTGAAGAACACCTCGGCCGAGACACAGCTCGACTGGACCGAGGCGAAGTGTTGTTCGATTTCCTCTCTCTGATTTTCAGTTATTTTCCCCCAAATTCACTACCAATTGCTTCCTATGGGGTACTTATACTCTTTTCAGCACAAATCTATGGCAACCAAAGCCAATAATCTCTAAAATCAGTAAAGAGAAGGAAAGTTAGGGTTTCCGACAATTTACCCCAAATTACGCAGATTCGAGGCGTTTTTCTTGCAGTTTGTTACTTGCAATCTAATCCTCGTGCTTTTCTATGCGAGATTGGAGCAAAAATTGTGGAAAAAGATCGAAAAACGAAGAAGCAAGGTGAGGAGCAGCCGCGGTCGAGAAGGAAGTTTGGAGGGAAGAGAGAGAAATTCGTTCTCTTTTTATACCCCTCGCCGATTCTGTTGTCACCTCGGTCGAGGTGGTCCCGACTGGACCGAGGTGGCTGACTGGATTGTCAGACCTAGTCGCCTCGGTTGCTCAAGAATCATCTCGGTCGAGGTGCTGTGACAGCAATCGAGATGTGTCTTAGTCAAACTCCGTCTTCTCAATTTTTCGAACTTCTGTCCTTCCAGTGTTGTTCCTGAGTTGTAATCCTTCCTTAGAGAGTACCTGATTTCTGTCTAGGACGCCAAAAACAAAACAAAGCAAAGCAAAAGCAAACTATCTAAAACTAATCTAGAAAAAGGGAAAAGAAAGCAATACCTTGGGTTGCCTCCCAAGAAGCGCTTGATTTGAGGTCGCTAGCTGGACCGTACGACATCCCTAAACATGTTGGAAGGTATCCTCACCCCATACTTCACCTTCATCATGGGGTGAGATAAAGAAGTCTATCAAACGTTCCAACAAATGCAAATGCTCGTCGGGAAATGAGTCATCTATGGGTATGTCGTCCTTCTCGCGTGAGGAGGAAGGTAGCCGGCTGAGGTGATCCGCAACAGAATTCTCGGATCCCTTCTTATCGCGAATCTCTAGATCAAACTCTTGAAGCAAAAGAATCCATCGAATAAGACGCGGCTTTGCATCCTTCATAGCAAGCAAGTAACGAATAGCTGCATGGTCAGTGTAAACAATGACTTTCGCTCTCACTAAGTAAGAGCAAAACTTCTCAAAAGCATATACAACCGCCAAAAGCTCCTTTTCAGTGGTGGCGTAGTTTAGTTGAGCTTCGTCTAGCGTCTTGCTATCATAGTAAATGACGTTGGTCCGGCCTTCCTTCTTTTGTCCAAGTACCGCTCCTACGGCCATATCACTCGCAACACACATGATCTCAAAGGGCAAGGTCCAATCCGGAGGTTGAATAATGGGAGTGGAGATCAACACTTCCTTTATCCTGTAAAACGCATCAAGGCATTCCTGCGAAAACTCAAAAACAACATCTTTATTCAAGAGTTTAGTCAGTGGTTTAGAAATCTTCGAGAAATCCTTGATGAACCTCCTGTAGAAACCTGCATGCCCGAGAAAACTCCTCACACCCTTAACAGAACAAGGGGGAGGAAGTTTCTCAATATTCTCGATCTTAGCTCGATCGACTTCAATACCTCGGTTGGAAACGAGGTGTCCTAGCACAATTCCTTCATTAACCATAATATGACACTTCTCCCAATTCAAAACGAGGCTAGTGTCTTCACATCGTTGTAGCACTAGAGAAAGGTTAGATAGGCAATCATCAAAAGAGGAACCATATACTGAAAAGTCATCCATGAATACCTCCATGATCTCCCCTGTGTACTCGGAGAAGATAGGCATCATCCAGTACTGGAAGGTAGCGGGTGCATTACATAATCCAAATGGAATCCTCCTGTAAGTGAATGTCCCCCATGGACAAGTGAAAGTGGTCTTCTCTTGATCATCCGGATGGATAGGAATCTGAAAGAAGCCAATATAACCATCTAAATAGCAAAAATGGGAATGCTAGGCTAACCGTTCGAGCATTTGGTCGATGAAGGGAAGTGGCAAATGGTCCTTCCGAGTGGCCACATTCAGCTTCATGTATTCGATGCACACCCTCCAGCCCATAACGGTCCTAGTTGGAATCAAATCGTTGTTCTTATTCATCACAACGGTCATCCCTCCTTTCTTCGGAACTACATGCACTGGGCTCACCCACTTGCTATATGAGATAGGAAATATGATACCTGCATCCAACAATTTAAGAATCTCCTTCTTCACAACCTCTTTCATGATCGGATTTAACCGTCTTTGAGGTTCCCGTGAAGTCTTATGATCGTCTTCCATTAGTATTCTATGCATGCAGAAAGAAGGCTTAATACCAATAAGATCATTAATAGTATAACCCAAAGCCTTTTGATGTTTTTTCAGGACATGCATCAGTTTAGCCAATTCAGTTTCGGAAAGGGAAGCGCTTACAAAAAACGGGATATGTAGAATCCGGTCCAAGGAAACATACCTCAAGTGACTTGGAAGCGGTTTAAGCTCCACAACTGGGGGTGCTTTCTGAGGGGGATCCTTGCTTCCTCCTTCCAGTGGAGTAGACTTAGATCGAAGAACTGGACTTTTAGAAGTCTCAGTTGACATCATCTCGCTTGCGACCTCGGTCGAGGTCCGATGTGGGTGACCGAGATGTTCTTTAGATAAGAACACCTCGTTTGGTCTAGAAAGTGCCTCGGTCGAGGTACTGGAATTGGGACCGAAACTCGAATTTCTCCTCTCCTGGATCAGTTTTTCAATCTTAGCTCCTGGATCCGCTTCTAGTGCCTTTAAGCTCCGGATATCTGCATCATAAGAAGCATCTATACCTTCCTCCATTAAGCTAAAACTAATAACTCTTTCAAGAGGGTCATTAATAAGGATAGATCTCACCAATTCTCTTGATTCTTCTTCATCATAGATGTTGAAGATATCATCCTCCAGCGGCTCTCCTTTCATTGCAGTAAGCAATGCAAACTCCACTTGATCACCGCCAATGTTGAATTTCAACTTGGCCTTCTTACAATCCACATTGGAACCCGAAGTTTCTAGAAATGGTCTCCCGAGAATGATAGGAACGGGATAATCTGCGGTTATATCAAGTACAACAAAGTCTATAGGTAAATAGAAGTTACCTAACTTAACGGGAACGTCTTACAAAATGCCCACAGGATGGGTAATGGAGCGATCCGCCATGTATAACCTTATCTTCACCGGCTTGGGCTCTCCAAGTCCGATCTTCACACATAGCTCCAGCGGAATGACGCTCACGCTGGCTCCTAGATCACACAATGCCTCACAAGTTACATCTCCAACTTGAATGGGAATGCAAAATGAGCCGGGATCTCTCAACTTGGGTGGCATCTTCTCCTTCATGATTTGAATGAGCTCCGAGGATTTAGATGTCATCCTAACTTCTCCAAAGTCTTCCAGTTTCCTCTTCCTTGATAGAATCTCTTTTAAGAACTTTCCATAGGCGGGAATCCCTAGAATAGCATCAAGGAAAGGGATGTTAATGTGTAATTTGTTCATCAAGTCAAGGAACTTACCAAAGTGCTTGTCTAGATGTGCTCTAGCCCTTGACCGAGGGAATGGAAGTGGTAGTTTATAAGCAAGAGGTGGGACATAAACTTCAGAATTGTCCTTCGCTTTCTGGGACTCCACCTCGGGTGGCACCTCGACCGAAGTTTTCCTCGTCTATTTCTGGACCGAGGTGTCATTCGTCTGCACTGGCACCGACCGAGGTACTGGATCTACAATTTTCAGTCCACTTCTCGTCGTTATTGCCATGATTTGTCCTTTGGGGTTGCTCTCTGTCCTTGCTGGGAGCTTCCTTGGATCTCTTGGCGCTTCATTCGCCTTATTAAAGAATTGTTGCTCTAAGGCTTTTTGTGCCTTCGAAAATAAAGTCATGGACGTCTCCATGGCGTTGAGCTTGATCAAGATGGCCTCCAGCACTGCATCTTTATTATCTGGCTGGGACGAACTTGATCCAGGCTCCTGACTCTTCAATGGAGTAGAAGAAGAAGAAGAGGGGTTAAAAGAATTATTAGAATTTGAATTAGAATAAGGGTTACCCGAATTTTGTTGATTAGATCTCCAATTGTTGCCGTTGGAGCCTCTATTGTTGTTGTAATTGTTGTTCCGGGGTCCTTGGTTGTTGTTCCTTGACCCTTGATATCCTCCATCTTCCTTCTTTGTGTGAGCCACCAAAAGGTCCTTCAATTGCTTCACATCGTTCTTGAGGGAGATGAGTTGATTATCATTTGACGGAGTGTCTTGGAAATTAACTCTCTTAACTCCATTTTTGGCTCCTTGATGGGAGTACTTCTCCATATGCAAAGCTTGCTTCTCAATGAACTCTCAAGCTTCGTCTATCGGCATGTCCATGAATATGCCGGCGGAAAGTAGCTGAAGATTGAATTGAGTAGCTCCATCCAATCCCTTGAAGTATATCTCTAGCAACTCTATCTTTGGAATCCCATGATGTGGGCAATCCAATAGAACATCTTTGAATCTCTCCCATGACTTGGACAAACTTTCCTTGTCCTTCATGATGAATGCATTAATCTTCCCTCTCATTTCAGTGGTCTTGGAGGGGGAAAAGAACTTTGTTAGAAACTTTGTCGTCATCTCTTCCCAAGTGTTGATCTTTCCGGGTGGAAGAGATTGATACCAATTAAGCGCCCTGTCCTTCAAAGAGAAGTAGAAAGGCTTTAGCTTGTAGTTGTTGTTTTCCAGCCTTGAAGGTCTCAAGGTCTCCATTAGAATCTCGTAGTTTTGTAAATTCTGATGCGGAGACTCCCTGTCTAAACCTCCAAACTGGCATTGGCGGATCATGGATAGAACTTGCGGTCGAAGTTCGTAATCATGTTCCGCTGGATCACCTAGGTTGAATCCTGGACGCCTCACTTGCTGATTAGGGTCCATCCTCTGTCCTAGGGTTTGTGGAATTCCTGCAAAAAAAACATCTCGGACAGGCATCCGAGGTGGATGTACCTCGGCCGCGGCAATTGGGACTAGGTCCTGCCTCGGTCGAGGATCTGGGTTTGGTCGATTTAGAATTTGGGGTCGTAGATCGGCCATATCTACTTCAATCTCTGTAGTTCTGGTGCGAGTCTGCTCTCTTTCTCGCTGCAATTCTTCCTTATTGAGGTGCAGCTGTTCCAGCGCCTCCTTCAATTCGGCCTCAAGATCGCGATTGTCTTGGTTGGCCATCTTAGCTTCTATCAAGTGTCGTTTGTATGTCTTTTCTGGTTCGGGATCGTAAGGAACAATTTACTTCCCAGCACGGGTTCTTTGCATAAACCTAAGAAAAAGATCATGAGAACGCACTCAAGTAGAGTGGTTAGTAGTAACAAGGGCAATTGCCCCAAAAGACAACCGCAACCGGCTCGGTCTAGACCAAGTCCCCGGCAACGGCGCCAAAAACTTGTTCGCTCCAAACGGTGTGTACAAGCTTTAAATTTATATCCTAAGAAATATGCTTAAAACAAGGATGCGGACCCGCAGTGTACGGATCAATTATAGTAAAAAGCAAGAATTCCAGGGGTCGATCTCAAGGACTTACCCTGTGTTTCTAAGGTGGGAATAGATTACCGGGTAAGTCTCACTACTCACTATCCCAAACCAAAGCTCCTATCACCGGGTAAGTCTCAAGGTACTAAGGAAAGGAACCATAATCTCAAACCAACACACCACCTAAGGGAATAGAATCAACCTTTACCGGGTAAGTCTCAGGCTAACTCACAAAGATGGGATGAAGGCACACTCAAACCCCAATAAAGGATAAACCTTTATTACCTACACTTATGATCATGGGTAAACAAACTAAGAAATCACCGGGTAAGTCTCATCCTAGGCTTGCATTGAACCAGAAAAGGTATAACAAGAATAGGATTTGGCAAACTAAAACACTTAACTCTCAGTTTCGGATCAGAAAAGGTCACCTCATTCAGTCAAGTTCCACCCCGGCCGAGATGTTCATCGACTGAGCGAGGTACTCTAGGGTTAAGGTTAAAGACTCGAGCTTTCAGGGTCCTACTGGGATTAAGATCATTCTATCATCGTCGTTCCCACAACTTTCAACCAAATCACCCTAGAATCGCACAAGGAATTTAGCCACTCATCATCATGAAAACAATAATCAAATATATGGGAAAAGAATGAATATTTGAACACAAAAACCTTAAGAACAAGGCTTCAATAACTGAATCAAATAATCACAAATCAACGTTCCTCATATCACAAATCGAACAAGACAATAAACCAAAGGGAATCTAAGAAATTTTTACAAACTCCCTCTAAAGCTAACTTCAAACTATCAATCCTTCCTTGATTGATCTTCAATCTTCCTTCCTTCCTTCAAAACTTCCAGAAAATCTTCTAACTACTGCGTGTAGAATATGGTGTAGAGGATGGCTGAATTGTGGAAAACCCAACACTTTATATAGGAGAATTATCTTCCAAAGATAATAATATCTTAAAAAGATAATTTCCTATAAAATATATTCATATCTCTAAAATAGATCTCCCAAATATAAGATCTTCCTTCCAGAAATCCAGCCCGAAAATATAAGATATCTTCTTTTCCATAATTAAAAGATCTCAGCCAAAAAATATGATCTCGCTGGCGCCAGGGTGTTCGCCTTGGTCGGGACGCTCCTCAAGATCACCTCGGTCGAGGTGACACTGTAGTTGATCGAGGTGAATCTCAACTGAATGTGAAATCTCTCAAATCTGGTCCAAAGTAAATCTTCTTCATTAATTCCTTGCTTCCTGAGTTCTTCTTTGAGCTCCAGAATGTAGCTCCTATGACTCCTTAGCTCCATTTCAGTCCAAAATGTGTCATTATACCTACGATTACAATGAAACTTGGTGTAGACCTCGATTCCCGTAAAGGTAGATGAAACAACAATGTAATCACATAATATACATCCATACATGCAGATTATTGAAGATAAGACGTCTAAACAAGTCCCAAAATATAGACTATAATACATGCTATCACGGTACAACGCGGAAACTCAACTGAGTCCTCAAAACAACATAACTCCAAAACAAACATACGTAAGTCTACAACATAACAACATAAATTCATCCCCATCCTATAATGCACCGAGACCCCGGTTGTCCACTCTTCCACGTCACATGGCGGCACCCCTAACCTGCATAAGCATCTACAACAATCGATATAAAACCATTCGCTCACATTCTAGGCATTATAACGATAGCAAGGGCACAAACACACATAAGTACACATAACACACATCATGCTCATGTACATACAAACCGATTCTTATCTTCTTCATAAATTATTCCATTACTAGTTCCATTTATTCCAAAAATGTGACACGAGAGTCTTATGACTATCGCCTCTGTCCCCGTGTAACCAACATGAGTGATGCGGAGTTCTTCCCGTATACCATGTGGAGTGGTGAAGAAGCCCGCCCGTATACCATGTATGGCCTGGTCTTAAAAAACCTCCCAGTCGCCCTCGGGAATTGGGCAGTGATGTCACCGCCCGATAATAATAATAAAAAAGTGGGCCAACAATATATATATATATATATATATATATATATATATACAAGTCATCTTAATCCGGTTTCATGATCATAACAAGCTAAAACACACATATTCGCTCCAAACGGTGTGTGCAAGCTTTAAATTTATAACCCAAGAAGTATGCTTGAACAAATATGCGAACCCGCAGTGTACGGTTCAATTGTAATAAAAAGCAAGAATTCCAGGGGTCGATTACAGGGACTTAGATGAAACAAAGTACAGAATAGGTTGTCAAGTATTGCAATTAACCAAAAGCAATTAAAGTAATCAAAGATGATGTAAAGTCAAGTAAGGGGAAATGTGGATTCTAGGGATTAAAGCATCTAGTTGTGGTTCCGACTCAAGATCTCAAAGGATAACGCGGACAAAGCTGAGGTTTGCAAAGGGAAGGTATTTCTAAGGTGAGAATAGATCACCGGGTAAGTCTCACTACTCACTATCTCAAACCAAAGCTCCTACTACCGGTTAAGTCTCAAGGTACTATGGAAAGGAAATATAATCTCAAACCAACACACCACCTAAGGGAATAGAATCAACCTTTACCGGGTAAGTCTCTGGCTAACTCACAAAGATGGGATGAAGGCACACTCAAACCCCAATAAAGGATAAACCTTTATTACCTACACTCATGATCTTAGGTAAACAAACAAAGGAATCACTGGGTAAGTCTCATCCTAGGCTTGCATTGAACCAGGAAAGGTGTAATAAGGATAGGATTTGGCAAACTAGAACTCTTAACTCTCAGTTTCGGATCAGAAAAGGTTCACCTCGTTCAGTCAAGTTCCACCCCGGCCGAGATGTTCATTCTATCATCGTCTTTCCCACAACTTTCAGCCAATCACCCTAGAATCGCATAAGAAACTTAGCCAACAATCATCATGATAACAATAATCAAATTATGGGAAAAGAATCAATATTCGAACAAGAAAACCTTAAGAGAAAGGTCTCAATAACTGAATCAAATAATAACAAATCAGCGTTCCTTAAATCACAAATCAGCTAAGAAAACAAACCAAAAGGGAATCTAAGAAAGTCTTACAAACTCCCTCAAAAGCTAACTCCAAACTATGAATCCTTCCTTCCTTGATCTTCAATCCTTCCTTCAAACCTTCAGAAAATACTCCAGAAATCTCCCTAATCGGGTGTGTAGAAGATCCGACTATATCAGGATGGCTGAATTGTGGAAAATCCAACCCTTTATATAGGAGAATTATCTTCCAAAGATAATAATATCTTAAAAAGATATTTTCCTATAAAATATATCTATATCTCTAAAATAGATTCCCAAATATAAGATCTTCCTTCCAGAAATCCAGCCCAAAAATATAAGATATCTTCTTTCCATAATTAAAAGATCTCAGCCAAAAAATATGATCTCGCCGGCGCCAGGGTGTTCGCCTCGGTCGGGACGCTCCTTAAGATCACCTCGGTCGAGGTGATACTGTAGCTGACCGAGGTGAATCTCAACTGAATGTGAAATCTCTCAAATCTGGTCCAAAGTAGATCTTCTTCATTTATTCTAGGCTTCCTGAGTTCTTCTTTAAGCTCCAGAATGTAGCTCCTATGACTCTTTAGCTCCTTAGCTCCATTTTAATCCAAAACGTGCCATTTTACTTACGATTACAACGAAACTAGGTGTAGACCTCGATTTCCGTAAAGGTAGATGAAACAACAATATAATCACATAATATACATCCATACATGCAGATTATTAAAGATAAAACGTCTAAACAAGTCCCAAAATATAGACTATAATACATGCTATCAACACATCACCGTCACTCATCCAAATAATGCATAAAAACGGCTAAGTAAGTCCGGGGACTTACCTCACTCAAGTTAACTTGAATAAAACTACTCTCAACTTTCCGCAAGAAAACGCTCAACTCCTGACCAAACGAGGCACACTATCAACAACTATCCGAAAATCTAGAAGTCCTCGGGCTTCTAGTCTCCAAAACCTATACGAGGTCATAACACAAGCAGGCTAGGTCCGACCCCTAATCTCGAAGATCATCCTAAGATCGTAACGAAAACTCCACAAGCTCATAATCCATACACAAGCACCTAAGGTTCAAGGCCACTACATGACATTCACTCTAAGTTATGCTAGATTCACCTATCATGATATACTACCATCATCATAACTAAACAAGGGAGAAGATACTCACACAAGGTCCAAGGCGGAAGACGATCTACGGATGTCGAGAGTGGATTCGTTGGTCTATATCGGGCGCTTCCGGACCTAAAGCCAAAGATAAGTAAATTTAGCTTATACGCTAAATTTGATCGGAAGATAACTTAGATAAATCTAAGGAAAAACTCATTTTCAAAGGCCAACATTTAAAACCCACAAAACATTTTCCGGGATAAATTATCCAATTATATAAACATGGGTCGAAATCCGTAGTTAAATCTTCGGGCCAAAAATATGGAACTCAAGAACTTAGGCCATTTTTCGAAAATAAACTTTGGGCCAAATCAGTAATTTACTCACAAGGGCAAATCTGCACAAACATATTGCCAAAACTGCAATATATGGGTCCATTTATGTAAATAATTCTGCAGAATGATATGTTGCTCACATCCAAAAACTGGGTTCAAAACTGCAAATACAAACAGTGGATCACAATTGTAATTAACACAAAAGAGAGGGGTCCGAAATAATTAACCCTAATAAGGGTTCTTCCACCTTTGAACGCATGCTGGGCGCAAAGGGGATCTGTGAGGGCGGCGGCGCAAGGCTGATTGGATCCGGCAGCAAGGCGAGGTGGCTGGGGCATCGTTTGGTGGTCTGGTGTGGTTGGCGGCGATGGATCGACTTGTTGGTAATTCCGGTTCGAGGTAAGGGAAAACAAGGCGTTGCTTCCAGGCGGCTGTCGACAGGAGGGAAAAGAGGAATGGGCAGTGGTGAGGCAGCAAGAGGAAGTGACTAGAGGTATTTCTATGGTCGTCTCTACCCTATCAAAATATAATCCCGACTTAGCACTAAAACAAATATAGTGGTTAAGTAAGGGTCGAACCCAAGAGAGTTTGGTGTTTTATTAGATGCAATTATTGATTATAGAAACAAGCAACAAAGGAGGGGGGGGGGGGTTTGGTTGAATTTATGCACACAAAAACTTATGAAAACGAATAACGCAACAAGTAAGACAATGATGGGTGAATCTACACTAGGTTGATTCTAAGCATGCAATTGCTACTTTGGTGAGTTCCTTTTACAAGTTTTCAAGTAATCTCCCGTCTTGATCATATATATGTGTTGAGCCAACCGGCATCAACACAACTTAACAGGTTAGTGTTCCGTAAACCTACAAGAACAAATAACAAGTTAGCTTTCAAACAAAGACTAAGGGATATAAAGAAAAGATTAAAACCGTTAAACTTATCTTTATATTTGTGTTCCTTTTCTTTAAGCAATTACAACCCGTTATTACTTAAAGTTTACTACTAGATTATAGACCCGAACCCGGAACCTTTTAATCCTAGTTCTTTGCATGCACTTTAGAACCTAAGGTGGTCAATCTCAAGTAATAGTAAAACATGCAATTAGACAATGAAGATCAAGGAAACACAAAGAATTACTGAATGAAAACTGATATTAAAAAGAACTTACAACCAAGGTAACAATGCAGCTTCAAACCAACTCAATGTAGCAAGGGAGTTATCAATTCATTACAATGGAAGTGATGAGAAAATTGGATTCTAAGTGGATAATGATGGATGATTCTAGCAATCAACCAAGGACTATTTATACTACAAAAGACACTAAATAGGAGTAAATGGCCGGCCCAAAACAGCCACCTTTAATGCCATAAAGGTGGTGTAAACAGCCGGAGTAAAGCTTCTGTCGTTGAACCGTAGGGGCGGCCTTCAGCTCCGTAGGGGCGGTGAATGCGAAAACGTTTGATCTTCTTCATGGTCGCAGGGGCGGCTAGGCAATTCCGCAGGGGCGGATCTTTAATGCTCTTCAAACGTCTGACTCTTCAACTTCCTGCCGTTTCTGATGCCAAGCCGCCGGAGCGTGCCAGTGTCGACGCAGGGGCGGTGACACAGACTCTTCATCTTCTAGCTCTCAGGTTGAGGCGCAGGCAGAGGCGCAGGGGAAGGCGCAAGGACGCTGGTCTTCGCTTCTTCAGGGCAAGTCACCGTAGGGGCGCCAGGGGGTTGACGCAGGTGCGGTGACAGTCTTCGTGGCTGGCGCTGGCGAAGGCGCAGGGGGCGGCAGGGGGCGCTCCGGAGTGTGGTGTCACCCGCTGGACCAAGGAGTTAGTAGCATAAACCGACACTAAAGCAATAAAAAGACTCTAAAAACTATTCTAAATGATAGTGATTCCATCACCTATCAGGAAGAGATTGTGCTTCACTCGTGGTTGCAGTGGCACTCCTCGACAGAGGTGGAGGAAGAAGAATGTGGCGGCTTGGCTGCGAGAGAGAGGGAGAGTGAATCCTCCAGGCCTGCAAGAGCATCAGAGATGAGGGTGCTTGGATGGCTACGAGAGAGAGGGAGAGTCAAGGTTAATAGGTGCAGAGGAGGGGCGAGGAGTCAGGGTTGCAGGGAGGCTGATGGGTCAGAGTTGTAGAGAGGCCGATGGGTCGGGAGAGCCAGAGGTCGGGTGCGCTTGGATTGGCCGCTCACCAGCCTTACAGAGAGACAAGGGGATAAAAGACAAAAGCGAAAAGAAATGACGAAGAAAAAGAAATAAAAAAATAGGATAGACTCGATTTCAAACATACGGAACGGGATGTCCGAATCGGAACAACCTTCCGATCCTTTTCGAAAGTGAAACAAAATATAAATATACTCGGGAAAGCTACTTTACGTCGTAAAAATACTTTTATAAAATATAGAAAGAAACTTACTAATAAAAATATCGATAGAAGTACGCAAGAAAGACAAAATCGAAATCGGGCGTTACATTAGATCCCCTAAAAACAAGTTTCGTCCCGAAACTTGCTAAATGCAAAACCCTTGATCAAACACGTCTCGCTAAACGCTCAGAACACATAAACGTGGCAACTACAGCCCTCTAATCCAAAGTCTAATCGCATAAATACATCAAGACCCCACAAGGTACACACATACTCATACGAAACACACATACCATATCACGTCGCAAACCACATAAGCACAACGAAGAAAAGGTCTCGGGACTAACCCGAGAGTATTATAGATGTCGCTAAACCTGCGTAAAACTCGGGATAGTTCCTACGGATACTATCCTCCGTCTCCCACGTAGCCTCATCGGCTCATCGCCTCGACCACTGCACTCTCAACATCAGTATCTTCTTCGATTGAAGGCGCCTCGTACTCCGCTCTAAAACTGCTATCGGAAGCTCTGCAAAAGTATGGTCCGGCTCGACCACTAGGTCCTCGTGGCTAATAATGTACCTCGGGTCATGTATGTACTCTCTCAGCTGAGATACATGAAACACCGAATGAATACCCTCCAACCTCGGTGGCAACGCTAACCTGTATCCCACCTCTCCGACTCTCTCCAAAATCTCAAATGGACTGACTTATCGGGGGCTTAACTTCCCCTTAATGCCGAATCGCCTGACACCCCGCATCGGTGAAACCCTCAACCAAACCTGTGCTCCTACCTTGAACTCTAGGGGCCTACTCCTCCTATTTGCATACGATCTCTAGCGGCTCTGTGCAACAAACATCCTCTCTCGAATCAAAGCAACTCTATCCATATCGTCTTGTACCTGCTTTGGAGCTACAACGCTAGAACTCCCCGGCTCGTCCTAACATAAGGGAGTATGATATCTCCGTCCATACAATGCCTCATACGGTGCCATCCCGATCGACGCGTGCTAACTGTGATTATATGAAAAACTCCACCAACGGCAGGTGGTCTGGCCATACCTGAACAATCTAATACACACGCTTGCATCATGTCCTCCAATGTCTGGATTGTGTAACACCCCGAATCCGCGGGACTCGGGATGCCACATTGGGCTAGGATCTCACAATGGATCCTGACCCTAGCTTGACAACAAGTTCACTGGACCTTACAACATGACACTGACAAATATAAAACAAATGCATAAAACCGTATAAACTGTGCAACCAAAAGGTAACAACAACATAATCGAGTATAAACAACAACATCCTCACACGGGAGATAACAAAAAATCATCATCACGCAGGAGGGAAAAGTAAACAACCCCAAAAGACCACAATCATCCTATGTACGAGAGGTCCTCGGCTTGCCACTCTGCTAGATCACTCAGCAGCACGCCTATCCTGTAGGGCATCTACAATATGGTAATAAACCATTAGCTAACCATACATATATAAGGTAATGCATAAGCACAAACACAATCATGGAAAGATAAACACATCAGCATGCTATCACACATTTACCTAATTTTATCATCTTTATATAATGGTCATTCACTCAAATAGTATATATATAGATAAATGAAAGTATGTGACACGAGGACCGATACATCCTCGCCTCTGAGCCTAATAACCAGTTGTACGAGTATCGGTCACACAATCCGTGTACCCAATGGGAGTGGATTGCGCCCTTCCTATAAAGTCAGTCTGACCTGACATCAAAGAACCTCTCAGACTCCACGGCGGGATGAAAGGGAAAGGTTATCACAACCACGCAACGGGGCAATCAATAAAACATAGGTCGGTATAAACGACATCTCATGCTATCATAGCAAACATATAACACACACATCACTCGTGCAAACACCCAATATAAGGATGGTAGCTACGTTAGTCCTACGGACTTACCTCAACCTCGTACAAAGCTCAACCAGAATCAACCTCCACTCCTGAGAGAGGGACACTGCCTAATAACAAGGCATAGAAAGATATCAACCTCTATTCATCAAAGGGGTCACACCTAGACCCAAGGGATCCATAGGATCATCCTCAACCTAACCTCACAACCTAATAAATCTCAAAGGCCATACAAGGCATATACCGATCATAACCTCATCAAAACACATCCTCATATATCTAGCATGAACATATACACTCACACTAGGAAGGGAGGGAACAAAGGCATCCTAAAGCAAGCCAAAAAGCAACACACACCTGCAAAACCAAGTGGAAACACCAGTTGGTGCAGGTGGTCGCAGGGGCGGCTCACAGATGGCGCAGGGGCGGCTCACTACTGGCGCTGGGGTGGCTGCAAGGTGGCGTAGGGGCGACTGGACAACAGAAGACTCCAATGCAGCCTCTTCTTCACTCCTTCCTTCGATTCCTTCACTCCTTCTTCATCCAATACACATACATACAGAAACATAAACATATATACATCAATATAAGCCAATCATGGCTGAAGCAAGATCCATCCTAAGGGAATCTAAGCTAGACTAAGGAAAGAGAGGAAAAGATGAAGGAAAGAAGAAAGATAGGAAAGAAGCCATGGAAGCTTACCAAGTTGAGCTCTCCAAGAGATCAACACAGCACCACAACAACCTCAAGCTGGATCACAAGGCTCAGCAACAACAACCATCCGCAATCAGCAAGCAAATCCAAGCATAAGCTCTCAAACTCAACAAAACTTCAAGAAAAGATCAAAGGTGATCCAAGGAGAGATGAGAGGAGAAGAAGAATGTAGGGAGAAAGATGGAGTTGTAGATGAAGAACCCTCATTAGAAGGAGAGAGAAGAAGCTTATAAAGGGAGGTAAAGGGTAAAGCACGGGTCAAAGGTCAACAAAAACGACTGCAGGCACACAGAGCTGCAGGGGCGGACCCTATGAGGCGCAGGAGCGGCCCAGACAAACCGTAGGGGCGGCCACTGGGTCACGCAGGGGCGGTCTAGGCTAAAACCATGTCCTCAGCTCACACTCTCAGCAACTCAGCAACTAGGCTCTTACAGATAGTCCGTTCGGACTGGCCGTCTGTCTGTGGATGGTAAAAGGTCATAAAAAGAAGAATCGAACCTAGGGCGATGTGTACTTGTAGCTATAACCTTGAGGTAAAACGTCCGTCCCTATCCGAGATGATGGTCCTCGACACTCCATGAAATCTCACAATCTATCGGGTGAACTCCTCGGCCAAATGACTCACCGACCACGTTTCCCTAGTAGAAATGAAACGTGTGGTCTTCGTCAGCCGATCCACTACTACCCATATCGTATCGAAGCTCAGTTTCAAACCGGTAACGAAATCCATGGATACGTCCTCCCACTTCCACTACGGCAAAGGCAGTGGGTGAAGCTCCCCTTCGGGTCTCTGGTGCTCGATCTTGACATGCTAGCAGGTCGCACATCGGGCCACATATCTAGCTACATCGGGCTTGAGGCCGCTCCACCAATAAGATCTCCTAATATCCTGGTACATCTTACTCGTGCCTGGATGCACCAAGTAAGGTGTGGAATGAGCCTCATGCAAAATCTGCTCTCCCAACTCTCGATCCGATGGTACACATATATGCCCCTGGCGTTGCAATAATCCGTATACTCCTACGGTAAACTACGGTGCCTCACCTCGGGCCATCCTCTCTTTGATCCTCAACAAACTCGGGCATCCTTCCTACTTTTGTCGGATCTCTCCGGACAGATCAGGTAACATCTCTAACGTGGACAAACGATAGTCCGTATCAGGTAACCGGATATACATCTCTAACTCCATCAAATCCCTCTACAACTGAGGTTGAACCATAAGCCGAGCTATCGCCTCCTCTCGAGGCGTCTACCTACTCAAAGCATCGGCGACTACGTTTGCCTTCCCTGGATGGTACAAAATCTCCAAGTCAAAATCCTTAATCAACTCTAACCATCTCCTCTGGCGGTTATTCAACTCCCGCTGAGTGAATATATACTTCAGACTCTTATGGTTTGTGAAGATCTAGCATGTGGCCCCATGCAAGTAATGTCGCCATATCTTCAGAGCATGAATCACTACCGCTAGCTCAAGATAATGGGTAGGGTAATTATCCTCGTACGTCTTCAGCTGTCGAGACACGTACGCAATAACCCTACCCCTCTTCATCAAAACGCAGCCCAAGCCTAGCTTGGAGGCCTCACTATAAACTACAAAATCCTAAACGCCCTCAGGCTGGGCTAAAATGGGCGCGGAGGTCAAACTCCTCTTCAACTCCTCAAATCTGCGCTAACATGGATCGGACCAGACGAACCTGGTAGACTTCCTCAACAAGGAAGTGAGTGGCCGTGCAATCACGGAGAAACCCTAAACAAACCGGCGGTAGTATCCCGCCAAGCCCAAGAAACTGCGCACCTCCTTGACCGTCCTAGGAGGCGACCATGAAGAAACGGATTCTATATTTGCTGGGTCAACCATGATACCCTCGGCGGAAACTTTGTGAGCAAGGAATGCCACCTTGGACATCCAAAACTCACACTTAGAGAGCTTAGCGTAAAGCTCTCTATCCTGAAGGACTCAAAGCACCGTCCTCAGGTGTCCCTCATGCTCCTCTCTACTTCGAGAGTATACTAAGATGTCATCAATAAACACTACAATGAACCGGTCCTAATCTCGGAAAATCACCTCGTGTTTCGTCTCCTTGGTAACCGTCACGGTCCTCCAGCTGATGTCCAAAACGGCTAGCTCTATGGCGGTCCATCCGATCCATTCCTAAGATGACTTCTTCATGCACTAAGTGCATGACATAGAAGTCGGCTAACCAATCACGGTTTACCAAGCGAATGGGACAACCGTGTACCTCTCGGGTACCACTAACCTTACCCCCGTCGGGTAACCCTATAATAAAAGGTCTCCCCTCTACCGTAACTAAGGACAACCTAGCTACACAATCATCGGATATAAAGGAGTGCGTAGCACCCGTATCAAATAAAACCCTGCCGGGGAAACCGTGAATCTGAATAGTACCTGTGGCTTCCAACACCGTTGGATCAACGACACTCCTCAACTCAAATACCCTGGCCTGAGTGCCTCTGGTCTCCTGGGTGCCTCCACCACGACCTCTACCTCGGCCTTGTCCCTAGGTTGATCTCTGTGTGCGAGTCTGACTTTGACCTCTCTGCTAAAAACTCTGAGCCGGAAACTAAGGTGGCCTGCTGACCCCCACCTGCCCCACTAGAAGGCGAAGACCCCTGCTGTGACGGCGCGCTGCCCCGTCGTCAATAAACTGCCTTGTGATTTGTTTGACCACAAGAAAAACAAGTCACAAGAGGCTTCCTACAATTGGGCCTAAGATGTTCATATCCACCGCAGTTATAACATTGTCTCCCTCTCTTTGGCGTCTGAGTAGTAGGTGGATAACTAGAACGCCCCTGCCCTAGGCTACACCCTTGTCTTGAGGCTTCTACTCCCATATTATAAGGTCCCGTCCTTTGTTGATTGTCCGGCCCTCTGGACTGAGTAGCTCTCCTAGGGCCCGGTCGGTCCTCTCGTATGCCGAAGCTCGGTCCTGGTACTCCGTCAGGAAGGCATAACGAAATCCCGCACGGTAAGCACGGGTGGATTCCTGCAAATCTGCAATCTCCGTGAAAATAGATGCACATGTTGGTCCGCCAGAGGTGCGGCAGGACCCAATAAAGCCAACTCCGCCCGAAACCGTCTAATCACCTCGATGACCGGGACGTCCTTGAATCCTGCCTCCAAGAAGTCCTGGACTCTGTCTCTCCTCAGTGAATCCGGGCTAAAGGTCTCCCTAAAAAGGCTCAACCGTTGGTCTATCCTGGTCACATAACCCCAAACTGTCCTCCACCAACACTGGGCCTGCTCCCGGAATAACGTCTAGACTATCTTAACCTGTCGATCCTCCGTGCATCTGATCGCTTTAACACAAACTCTACATGTCCAATCCAGTGTTCAACCTCTAACCCTACCTTTCCGTCGAAGTAGGGCACATGCTGCTGGTTGAAAGCCTTCAACCACGAATCTGGTCTAGGTGACCTCGACTCAACTCTAGCCCCGGCACCCTCAACAACTATCTTTGGTGCAACTCTCTCTGGTGCAGTCCTGATTTGTGTCGCCCTCTGCGAGACCTCAGCTGATCTCGCCGGTACGAGAGGTGCGGGAGGTGGTGCTCCCGTCCTAAACACCTCCTCAACTCGTTGAACATACTCTCTAAACACGGAAGCTCCTATGGACGCTCCACCGGTCTCGGCCGATGTAGAACTTTGTGCTCCTGACCACACAGCGGTCCTATCCCTAGCCTCGGAATGATACTCTCTGCAACGTCCTCCACGGGAACCTCTATTGTTGGCGGATCCGCAACTAGCGGGTCCGCAATGGGGATATGTCCCCGTCCTCTCGCTCCTGAAGGTCTCCCTACTGGTCCTTGTCTTGGGAGAGTAGGAGGTAGAGGGGGTCTACCCCTTGTTGGTCCTACGTGTGTGGTAGCTCTCGTGTGTACCATCTGATATCGTATACCGTATATTTATATGAATATATATGACTTATGATCTCGGTACGGTATAGACGGTAGAAGTGTAATAATAAGCTGATCCATATACATAATTAAGACATATAAGGTCCAACATCCTAAGGTCACAAATACATAACTATGTATATACAAATCCAAAAACGTCCTAAGATCACATATATAACTACGTATAAACATATATCAAATCCGGAAATATACGTCGCCGAGGTTCGCGGAAAGAGTGGTGGTCCCGTACATTCTAATCCGTACCCAACTCATGCACATGATTTTGAAAACGAAAAGTCAGAACCCGTGTGGGTTCCGTTTATTCCTCATTCGACCTTTAGAAGATTGCGAGTGCCATTGCAGTCAACCTAGGGCTCTGATACCATATTCTAGCACCCCAAATCTGCGGGACTCGGGATGCTACGGGCGGAGACCTCACAATGGGTCCCGACCCTTAGCCTGACAACAACTTCACCGGACCTTTCCTACAAGGCACAAATAAAGGCAAAATACTTAAAGCGTTTATAATGTATGCGCGGGAAAACTGAAAGGTAACGGTACAACGTGAAAACTCAGCCGAGTCCTCAAAACAACATAACTCCAAAATAAACATACGTAAGTCTACAACGTAACAACATAAATCCATCCCCGTCCTATAATGTACGGAAACCCCGGTTGTCCACTCCTCCACGTCACTCGGCGGCACCCCTAACCTGCATGGGCATCTAAAACAATCGGTATAAAACAGTTAGCTCACATTCTAGGCATTATAACGATATCAAGGGCACAAACACACATAAGTACACATAACACACATCATGCTCATATACATACAAACCGATTCTTATCTTCTTCATAAATTATTCCATTACTAGTTCCATTTGTTCCAAAGTGTGACACGAGAGTCTTATGACTCTCGCCTCTGCTCCCATGTAACCAACAAGAGTGATGCGGAGCTATCTCCGTATACCATGCGGAGTGGTGAAGAAACCCGCTCGTATACCATGTATGGCCTGGTCGCAAAGAACCTCCTAGTCTCCCTAGGGAGCTGGGCAGTGATGTCACCGCCCGATAATAATAATAACCAAGTGGGCCAACAATATATATATATATATATATATATCCAAGTCATCCTAATCCGGATTTCATGATCATAACAAGCTAAAACATACACCACCGTCACTCATCCAAATAATGCATAAAAGCGGCTAAGTAAGTCCAGGGACTTACCTCACTCAAGGTAACTCGAATAAAACCACTCTCAGCTTTCCGCAAGAAAACGCTCAGCTATTGACCAAACGAGGCACACTATCAAGAACTATCCGAAAAGCTAAAAGCCCTCGGGCTTCTAGTCTCCAAAACCTATACGAGGTCATAACACAAGCAAGCTAGGTCCCACCTCTAATCTCGAAGATCATCCTAAGATCGTAATGAAAACTCCACAAGCTCATAATCCATACACAAGCACCTAAGGTTCAAGGCCACGATATGGCATTCACTCTAAGTTATGCTAGATTTACCTAGCATGATATACTACCATCATCATAACTAAACAAGGGAGAAGGTACTCACACAAGGTCCAAGGCAAAAGACGATCTACGGATGTCGAGAGTGGATTCGTTGGTCTATATCGGGCGCTTCCGGACCTAAATCAAAGCTAAGGAAATTTAGCTTATACGCTAAATTTGATTGGAGGATAACTTAGATAAATCTAAGGGAAAACTCATTTTCAAAAGCCAACGTTAAAAACCCACAAAATATTTTCCAGGACAAATTATCCAATTATATAAACCTGGGTCAAAATCCGCAATTAAATCTTTGGGCCATAAATATGGAACTCAAGAACTTAGGACATTTTCCGAAAGTAAATTTTGGGCCAAATCAGTAATTTACTCACAGGGCATATCTGCACATTTATAAAACATAGAGCAAAAACTGCAATATAATATATGGGTCCATTTATGTAAATAATTCTGCAGGAGGGTATATTGCTCACATCCAAAAACTGGGTTCAAAATTGCAAATACAAAACAGCGGGTCACAATTGTAATTAACACAAAAGAGAGGGGCCCGAAATAATTAACCCTAATAAGGGTTTTTCAACCTTTGAACGCACGTTGGGCGCAGAGGGGATCTGTGAGGGCGGCGGCGCAGGGCTGCTTGGATCCGGCAGCGAGGCGAGGTGGCTGAGGCGTCGTTTGGTGGTCCGGTGTGGTTGACGGCGATGGATCGACTTGCTGGAAATTCCGGTTCGAGGTAAGGGAAAAAAGGGCGTTTCTTCTAGGCGGCTGTCGACATGAGGGAAAAGAGCAATGGGTAGTGGTGAGGTGGCAAGAGGAAGAGACTGCGCTTCACTCGTGGTTGTAGTGGCGTTCCTCGACAAAGGCAGAGGAAGAAGAAGGTGACAGCTTGGCTGCGAGAGAGAGGGAGAGTGAATCCTCCATGCTTGCAAGAGCATCATAGATGAGGGTGCTTGGATGGCTGCGAGAGAGAGGGAGAGCCAGGGGTGATAGGTGCAGAGGAGGGGCGAGGAGTCGGGGTTGCAGGGAGGCCGAGGGGCCGGGAGAGCCAGAGGTCGGGCGCGCCTGGATTGACTGCTCACCAACCGTAGAGAGAGACAAGGGGATAAAAGAAAAAAGTGAAAAGAAATGAGGAAGAAAAAGAAATAAAAAAAAGAAGGATATACTCGATTCAAACATACGGAATGGGATTTTCGAATCGGAACAACTTTTCAAAACTTTTCGAATGTAAAACAAAATATAAATATACTCGGGAAAGTTATTTTACTTCGTAAAAATACTTTTAAAAAATATAGAAAGGAACTTACTAATAAAAATATCGCTAGAAGTACGCAAGAAAGACAAAATCGAAACCGGGATATATATATATATATTGGTGGTTATATACCTTGGAAGTGACAAATTTGCTCTTTTATTTTATGTTTCTTATCTTTAAAACATAATTTGTTTTTGATAGTCTAATAATTTTCGTTTCTTATTTTCTGAACA
This sequence comes from Fagopyrum esculentum, assembly GCA_033239045.1. Classification (NCBI taxonomy): domain Eukaryota; kingdom Viridiplantae; phylum Streptophyta; class Magnoliopsida; order Caryophyllales; family Polygonaceae; genus Fagopyrum; species Fagopyrum esculentum. Next base: position 24,942,408 of record BSUD01000006.1, on the reverse strand, counting down.
ATAAAATGATATGATGTTACATGTGGGAGACTGGACGGAAACAAAAAATTGTACCAATAGAAAAGTGAAACATTTAAGAAATCATAAATTAAAAAATATTGGAAATATAGGGTAAGAGAAAATATTGAAATATTAAACTAGAACTAAAAAGTGGATAAGTCAATTTTATTTTTGGGAAAACAAGAATGACATAACTAGAAAATACAACATTACACGTCTACATCACCTTCAAATAAACATATTTAATGATCTAATTAATATTGGGTGAATTTAGTAAGTAGGCCTTTTTCAATTTATACTCTACTAACTAGGTCCATTAGATTTTGAAATTAAGTAAATGTACCCGTTTTATTTTTAATCGTCCAAACCCTATGCCGTCTCATTCTTTTCTTTCAATCTCTCGCTTATCCTCCTCTGATAGCAATGGTGGCCGCCAACCTCTCTCTACCACCTCACCGCCAACATCCTCTGTCTTCCTCCCGCCTTCGCCGCATCGTTGCCACGCCGCCCTCGCCGCTTCAGCCGCCGAGATCTGCTACCTCCGGAGAAGACCAACCTTCTACAACCTAATCTTCAGAATCAATTCACTTTTTCAATCTAGGGGAGAGGCAAGGTGCGAGTTCTCCTCCTTCCTTGAAGATCTCCAACCTCCCCTTTTGTGCTCCTGCGAATATGACGGACGGAAGGAGATCTGCTACATGTCTCTTGTTATTACTAGACCCAACAGTCCCTGTAAATTTGTGCAACAGATACGAATCTAGGGTTTGCTGGACTGTTGGCCTTCGAGCTTTCCTTCTTCTCCTTCAACATATATGATTCAATCTTATAGATCTGTATTAGTTTGAAGCCATGACACTGCTTTTCGGTGTTTCTTCATTAACATCTATCGCCATCTCCAGCCTTCTTGTCGATCAATAATTAAGAACACAACAAGGAGACTGCTTCTTCCGGCACCCTCCTCTTCGCAGCCCTTCAAGGGATCCTCCCATTCACATTCCAAGCACTGTAAGAATCTGTAACAATCATAAATCGTTTTCAGAGTTTAATCAATTCACTGTACTAATCTTGTCACATTCATCCAGTGGACTTATCAGAAATGCTCAAGAGAAAACGGCCTAGGACCCAAGATCTTACGAGTCGGAGGGGTCGATAAGATATTCCGGCGAGTATTAAAGAACGCAAGAGAAGGAGAGCGCCTCCTAAAGGCATCATAGTGTTATATCTGGACCACTTCCGGCCCAACTGTGAGCCTTCTCTTTATCTCTACCGAGAAGGTAGCCTTTTGTAGTGATTGTCCGATCAAGTTCCCCTCTGTCTCCGGCGAGTTTCTCCTGGCACATTACAAGGTGTCCATCCCGTTAGTCAAGGTGGCTAGGGTGATTCAAAGAGAGAACGACAAGCATCAGTCGGAGAAGTATTTGCAGGTTGTCACGAGTGATGAATTTGATTTCTGGTTTACGGGCTTTGTTGGATTCAAGAAGACGTTCAAGTGCTTGCAACAAGCGATTTACATTCATGATTTTACTTCTTGATTCTAGTTTCGCGCCTTCACAACCATGGAGGGAGTTGCGTCTACCTGGACGTCATTTGCGATGATATATGCGAGGCTCTTCCTTCATGCATCAACTACTCTTTCATTCATGTACGAAGAACTACTAATACCGTAGCTCATTTGGTTGCTCGTTAGGCTAGTATATCTATTCTTGTTTGTATATGAACAAACAGGTAGCAAATGCAAGCCCAGAGAAGGAACAATAGATGGTTTTTGTTATTACACCAGTGAGGCCGCCGCCTCATCCTCCTTCTACCGGAACCCATGGAACCCTGCAAGGGGCTTCTCCCCTTGGCTTCCCAGCCGCCTACCTTCATGGAAGATCCTATGCCCTCTTTCAACCAAGCCACGCCGGGCACCTGCGTTGCTCCCCACTGTCTCAACAAACTCCGATCGAACAAGTTCTGGTGGCTCCTCACCCTTTATCCAACGTTGCGGTTGGGTGGCTCTCATAGACGGAGGTCAGTTTATGCCTGAGTACCTCTTCCTTGCAGGTAAAGTGAGGAAACGTGAATATCTTAGGACGGCGAGTCTTCCGTCTAGAAGAAGAAAGAAGGCTATCTACCAATTTTTCTATCGACGGCGAGATCCAAGAAGACCCCTCTCCTTATCGAGTCGCAGTTTCAACACGTGGTGTCCTGATCCACGGCATCGACGCGGTGCAACCTGCTCTCTTCTCCGATATGCGTTTCCGAGGAAATCCGTCCAAGACTCTGTCACAACCTATCTGAAATCCCAAAGCGTGAGCTTCTGGCTGCTTAAAAATTTGTCCTCTCCAAACCCTACCCCGTACGCTGGTCGAACATTACCCAACACTGTTGTTTCCATTTTGTTTTCGAATTTGTGGATCCTAACAATTCTCAAATGTTAAACGGAGGGAGCATATGCACCTACACCGTGAGAACCAAGGTTGAGTTGGTTTTCCTGCTTCCAACCTTGAATCTGGAACTAAAAACACCAAATACAACAAAGGAAAAAAGATATCTTTCCTGTGGAAGATGGCTTTTAATAATTGCATTGGTTCTCGACGTCAGAACCCCGAAAACGACCAGTAATTGGAGGTACAACCCAACTCTCAAAAGTAAAAGAAGATGGATGTCCAGATTCCAACCCACCGAGTATGTACTCGTCCATCTCTCCTGTCCAATAAAAGGTGCCTAAAGCGTTTAAGAACATTGACTTGACTTGAGTGACCAATCTTGTCAAAACAATCAGGAGTAAGGCTCAAAACAATCAGGAGTAAGTTCTTGATTAGAGAGTATAATTTTTAGGGGATGCAAATTTTACCAAGTATCACGATGTGTTACTAACACTCTTGGAACCAAAAAGTTCAACTACTAAATCACTTACTTCATTCGGAAAAATCCTATCAAAGACCGTACACAACATGAGTGGCCACTCTTGTCATTGACTTGAGTGAGTTCTTTCCTCTAGGGAATTATTTGACTAAAAGAAAACCAAACAAGTCATACCAGTTTCGATCTCCCACAAGCGTTTAAGAAGCTCATAACTACAAGGAATAGTATATGATCATTTTGTGAACAGTAGATAAGTACTTTTTCAGTAATTATCTAGAATCTTGTTTGTTCTTCTGCTGATGTGAGTGTGTGTTTTGAGTCGTGTTTGGATCGCGGTCGTGGTCGTGTGCTTCCGGACAACTCCTTTTGATGGAAAATGTTTCCTTGGAGTCTCGTCTTTCACTTCCCCAGGAGTTCGGTTCCTGTTGTACCTGCCTCCAACGGTGCTTCTTCGGCAGTGCTTGGCTCGTTTTACACCTGCTTCGTCTTCGTGGAGTTCTCCCTTCACCTCCGTGCTTGGTCCGTTGTTGTTCTCCATCGTCTTTTTTCCCTCTCGTGTTGTTGTTGTTGTTTTTGTTTGGTTTGTATTGCTCTCTTGACGGTTGCTTCCGTCCGCCGTGTTGTACGGCCTCTCGGTTCATCGTTATTTAACGGTGATCGAATCTCTTACCCAGTTTCTCAAAAAAAAAAATAGATGGTTTTTGTTTTTGTTACACTAATTCCAATTTATATTTTGATTTGATTTTCTTATTGTAATTTGTACGAAGAATAAAGTTGTTGGGAATATGATCATTCTGGTATGAATTTCAAACCAGAAAATTTTGGTATTAAAATTTTGGTACGAAATTCTGTTATAAATTTCTAATATGAATTTCTGGTATGAAATTCATACCAAAAAATAAAAATAAAATAATATAATATAATATAACTTAACAAACTTCCCTATATGGCTCAGAAGTTACAGTTGACGCCAACATAAGATATTCTACATCAAGGATCATGTATATTTCTCTTTTTTTTAAAAAAAATAAAAGGAATAACTATTTTTATCTACCATTAAATGAAAGTGGTAAAAATTAAAGCTCCAAATCAAATACAACCCTAAACCTCTACGCCCCTAAATCAACTAATTATTATCAATCATCATAATCATTGGCCAATCATTATCAATCATTACAGGACAACACTTGCTCAAATTTTGGTTTGGCATTTGCGCACTATAAGTAATTCAACAACAAGTTAAAACAATTGTTTAATCATACTAATTAGTAAGTAATCATATTCTATTTGTAATAATAATTAATAATTAACTTGTGTTAATTATCAGTAGTTTTAATTTTTATTAATAGTTAGTATTAATTATTATTAATATTAAGGTTGTTTAGAATTTTAATTAGTATTAATTATGTTTATTTAGTTATTAATTATTATTATTTTTAATTAATAATAATTAGCATTAGTTATTAATAATAATTAAAGTTGTTTAATAGTTTTTTTGCGATCGGAGGAGAATTACTTATTATTGAAATATCGTGACTTTTTAATTAAATAAACATACTTTATATGAATGTTTCAGGTACGGGGCGACCATATTGTACACAAAGGTCTCTAAACATTTGAATTTGTGGTTCGTATGTCTTGTCCATTTCTTCAACGCTTCGGTCGTGAGCCACGTGCCAATATTGAAGAACGGGCGGCATTGGACAATTTGCCGTACATTTCAACAGTACAAAAATTGAAGGAAAATTAGGAGAGAAAAATTAAAGTATCGATAACTCTTGTTATTGTTTTAACTTCATAAGATGTTTAACACTTACCGCAACATAATGGTGATGAATCATGTCTCTGGCGATGAATCCGATTGATCCGGGGGCTGAGGAACCCTTGGGAGGCTTTTGTTTACTCAATGGGAGCATTGTGTGAGAGTGTTCCAATCCAAGAACACAAGAGTGCATTTGTAGATTGTAGCGAACAATGCACCGCATATAGGCATCTCCATCCAGTGTTAAGATGGTGCCACCACTTCTCGGCGGAACCATTTAAGCTTTGCCATCATTTGTTTATGATCGACGCCTTCACGGTCTAGAAATATATCATATCGATTCGGGTGATTACGAAGCTCCTTCATCATACTTCTTCGAACTTGAGGCCATGTATCCTCTCCGCGACCCAATAATACAACAAGTGCTCGGAATCCATTATTTCCGTCGCCTTGAACATCTACTATGCATTCAACATATGGAACCATTAAGTTTTCAAAATTGTTGGACCCGAACTCGTACTTTCCTATGACAACCGGCAGGTAGATAAAGATTGGTGTTTCATTTGCACCCACTTCCTCTACTACATCATTATTTGTTGCTTCCCCCATCGCTTCTTCCTCCTCCTCCTCCTCGACCGTCACCTCCATCACTCTCTTCCTTCCCCTTTCTTCCCTTGCCTTGGCCATGGCTTCACGGGTGTATTCAAAACTCAATCTTCTACGTTCATTTACGCTCTTTTTTGGTCTCCCCTTCGGGTTCGGGTTGTTATCGAGTGCTTCTAGCATTATGGTTTCCGGGTCTCTTAGTGTTCGCCATATTGTGTCAATTTGCATAATCTCGTGATTTATTAACTCACCGGATTAAATGGCTTCTTGGAGATATCTATGGCCATCTCATTCACGTCCACATATCTTTGTTCGCTCGGTTCGTTATCCGCAGCATCGAACCGGTGAATCTGACGCCAAAAGATATCGACATATGTTTCCACGAATGTGCGTCTTTCATGAGCGATAATTGCAACTTCATGAAGACAAGGTATCCCATATGTTGTCCTAGTGTAACAATTTCTACAATATGGATCATAGTCACCGGAGCATACAACGTTGAATAATTCAAGGAGCATTGATATACAGCGATGAGACACCTTGTTCAAATAGAAGTCCAAAGATCGGCAAATTTCGCACTTTATTTTGAATGCGGATCCGCGACTGCTCTAAGGAAGCCATCAATTGGAGAAACTCGTCCCTCAACATCCCGTGGATATGCTCTAGACACGTGTCTAAACGGTTGTTTCGGGAGTCCATTTGACTTTTGAAAACCGAGTGAGCGGACTCAACCCTGTAAATATGTATGTAGGAGTCAAACATAATGATAATAATAATAATAATAATAATAATAAGAATAATAATAGTAATAATAATAATAGTAATAATAATAATAGTAATAGTAATAATAATAATAATAATAATAATAATAATAATAATAATAATAATAATAATAATAATAATAATAATAATAATAATAATAATAATAATAATAATAATAATAATAATAATAATAATAATAATAATAAGAGAAAATTGTCCAAACAGTACCCCATCTTTTAGGTTGACTAAACTTTAGTACCCCAACGTTTAAACTATCAGAACGGTACCTCGCCTGTTGAGTCCGACCAAAGATTGACATATAAATTGTTGTTCACACGTTAAGTAAAAGGGTTAAGATAGTTGCAATGAGGCCTATATGACATACTTATTCAACAAGAAATATAAGGGAAAGTTCTAGGATCAAAGTTGTTGTGTTAACTTAACGTGTGAAAAGTGATCCAGATACTAATCTTTGGTCGGGCTCAATAACTGATGTACCGTTCTGATAGTTTAAATGACGGGGTACTAAAGTTTAGTCAGTCTAAAAGATGGGGTACTGTATGGACAATTATCTCTAATAATAATAATAATAATAATAATAATAATAATAATAATAATAATAATAATAATAATAATAATAATAAGGACTTACCGGCTAGATGCTCGATTTTCAAGGTGCATATGTTGATCATTCATGAAGCTAACAATATTTTCAGCGTGGCACAACCAAGTTCTCGTTAGATATTCCATTAGTCCCCAACGACCCCCCCCCCCCCACACACACACATCATGCATTTTTTGGAGTCGTTCTTCATATGTTTCCCTCAAATGGGATTTGAGCAAGGCATAAAATTGGGCCAAAAACTCACTTTTGACGCTTGCACTATGACTCTTACGATAAGCATTATCTTATATGTTGCGTTCCATGTGCCATATGCACAACATGTGATAGGCCTCTGAAATTGTATATGGAAGTGCCTTCAACAGACCAAGCTCCCAGTCTGTCATTATCACCTTAGGCATTTGATCACCGCACCATCCCCTTACTTGATGCAAATCCTAGTTGTATGTCTCCTCCGTTTCTTTGGAAAGAAATGTAAACCCGACGTGAAAGCTTTTTTGCGTGCATGTTTGGCCTACAATTTCTAGAAGGATTATATCGTACCTACAAGAGTATGTAATTTATTAATATTGTTGTTGTCCGAACACTTTGTCTTGCAAGAACATAAAGTAACCATCACTTACATGTTTGTATTGTAGGTTGTGTCCATGATCATGACACAGAGAAATTTCTTCCATAAAAGCAAGGAAGTTGGGTTGGCAAACGCTATGTCTTGTAGTCTCCCTTGACTTGTCGTTTGCCAACTGTAGACATACTTTCCTACGCTTAACATCTTGAGGAGTACTTGCATAGGGGTCATAACTCCCCCTAACTTGGACCGTTGAAATTTTGTCTGGGCATTGTATACATGTTGCCTCGAAGTTGAATTTTTATCATATCGGGCCATGAGGATCTCAACCGTCGACTTTGGACCGCAACCTGCTAAAGTGAGATCAACTACCTCACTATATTGTTCGGTTCACAATCTGCCTGCATACGCATGACCCTCAAAGTGCTTGTTTAATTTGTGGTTATGGACCCCGTTGTGAACTTTCAGCCTCCAAACGTTCCTCTCAGCCTCATAACAATGCAACATAAATGAACAATTGCTCTTTTTGGACGAACAATCCCGCTTTTTCACTGGTTGGCCGTTATCGTCGAAAAACCTACCCTCTAACTCTCTCTTAGATCCATATTGTTCACACGCTAGGTGAACCATCCCGTACTTCCGCGTCTCCGAGGACTTCCACGATCGAGTAATCGTGAGAATCATGCCTTCAAGTCGAGCCTGACTACGAGCCCAAGCTATCACAAATTCCCTGTCAGGCCACCATTCGTCCGTTGTAAATACATCTGAATAGTCTTCTTCTGGCATCGCAACATCGGGGCCTTCGAAACCCATTGTATATGGGTCAGATCACTACAAAAGGTAAGAGAAATAACAAAATGTGTCAGAATAGTTTATTCACATGCATAATAGTTTCATCATTTAGGATAAGTTAAAAGTTAAATATAAAGTTATAGTTAAAATAACTTAAATAACAATAGAGAAATTTTCATACCGGAACTTCAGGCATGCTAGTGTATTCCATTTGATCTTGAGACCCTTATGTCTTTTTTAACAAGTAAGGTAATATAACTCAAATACATGATAGATCTATTTATAATCTCTTCTAGTATCGAAAATCTTTTAATATCGGAAATCAATTACTCAACCAATTAGTAATGAATACACAAATAGTGAAGGTATAATACCGGAACTTCGGGGAAGTTAAGGTCTATCCCTTGATTTTGCGATTCTCGTTCCTTTTTAACAATAAAAAACAAAAAAAAAAGTGACGAATAGGTAAATAATGAAGGTAAAAATGAATAATTAACAAAATGTAAATAATAAAGACACCAAAGCTGAGATCGCGGGGAAGTTAAGGTCTAATCCTTGTGTTTAAGATCTTCGTTCATTTTTAACATATTTAAAAACAAATAATTAGAGAAAATGTAATTCACGAAGGTAAAAACAAATAATTAACTAATATGTAAATAATGAAAATATTATACCGGGATTGTGAAAAAGTTAAGGTCTATCCCTTAATTTTGAGATCATCGTTCCTTCTTTACATATTTAAAAATAATAATTAATATAATGTCAATAATGAAGGTAAAAATGAATAATTAACAAATAATTAAGGTAAAACGAATAAGTAAAAAATTAATAAAAAATATAACGAATTAATTAATAGAACGAATTATAAATAGTGAAGGTATAATACCGGAACTTCGGGGAAGTTAAGGTCTATCCCTTGATTTTGCGATTCTCGTTCCTTTTTAACAATAAAAAAACAAAAAAAAGTGACGAATAGGTAAATAATGAAGGTAAAAATGAATAATTAACAAAATGTAAATAATAAAGGCACCGAAGCTGGGATCGCGGGAAAGTTAAGGTCTATTCCTTGTGTTTGAGATCTTCGTTCATTTTTAACATATTTAAAAATAAATAATTAGAGAAAATGTAATTCACGAAGGTAAACATAAATAATGAGTTAAAAGGGTAAGTAGGCCATTTATGTATTAATGTGTATTAAATAGGCCATTTTGCAATAATGTAGATAAAGTAGGCCCCAATTAATTTTCTAATAAAGATTAATTCCTAACTAAATGCATACCCCTGATGGAAATTAAAAAAGTTGATGTGGCAGTTTTAATTAAATAAGGTTATTTATTGTGGTCCCCTACAAATTAGGAAGTTGTTAGGAAAGGAAATATACATTCCTTTAAACGTGATACAAGAATTAGGAATTTGTTAAACGTGGTCCCCTACATATATTTCTTCTATATATCAATTTTTTAAATAAAAATATAATGTGGCAATTTTTTAAATAAATATGGTTATTTAATGTGGTCCCCTACAAATTAGGATATTGTTAGGATATCAAATATACTTTCCTTATAAAAGTGGTCCCCTACAAATTAGGATGTTGTTAGGATATCAAATATACTTTCCTTGTAAACGTGATCCCCTACATAAATTTAACAACTACATAATATTAGCAGATACATAAATTATGTATCTCAGTAATGATGAAGGTGACGAACATAATTTATGTATCTGCTAATATTATGTAGTTGTTAAATTTATGTGTCAGTAATGACGAAGGTGACGAACATAATTTATGTATCTGCTAAATATTATGTAGTTGTTAAATTTATGTGGCGTTGATTTTTATGTGCTGAGTGTCAGTAATGATGAAGGTGACGAACATAATTTATGTATCTGCTAATATTATGTAGTTGTTAAATTTATGTGTCAGTAATGACGAAGGTGACGAACACAATTTATGTATCTGCTAATATTATGTAGTTGTTAAATTTATGTGGCGTTGATTTTTATGTATCTGCTTAAAATTATGTACATCATCTTCCATCACTGTTGATTCGAATACATAAATTTCACAGAAATGGATAATTTCAAAATTAAGGCCATGTAGTTACAGATCAACAATGGCGGTTTTGAGTATGGATTTTAGGGAAAACGTTCATCAACTGTTTTCGATTTGAACAAAAATCGAAGCCATTAAAATGGTATATTGTTGAGAGAATTTGGAATACTTACAACGATTGATTGTCGTTAAACAAAGAATAGATCAGCGAAGATGTTGAAGAATGTCAAAGTTGAAGATTTGAAGATGGAGGTTGCAGTTGCAGAATCGCACGATACTATGGAGCTGTAGAATGACGCTTCCTTTTTGGATGAAATGAATAGGAGAGAAGAAGGAACGCCAGATCCGTATCACACAATTGCCTTTTTTTAAATTTAATTATCTTTAAATTTTAGGCAGTTATTATGCTACATTACTAATTTGCCCTTAACTAACTACCTTATTAACCATGCTTTATAATTTCTTTTAGCTTTATTTTTTGGAAGAAAAATAGAGGGGCCAATTTTGTATCATGGATACAAAAAAGGCCCTTCTACACCAATTTTCTCCATAAATAATTAACTAATATGCAAATAATGAAAATATTATACCGGGATTGTGGAAAAGTTAAGGTCTATCCCTTGATTTTGAGATCATCGTTCCTTTTTTACATATTTAAAAATAATAATTAATATATATGTCAATAATGAAGGTAAAAACGAATAATTAACAAATAATTAAGGTAAAACGAATAAGTAAAAAATTAATAAAAAATATAACGAATTAATTAAATGAAAACAATTTGGTTTACTAGGTTTTTTCTAATTTTGTGTTTAGTAAATGTACCCCTTGAGAGAAGAGTGTGTAGAGTGTGAGAATAAATACAAAAGGTTGGGGTATATTTACTTAATCAAAACATTAAAAAGCCTAGTTACTGCTCTACTTTCTCAAAAAAGCCTAGTTACCAAAATTGCCCTTAATTAATAGAACGAATTATAAAAAATAAAAAAAACCGGAATTTCAGGCATGTTAAGGTCGATCATTTGATGTCGAGAGCTCCGTCGCCTACTTCCCCTACTTCCTCTACTTCCGAATAATGAGTGTAACCACGACATTATTTTGTTACTTTATAAAAGTACAAAGTTTGAAGGCTGTAAAATTTTATAACAATAATTTAATGGTTAAGAAGATATGATATTTGTGAGGAAAAGACGAGTATACAATATTTAAAGGGAAGACGAATATATATATACACACACGAGTAAGGAGGTAAAGAACAAATTTTCCGAAACAAAGTACTGATTTTGCGGGATTCCTGGAAAAAACAGAGATGTCTTATCGGAAGGGAGAGCACACGCCAGCTGAAGACCAGCCCGGGATCCCCGCTTCGCCGTGGAATGTGGACTGTAGTGGGTCAACAGTAGGCAACAGTGGTAGGTTTCAGTGAAGCCTAGCCTTCTCTGAGTCGCTTCTGCCATTCGTTAACAGGAGGCAGTGCAACAGTGTGGCAGTGTGCCCCAACTTTCCCTGTTACAAAAAAAAAAGGCCTATTTAGCCAAATTCTTTCATTAAAATTCCACCACCAAAAACATCTCAGAGCAATGAAGAGCACAATCACTGTTGTTATTATTGGGGCTTGCACAACATTTCATTGAAATTATACAATAGACTTCTAATCATATTAATAAAAAGAGAAAGATTGTTCTTTTTCTTATCCGTCCATTTGACGTTTTACACAATCTCTTGATACAATATGTTTGAAATTAATAAAAAGAGAAAGATTGTTCTTTTTCTTATCCGTCCATTTGACGTTTTACACAATCTCTTGATACAATATGTTTGAATAGCCTGATAAATCCAAATCTGCTATTATCTTTGGTTAATAAGTTAAGTATTTACTAGGTTTACCCAACTTTCTTACAATTAACACTATTCGTAATCGAATAGATTGGTTTCGTGAATTTCATTACCACCACCAACTAAATTTGTTGACGGACAGGTTAGTATATATCAAGGAATAGAAGAATAGAAGAATAGTTAGGGCTAGTTTGATATGACTGTAGGAATGAGGTTGGAATTAGGAATCGGAATGAAATAAGGAATTGAAATAAGTTTTTGATACTTGATGTTTGGTATGAGGTTGGAATTGAAATGAGTTTGGTATGATGTTGGAATCAAAATTTATTTCATTTTGATGAACCAATTTTCCACAAATCGAAATTTCTTTCATCAAAATCGAAATTTCTTTCGTTTTGATGAATCAATGTTCTCTCCTACCTTCATGTTTCATCCAGTGGGCCATAACCTCTGCTATATAAAATCAATGTTCTCTCCTACCTTCATGTTTCATCCAGTGGGTCATAACCTCTGCTATATAAAGGAAAACAACGTAAAGAGTCCTTCCTCGATCACACTAAAGAACAAAAAAGTAAGTAGTGAGGACTTAACACAGCTTCATAAGTTAAGATTCATCATATCGATTAACATCCGCCCTAATGAAAAATAGGCATATATAGAACTTCAACCTTGTCAATTTCTACAATCTTTTAAGTCTTTCACAATGTAGGACTAGCGAACCATTGAGGAGGAGGACAAAATAGGCATATATAGAACTTCAACCTTGCCAATTTCTACAATCTTTCGAGTCTTTCAAAATGTAGGACTAGCGAACCAGTGAGACGTAGTGTCCTCACTGGGTGAGCAACTTTGAATCACATGCCACTATCTTCACTCGACCAATGCTTTCCTGGGACTCCTCGCTTTTTAACAAAGCATCTTGTAAAATGAAGGTCCAAACATTATCGCAGAATCTGTAGGTGTGCAAATGCCCCTGCATAATTTGACAGGAATCCAGAACGAAATTTACTCCACGGAACTGACAGTAGGACATAAAGATCATATAAAGCAGCTAAGAGGTGCCAAGGAGTAGGATAGTGTCATCAACCTCAAGTTATAGAGTTCTTATAAATAGTGAGGACAATAGCTAGGTTTGAGAATGATAACAATGCCCAAGTTCTGGTTGCAGTAAATCTCTCTTTGGATACTAAATGATTTTTCAATTTTGCTTAAAACTATCTAGGACATAAGCCAAGTATGAAACTAGGTCAGGATTTTGGTGTAGTGATGAGGTTTGACCCATCAACCATAAGGCAATTAAAAAAATACCAAACATACATCTATAACTAAGCGGAATTAAGGAGTTTGGTGTAGTAATGAAGGGGATTATGAAATGAATATTTTGAGGGAATCATGGTTTTTTTTTTTCAACCTTCCTCAAATAGAATGTGGGCACGAAAAAAATTTTCATCTTCAACCTAATGCCAACGGAACGGACCCTTTAGTGTGTTTAGCAGTGTCAAGTGAAGAAGTTGCCTGAAGTGCAAAAAGGCAACAGGGTGCCTATCACTTAAGCGAAATACACTCTACAAGTAGCCACACTTCCACAACTTCTTGGTCTCTAAAGCACTTAACAAGTGTAGAATCATAGAATAGTAACAAACTAACAATTATGACACAAATAAATACATAAATGCATAATGTGGATGCATATAACCAAATAACAATGACATATTAGGTTGGCTGTTAGCCAAGAAACAACATGACGCATACAGATAAGCAATAAAACACTAAGAGAATCTAGACTAGAGAAATCCTAAAGATAAAAACAAAATAAGTCGGATTATGTTTGGATCATGTGAAAGGCAAATATTAGGTTAAATTAAATTTGCTAACTTACAAAACTCAATTTGAGGTAACTTCATAATTCTATCCTGGATAACATCATCACCATTTTCATCATGTAACTCCACATTAATCCTCTTAATTCATAAGCAATATGTGGCTCCAAGCCTAAATAGATCTGCCACATCACATCCAATGCTTCTCTAAAACTAGGACACTTTGCGGCTCGGAAAGGAATACCAACTTCATAAAACCAGCTAGCTATCTTTCGAACAGCCAGGCTCCTTAACTTCTTTTTGGTTAGCTCGTTATTGGCTGTTTGTTTGATGTCTGCTTCTTTTTTTTTTATAATTTGAAAAAAAACCACCAGACCGTTTAATGAAGAAATCTCACGTAAGTCTAACTCGAGGTTCTCTTTTCGAGTAATGGTTTGTCATTTCTTCTCCCACATAATCTTCACTAAATCCATTAGCATCCAGAGAAAGTGAGCAGTAGGCAGTAACCGTCTTTTCATTATACCAGTATATTAATCTCTATAAACAACAATATAAGCCTTTATTTAGCCTTTAAAACTTTGACAAAGAAAATAATTCATTTTAGATTTTCTAGATGGCAAGTTCCAAGAAATTCTTATTTAATTCTAATATATGTGGCTTTTCTTATTTCAATCATTGGACGTGAAAAGCGATGGAAATTAGTTCATGTAAAATTTATGAAAATTCAGTATAAAAAAATTAGACTTCTTAATTAAAATTTCATAAAAAAACCCGTGTCAAATGCTTATATTCCGGATCGAGCACCACTCCCGTTATTTTTTCACAAAAATTAAAAATCTGGTCCTAAAGCTCATATAAAGCGACCTTATGGTTGCTCCTCGCTTAAAGTGAGAAGTGTGTGGCCTGCGCACCAGCGAATTTTTTTCCTCGTACAGTAGTGTCAATGAATGTTATGTTACAATACAAGTCAGTGATAACTTCAACTCTATGATGAAAAGGAAGTGCTTGATAAAATTGAAAGAATTGGGTGAAGTAAGCTCTTTTTTTATGGGCTTTTGTTTTGTAGACTCATTTAATTTAGACCACTCTAATTGACTTACCACTATTACTCAATTAAGGATATATTTACTTAATGAGTTAGCCATTATAAATTTAAGAAAAAGTAAAACAACTACTTCGTCACATAAATAACCCACCCAAAATCGAAATTTCTTTCATTTTGATGAACCAATGTTCTACAAACCTGACAATAAAAAGGAGCTAAATCATAAAATAGTGTGGACGTGTTCAGTTATTCACAAGAGGAAGGAAACAAATCACGATGCAAGAATGATAACAACTAGAAACCAGTCTTTAAAGCAAATCACAGACCGTGGCTAAATTTCATAAACAACCAACAGGGTAGAACCGTACCTTGAGGCTAACCTTACTCTTGACTTGACTCTCAAGTGCTTCGGTCATAGACTTCAGAAAGCAAAGACAATCATTAAACACGCTATAAACTCTAAATCTCCTGCCCGTAGAAATATAAAATGAGTTCCATTCTTGCCTGATCAAATTGAACAAGGACTTGAATGGCAACCTCAGGACTGAGCGTACCACTTTGAACCATATCATCCAACGTCTCAGTTAGGCACATTCCAATTGTTGATCTACGGTACAGCTCAAAAGTTGCCATCCTCGGTCCTCTGATAAAGTATCTAATCTCAATATCACATTAATGAAACAATTTTTTATAAACCTAGATCTTAAATTAATAAGTCCAACAAAGAAACCCTAGATTATGCCCAAGGTAGAGCTAGCCAGCTCACAAATCCTGTTTATCAAATGCTAGTTTTATGCACAAATTGAAATATTCCATAGTGGCAAACAGCAAAAATCATACCCACATTTAAGACCGAAGAAGGCATCAAAACTATCAAATTACTAAACATACATTAAATTGAAAACAAAGAAGAAGATAAGGGATCGAGAGATACAATTTTGGTACTTGGTTTCACAGCTAAATGTCGCTCTACTCCTCTGCTCCTCCCCTGACTGATACAAAAAAAATTTCAAGCGGAGATGTTAGGTATTTATTAAATACATAAGAAAGCAGACGCCATGGATAAAGGTAAAGCTTTGCTCTAGGTTCGAAATAAGGACAAATATACCAAGCTGTTAACAATTCATTAGGTCTCCATGAAGGATTCATTTTAAAGGCGCATTCAGGTCAGATTAGAGTCCAACAAGGCAACAATACTCTTAGATAACTTTATTATCACTTTAAGAAAGCGGACGGCATCGATAAAGGCAAAGCATTGCAAGCAATGCTTTTAACAAATGTCAAAGGAAAATCGAACTAGAGCAATCAGACAAGATAATATGAGATCTGGACAATAACTGTAGTGCTATAAGGGCAACCACTGAGGTCTTTGCATAAATTGATTCACTGTGACTGAGCACAAGTCTATGCCTGATAGCCAACTTTTAGGAAACACGTTCTTATCCCTCTAGTTTTCAATTTTGCAATTATCTTCTTAATTTGTTAAAATAACACACTTATGCTGTTAATTATCAAGCTATCATCCCATAGAATGGGCAATAATCGGCCATCAAGAAAGCAAAAGATGGAGTTGAGTCTGCAAGGAGAAGAAAAGGTTGCTCGAAGAATATGGAGTTTGATGACCATTACCTGAGTTGCTTCGAAGTCGAGTCTGCAATCGGGGTTGAATCTGCAAACGGAGAAGATCGCAGGCTGCAAGAAGAAGATCGAAGGCTGCAAGGAGAGGATCGTAGGCTGCAAGGAGAAGAGGCTGCCCTTCCTGCTCGGAGAAGTCGCAGTCAGTTGCTCGGAGAAGAGGCTGAAGATGAAATCGCAGTCTGCTGCTCTAGCGGCAGCTATCACTAATTCACAACCTTGAAATGAGAAACCCTCACAATCAGGACATTTTGGACATCCGGTTATTCGGACGCGTCTCCCGCAGGATTGCTATTCGACCATGCACACCTACTAAACTTTTTCTGACACGTCAGCAACATTCCTGCCAGGTCAGCTTAATAGCCCCATCTCAGCTTTTCACTTATTTTCACTCACAACAGGTAGTCTTGGAGCTACTAATTTTTCACTTTTCACTTTTTTATTTATTTTTAATAAATTGATAAATTGTATATTTATATATTATTTATTATTAAAAAATATTACTAATATTATTATAAATAAACATTAGCCATAAATTTTAAAATGTAAATATATTTTAAACTTACTAAATCAAAATTTTAAATAACAAACAATTTAATAAAAAACGTAATTTAAATAACAACCAACATATCAAATATTTTTTAAATAACAAACAACTTAATAAAAAAGAAACACAATTTAAATAAAAACCAACATAACAAAAAATACATACTAAAATAAACAACAAGAACATAAAAACGTAATTTAAACAACAAACAACTTAATAAAAAAATAAAACTACAAATGTTTAGTGATTATCACCGGAATTGCCAAATTTTTGCCATATATGCTCAAGTAAGTCCGCTTTTAGTTGGTGATGCGTACTCGTGTCGCGGAGTGCACTCCTATTTTGTATAAACTGGGCCATTTCAAATGGAAGATCCGAGGCAATTGGCTCATTAACAACAACTTGATCGAACTGGGACGGATCATAGTAGAGTTGATAGGTGTCACGTTCATCTTCAACGATCATATTGTGCAAAATGATGCATGTCCTCATTATTTTTCCGATCAAATTAATGTCCCAAGCAAGAGCAGGATGACGTATAATAGCAAAACGAGCTTGCAAAACACCGAAAGCTCGCTCCACGTCTTTACGGCATGACTCTTGCCGTTGGGAAAACAATGTATCTTTCGCACCAAATGGGTGTCGAATTGACGGGACAAATGCAGCCCATGCTGGATAAATGCCATCGGCGAGGTAATACGTCATGTTGTAATGATTACCATTTACAACAAAATCTGCTGTGGGTGCTCGACCATGCAACACATCATCAAACACAGGAGAACGGTCAAGTACGTTAATATCATTACACGTACCTGGAGTTCCAAAAAATGCATGTCATATCCACAAATCGTAAGATGCAACAGCTTCTAGCACGACAGTTGGCTTTTTATCACCCCTGGCATATTGACCTTGCCAAGCCGTTGGGCAGTTTTTCCATTTCCAATGCATGCAGTCTATACTACCGATCATTCCAGGCCAACCTCGTTGCTCTCCTACATATAGTAGGCGTTGCATGTCTATAGCATTTGGCCTGCGTAAGTACTCGTCCCCAAACAAGGTTATAATTCCATCAACAAAGTGGGTTAAACAAGATCTTGCCGTGGACGCTCCAATGCGAACATAATCATCAACAGCATCGGCACCCACTCCATATGCTAGCATGCGTATGGCGGCGGTGCATTTTTGCAACGGGCTTAGGCCTAGCCTACCAGTCGCATCCGGAAGTTGGCGAAAAAATGGAAAAGATTGGGACAAAACATTGACAACGCGAAGAAATACGTGTCGCCTCATTCGAAATCTTTGTCGAAACAACCTATCGTTGTAGGTCGGCGTCGAAGAGAAATAATCCTCGAACAATCGAGCATGCCCGCTTTCACGATCTCTCTCTATATATGTCCGTCTTCGACGTTGTCGTGAACTTCCAGCAATTTCTTGGACCAACATCTCTCTTAGCTCATCAATTTTTTCATTGATGTCCATATTGCTTTCAGAATTTTGAGAAGATTGCGATGAAAGGACGAGGTCTTCTGATGAACATGTAGAGGAGTTGGGTGAAGAAGGAAAATTGAAATTCAAAGGTGTTTGAGACATTGTGAAGTTAGAGAAATGAAAGTGGATAGGAGTTGTAGATATGTGAAGCTCACATAGGTTTTTATAAAAAAAATTATTGGGTTATCACTTAATGTGTATAATAAATCCGTGAATGAGTTGTCAATTCACACTCGATTATTGTGTTTTTCAGATTCGAAATTCAAATCAATGTCAGATGTCATTTATTGTGTATAATAAATTCGTGACTGAGTTGTCAATTCACACTCGATTATTGTGTTTTTCAAATTCGAAATTCAAATCAATGTCAGATATCATTTATTGTGTATAATAAATCCGTGAATGAGTTGTCAATTCACACTTGATTATTGTGTTTTTCAGATTCGAAATTCAAATCAATGTCAGATGTCATTTATTGTGTATAATAAATTCGTGACTGAGTTGTCAATTCACACTCGATTATTGTGTTTTTCAGATTCGAAATTCAAATCAATGTCAGATGTCATTTATTGTGCATAATAAATTCGTGACTGAGTTGTCAATTCACACTCGATTATTGTGTTTTTCAGATTCGAAATTCAAATCAATGTTAGATATCATTTATTGTGTATAATAAATCTGTGACCGAGTTGTCAATTCAAACTTGATTATTGTGTTTTTCAGACCCGTGATTGAATTGTCAATTCATGGCTCGGTTATTGTGTAAATGAGACATATAACTCATTTATACCTTCTATAAAAGGGTTTAAAGAGCACAAGACCACCACACCAACACTTCATCTTCTACTCTCATCTCATTCAACTAACACAACTTCTCTCTTTCTCTATTATTCACTTACAATGGATGAAAACGGAAATCCCATTCCAAACCCTTTCTTTTTCCCTCCAAACTTTAGCCAAGGTGTAGGAACACAAGATCCGAATCAAACTCAAAATCCACAATTCATGAATTATCCGCAGTACCCTCAAACTCAAAACCCACAATTCATGAATTATCCTCGTTACCCTCAACCACAAAACCCACAATTCATGAGTTATACGCAATACCCCCAAACTCAAAACTCGCAATTCATGA
The DNA here is from genome assembly GCA_033239045.1 of Fagopyrum esculentum. Lineage (NCBI taxonomy): Eukaryota > Viridiplantae > Streptophyta > Magnoliopsida > Caryophyllales > Polygonaceae > Fagopyrum > Fagopyrum esculentum. Next base: position 24,922,887 of record BSUD01000006.1, on the reverse strand, counting down.
GTTATATGCAATACCCCAAACTCAAAACCCTACTGAAGGCTTGATCCCAACGTCTCCACCTATTACCATCCCGCCTTTTGGGACTCATGAACCGACAGTTGATCTAGACAATGATGATGAAGAAGAAGTTCAAGTGACAACCGAGGAAGTTGCTAGAAGGTTGCGTTGGGGGGGAGTCGAAGACAATTTGCTCGTTAGTGGATGGATGAACACGAGCAAAGATGCAATCCAAAGAACCAATCAAAGTACCAACACTTTTTGGAATCGAATTTCTCAATATTACAACGAAAGAAGGGGAGATTTAGCATCTCGCTCATGGAAACAATGTAAGAACCGCTTCCAAAAGTTTAATACACTTTCTTCTAGATTTACAGGTGTATATGCTACATCAGAAAGGGGGAGAGTAAGTGGAGAAAGCCCTGACAATATCCTTGCAAGGGCTCATATTTTGTATCAAGATCAATATAAATCAAAATTCAATCATGAAAACATTTGGCGCATGCTCAAAAGTCTCCCAAAATGGCAAAGTAGCATTCAATCGACATCATCAAAACAAGGGGATGGCTCGAAGAGGGCAAAGGTAAATGAATCTGGATCATACACATCAAGCCCCAATGTTGGAACTCCCTCAAGTGAAGGCGGAACCCCAGATAGCTCATTCGTCCGTCCTTTAGGACGAAATAGTTCGAAGAGGGCAGAAAGAGACCGGTAAGTACAACACCATCCTCTGATTATTCAGAACAAATTAAAATTTTGGACAATTTGAAGAGTAGAGAGCTTGAGGTCCGCCTTCAAGAATTGGAAATAAAGAAGGAAAAATTAAAGATGATTGCTATTTCCGAAGCTAGGAAGGACATAATAGAACAGAGGAAGGCCAAAGAGTTTGAGTACAAAAGGAAGTTAACCATTCTTAATAGTTTGAGGGAGATGCAAGATTCCCTGTCTCCCGAACAAGAGAAGATGAAGAATGACTTGATCAGAGAACTCGGTATTTGAGTTTATGTTTAAGTTTGGGGTCCTTTTAGAGTTCGTAATGTATGTTTACATTTATCATTTGTGTTTTATTTCAATCTTATGTTATAAGTTAAGTGTATGTTTAAATTAATGTATAATTAGTTGTTTTCTTTTTTAAATTGGAATTTTATTTGTAAGTTAATGTCTCGGTCATTTTATGTCTAACATCTATTTTAAATTGTGTTTTTTTATTATAAAAAATTCAAATACATATATAAATTAAATAAATATCATATTAGATTGATATGAATAAAGTCTTATGCATAAAATAAAATTTAAAACGTTAAAATTTTACTACGTAAAACTCTATATACGTTACAAGAAGTCAAATTTTTTTTTTTATCGAAACATATGCAAAATGGGTGTCATTGGATAGATAAAATTAAATCTTACTCAAAAATAATTTTTTTTTATAGTTAATATTTAAACGGGAAAAGGGGTTTTAAATTTAATTTAAAACCCCCTGCCACGTGGCGCGCTGTCACTGGCCATATTTTGGCCACTGAGGGCGCGCCACATGGCGCGCCTCTTCCCTAAAGAGAGCCAAAACGACGTCGTTTTGGCCCAGTTTGGCCAAAACGACGTCGTTTTACAAAGAAAAAAAAATGAAAAACGAATAATGGTCGACGCCAATATTGGCGTCGACCCCCGGGGCTACTAAGCTTCTTCCAGTGCCATGTCATCATTTTGATGACATGGAGGGGCTTTAGTAGCCCCCCGACCCTCCATTGTGGAGGGTCTTCGTATCATTCTAAATGTACTCTATGCCTACGCGTCTTGTACGGCTTCTTGTACGGCTTCTTGTACGCGTATTAGTAATTGGGCAGTTTAAAAAAAAAAAAGGAAGCGACTACGCTTACGAGAAGTGTAGGCGTAGTTGCTTTTCGATTCAAAAAAAGAGGTGTTAGCATGAAATATTGTGATATTTTAGGCACGTTTTCTAAATGTATTTGATCCAATTTGATAGTCATTGATTGAGCATTGATGCATTTGTGAGCTAGTTTGCCTATATTGTCGATATGGAGATCTACACAAGCTTTATGTTGATTATAGGTAGTTGAGAGCTATTTCCGAACGGAATTGAGCAAGGATGAAGTTGATTGAGCATATCCATGGATTGAGGACATTCCTAGGAGCTAAGGGAGTGCCAACTTGAAGAATGCACGAGACTAAGGGAGAATCACGTTCTAGCCCTAAATCACGCTCTAAAATACGGCCGTACTACTTTCCACGTTCAAGTCCACGGCCGTGGAACCATGGCAAGGGAAGCGTGGTTCATTCCAGTAACTTCTACGGCCGTGGAGAAGATGGTTCAAACCGTGTTGATTTCCACGCTCTAAATTACGTCCGTGGAACCCTTCCACGACCGTGATCTTGGCGATCTTTTTCGCCACACTTTAAGCCACAATCTCCTACGCAATTGGGCCGGGCCGATATTTTATCTTACACTATAAAAGGACGGACGAAGAGAGATTTCGTCACCTCTGCTTAGACGCATCTTTGCTTGCGCTTGGAATTGCCCTAATTTCGCATTTGGCGGAAGTTGTGTTTGAGAGATTTTGGCGTATTGCTATTGTGATTTCCGGATTGATGGAAGATCGAAGATTCGGAAGATTGTTCGTAAGAAGATTTCGCTTCTTACTTAGGTTCGATTTAGAAGACGGATTAACATCCCGTTCTTCCTTCTTATCTAAGATTGTGATTGTTTATGCTATTCCAAATATAGTGACGATTATTGTTCTTGATTGTGACTTTGAGACTGATTTGAAAGTTATTGAAGGTTTTCGGAAGTTTTCATCTTTCAATCTTTTATACCTTGAATTTGATATCAATATGACTATTGTTGGCTAAAACCCTTTAGCAATTCTAAGGTGAAGGGTTGATAGTTGTGGTTTAGATGATGATAGATCGATCGTAAACAGATTGGACCCTGAGAGTTAGAGAGAATCGCCGACAACCTTAAACCACGGTCTGTTTTTGAGCTTCCACGGCCGTGGAACTCAAGAACTACCCGTAATTTTTGTGTTAGTTACGAACCTGCTTTTACTTTAATCCAAATTTAAAGATTTGCTTTAACTTAGTCTTGGCTTGCCTTTTCTAGGTGGTAGTGAAGCCTCAACAACCTCTACCTCGATTGTGAGTGTCACAACCTTAATCGGTTAAGTTAGTCTTGATCCTTGGATTATAAGTTTGGGTATTTGACGTTAATTCTTACCTATAGAACCTTTCTATATTGAAGCCTCAACAACCTTTATAGAGAGTGTCTTGTAGGTGAGTCATATAAGGTTTTTAATACTTCACCGTACGATTACCTTACATTAGCATACCTTTGCATATCTTAACTCTGTCCTTATATCATTAGTATATCTTGAATCGATTGCCACAACTGGATTCCTGGATCTTTAGGATTGTTGTTTTCCCAATATTTGCAAAGCTTCTTACATTTACTCGCTAGATAATCTACAATTGAATTTGTTCCCCCCAAATCCCTGTGTTCGATACTCTGGAATTCTTGCTTAACTATATCGATCCGTACACTGCGGGTTCGCTTGCTTGATTCTAGTTTTATAAATTTAAAGCTTATTTGCACGCACGCTAAGTGGCAAACAAGTTTTTGGCGCCGTTGCCGGGGATTTGGTTTAGGCCGAATTCGGTTGCCGGTTGTCAAGCTTGGGAGCTTGCTCTCGTTATTTGATATTTCTTTGAGTGCATGCGCAGGTCTAGGAACACCGAGGACCTCTTACCTCTTGATCAAGAGCTTGAGAGGACTTTAAGGCAAAAGCGTAAGGAAAAGAAAATGGCTGAAGAACGTGATCTTCAATCGGAGCTAACGGAGAAAGAAGCTCAACTTCAATGGAATGAGAAGATTCGCCGAGACGAAATGGATCGTCATCAATCTCAAGTTGACGATCTAAAAGATATGATGTTCCAGATGAGGATAGAACTAAGCAATCTTAAGAATAAAAAGAGCAAGAAATCCTCAAGGAGATCCGTAAGGTCGAATAGAGGCCATTCATCCGCTGAAGATAGCGACTCTTCCATGCCACCATTAGAAGAGATTGATCCAAGGATCAATGCGAATCCATTCGCTCCACGGACAACCGCAAATCGACGCGTTCCACCTAGGAATGTAAGGCTGAACCGTGTAGATGAAGAGCCAAGAACTCTTGGCCAAAGGATGGATCCAACGCAGCAACCACGCCGTTTAGGTGTGAACTTTGATGCTGATGATGTACAAGGGTTTAGCTTCAACCCTCAAGTTATTACTCTTGTTCGCCAAAATCAATTTGGCGGGACAAGCGCTGAATCTCCACACCAACACTTGCAAAACTTCGAGTGTATGATGGAGACTATGAGGCCGAAAAATGCAACTACCAACAACTATAAGCTCAAGCCTTTCTTCTTCTCCTTGAAGGGGAAAGCATTGTCTTGGTATCAAGCTCTTCCAAGTGGAAAGCTTGAGACATGGGAGGATCTTTCCGCGGAGTTCCTCACTAAGTTCTTTCCGCCATCCAAAACGGCGGAACTAAGAGGTAAGATTAATGCATTTTCCATGAGATCTAACGAAAGTTTTTTTCAATCTTGGGAAAGGTTTCAGGATTTGCTATTGGATTGCCCTCATCATGGCATATCCAAGCTTGCATTGCTAGAGATATACTACAAGGGGTTGGATGTGGAGACACAATTCAAGCTCCAATCCCTCTCATGTGGCACATTCATGGACATGAGGGAAGATGACGCTTGGGACTTCATTGAGAAGCAAGCAAGAGTCATAGAGAAGTATTCCCACCGGAAAGTTGAGGGCAATCGTGTAGAGCAAGGAGCAAAGCTCACCCATGAGGCTCAAAGTCAAATCTTTTCTCTCAACAATGAGATTAAAGAGTTAAAGGAAGCTATCAAGACCAACTTCCCAAAGCAACAAGGAAAGGATGTTGGCTACTTAGGCAACAACAACAATGGTGGAGAGAATACAAACCGCAACAACAATAATAACCGGAACAACAACCGGAATAATTGGAATGGCAACAACAACAACCGGAACAACAATTGGAACAACAATAGGGGTTCAAACAACAACAATTGGCGCTCCAATCAACAAAACTCCGGTAACTCTTATCCTTCCAATTCAAATTCACTAACTCCACCTTCCTCTTCCTCTGCTCCTTTGAAAAGCTAGGGGCAAACATCTAATGGAGGAAACACTTCGGGGAAGGAGAAGCCCGATCCCATGTTGGAAACGATCTTGGGAAAGCTTCAAGGGTTGGAGAACCGCATCATTAAGGTTGATGATCAAATTTCTAAGGTTGATAAAGCCCAAAAGGTTTTAGAAAACCAAATGTTCAGCCAAGCGGAGGAAGTTCCTAGGAATCAAGGGAAACTTCCAGGAAAGACGGAGGACAACCCTAAGGGAAGGGTGATGACAATCACAACTAGGAGCGGAGTGACTACCACCGATCCGCAGCCTAAGTTTGTTGAAGTCCCCGTTGAGAAAGACAAAGAGAAGGGGAAGGAGAAGGAAGATGTCTACGTTCCTCCTCCAGCTTACAAACCTCCCCTACCATTCCCTCAATCTAGAGCGAGAGCGCGTCTAGATAAACAATTTGGTAAGTTTATAGAACTCATGAGCAAGCTGCATATTAATATACCTTTCATTGATGCTATTGTAGGTATGCCGGCTTATGGCAAGTTCTTGAAGGAAATCCTCTCTAATAAGAGAAAGCTAGAGGATTTCGGAGAGGTTAAGATGAGTTCGGATTCTTCGGATCTCATCAAGACCATGAAGGAGAAAATGCCCCCAAAGCTAAAGGATCCGGGGTCGTTTTGCATTCCCATAGGAGTGGGGGATGTCACATATGATGCTTTATGTGACTTGGGAGCAAGTGTGAGCATCATACCACTTGCATTATGTAGGAAGATCGGTTTAGGCGACCCTAAACCGGTGAAGATGACGTTGTACATGGCGGATCGATCCATCACTCGCCCCGTCGGTATTGTAGAAGACGTCCCGGTCAAGCTAGGTAAATTCTTTGTTCCCATTGATTTTGTTGTGCTTGACATTCCTGCAGATAGTCCGGTCCCGATCATACTCGGAAGACCGTTTCTTGCAACTTCCGGCTGCATAGTCGATTGCAAGAATGCTAGGCTCGCCTTTGACATAGGAGAGGAGAAGGTAGAGTTTGTCCTTTCCACTCTAGTGAAAGAGCCAATCTTTGATGAGGATATATTCAATATCCAAGATGAAGAGGGGTTGCTAGAGAGGAGGTAAGTGCTATTCTCTTCAAAGATCCTTTACAAAAGGTCATTACTATGAGTCTAACGAATGTAGGGGAAGAAGAGGAGTGCAATGAGGCAAGTGAAGCCTTAGAAGCACAAGAAGAAGTGGGTGAAGTGGAATTTGAGATGCTCCACGACGAAGCAGAAAACGTGAGAATCCACGGCCATACACTATATTCCACGGCCGTGGATTTCACAAACCAAACAGTGTCTCACTCCAGAGGGTTACACGGCCGTGGAGGAGACAGAGCAACCGTATTTCCCTTCCACGCCCTAAATCACGGCCGTGGAGGATGCAGGGAAACCGTGATTCTTGCCGTGGAAGAGGGTGATCGTGCCTCTTCTTCAACTTCTCTTGATTCTTCTCCTACACCTTCTACTTCCTTAGACACTTCTAAGGAAACATCGGAAGTTCCACAAGAGCCATTGGAAGCTCCGAAAGCAATGGAACTAAAGCCACTTCCTACTCATCTAAGGTACGCTTTTCTAGGATCTAATTCTACCTTTCCGGTTATTGTTAGTTCCGATCTAAGCATAGATGAACATAATGAGCTCATGGTTGTCCTTAGGAAACATAGAAAAGCTTTAGGATATACTATTGAGGACTTAGTAGGAATCAAACCTTCCCTATGCATGCATAAAATATTAATGGAAGAGGACTTTAGGACTTCAAGACAACCTCAAAGGCGGTTAAATCCGACCATGAAGGAGGTTTTCAAGAAGGAAATTCTTAAACTTTTTGATGCAGGTATCATCTATCCTATCTCCGATAGTAAGTGGGTGAGTCCGGTTCAAGTAGTTCTGAAGAAGGGAGGAATGACGGTCATCACCAACAAGAACAACAAACTCATTCCTACCCGAACCATAACGGGATGGCGGATGTGCATAGACTACCGCAAGCTCAACAATGCGACGAGGAAGAATCACTTCCCATTGCCATTCATTGATCAAATGCTTGAAAGGTTAGCGCAACATTCACATTTTCGCTATCTTGACTGTTATAGTGGTTTCTTCCAGATTCCGATACACCCGAATGATCAGGAGAAGACCACATTCACGTGCCCATGGGATACGTTCGCTTACAGGAGGATGCCGTTTGGGCTTTGCAACGCCCCAGCCACCTTTCAAAGGTGCATGATGGCCATCTTCTCCGAATACATTGAGGAAATCATGGAGGTCTTCATGGATGACTTCTCCGTATACGGTTCCTATTTTCACAATTGTCTTTCTAACCTTGCTCTTGTATTACAAAGGTGTGAAGACACTAACCTAGTTCTTAATTGGGAGAAGTGTCAATTCATGGTTAAGGAAGGAATTGTTTTAGGACACTTAATCTCTAGTAGAGGGATTGAGGTGGATAAGGCGAAAATAGAGACTATAGAAAAGCTTCCTCCCCCAACTTCGGTGAAAGGGATAAGAAGTTTCTTAGGACATGCAGGATTCTATAGGCGCTTCATAAAGGATTTCTCTAAAATTTCAAAACCTCTTACTAATCTATTGATGAAGGATGCGGTTTTTGAGTTTTCGCAGGAATGCTTGGATGCGTTCAATATGATCCGGGAAGCTCTAATTTCAGCACCTATTATCCAACCTCCGGATTGGACTCTTCCCTTTGAGGTTATGTGCGATGTTAGTGACGTAGCTATAGGAGCTGTTCTTGGACAACGAAAGGAAGGGCGAACCCATGCCATATACTATGCTAGCAAGACGCTAGATGAAGCGCAGCTCAACTACGCCACTACGGAAAAGGAATTTTTAGCCATTGTCTATGCTATTGACAAATTTCGCTCTTATCTTGTAGGTACAAAGGTGATTGTCTACACGGATCATGCTGCGATCCGCTATCTCCTTGCAAAGAAGGATGCGAAGCCAAGGCTAATTAGATGGATTCTTCTCCTACAAGAGTTCGATCTTAAAATCCGCGACAAGAAAGGTTCATAAAATTCTGTTGCGGATCATTTGAGTCGCCTAACACATCTAGAGGACGACCACTTACCTATAGATGACTCCTTCCCGGACGAACACCTACATATCATTGAGGAGTGCATCGAAGTAATCTCCAAAGGTAACGAACCATGGTTTGCTGATTTTGTTAACTATTTGGTTTGTCAGGAGATACCGCCCGGATTATCCTACGCACAAAGAAAGAAGTTCTTTAAGGATGTCCGGGAATACTTTTGGAATGAACCTCTCATCTTTAAGAGAGGTCCGGATGGCATCATTCGGCGATGTGTGCCGGAAGATGAGATGCAAAGTGTCATCTGCCATTGTCACTCACTACCATGTGGAGGACACGCTAGTTCGAACAAGACTAGCGCAAAGGTATTGCAATCTGGATTCTTTTGGCCTACTTTATTTAGAGATGTGCAATCCTTTGTTTCTTGCTGCGATGCTTGTCAAAGAACAGGTAATATCTCTAGGAGGAATGAGATGCCCCTCAACAACATCCAAGAGGTGGAGATTTTCGATGTTTGGGGAGTAGACTTTATGGGACCATTCCCATCCTCTTGTGGAAACCAATACATACTCTTGGCGGTGGATTATGTTTCTAGATGGGTGGAAGCGATTGCCTCTCCCACCAATGATGCCATGGTGGTGGTTAAGTTCTTTAACAAGACCATCTTTCTGCGATTTGGGACACCAAGGACTATCATTAGTGATGGAGGTTCTCACTTCATTGCCCGGCGCTTTGAAGCTCTTCTAGCTAAGTATGGGGTTACTCACAAGATCGCCACCCCTTATCATCCACAAACTAGTGGACAAGTTGAGATCTCAAATCGGGAGATCAAAGGAATTCTAGAGAAGACGGTTTCAAGGACTAGGAAGGATTGGTCCTTGAAGCTTGATGATGCATTGTGGGCGTACCGGACTGCGTACAAGAATCCCATAGGAACCACACCATACAACCTTGTGTATGGGAAGTCTTGTCACTTGCCGGTGGAGTTGGAGCACAAAGCGTTTTGGGCCATCAAGTGGTTGAATTTTGGCTTGAAGGAAGCGGGAGAGAAACGTCTCTTGGACCTTAATGAGCTGGAAGAACTCCGCTTGAACGCCTATGAGAACGCTAAGATTTATTAAGGAGAGAGCAAAGCATTGGCATGATAAGCATATCATTCCAAAGGACTTCAAAGAAGGAGATCAAGTTCTCCTCTTCAATTCAAAGCTTCGTCTCTTTCCAGGTAAGCTTAAATCTCGTTGGACCGGACCTTTTCTAATTAAGCGTATTTCCCCCATGGTGCAGTTGAAGTATGGGGTGAAGCGGGTGGAAGCTTTAAGGTGAACGGTCAACGACTCAAGAAGTATACGCCGGAACTGCAAGCTGAAGAGTTCGCGCCCACCGCACTCGAATAAGTGCGAATTTGGTCTAGCTACGGACCTTAACCAAAGCGCTTCTTGGGAGGCAACCCAAGGTATTGCATTTACATTTTTGTTTTCGATTCATAGTTTAGCTTAGTTTAGACGTTTTTGATTTGTTTTGCCTTCGATTCCTTCCGGTATGTTCGTGTTTTTGGATGTAGGAACAGTGGAAAAGGAAAGGGGAAGAGTAATCTTGAAGAAAAGTGACGAATCTTGGACTTTGGAGCATTACAGAGAGTTCCACGGCCTAAACCACGGTCGTGACAGCTACAATGACCGTAATTTCCAAAAGCCTTTGAAAAATCACAAAAACCACGGTTCCGTACATTTCCACGGCCGTGGAACCCCCCGATAGACCGTGGTTTTCAAGAATTTTGCCGGCCACTATATAAACCACGTTCTTCACAAAAACACATTACAAAACCCAATTCCACGACCCTCTTCGCCGATTCCACGCCCCTCACCTCAAATCTCCGTTCGTTAATCGTTTTTAACGATTCTTTGTTCCAAACTGAAGCAAATTCGACCACCAACGAGATCCAAGCAACAAATCGAGCGGCAAATCACCAAGGAACGCAGAATTCGGATTTTAAAATCCGAAACCTAGGTTTTTTTCGCTCTTCTCTATCTTCGTCAATTTGGGTTCGTTTTTGCTAGAAATTATAGGAGAACTGATTGAAACTGGAAGGAATTAGACTAGGACTGCTTGATTGTGAGATTTGGCTGTTGTTTGCTGAGATTTGAGAAAAAGCGAGACGAATCACGGTCTCTGGCAATTCCACGGCCGTGGAACACCAAGAACAAACCGTGGTTTTGAACAGAAATGGATTTTGTGAGGAGAGTTTCTGGGAGGATTAAGGAGAAGAAGAATGAGCAGGATAAGAACAAAAAGAGGAAGGGTAACCCCTCTTCCTCTTCATCCTCTAGAGCACCACCACCTTCCTCCCCTTCACCTCCATCATCACCTTCATCACCCGCACCTCCTAGCCCTAGAGTACCGACCATTCATGAGGATCACCTCAATGCACTCGAGAGGATCCATAAGAGGGCTGTGATAGGACCTAGGTACCTATTATTGGAGGATTTAGCTCCTCTTAACATCATAGATGACCTTACTTGGCTCTTGGATAGAGCCGGACTTGTTGTCTTCTCGGCTATCCGAGAAGACGCTTATGAGGAGATCACGAGAGAGGTTGTGACGTCGTTTGAGCACAGCCATGTGGATAGGACCGTTTCTTTCCGTCTCATGGAAAGAAACTATGATTTTACCATCCGAGAATTTGGAGCCTTCTTTGGGTTCCAAGAGACCTTCAATGGTCGTTTTCCTAGTGGCGTTTACGCCAAAGATTTTTGGGAGGAGGTTGCCATGATTTACGCCAGCGAGGACCGCTGGCAACCAGCTGATACCAAGGCTAAGTTGATGTATCACTTAGCCTTGAAGATTGCTCACCGTGTTCTTTCTGAGTGTCTCTTCCCTAGGACGGAGACACCTCAGAAGATCAAGACGGATGAGCTCTTCCTTCTGTACTCTATGCTGTATGGGCGCCCTGCTGACTGCGCCACCCTCTTAGCTGCTACCATGAGCAAGCTTAAGAACAAGAGGGCGGGCAATATTGGATATGGTGGGATAGTTACCCACCTTGCTAGGATGTTGGGGGTTGATTTTTCTGCATGCACACGCATACCAGCTGTACCCCTAGGACTCCAGGCCTTCATGACTAGAGGCCTTATCTTCTCTACCCATAGAGGTCCGCCTTACGCAGCTATGCCTTGGGAGAGCAGGACGGGGAGGGGAATTGAGTGGCTACCAGAGTATTCCATTATGGCTGGACGCCATAATTGGAAGGAGACGTTCGTTACTATGCATGCGAACAGGATTGCAGCTCCTCCGTATGTCCCACCACCGCCCGTAGTTGAGGAGGAGGAGATGAGGGATCCTTATGAGGGAGGAGGAGGAGCAGAGCAGGGGTTTGGCACGTTTCTGGATCAGCCGGACATTGCTTCTGATGTGCCTAGACGTTCTCCACGTCCCGCCAGAGCTTCAGGTTCGTCTTCTCGCCGCGCCAGCGTGAGTGAGAGACCCACTTGGATGGATACGCCTCCTGCATGGTACGGAGCTCCACCTCCATGGTCCGCACAGCAGCCACCAGTACCAGCACCAGCACCGTCAGACGCACCGGGGTGGTATAGTCATGCTCCGGGATGGTATGAGCAGATGCCGGAGTGGGCTACTAGCCTTTCTGACAGAGTAGGAGCATTGGAGATTCGAGCCGATGCTAGAGATGGACGCATGGATGACCTCGATCACATGATGAGAGACGTCTACCGCCAGCAGTTCGGGCGGTACTACGACCCCAGCTTCCATCCATTCCCACCTCCACCGCAGTGACGATGATGATGACCGATAGCTTTAGCCGCTCCACCGCCATTTTGTGAGTCTTTTTCTTTCTTTCTTTTCTTTTCTTTCTTTTGTTTGAACATTAGGGACAATGTTTGTTCCAAGTATGGGGTGGGGTGTGACTAAAAGTTTGTAATAACTCTTACTCACTTTGATTGCTTCTATTGAGACTATCTTGCATGTTCATTATATTGTTGCACGTTTCATTATTGCATTGCATGAAAAAGAGTTTGAAAAACCCATAAAAATTGAAAAATTTTGAAAATTTTGTGCTTCTAAGGAATTGAGATGATTTCTATGATAATCGCTACTTGTGAATTGAGTTTGATGACAATTGCATGCTTAAACGAATAGTGAATTGAAAAGAAATTGAATGTATTGATTATACCTCTTTTGCAAGTCTCATAATGTGATGAATGTTACCTAAATCATGTTGAGAAATTGAAGTTGAAATCACATTATAAGTTCTTATGCTTCTTTATGAGATGATTAAGGCAATTCGATTTTCTTTCTTCTTTCTTTGATCATTTAGCCCCTCATTGAAATTATGGCCTCCTTTACCTATCCGGGAATTTGGAGGAGTTGATTGATATTGGCATGTTTGATGTGGGAGGGCCTTGAAAGCAATTATTTGCAATCAAAAGAATAGAAAGAAATTGTAGGTTTGGGGAAGTCAATCATGACGATGAGTAACTCGGCACCATTCACATAGCCGGATGTTTGTGTCTTGCCAAAGTCGGATTAAGCGATATTCCTAGCGGATTATGGTATGTGCGCTAAGGGTTTGAGGCATCTCATAAAAATTGAGAAACGCCGATCTCCTAGGCTTCGGTTTTTGTGCACCTCTATCCATAACTCCAAAAGTAAAGTCGAAAAATGAAAGGAAAAGAGCGAAGCTCTAAGTTAAAAGTGTGCGGAAACTGCAAAAGAAGAAGAAAAGAGTAGTTATCCACTTTCCCGGATTCATGCACCACATTCCTTAAAGTTTTCCTTCCCTTTCCACATTCTAGACCTTTTTGAAAGTCCTTAAGATCAAAAGAATGTTATATGACTTGGTGATCTAAATTGAAGTTCTTATGATTGATTTTGATAATGTTTAAAGGTTATGATGTTTGTATGGAAGTTTAATTGATTCATGAGCTTTCTTTACTATGTTTAGTTAAAAAACCCCTAACCCCCACCCAAAAGAACGCGCCTCCACGCGCGAGCCTCCCTGGAGAACGCTCAGCCAAACGAACGGAAAAAAACCCTAATCGACACCTAGTCAAAGGATCACCGCTACCCTATGCGAATATCCAAATGCAAGCAAAGTGCAGTTCTCCTTCGGATCTGAAGCCAAAAAAATGGTCAAATCCAGTAAAGCTCCAGGCGGACCTTCTGTGCCGTCTCCCTGCGTTCAAGAAAGAGCCAAAAAGACAAAGAAGGAGGAGATCCTGGAGAAATCAAAAATGGGAGGGAAACAGACAAATCAATCGAAGGATATGGACGAAAGGAGGCTCCCGTCACCATCTATGTTCGAAACTGACGAGGTTTGCACCATTTGTGCCCTCTGGAGGTTGGGTTGATATTCCAAGAGAAGATACGTGCCCTGAGAATGGGAGATATGCCGACAGTCCACACCAGACAAGGAAGGCACCACTTCGACAACAGGTACCTCCAAATACAAACTTCAATCCGAAAGTCTATATAAGTGGAGGATTAATCCTTGTAACAACACACCAAAAACTCACTGCCTATTTTTCTTTCACAAAAAACTTACTCCAACTGGTGACTATGGATGAGCATTCTGAGATACAAAAGGAGAAGCTGAACTTTAAGGAGGCCATTAACAAAGATCCTCCTTCGGATGAGAAGGTGGATGTTCAAAAGGGAAAGGAGGCTTCCGGCGAGTCCAAAGTAACAGCTCCCACAACCAACAATGAAGGTAACACCGTTGGAACAAATGGTCTTGAAAATTATCTGAACAGCTTAGCAAAAGTCAGAAATGACTTTAGCAAGCAAAAGGATGTATCCCTCATGGGATACATTCTTGGTGAACCCATTGACATCACTAGAACTAGAGCTCGACTTTTGAGCGAGTGGAAAAATGCCAAAGGTGAGATCAGAATCACTGCTAAACCCAATTACTGGATTGAGATAACTTGTTCCAACCCTCTAGATAAGAAGCACATATGGGCAAATAGACCTTACCATGTCCTTGGCCAGCTTCTTATCCTAAGAAACTGGAAACCCAACTTTAACACCCTCTTAGAGGATAGAACTACTACAGATTTGTGGATTAGAATCCCTAAAGTCCCTGCTGAGTATGTCAACACTGAAGCTATGAGGATAATAGTTGAAGAGAACGCTATAGGCAAGTTTATCAAACTCGACCCCACCTCAGTGAGAGGAAGAGGAGCCAACTTCACTAGAATATGCATCTCCCTAAATGTAGCTGCTGAAACGAAAGGAGATGTTCCTATCCCGGATGAGAATAACATCCTCCAAGACTTACCCATTTAGTATGAAGACTTCTCCGATGGTTGCGGATTTTGTGCAGAAAAAACTCATTCCTATGATCATTGCCCACTCCGTGCTCCCAAAGTTACCAATCTGAAAATCCAAATTAAACAGTCAAAAAACTCTCATCAAACCTATACTGTTGCGCCCACTTCTAATGAAGAAACTAGCAAAGGGAAGGAAACCAGCGATGGTTGGACTAAGGTGGACAAGGAAGCTAAGAAGAAGACCAAAGCCAAGGAAAACAAGGGCTTTCGCCCCTATATTAATTCCAGGAAAGGAATTACCATCTCCTTTGTGGAAGCTACTACTGAATCTATTGAGGAGAGCTTGAGCAAGGATGGAGTTGAAAAATCTGGAAAGGAAAGTGAGGAGGTGATTGGAGCCAAGGAAAACCCCCAGAATATAGAGACTGAAGTTACTCCGCTCCAAGGCGAGCCTAATGGGACAGAAATCGAGCTGGAAGATTTGTCCACTCTCCCTGAAATTGGAGATGAAGAGCTGGAGGCTAAAACTGATGATCAAGACCATCTTTCTGAAGAGGAATATGAACAGGACGAAAATGAACAAAAGGAGCTTACTGTTGAAGAGTTCACAACCCTCCTATTCAAAGATGGGAAAATCCCGGAGATAGATGATACTCTAATGTCTGAAAGTTCTTTTCACTCAGTAAAATCCAACAATACTGTCAACAAATTAATGGAAGCCATGGAGGTTGCAAATGATCAACAAAAATCAGATTCTAGCTCTGGAAAAAGGCATGGTGGGCTGAGTGATACTGCTTCCTCCAAGCTGCAAGGAACTAAGAAACAGAGAGTGTAGTTCTAATGAATGTTAGGCCTTCTTGTGTTACTAGCATGTTGCTAGAGTGTTGTGTCCGTAGGTTTTCTAATCAAGTGGTGAGCTGTTGCTCCCCATTATCCCACTCTTCTGTAGAAGTACACAAGTGGAATTCACATTTCATTTTCTATTGCTCCTATAGCAGTGAGAGTGATATGGCCACAAAGTCAAGTCTCAGACTAAAATCTTTTATCTGTGTAATTTCTTTATCTAATGGAAGGCCCTTAATTTGTGTTTATTTTTATCTCTTGAATCCTATTGTGATGGAAATAAGCAACCCTATTAAATGGGTACATGGCACAAATAGGAGGGAAGATAGCCTGCTATTGGCTGTAAAACTACACAAGTTGGAGACAAAGTTAATTATATTTGCGTGGGTTAAAGTACCAAAAAACATAGGAATTCCTAGTAGGGCCAGTACCTATTATCCTTTAGAGAAGTGGTTAGAAATTGGCTTAATTAATTTGAGAGAATATTTCATTACTAGCACTACAAGAATGAATAATATATGGTATCTCATTTTAGACTTCCTTTGCAGGTACAAACTAACCAACAAAAATACAAGACATCAGAACCTAGGTTTTCAACTACATCTTCGAACAAACACTCGCCTAGTCCCTAATCAGTATAGAAGGTACTTAACATGTGATTGTTGGATTAGCATGATAACAATAAGGGATCAATTTCGGAATGATATTGATGGAAATTTTTGTGCTGAATTTTGGACTATTAACTTACTGTTAAATGTCATTCTTGGTATGTATGAGTTGGTAATACACCAAAACCTTTGGATTAGGTTGCCAAAGCTAAATATCTTTTTAAAATTATGGCTGGAATTTTGCTTAATATATATTTTGCAGTGCTCCATTCCAAGAAGGAAAAAATCCAAAAGTGAGAGGCTTTATACATTGGTTATTAACTACTGGGCGATCCCAATACACAAAAGTAGAAGAAGAACCCAAAAGCTCACCACTCTGACCTTGGGTCGAGCTCTCAAGAGCAACTCTGACTGCACTGTGCCCAAGGTAAAGAAGAAAGCAACTAAACATCAATCTTATAAGGTGAGGCATCCACAGTGGAGGTTGACTAAGAAAATGACGAGGCATGTGAGATTAAATAGGTGCAATGGACTTAAAAGGCAAAGAAAATCAAACAATTATAATTGTTTGTGTGGGCATATTAAGACGGTTGGTGCCAACCGAATACCAAATCACATTTTGCTATGTGCTAATATATCCCTTAAGTATTTTTTAATTTTAAGGGCTAATGATATTTACTGTATAATTTTGGATGCCCTTAAAGTAAGTTGTGGACATGCAACCTTGTGTTGGAGTTCAATCTCTACACAAGTATCCAACTCACGGAAGAAATATATGGTAGGACTATTTAGACTCGAAGCTCCGGGAAGTGCCTTTTCTTCTCTAACTAACCTATACAACTTGAAAGGAGGAATGACTAATTGGACTAGATATCGGCCTATTAGATTAATCATATCGGCTGAATTCAGCAGACTATGCATTATTAGAGCAAAAGAAGTAGGCCAAAATAGCGGTGCACTAAGAAATTACGACAATTGTAAGGGCAAGATACCTCAAGCATCACATAACTTAACCATGAGACATTTTGTGGAGTTGCATACCCAAATATGCAGGCTAAACATGTCCGGAGTATCCATCTATTTCCAGACAACCCTTACCTTAGAAAAGGGCTCAAACAATAGGAAAAAATACAAAATGAAAGAGAATTATGTGATGACCCGAGTACAGCATCAGGACAAACAACCAAATATAGCTAAAAGTAGAGAATATAATCACATAAACAAAGCTTTTAAACAAATGAAATATGGAAAACTAGGTAAAAATGATGGCGCCCTACCATCCAACAACACTCATAAGTATTTATGAAGATAGCTTTCTGGAATTGTCGAGGCATAAGAAAGAAGAATTTTTGGACAGACATCAAAATCACAACCCAAAATGAGCATATCGACATGTTAATGCTAGCGGAACTAAAAACGAATATTGAACCTCCCGAATCATGTTGGAGGAATGCGGGGTTCGATAGTATATGCTTCATTCCATCGGATGGTCTAGCAGGAGGGATGTGCCTTCTATGGAAAAACAACCTACTCATAAACGAAAAAGTTGAACTTCGCCATATAGATGAAAGATTCGTTATAGTGGATCATAACAACTACGAGTCGAATTTCAACATGGCTATTTTTTTATTATATGCTCCTCCAAATGAGAGGCGCAAGGAGGAATTTTGGCCCAAAATAGTCGAAGCTATAAACGCGCAAACTAAACCAGTACTCCTAATGGGCGACTTTAATGACATCCTGAACCCTTCCGACAAATTGGGAGGTGCACCACTAAGAAATAACCGATTCCAAAGATTACAAAATGTAGTACAAGAATGCAACCTGGTGGATCTCGTCTCCAAACGGAATGAATTTACATGGCGGAAGAGGCGAGAGGGTGAAAATAACACGTATGAAAAATTAGATAGAGCAATGGCGCAGAGTGAAGTGTTTAATGCCTACAACCTAATCCACGTTTGGAATCATGCGTTCACATCATCAGACCATTGTCTAATCACAACAGAGATTAACAATAAAAGGCAAACTTTCAAGAACAAACCATTCCGATTTGAACTCATGTGGGCCGAGAGAGAGGATTGTGAAACAATCGTTAAACAGAGCTAGAGAGCACAATTTCCGGGGACACATATGTACAACCTGGTTAGGAAAATAAACTCCCTCAAAAATAAACTAAAAGTATGGAGTAAACGAAAATTCGGAAATATAAACAAACAAGTCCGAGAAACAGATGCAACCATTGAGAAGTTGCAAAAGCTAAACTTCAGAAATTTCTCTAATCAATTAAACGAGAAACTAATAAGACTAAACAAGAAGAGGGAATGTCTAATAGAATTCCAACAAAAGTACTGGATGCAAAGAGCTAAATCTAAAGCTTTAGAGTGTGGTGATAAAAACACCAAGTATCACCATAGGAAAGCCACAGGAAGACGAAACAGAAAATCAATATCTTCCATTCACAACATAAGTGGCACAATAATAGCTATTGAGGATGAGATTAGTGTCGAATTCCTTAAAGACTATAAGAACCGCTTCAGGTCTAATCGAGTCCATGAGTCCACGGTAGGGCAACACCTTGGAGTTATTACCAAAGAAGTTACGGATAGTGAAAATATGGAGCTCACCAAACCAGTCACGAATGAAGATATCCGAAAAGCTGTTTTTGACATTGGTAGTGACAAGTCCCCAGGTCCAGATGGGATGCCTGCTGGCTTTTTCCAAAAATATTGGGCGATAATAGGGCCGGATGTAATCCGTGCGGTAAAAAGCTTCTTTAGATCTGGTAAAATCTTGAAACAAATCAATCATACCTTCATCTCACTAATACCTAAGGTGGATAACCCATACCTGACCACCCACTACAGACCTATAAGTCTATGTTCAACAATATACAAAATTATTGCGAAAATTCTAGCAAATAGACTAAAGATGTTGTTGCCTAAATTAATCCACCCGCTCCAAAGCGCCTTTACACATAGTAGGTCAATCCACGATAACATCCTCATTGCTCATGAGATATTTCACGGTTTCAAAGGAAAAAAAGGGAAGGAGGGTTTCATGGCCGTTAAACTAGACATGGAAAAAGCATATGACAGGGTGGAATGGCCATTCATTCTGGCCGTCCTACAAAAATTTGGTTTCGACCAAAAATTCATTAGTTGGATTAGAGAATGCATTTCCACGGTTTCGTATTCCATCCTAGTTAATGATAAACCGACAGAAGTAATATACCCTGAGAGGGGTTTACGTCAAGGTGACCCTCTCTCACCAATGCTTTTCAACTTAGGAGCGGAAGTCCTAGCAAGGAACATCCAAAATGAATGTAACCAAAAGAACAAAACAATCGGTTTCCCTATCACAAGAGGTGGCACCTTTATCCCTTTTCTAGCCTTTGCAGATGATATAATTATATTTGCCAAGGCATCCCTAGATGCAAGTACACGAATTTTGGAACTTCTCAATAGGTACTGCTATATCTCGGGACAAAAAGTTAATTTCTGTAAATCTTCATTCCAAACTACTACAAATGTAGGGGGTGAAAAGGAGAGACTAATCCAATCAAAAATTGGAATCACGGTTACTAAAGAGATGGACAAGTATCTTGGTTGTCCTATTATTAACGGTAGAGTGAACAAGACCGTCTTTGAGGATGTTATAACCAAATCCAGAAAGCAACTAGCTATGTGGAAAGCATCAACATTGTCACAAGAAGGAAGAGCAACCCTAATCAAAGCCAATTTGAATGCCAAACCAAACTATATAATGCAAAGTTTTATGCTTCCATCCTACATACACAAAGAATTAGATCAGATCAACCGCAATTTCTTTTGGAACAAAGGACCTAAATACCACCCTCTCATCAGTTGGGATAAAATTTGCAAACCGAAGAATTGCGGTGGTGTAGGCATTAGAAAAGCAGAAGATATGAACAAAGTTCTCCAGATGAAACTACTTTGGAAAATTATGGAAGAACCAAATAATATATGGGTTAAAATAGTGAATGAAAAATACCTCAAAGACTCATTCCTTTGGAGTTATAAAACCCATAAGAATGCATCCTGGCAATGGAGAAGGTTAATGAATCTACGTCCTGAATTTGAGAGTGGATTCAGGTGGAACATTGGAGACGGTAGCACCGTTAAATTTTGGAAGAACAAGTGGGTGACTGATCAACCGCTAATCAAACTACTTGAAGACAGTAGTAGTATTGATGAAAATGAATTAGTTAATAACTACATAATAGAAAATAAATGGAATATCCAGAAACTGGAAAGGGAAGTAGGGAATCTCCTCCCACAGGAGATTTTGACCGCAATTAAATCATACCCATTACCAAAATCTTTCATCCGAGATCGTTTATATTGGGCAGCTGCGGACAAAGGATCATACACAACAAAATCTGCTATGGATCTAATACACAAGAATAAAGGGCTTTCAGCTAATTCAAGTGAGTGGATTTGGAATATGGATATCATGCCTAAAGTTAAAAACTTTATGTGGAAACTATCTATTGATGGCCTCCCAACTAAAGAGAACCTCGAGAAACAAAGAGTACCAGTCCCCATGCAGTGCGCCCTCTGCAACCACCCATATGAAACAGCAAAACATTTGTTCTTTAACTGTCCCTTCATGTTAGAGAATCTTCATAACAACAACACCAAGACCAAACTACAAATTGTTAGCAATGCTAATCAACTACTATCAAGTATGATCACATGTCTAAAAAATAAGTTAGACGACAACCAAATGGTTCAACTAGCAGTTACATGGTGGAATGTCTGGACTGAAAGAAACCAAAGTATCTTCAATAAGAAGAAAGCCCAAAACATTGGGCCACGAGTTCAAGAACAAATAAGGAACTGGCAGGATGCTAACAAAAGAAAGAACCAAACAAAATTAAAAGCGTCCATAAGTAACAGGAAAACTAAAAACATTCAATGGATAAAACCAGATAATGGATTTATCAAGTTAAATTTTGATGGATCCAAACGTGAGTCCGGGGATACAGCCTTCGGATATATTTTAAGGAATCAACATGCATCAACCATCTCCCTAGGCTATGGACAATGTGGGAACACATCAGTCCTCCATGCTGAAGCGTGCGCGTTAAGGGAGGGTTTGATTAGAGCATGCGATCTGGAGATCAACAAACTCGAGATTGAAGGTGACAACCTCACAATCATCAATTCCATTAAAAAGATATGGAAACCCCCATGGGAACTAGACCTCATTATTTCAGATATCTCTAATATATTGGTCAGTTTTCAGCAGGTCAAGATACAACATGTGTTCAGGGAAGTCAACTGTGTTGCCGATAAGCTAGCAGAATTGGGACACGACTACCCACTAGGTGATTCAGCGATCCCCTCCCAGGTGGTGGATCTCATCCGGAAGGATGCTCTAGGTTGGAGAGTCTCGCGAAGATGATCTAACCTAATCACTTACCGTATAGTATCAAAAAAAAAGAAAGAGCTTTCTTTACTCTTTACTCTTTGATTAAGTGTATGAAAGTCTTGTAAACGAATGAAGCAAGATTTGAGAATGATCTATTGTTTAGAAGGCACATTCATCCAAAAGAAGTATTGCTTTGAGAAGGTACACATATTTCATCCTAACTCTTGTTTTAAAAGCTTTTTGAAAGACCTTGCTTAGGGACAAGCAAGTGGCAAGTATGGGGTTATTTGTTAGCATGAAATATTGTGATATTTTAGGCACGTTTTCTAAGTGTATTTGATCCGATTTGATAGTCATTGATTGAGCATTGATGCATTTGTGAGCTAGTTTGCCTATATTGTCGATATGGAGATCTACACAAGCTTTATGTTGATTATAGGTAGTTGAGAGCTATTTCCGAACGGAATTGAGCAAGGATGAAGTTGATTGAGCATATCCATGGATTGAGGACATTCCTAGGAGCTAAGGGAGTGCCAACTTGAAGAATGCACGAGACTAAGGGAGAATCACGTTCTAGCCCTAAATCAAGCTCTAAAATACGGCCGTACTACTTTCCACGTTCAAGTCCACGGCCGTGGAACCATGGCAAGGGAAGCGTGGTTCATTCCAGTAACTTCTACGGCCGTGGAGAAGATGGTTCAAACCGTGTTGATTTCCACGCTCTAAATTACGGCCGTGGAACCCTTCCACGACCGTGATCTTGGCGATCTTTTTCGCCACACTTTAAGCCACAATCTCCTACGCAATTAGGCCGGGCCGATATTTTATCTTACACTATAAAAGGCCGGACGAAGAGAGATTCCGTCACCTCTGCTTAGACGCATCTTTGCTTGCGCTTGGAATTGCCCTAATTTCACATTTGGCGGAAGTTGTGTTTGAGAGATTTTGGCGTATTGCTATTGTGATTTCCGGATTGACGGAAGATCGAAGATTCGGAAGATTGTTCGTAAGAAGATTTCGCTTCTTACTTAGGTTCGATTTAGAAGACGGATTGACATCCCGTTCTTCCTTCTTATCTAAGATTGTGATTGTTTATGCTATTCCGAATATAGTGACGATTATTGTTCTTGATTGTGACTTTGAGACTGATTTGAAAGTTATTGAAGGTTTTCGGAAGTTTTCATCTTTCAATCTTTTAAACCTTGAATTTGATATCAATATGACTATTGTTGGCTCAAACCCTTTAACAATTCTAAGGTGAAGGGTTGATAGTTGTGGCTTAGATGATGATAGATCGATCGTAAACAGATTGGACCCTGAGAGTTAGAGAGAATCGCCGACAACCTTAAACCACGGTCTGTTCTTGAGCTTCCACGGCCGTGGAACTCAAGAACTACCCGTAATTTTTGTGTTAGTTACGAACCTGCTTTTACTTTAATCCAAAGTTAAAGATTTGCTTTAACTTAGTCTTGGCTTGCCTTTTCTAGGTGGTAGTGAAGCCTCAACAACCTCTACCTCGATTGTGAGTGTCACAACCTTAATCGGTTAAGTTAGTCTTGATCCTTGGATTATAAGTTTGGGTATTTGACGTTAATTCTTACCTTTAGAACCTTTCTATATTGAAGCCTCAACAACCTTTATAGAGAGTGTCTTGTAGGTGAGTCATATAAGGTTTTTGGAACTTCACCGTACGATTACCTTACATTAGCATACCTTTGCATATCTTAACTCTGTCCTTATATCATTAGTATATCTTGAATCGATTGCCACAGCTGGATTCCTGGATCTTTAGGATTGTTGTTTTCCCAATATTTGCAAAGCTTCTTACATTTACTCGCTTGATAATCTACAATTGAATTTGTTCCCCCCAAATCCCTGTGTTCGATACTCTGGAATTCTTGCTTAACTATATCGATCCGTACACTGCGGGTTCGCTTGCTTGATTCTAGTTTTATAAATTTAAAGCTTATTTGCACGCACGCTAAGTGGCGAACAAGAGGGAAGCATGTACGCCTACGCCTCTCGGAGGTGTAGTTGTTTTCCGTACATGAAAAAGCAACTACGTCTCCGAGAGGTGTAGGCGCACGTCGTTAAGTGTACAAAGGTTGGCGTAGCCGCATTCTTCGTCTTCTTCCTCTTCTCCCTTTCGTTTTCCACCATCGCCGGCAATTTTCCTTCTTTTCAAATTTCCGACACCTTCCGGCACTAGCAGTAGTCTTCCGACACCCCCAGCAAGATGGTCAAAACTAGAGGCAGAGATGGCGGGATTGTCCGGACCGGTAGCCACTCCGGCAGCGGAGGAGGTGATTCTTCCGGCAACGAGGCCGGTGACGGCCGACATTTCCGATTTGGATGCCGGACGAGGAGGGCGCTTAGGCGTTGTTCGGGGATGTTGCACATCCCGCGTTGTTAGTGGGGTACGTTTTTTTATTTTATTTAATTTTTATTTAATTTTTATCTAATTACTAGATAATTAAATGTTAATTGAATAAATTATTTATAAATTAGTGAATTATTTGTTAATTAGGTAACCAATTAGTGGTTAGTTAGTAAATTTGTAGACAATTAGTCGTTAACTGAAGAAATTAGTTGTTAAATAGATAATTAATGGATAAGTTGGTTAAGTATGCCCTTTTTATTAATTGAAAGGGTTAATTAGTAATTTTGATTTAATTGAGTCCAAGCCCAATTTCAATTGAAGATCAGTAGGCCCAATCCGAGTTACATAAACCCTTACAAAGCCCATTACCAAATATAAATGTTGTAACTAGTGAGTATCGAACTCTCGACGACAGCCCCTCCCTCCCACCTTTATACTAGCTGGACTAATTGAACTTCGTGTATTCTCTTGTTCATACACGGTATTAGTACATAATGCTTAATACACAATTTTAATACACAAATTCAATTACACAATGTTAATACATAATTTTCATTTACACAAGTCCGTCGTTTACACAAGCTTGTCGTTTACACAAGCCCATCTTTGTTTCAAGCTCATTTGAGTTACACAAGCCCAATTATATATATAAAATATGTAGTCAATATCCCGTATTTATAAAATATGTAGTCAATATCCCGTATTTATAATTTATGTAGTCAATATCCCGTATTTATAACTGCAAAAATTAAAATTTAGTGTTTTACTTTTTGTAATTATCCAGTTTGGGGCAATTTTGCAAATTTAAAAAATATGGGTCATAAATACAATTATAATCAGGGGAGCCTTTTTGTAAATATGCCAACATTTTAAAATTGAAATTAGGGTTCTTGAGATTGCACTGCGGCTGCAACGAGGACTGTCCAGATAGACATGGGTCCGGTTTGAACCAAACCGCCAAACCGGCGGTTTGTGAACCGGCCCAAACCGACGGTTTGGCCAAACCGTGGGTTTACGGTTTAGGTTTGGCCTCAAACCTAAACCGGCGGTTTAACCGCCGGTTTGGTTATTTTTTATTTTTTTATTTTTAAAAAATGGACCAAACCGGCGGTTTGGAGATCAAAATGTCGGTTAACCGCCGGTTTGGTCCAGTTTTTCAATTTTTATTTTAATAAACCGGCTAAACCGCCGACCAAACCGGCGGTTTGAATTTTGAATTTTTGACGGTTTGAATTTTGACGGTTCTGGCGGTTCGCAAACCTAAACCGGTGGTTTAGGTTTGCGACCCACCACTATGTCCAGATCCGCCTCCAGGACTGCCCTAATCTGTAACGCCGCAATTAACTTAAACTCAACAAACCCCCAAATCTCACAAATTAGTGTTACTACAGACCGAAATCTCACCAAAACGAATTCAGAAATGGATCTGCAAAGGAGGAGGAGATGGATACTTGGCCGGAAAGAGGAAGACGGGGCCGGAAAGCGGAAGATGGCACCGACGGAAGAGAGTTGTTGTGGTGTCAGCGAAAGTCAACAGATCGGCCCTATGGTAGGCGGCGAAGGTCTAGCGGCGGACCTGGCGTGTGACGGGCCTGGCGTGCGGAGGACAACAGGGCGTGCGGCGGACCTGGTGTGCGGCGGACAGCAGGGCGACCCCCCCCCCTTCGCGAACACTTGCGGTGGAGGCTCGGCAGACCTGGTGTG
>BSUD01000006.1:24717796-24897394 GCA_033239045.1 Fagopyrum esculentum | reverse complement strand
GACAGCAAGACAAACCCCCCCCCCTTCGCGAACACTTGCGGTGGATGCCCAGCCGTCTCGCTCGCCCCTTGGTGTCGGAATGATGCTAGCGGCGAGGCGGTGCTTCTTGGCAGCGGCGTCGGATCTCTGGTGACCGGGCACAGGAGGCGGCGGCAGCATTGATACGGAGAAGATGAATGACTGCGAGAAACCCTAATTGGATGTGAAATTTGACGCTTGAATGATTTTATAGGATTATATTTTATGTTTTTCCCTTATGCCCCTTGGATTAGTTTATTTTTTATTTAAAAATTTAGGTAAAAATAGAGGGGCCTAGTTAGTTTACATTAAACAAAAAGAGCCCTAATTCACCAATTTTCTCATAATTAATTAATGAAATTAGTAGTTAGTTAGAAAATTAGTCGATATTTAGTCGTCTAATTACTCAATAATAAATAAAATTAGTCGTTAAGTAATGAATTTGTTCAAATTAGTCAATAGTTAATAAAATTTGTGTTTAATTATTAGACAATTAGTAAACAATAAGTCGATAATAAGTCGTTAATTAATTAGTTGAGAATTAATGAAATTAGTTGTCAATGACTCATTGTTTGAAGAAATTACTCGTTAATTAGTGAAAGAATAGACAATTAGTAAACTATTAGTCGAAAATTAATTGTTAATTAATGAAATTAGTTAACAATTAGTCGTTTGTTAGTCAATAATTAATATAATTAGTCGTTAATTAATGAAATTAGTTAACAATTAGTGAATTATTAGGAAATAGTTAATGTTATTTGTCGTTAATCATGCAAATTTGTTAACAATTAGTCATTTATTAGTCAATAATTAATATAATTAGTCGTTAATTAATGAAATTAGTTAACAATTAGTGAATTATTAGGCAATAGTTAATGTAGTTAGTCGTTAATTATGCAAATTAGTTAACAATTAGTCGTTTATTAGTCAATAATTAATATAATTAGTCGTTAATTAATGAAATTAGTTAACAATTAGTGAATTTTTAGGCAATAGATAATGTAATTACTCGTTAATTATGCAAATTAGTTAACAATTAGTCGTTTGTTAGTCAATATAATTAATGTAATTAGTCGTTAATTAATGATATTAGTTAACAATTAGTGAATTATTAGTCAATAATTAATGTAATTAGTCGTTAAGTAATGAAATTAAAAACAATTAGTGAATTATTAGTCAATAATTAATATAATTAGTCGTTAATTATGCAAATAGTTAACAATTAGTGAATTATTAGTCAATAATTAATGTAATTAACTGTTAATTATGCAAATTAGTTAACAATTAGTGAATTATTATGCAATAATAAATATAATTAGCCGTAATTATGTAAATTAATTAACGATTAGCTGTTTATTAGTCAATAATTAATGTAATTAGCTGTTAATTATGCAAATTAGTTAACAATTAGTCGTTTATTAGTCAATAATTAATGTAATTAGCCGTTAATTATGCAAATTAGTTAACAATTAGTCGTTTATTAGTCAATAATTAATGTAGTTAGCCGTTAATTATGCAAATTAGTTAACAATTAGTCGTTTATTAGTCAATAATTAATATAATTAGCCGTTAATCATGCAAATTATTTAGGTTGCCGGGCCTAGTACCCGGGGATGGGCCACTACGGTTTCTAACTGTAAGCGGTGGATGAGAGAGATGAGATTAGCGGATCCCGTTGACGTCCAGGAGGATCCTCATGAAGAGGAGGAGAGACTACAGGAAACCGATGCACATGTAGACGAGCGGATGGACATGCTATTCGGTTCCTCTGACGTTTTTGGCGGCCAGATCCTACCCGAGGCGGACATGGACGCTTTTGTGATGGAGTTGCATGAGTCCATGGAGTGTCGTTCCCCTGCCCCTGCTCGTTCAAAGAGCTCTGCTGCCGGATTAGATTGCATCTCTCGAGCATTTGTTTTTAAAACATTTTGTTACTTTTTATGTATGAACATGTTTTATGACTTGATATTGATCATTTTGTTACTTATTATGTGTGATTTGTTTTTGAATCCTTTGTTCATAACGAAAATTGAAAATCACAATTCAAAATCACAATTAAAAACCCCAATTGTGATTCACAAGTGAAAACCACAATTCAATAACAGATTCAAAACCACAATTCAATAACACATTCAATACAACAATTCAAAACCACAATCCTTGTTACATGAAAAAACAAAGTATTACACTTTCAAACATGATAGACTTCAAAGTAGAAATCAACCTCTTTTTCTCTCCGAAGCAGTCTTCTGTATCTTGCTATTCTCCGGTCATATATGTGGGCGAAACCATCAACTGAAGCATTGTGACCTCACATCCAATCATGACATATCGGGGGCAATGGAGCGTTTTGATGCAACCAAACATGTTTTCACAATTCAAGGGCAAGTTAATGAAACATCTTTTGTGTTTTAAAACGTATTAAAAAGTACGTAGGAATTAAATTGACTTACCAGAACGTAGTGATGATCATTAAGTACGGCAAATGCTTGCACTTCTGTTGGAGGTTGTTGTTCTTCTTCAGTATCGACAATCAAGGGCAAGCAAGTGTAGGAGTCCAACCTAGAGAAGACGACAAGGGACACCCGAAACAAAGTGGCGTATGCGAGAGCACAAGTAGGAACCTCCATCCAGAACTGTGATGCGCAAGGTGCGGGGTTAAGGTAGTTGACGTTGTCAATCAGTTCTCCGATCTCATTATCACCATGTATTCCGGTGTATACATGCATGTGTCTACTCAACTCCCAAGCAAGCTCTCTCCGGAAACGAATGTACTCATCTGGATGGTAACCCAATAACACACCAAGTGATCGATATCCGCTATGTCCATCACCCGGAACATCTATCATACGATCAACGTAAGATAACATAAAGGCTGGGATATTCCGATAACCCCAGTTGAATCCTCAGACCACTAGTTCAGACGGCTAAGTTGGAACATTCGTCTGAGACTCCGGGATGGTACTTGCCTTGCATGTGGTGTCAGCTCGTCCTCGACCACGTCCTCGGCCTCGTCCTCGACCTCTTCCTCTAGAACTTTGTGACGACTTCCTCATATGTGAGCATGCTCAAATCCAGATGGCACTTGACCCTGCTTGTTTCCCTTGTCAGAAGGATGTGAAATTCTCGGCTCCCGAGCAACTGACTCCGTCGGGTTCAACATAGTATCCACATAAGCCCCAAACTTGTCCACAATGTCTTGGCTCAACCTACCCTCCCTGTGCATGGTCATAAAGATGTCAAAGTAATATCCCCATCGATAGAGGAATAGCCTCGGGTTCTTCCACTCTTCGGTGACTTCATGCCACACAACCTTCCTCTAGAAAGGATGTACTACATTAAAAAAAAAGGCCTGTTTTCTCGGAGGGCCGTTGTAAACTCATGCACGCACGGGATCCCGTACGATTGCCTCCAATACCAGTCGTCACATGTAGCATCTAATGTCCCTTGGCGCGCCAATTTAAAATTCTCCATCAAGTACTTCATGCAGTTGTTCGACACCTTTCGGATAAGAAATGTAAACATAGGGTCTTCTTGGATGCCTACGATAGTATGAGTACACGACTTTTCTATGTTACCCTGAATCTCATCAATCTGATCTCTAATCATTCTATGGATGACCTTGATGAGAGTATCAAATCCACAACGAGTAGACTTAAGAGTTCTCTTCAACACCGAATGAGCACCCTCGGCCCTAAGATTAGAAAATAATTTAAAATTGTAAAATAGATCACTATTAGTAAACTTAACAATAAAAGATGTAATGAGTATTTGTCTAACCTTCCTGTCGTCCTTGATCCGAGATGGAGATAGTGATCGGTCCAACAACGAACAATATCTTCCTTGTATTTACCCAACCATGTCTTCTCGAGGTACTCCATCATAATATAATATATATTAAGAATGGGTATAAAGAGGAAACAAGTAGAACCATAAGGGTACCAAGAGGAATATTGTGTAACACCCCGAATTATCAGAACTCGGGACATTACTGGTCAGGACCTCACAATGGGTCCCGACCTCAGTTTGACAACAATTTTACTAGGATCTTGCAACAAGATACAAATAAGAAAAACCGAAATTCATAAAATAGTATTTTAAAGAGATGAATGCAACAACGTCTAACAACCCACAATACTTAAACAACGTAAAAATCTATTGTCTTAAAACGAAGAAAGAAACAACAAAGCAATCACCCAACCCCACTCTAAGGAGTACGAAAATCCGACTGACCACTACTTCCAGATCACTCAACTGCTGCTCTAACCTGCGGTAAATCTAACCAACACAACTAAACAACCGTTAGCTAGTTATCTAAATGTTAGACAAATGAGAATAGCGCACACACACGTCATAGCAAAAACAAACACTCATCATGCTTTCAAACAATTCATTTATTATCTTTACTTAGGTCATTCACTCTTACTAATGATACTTATTTTGTGACACGAGGGATTCCCAAACCTCGCTTCCGCCCCCGTGTAACCATCAGGAATGGATCCGATGCATCTCACCTTGTACCTGTATGGTCAGGGTATAGAGAACCTCCCAGTCTCCTGTCAGAGCTAGGCAGTGATGTCACCGCCCGTTATACATACACTTGGGCCATAAAAAAATAAAGGTCGTCCTAGGCATGTTGTAATTAATAAAAAAATCAACACACACCACTATCATCATTCAACTAACATTCGGAAACCAGCTAAGTAAGTCTCAAGGACTTACCTGAATCAAATCTCAAACCCCGTTATCTCGACTCGACTTGTAACCGTAGAAACTCAATCGTCTGTTATACAAGGCAACTGGATCAATAATTATCCCACTTTCTTAGAAGTCTCCAACTTCTAAGATATATAATCGATCATAAAGAAATTACCAAAATACCCTTATACGGGTAAATGACCATTTTACCCCTGATCCCGAAACTCTATAAAATTCTATAACAAAGTTTCAAACTATTCTTTGGAACTCAAAACCACACTCTCACTCTAAAATGGAAGTTTGTTAAAGTTTTAGAAGTGTTAATCACATTCTTGACTTTCATAAAAAGTCTCTAAGGTCCAACTTCAGTTTAAGATATGAGAACCGAATAACAATATAAAAAAATCCGAAATAAATCTAGGTCATCTATGATATGCATGCTACTCATACGATCGAAGAATTCTCCAAAAATCTCAACAATAACTCCTACATAAATTCCCAAAGATGGTGCCAAAATCTAGGAATTCTATACTTAGCCAAAATCTGGGTCGTTTCACAAACTACCCAACTGTCCTACTTTGAGGCCTTATAAATTCTAATCCGACTGTTAGATAAATCTCAAATTTTTATACATCAAACTACATATATCTGCCTACAAAATACCTAAAAAAAAAATTCAACGGTGGATGTTCGATCTAAGGTATCAAAACACAGTCTTAAAGTCAGCAGTTCCACACCAAAAATCTGAAAATAACAAGGGCATGGAAGAGGTCCTTCCTTCGATCCTCAAGATCAGCAGGGCACACCCACAACTATGAAAAACTACAGTACTGATCCAAACACACTTCACTATGATACTAAAAGAATCATATTCATTCTATTACTAACATGCCCCTCCATAGACTACCTACAGTACCTACACGCTCTTCAACCCTTGTTACTATCTCCTAGCCAAACTTATGCCTAACTACTACTATAAACAACACAGAGAAAGAAGGTGAAGATAGAAGTGAAGAGGACTCACCGATCCGGTACAACTCGATCGCAACGATCGATGATCGTCCTCGGAAGGAGAGAGGGAAGGCTGGTGTGGTGGCGTGGCTCGTGACAGGGCGGTGTGAGAAGGGATTTCTGGCTTGCCTAATAACCATAATGGTGGGTGAGTACCAAGAGGACTTCACATCTTGAGGACTGCAAGGCGCCGGTGTAACTGTTGTTGCTGCACGTCTAGTTAGATCAATGCAGAGGCAAGGACCTCACTTTTTTGCTGCGACCTACGCTCGAAGACCGCTCACGTGGTTGGCTCTTTTGCGGCAGGAAGAGCAGATGAAGGCGGACTTTTAGAGTTGTTGCGGCTGCTTCACTCAAAGGTCGAATGTCGAAGCTGAAGGAAGGCCAACGGTTTGTCCGACACAAAGCAAGGACCCACGCAGGCGGTGGCCATCCACTAGGACGCCTTCCTCTTCGACTGCTACTGCTTGGAAAACGAGGTCAAGAAGGTGGCGTATGTGGATGTGGTAGGGCGTAGAACCAACCAAGATCTCTAGACGTTTTTGTTGTTGTGCAGAGGAGTTACTACTCGTTGCTTCAGCACTTGACACCAGAGGGAGTTGTTGTTACGCTCAGGATATGTGTGATACGCAATAGGTTTTAAACTTATACTCGTTATATTTATCCTAAATCCTAGCGAACCCGCAGTGTACGGGACGTTTGTAGTAGGGATAGTATTCCGAAGTCGAACACAAAGACTAAGGTGAAATTGAGTCAAACAATGGTCATAGATAGTGTGGATCTAATCTAAGAGAGGAGAAAGAAATAAAGAAATGAAAATGATGATATTTTTGGTTGAGTTTTTGTGGTGATCGAGCAAAGATCACAAATCAAGCAAGGTAATAAAACAAACTAACAACTCAAGCTAGCAAAACAAACAAGTAACACAAAACACAAAGTATATGATCAAGAGAGAAAAGTGGATTCTAGAGGTCAAGATTTCCGGTTATGGCATCGGACTCAAGGTTCTAAGGATTCTAAGGACAAGCTGCGGTGTTGGGGAAAGAATGTTTCACTAATGGAAGGAATTACCGGGTAGGTCTCTCACTTCACTAGTCCCGCATCAAACTCCTATTACCGGGTAGGTCTCAAGGGGTTAAAATAAGGAATTCCACACAAACCGGATACTACTTAAGGGGCAACCCTCTCCTTACCGGGTAAGTCTCGGAAAAGGGGAGTCTCAAGCAATAATCCTAGCACACTCGATCCAATAGCGGCTTATGAGGCTCACTACTACCTAGAATTCATCATCTAAGGTATCTAAGGTGGAAATCATCGGGTAGATCTCTTCCCTCACTTAGGTTGATAGCATTAGGTGATCCTAAGCTAAATTAGGCTTAATAAACACTAGGATTTAACAACCTAACACCCTAACATACAGATTCATCATTTAGAGAGCAACAGGAGAATAAATCGGGCTGTTCTACAGCTAAATCGGCCGATCTGCTGATGATCAGGGCGATTTTTCCTACTGGTTTGGGTTTCGTGCATACAAATCATCCTAAACTAACATATAAGTCCATTCTATCATCACCCTTGCCATAACCATCAATCCATCACTCCAGATTCACAATAAACTAGCCAATAGTATGCATATTAAAATCCAAAATCATCACACAAGCATACATGGTTTTCATAGATGGATGATGAAAGATGAGCAAGTAAAATCAATAAATCTCAGCTGAATCTAAGTTGTAGTAAGACTTACAAACTCTCAAATGAAGATCCAAAACGTTCCTAACAATCCTTGCAATAGTTCTCCACTCCAAGACTCCAAAAATCACTCAAAATCACTCAAAACCTCACTATCACTCTTAAAATGGTGTTCTTCTTCTTCCTTCAATCCTTGAGAGTTTTTCTTCTCCTCCCAATCTTGCCTCCAATGGATGAGCTGTGAATGAGAGAATGTGGGAGAGGAGAGATGCTCAGCAACAGCTTGCAGGACCACTTATATTCTCCACCAAGAGCAAGGCCGGATCAAGAGATCGTGGGACACGTGGCTTAAGCTGTTGAAGGCAGGAAAATCGACCCAGAGATAAAAATCGGCCGATTTATCTGTTAGTTGGTCCGATTTTCTTCAGCAGAAGCATGCTATGATCGTCTAGCCATGAGTTGCTCCATTGCTTGCACCAATAGTGGTCTTTGTGTCCTTTGTTGCTCCAATTATGCTCCTCTAAAGTTTTGGATGTGTACCACCATGAGGCTTGGCCCTCGAATGTATCGATTAATGTCCAAAAGACCCCCGAAATACCTACAAAGCAATACACAAGTCCGTGTAGACGTCTATCTCGACAAAATACGTGAATTGAGTGCAAACGTCGTGAATTAGTGCTAAACCATGCATGAATGAGTGAGAAATCTATCTAAATGATTACCTAAACCTAAGTCATAAATCGTGTTATCAAAAATACCCCATACTTAAGGTTTGCTCGTCCCCGAGCAAATTCTCAACTATAGACTACAAGATAACATGATTTATGTATGCAGAAAAATGGCAAAATCTTTTTGGGTTTTGTGCTTCTAATTTTGGATCACCTTCATAGTCATGTTTCATGGCAATGGACAAGCAATCATGTATCAAATAAATAAAAACATGAAAAGACAATTACACTTAACTTGATAGCATGCAATGAAATGTAAAGATGAAGAAGTCAAGATGATCATGAGCATATCTAATCTAGATCACTAAGTCTTGCACACATGCAATTAGGTCACGGGAACTTAGGAAAGAAAAGGCTAAGAAATGTTGTGATTAGGTGGGAAATTCTAGGTCGTGTGATGCTAATCCGGGAAAGGAACTAACTCCACAATCTCGTTTTTGCTCAACTTCCCAACAAGTGTATAATTTTCTCCTTCTTTTCTTTGTTTTCTTTTTCTTTCACTTATTTTTGAGACAATGGCATTGGTGTACAAAAGCCGAAACCTTGGTGATTAGCCGTCCTCGGGCTTTTTCTATTTTTTTCGAGGTGCATCCACACCGGGCACACATACCAAAGCTCGTTAGGACTATCGGTTTATTTGACTTTGGCAAGGCACCAACACCCGATTATGTGAAGTGTACCGAGTTACTTGTCATTTAAGCCAATGTCCCCAAACCTATATTTTGTCTACACTTTCACAACAATTTCAGCATTTCATTCACAACATTCTTTCATCAACAACTTCACCCCACACTTGCCTTTCACACACATCAACACACTATCATGCTCCTATTCCCGTATGGGTCAAAAGAGGTCAAATTTATATCAATTGAGGTGCTTAAACAACATGATCAAGATGAGAAGTAGAGAAAGATGAATTGCCTCATTTATTCCTTAATGATGTGCAAGAACTAGTATGCAATTTCGACTTTCAATACTCAATTCAATCAAGGCAAACATTCATGATCACAAATCATTCATGGGATTCAAGATAAGTACTTCAAGTCCACATATGCATTCATCTATTCAACATATAAGGCCATCCATAGCCAATTCACAAAACAATTTCATCATAAGGGTCATTCCCAAGCTTTAGAAGAACTAAAAATTTTTAAAATTTTCTGAATTTTTTGGATTTTTCGAAATATGTATGTACAATGCAAGACATAATGAAACATGTGACAAAATTAAACTATCCTAGATGCTAATCATGCAAGTGATCATGAAAACCCCACCCCATACTTAGAAACACATTGTCCCTAATGTGTAAACTAAATAAAGAAGTGAAAGAGAGTCCTCACAATGTAAAATTGGTGATGCTTTGGTATTTCGGTTCACATTGGATGATGATGGTGGATGATTGATCAAGGATGGTAGAGAGCTCTTGATGTTCATTATGGCATCGGAACCCGCGCTTGGCACCGCAAGCCGTCCAAGTTCCACGTTTGCTCCACCCATGCTTGATTGGAGATCATCACTTTCCTTTACAGAGGAAAAATCGCCCCAACTGCCCAGGAAAATCGGCCGATCTGCTGAAGAACAAGCCGATTTTTCTGGGTGATTTCCCCCTCGTCCATGTGCTTGGATCTTGTACCTTCAACAGTTCCATGAGGCCTTCACATGACCTCCAACATCTCGTCACACACGACAATCAACAAGATCTAGCACCCAAAAACACAAAAGAAAAACAAAGCACACCAAGAGTGAGATCAAACAAAAGCAAGAAAAAGAAAGGGAAAAATATGTACCAATGGGTTACCTCCCATTAAGCGCTTCTTTAAGGTCATTAGCTTGACCAAATTCAGGAGCGTTTCAATCAAGGTGAAGCGGGGCAATCACTTCCACCGGGGCTTCCGGGATGTACTTCTTCAAACGATGCCCATTCACCTTGAAATTTCCACAATGATCTCCTCCTATCTCAATAGCTCCATGGGGAAAGATCTTCTTCACCACATATGGCCCGGTCCATCTTGATTTGAGCTTTCCGGGGAAGAGCCGCAGCCTCGAGTTGAAGAGAAGGACAAGGTCGCCTTCACTCAACTCCTTTGGGATGAGGCGCTTGTCATGCCAACGCTTGGTCCGCTCCTTATAGATCCGGGCATTCTCATAAGCATCCAACCGGATCTCCTCAAGGGCGTTCATGTCTAGCAACCGCTTCTCACCGGCCTCCTTGAGGTCGAAATTCAACCACCTTATAGCCCAATATGCTCTATGCTCCATTTCTACCGGAAGGTGGCAAGACTTGCCATAGACTAACTTGTAAGGAGTGGTGCCAATTGGTGTCTTGAAAGCGGTCCTATAAGCCCACAAAGCATCATCGAGCTTCATAGCCCAATCTTTTCTTATTCTAGAGACCGTCTTCTCAAGTATCCCTTTTATCTCCCGGTTGGAGATCTCTACTTGGCCATTAGTTTGGGGATGGTAAGGTGTTGCCACCTTGTGGGTCACCCCATATTTAGCCAAAAGTGCTCCAAAGTTCCTATTAGTGAAGTGCTTCCCTCCATCACTTATGATCACCCTTGGTGTTCCAAACCTAGGAAAGATCACTCGGTTGAAGAACCGCACCACCACCTTGGCATCATTTGTGGGAGAGGCGATTGCCTCCACCCATCTCGAAACATAATCCACCGCCAATAGGATGTAGAGGTTGCCACATGAAGAAGGGAATGGTCCCATGAAGTCCACACCCCACACATCAAATATCTCTACCTCTTGTATGTTATTCAAGGGCATCTCATTTCTCCTTAAGATGTTGCCCGTCCTTTGGCAAGCATCACAAGCTACCACAAAGCTTTGCACATCCTTGAACAAGCTTGGCCAAAAGAAACCCGATTGTAAC
The DNA here is from genome assembly GCA_033239045.1 of Fagopyrum esculentum. Lineage (NCBI taxonomy): Eukaryota > Viridiplantae > Streptophyta > Magnoliopsida > Caryophyllales > Polygonaceae > Fagopyrum > Fagopyrum esculentum. The sequence goes on along the minus strand of BSUD01000006.1, from coordinate 24,886,369 downwards.
ACTTTAGCACATGTCTTGTGTGAGCTAGCATGCCCTCCACATGGCAAGGAATGACAATGGCGGATCACACTCTCCACCTCATCCTCCGGTATACATCTTCTAAACATTCCATCCGGCCCTCTCTTGAACAAAAGTGGTTCACTCCAATAGTAATGCCTCATATCTTTGAAGAACTTCTTTCTTTGGGCATATGTCAATCCGGGAGGAACTTCCTCACACACAAGATAGTTCACAATGTCGGCATACCATGACTCACTTCCTCTAGACACTTGGAACAAGCATTCCTCCACCATTTGCAATTGCTCATCCCGGAATGAATCATCAATCGGGATGTCATCTCTTTCAAGCTCCAATGGTGGGAGTCTACTAAGGTGATCCGCCACGGAGTTCTCGGATCCTTTCTTGTCCCGGATTTCCAAATCAAACTCTTGAAGAAGAAGGATCCACCAAATCAACCTAGGCTTTGCATCCTTCTTGGTAAGGAGATAACGGATCGCAACATGATCCGTATACACTATGACCTTCGCTCCAACAAGATATGAGCGGAATTTCTCAAAAGCATACACCATCGCTAGCAACTCTTTCTCGGTGGTAGCATAGTTAAGTTGGGCATCATCTAGCGTCTTGCTAGCATAATAAATGGCATGAGTGCGCCCATCTTTCCTTTGCCCCAAAACAGCCCTAACGGCTACATTGCTTGCATCACACATGATCTCAAACGGTAGGCTCCAATCCGGGGGTTGCATGATAGGTGCGGAGATCAAAGCGTTCTTCAACCTACAAAATGCTTCAAGGCAATCTTTGGAGAAAACAAATTCAACATCCTTCATTAGTAGGTTAGTAAGAGGCTTAGAAATTTTAGAGAAGTCTTGAATAAACCTCCGGTAAAAACCGGCATACCCTAAGAAACTCCTTACCCCTTTCACCGAGGTAGGTGGTGGCAACTTCTCTATCGTTTCAATCTTGGCCCTATCAACCTCAATGCCACGGTTAGACACCAAGTGTCCTAACACAATACCTTCACTTACCATGAAGTGGCATTTTTCCCAATTCAAGACAAGATTTGTCTCCTCATATCTTTGCAATACTAATGACAAGTTAGCCAAGCAATTATCAAAGGAAGAACCATAAACAGAGAAATCATCCATGAACACTTCCATGATATTTTCAATGTATTCCGAAAAGATAGCCATCATACACCTTTGGAAGGTGGCGGGTGCATTACACAACCCAAATGGCATTCTCTTATATGCAAAAGTACCCCATGAACATGTAAATGTGGTTTTCTCTTGGTCATCGGGGTGGATAGGGATTTGGAAGAAACCACTATAGCCATCTAGGTAGCAAAAATGAGAATGTTGGGCTAACCTCTCTAGTATTTGGTCAATGAAGGGAAGAGGGAAGTGATCTTTCCTAGAGGCCATGTTAAGCTTTCTATAGTCAATGCACATCCTCCATCCCGTAACCATTCTAGTGGGGATTAGTTCATTGTTCTCATTGGTCACTACGGTCATCCCACCCTTCTTAGGAACTACATGAACGGGACTAACCCACTTACTATCCGAGATAGGGTAGATAATTCCCGCATCTAGCAACTTAATGATCTCTTTCTTGACTACCTCTTTCATTATAGGATTCAATCTTCTTTGATGTTCAATAGAGGGTTTATGGTTATCTTCCATCATTATCTTATGCATGCACAAAGAGGGCTTAATGCCAACAAGATCGTCAATGGTGTATCCTATTGCCTTTCTATGCAGTTTCAATTCATTCAACAATCTATTAAGTTCATCATCATTCAAAGATGCATTCACAATCACCGGATAAGTAAAATTTGAACCAAGGAAAGCATACTTTAAATGAGAAGGAAGAGGTTTAAGATCAAGTTGAGGAGGACCTTTTTCGATTGGAGACAATCCATGCAATGTAGGTTGAGATGATTGCGAAGCCATGGAAGCCTCCTTGAAGTCCCTTGATGATTGCTCACATTCAAGCGGTTGATGCTGAAAAGACTCAGGAAAATCGGCCCAGTCAGGAAAATCGGCCGATTTTCCTGAGGGTAGGTCGATCTGAGTTTCTGTTTTTGCAGAACTAGATGAAACTTCAGCACAAGGCCAAAAATTGGCCGATTTTGCCCCTCCAGTCCGATTTTTCTGCCTACTTCTCTCTTCTTCTAGCACTTCAAATCCAACACTTGTTAGCTCGTCCAATGCATTCAAGGCCTTGATTACTTCATTGCTACTCTCCTCAACTCCTTCCTCCATCAAGCTTGAGCTAAGAACCTTCTCAAGTGGATCCTTGAGCAAGATTGAGCTCACAACCTCTCTAGACTCCTCTTCTTCAACTATGTTGAATACATCTTCATCAAGGGTTGGCCCTTTCATCATTGTGGACAGCTTGAACTTGATGTTCTCTTCTCCAATATTGAAGGAGAGGGTCCCATTCTTGCAATCTACTAGACATCCGGAAGTAGCTAGGAAAGGTCTCCCCAAGATGATAGGAACCGGATAGTCCGCCGGGATCTCCAAAACAACGAAGTCTATGGGCACATAGAACTTCCCTAGTTGCACCGGAATGTCTTCCAAGATTCCAACCGGATGAGTGATTGAGCGATCCGCCATGTAAAGGGTCATCTTGACCGGCTTTGGCTCTCCTAGCCCAACCTTGTTGCAAAGTGCAAGTGGAATGATGCTCACACTTGCCCCAAGATCACTTAGGGCGTCATACTTCACTTCTCCTACTCCGATTGGCACACAAAAGGATCCCGGATCCCTTAGCTTAGGAGGCATCTCTTCCTTCATCGTTTGAATCAACTCTGATGATCTCTTTGTCATTCTTATCTCCCCATACTCCTCCAACTTCCTTTTGTTGGAGAGTATTTCCTTCAAGAACTTGCCATATGCCGGCATACCTAAGATAGCATCCATGAACGGAATGTTAATATGCAATTTAGACATAAGTTCAAGGAATTTACCAAAGTGATTGTCCAAGCGAGCTCTTGCTTGTGATTGTGGGAACGGTAGTGGTGGTTTGTATGGAGGCAGTGCCACATATGTTGGCTCAACATCCTTGCTCTTGCCTCCATCTCTTTGCAATGGTTCTTCTTCATTCACCACTTGCTTCCCTTTAGCATTCTCCTTGGGCAAAGGATCCTTCATGCTTAACCCACTCCTCGTTGTAATGGCCAACACTTGGACTCTTGGGTTTTCTTCGGTCCTTCCGGGAAGCTTCCCCGGATCTCTATGTGCTTCACCCGCTTTTTGGAACACTTGTGCTTCCAACACTTTTTGAGCTTTAGAAATTGAAGTCACCGTGCTCTCAAGACCACTCAACCTTCCAAGCAATTGCTCAAACATCATTTCGGTTCTATCTTTTGGAGGTTGAGTAAATCCGGGTGGAGGTTCTTGTGAAGCTTTTGGTGGTGGAGTTGTGCTTGTGGAAGCGGGAGGGTTCAAGGCTCCATCCGGGTTAGAATAGGAAAACCCGGGATAGTTGTGGTTGGGCCGGTAATTGTTGAATTGCCGGTTGTTGTTGAAGTTCCTTGGGCCTTGGTAGTTATTGTAGTTGCCCCTTCCCATGTAATTGACATCTTCCTCCTTGGAAGATAAGTTAGCTTGTGGAAGCACTTGAGGAGTTGCTTGGTTCTTCAAAGTTGTAGCACACAACTCCCTCAAGGACTTTAGCTCGTTGTTGATGGCGTCAAGCTTGAAATTGCTCATGGTGACCTCACTCACCTCATATGCTCCCGCCTTTCTCCCTTCACTCTTCCTATGGGAGTATTTCTCAATCACTAGAGCTTGTTTCTCTACAAACTCCCAAGCTTCATCCACATACTTCTCCATGAAAGTCCCACCGGAAAGAGATTGAAGCTTGAATTGGCTATCTTCATCAAGTCCTTTGAAGTAGATCTCCAATAGCTCAATTTTCGGTATACCATGGTGTGGACAATCTAGGAGAAGATCTTTGAATCTCTCCCAAGACTTGAACAAACTCTCTCTATCCTTCATCACGAAGGCATTGATCTTCCCTCTTAATTCGGTAGTCTTGGAAGGTGGGAAGAACTTAGTCAAAAACTCGGTTGTCATCTCCTCCTAAGTACCAACTCGCCCTTGTGGAATAGATTGATACCAAGCTAAGGCTTTGTCCTTAAGAGAGAAGGAAAAAGCCCTAAGCTTATCGTTGTTGCTCTCCAATCTTGGCGGTCTAAGAGTCTCCATCAAAATCTCATAGTTCATCAAGTGTTGATGAGGAGACTCTCCTTCCATCCCTCCAAATTGATTATGCCGGATCATTTGTAGAACTTGAGGGCGGAGCTCGTAGTTGTGGGTTGCGGGATCTCCTAAGTTCACACCCGGACGGTGTGCTCTTTGTGCCGGATCCATACGTCTCCCCAAGGTTTGTGGCTCTTCAATAGCAATGGGTACAACCCTAACATTTGCCGCCGGCTGTGGTTGTGGTGGTGGAGGAGGTGGAGGTTGTTGACGATTAAGCTCTCCTTGTACAAGGGCTTGCCTAATCTCATCAATCTCCCTCCTAGTTGCTTCTTGCCTCTCATTGGCAAGTCTCCTTTCTTCCTCCAAAAGCTCATCTCTTAGCCTTATTTGCTCTAAAGCTTCATCCAATTCAGCTTGGAGATCTCTTCCGGCCATCTCTTTTCCCTTTTTAATGCTCTTGGATCTAGATCTAAGGGTTTTCTCCGGTTCGAGATCGAATGGAGCTAAATCCTTGCCACGAGATCTTCGCATACACCTAAAGAGTAAGAGATGTCCTGAAAAGCAAAGACACAAACCAAAGAGAGATCAAAAGCAACAAGAAAGATCTACACTATAAACAATCACAAAATGACTCAATCTAGACCTAGTCCCCGGCAACGGCGCCAAAAACTTGGCGCGCTCAGGATATGTGTGATACGCAATAGGTTTTAAATTTATACTCGTTATATTTATCCTAACTCCTAGCGAACCCGCAGTGTACGGGACGTTTGTAGTAGGGATAGTATTCCGAAGTCGAACACAAAGACTAAGGTGAAATCGAGTCAAACAATGGTCATAGATAGTGTGGATCTAATCTAAGAGAGGAGAAAGAAATAAAGAAATGAAAATGATGATATTTTTGGTTGAGTTTTTGTGGTGATCGAGCAAAGATCACAAATCAAGCAAGGTAATAAAACAAACTAACAACTCAAGCTAGCAAAACAAACAAGTAACACAAAACACAAAGTATATGATCAAGAGAGAAAAGTGGATTCTAAAGGTCAAGATTTCCGGTTATTGCATCGGACTCAAGGTTCTAAGGATTCTAAGGACAAGCTGCGGTGTTGGGGAAAGAATGTTTCACTAATGGAAGCAATTACCGGGTAGGTCTCTCACTTCACTAGTCCCGCATCAAACTCCTATTACCGGGTAGGTCTCAAGGGGTTAAAATAAGGAATTCCACACAAACCGGATACTACTTAAGGGGAAACCCTCTCCTTACCGGGTAAGTCTCGGAAAAGGGGAGTCTCAAGCAATAATCCTAGCACACTCGATCCAATAGCGTCTTATGAGGCTCACTACTACCTAGAATTCATCATCTAAGGTATCTAAGGTGGAAATCATCGGGTAGATCTCTTCCCTCACTTAGGTTGATAGCATTAGGTGATCCTAAGCTAAATTAGGCTTAATAAACACTAGGATTTAACAACCTAACACCCTAACATACAGATTCATCATTTAGAGAGCAACAGGAGAATAAATCGGGCTGTTCTACAGCTAAATCGGCCGATCTGCTGATGATCAGGGCGATTTTTCCTACTGGTTTGGGTTTCGTGCATACAAATCATCCTAAACTAACATATAAGTCCATTCTATCATCACCCTTGCCATAACCATCAATCCATCACTCCAGATTCACAATAAACTAGCCAATAGTATGCATATTAAAATCCAAAATCATCACACAAGCATACATGGTTTTCATAGATGGATGATGAAAGATGAGCAAGTAAAATCAATAAATCTCAGCTGAATCTAAGTTGTAGTAAGACTTACAAACTCTCAAATGAAGATCCAAAACGTTCCTAACAATCCTTGCAATAGTTCTCCACTCCAAGACTCCAAAAATCACTCAAAATCACTCAAAACCTCACTATCACTCTTAAAATGGTGTTCTTCTTCTTCCTTCAATCCTTGAGAGTTTTTCTTCTCCTCCCAATCTTGCCTCCAATGGATGAGCTGTGAATGAGAGAATGTGGGAGAGGAGAGATGCTCAGCAACAGCTTGCAGGACCACTTATATTCTCCACCAAGAGCAAGGCCGGATCAAGAGATCGTGGGACACGTGGCTTAAGCTGTTGAAGGCAGGAAAATCGACCCAGAGATAAAAATCAGCCGATTTATCTGTTAGTTGGTCCGATTTTCTTCAGCAGAAGCATGCTATGATCGTCTAGCCATGAGTTGCTCCATTGCTTGCACCAATAGTGGTCTTTGTGTCCTTTGTTGCTCCAATTATGCTCCTCTAAAGTTTTGGATGTGTACCACCATGAGGCTTGGCCCTCTAATGTATCGATTAATGTCCAAAAGACCCCCGAAATACCTACAAAGCAATACACAAGTCCGTGTAGACGTCTATCTCGACAAAATACGTGAATTGAGTGCAAACGTCGTGAATTAGTGCTAAACCATGCATGAATGAGTGAGAAATCTATCTAAATGATTACCTAAACCTAAGTCATAAATCGTGTTATCAGTTGCTGTCGTCGGCTAGGGTTATGGGAGTGTGCAACTGAGGGAGGAGGGAGATCGATCCGGCTGCGTGAAAGAAGGAAACAATCCGGCTGGAAAGGAAAGGCGTCCAAGGTTTCTACACTTACAATTCTAAGCGAGGCTTGTAACGGTTGTACGTGTGAAGGCTCTGCGCTGTATTTGGACGCGAGGGCCTCTAGATTCACGGTATCTCTCTTCCATGGGTGGATTGACGAAGTGTGCGACCCACTAGAAAGAAAGGTAGAAGGGGCTAATGGCCCACCAGGTTGTGTGATGAAGGCTGGGCTGGCATGCTGGTACATGGGCTGCAAAAAGAGGAATGAGGTGGGCTAGAGTCCTAGGTAAAGCCTAATAATGGTTTTGTGAATTACTTGTCATGCACTTGTCATGAATTTGCTAAATGGGTCCAATGTTATTATTCTTGTGAGGATGTTTTATCTATTATTTTATATGATCAACATTCACGTAAAAACCTTGAAGTTGATAAAAGATATTTTATGTGATTAATACTTCACTTAAAATGACAAGATTTAAGTAGACATGGAAAGCAAAAATAAAATTTTTCGGGTATTACATTTTGAAACTTAGTGGATACCAAGAAAAAAGTTCAAACCTTGAGGGCACCAAGAGGAAAAATACTTATAAATAAAATGATATTAATGAGAGGAGATTACCGAAAACCACAGGTCATATTGCAAATAGTCCCCTGCTCTATCACTATTTACCGGAAAACACCCTTTATAAATACTCCGTTACCAGAATGCCACCTTGTGTCAGAATACCGTTAGCTTATCGTCTTGTGGGCCCCACTTTGTAATAAAATAATAATTTCCCTTCATTTTTTGTATACTTGTATTTTGATGAATTTTGTTTCTTTTTTGTTTGTATTATTTACTTTCCACCTCCATCAATTAGGTTTCTGAGGAGTAACGTTAGTAGCAAAAGTCGACGTTCACGCGCTACCCCACTCTTCACACGCCGAAAGAGATCCGCCATTGATGCCGAGAAAGAACCTTCATCTCCCAAAGTAACCTGCATTGGCCAAGTCAAAATTCGCCGTTCATCATCCAAATCAAAACATCCGTCTAATAGAGATCCACCACCTCCACTTCGCCGTCGACCCTCGTCGAAACCCGGCGCTTGCACTGGAAGCTTGTTTTCTTTTTGGGTCGGAAAACCACCGGTAATTAGCTGTGGCCGGCGACGAAGAAAACTATCAAGTTCCTTTACGGTTGTTTGGCGCAAATGGGTTTCGTTCTTTTGCTCTAAGGCCACAACCGATTCGGTGAAAACGGGTCAAATCCAGTAGGATTGGGGTTAATTTAAAATGATAACGATAGTTTTGAGATAAGAAGACACCAATTTGTATTCAAGGAATCCGAAAAAGAGGAAGATGAAGAAAGTTCGGGTTGGGTAAATGGGTCGGATACATCAACAACCCCACCAAAAAACGCTTTTCTACTAACCCGATGTAGATCCACCCCACATAGATCTTTAATTGTAGCTAGCCAAATTTGGGATCGCCATTGAAAATAGAGGAAGACAAAACCAAGGAGCAAGAAAACAAAGAAAAATCAGTCAACTTAAATTCCTTGAAAATTGAGCAGACAAAATCTGCAAAATCGAGAATAAATCAAGAAGATGAGAATAGTTTGGAGATTTACAAAGAAGAGGCAATAGAAACTCAATTTGACGGATGTTTAAACAAAACAGAGACAATACAATAATCTAATAAAAATGAAAGAAAGGAAGAACACGAAGAAGAAGAAGAGTTTGCAGTTTTAACAAGGTGTAAATCAGAGCCAACAAGAAGATCAGGTGATCCATTAACGAGTAGCTTTTGGAGGGAGAAGAGGTTCGAATCTACTGTCTCATGTAGAAATTCAACGAACACGAACACGAAGGTTCTTCTCTTCTCCAAGTTCAATTTAGGGTTTAAGTTAAATAAAAAGTAAATAATACAAACCAAAAGAAACAAAATACATTCAAAATACAAATATACAAAAAATAAGGGAAATTATTAATTTATTATAAAGTGGGGCCCACGAGACGGTAAACTGACGGTATTCTGACACAAGGTGGTATTCTAGTAACAAAGTATTTATAAAGGGTGGTTTCCATTAAATAGTGATAGAGCAGGTTGTTATTTGCAATATGACTTATTTAGCGGGTGGTTTCCAGTAATTTCCTCTATTAATGAATATAGAAAACCTAACTCCATCCGAAAAACGCGTCAAAGATTTCTTTGGAATAGCCGCCACCGGAATACTCTACAACTAAACCTAAGAAACCCATGGATTTTTCGATCCGGGAGCAGCTTCGGTGTCCTCTTTACACTTCTATTTATGAGCAAATACACCCTCCTTAATTATTCTATGATTAAATATCCAATCCATCGTGTATCAAGTATTTGTTACTCTTGCTCATGGTGTTTGAGTCAAGCCATTTGTTGGCTCCTCCTATCAAGAAAAAAGGAAAGAAGCGATACATGAATGGCACTCATGGTGGCGGCGTAGAATTCGGGAGTCTATGTTTGTGTCATGGTGAAGATCCTCAACCCGATCTTCACATTTTCTACATCGTCCAATGTTACTCACTAATTTGTGGTTGTGTTCCGCTGTTCGAAAATTTTTCTCTACCAACTCTAAGATTATGAATAAAGAAAACCGAAAACCTGAAATAGGTTACCCATCTAACTTTTACCCCAAAACAATATAAACCTTAATCATGTGTTCTCGCTTAGCAGAGAGGAGAAGGCGGGTGTTTCCCTGGGTCGTGGGAAGATCGACAAAAACCTAAAGGTAACAAAGAGAGTTTATGCTCACCTTCGGTGAACAAAGGTGGATATAAGAGGTTAACCTTCTCAATGTAACACCCCAAATCCACGGGACTCGGAGTGCTACATTGGGCTAGTATCTCACAATGAATTTTGACTCTAGCCTGACAACAAGTTTACTGGATCTTACAACAAGGCATAGGTAGATTAAAACCAAATACATAAAAACTGTATAAGATACATAAAAAAGGTTTACAAACACAAAGCCGAGTACAAAACATCAACCATAAACATTTGATACAAAAGATCCCCATATCCCACACATCCTAATGTACAGAAGTCCTCGGCTGGTCACACCATCTGACTCACTCTACAGTCCTCCTAATTTGTAGATCATCTACAACACGGTATACACCATTAGCTACAGTAATGAATAAGTATGAAGGTAATAGCACAAACACACATCAACATCTCATACATGCACTGCCACACACATTCATTTATTATCTTTCATTTACATTATTCCATTACTAATTCAACTTCTTTTGCAACACGAGGAGCCTCAAGAACCTCGTTCCATCCAACATAACACATGAGTTTTGCATGGGGGTGATCATCACTCGTCCCCTCCTGTGAGATCATCTTCAGGGCACCTCCTCTTACCCGCAGACGGAGGCAAGTGGTCACGACCCGTTATAATACACTTGGGCCATTTAAAGTAATAAATGGTCATCCTAGTCTGGTTTAGGTTATGAATGCACAAGCATATGAACACACACAACCATCACAATCACACAAACTCAAAACTGAACCCTAAGTAAGTCCTATTGACTTACCTGTAACACTCGTATCCAATACCACGTCACAGCTTCCCCTTGGGGAAGTAATCAACGCCTGCAATAGCAAGACACACAACATCACATATTGCAAGGGTTAGTAGACTCGTCTCCATAACCAAAACCAACCTACAACCTCAATCTAAACCTCAAGATCATCCAAGCTCAAAACCTCAAGCAAACTCTCAAAGCCTCCTCACAAGATTAAAGGAAGATCAAGAAGAGAAGATGAAGAAGAAGAAGAACGTAAGGATGGAAAAGGAGCTGAAGAGGATGAAGAAACCCTCTCAGAGAAGCAAAGGGAGGCTTATAAAGGAAGCCATCCGTAAAGCACGGATCAAAGAGTCAACAAAAGCGGTTGCACCCACACAGAACCGCAGGGACGGTTCCTGTGAGGCGCAGGGGCTCCTAGTTGCAGGGGCGGCCGTCCTGGTCCGCTAGGGCGGCTGACAGGGTCAAGGTAAAGCTCAACTATGGCTCAGCAAGGCTCCTAGGCTCCAAAGACTAAGGCTCTTACATCACTCCCCCCTAAAAACAAGTTTCGTCCCAAAACTTGCAAGATCCCAAATCCTCTCGGACCCATAAGCCGAGGTATAACCCTAAACACTATCATCAACTCTCAACAAGGCCTAGAGGAAGATCATCTCTAGCAAAATACTAACCACATCATATTGGCATGGAGGAAAACCATCTCTAGCCAAAACGTACACATAAGACTACTATGTGGAGGAAAACCATCTCCACTCATACTATGTCCATTAAAAATAGCATGGAGGAAAGAACCATCTCCAGCTAATCTTAACACACACCACAACATGGAGGAAAGAACCATCTCCTGCTATACCTATCTCGCGCTAGCAAACAGGATCTAGCATATCATATGCACATACAACTAGCACGAAAGCACAACATATCACATAAGCACATAACATAACATGCACTCACCAAGATGGCACTAAGATCTACTCATGGATCCTACTGGTACCTCTAACTCAGCGTAGAACTCTGGATAGTTCCTCTGGATACTATCCTCTGTCTCCCAGGTAGCCTCATCAAGTCCTCGTCTAGACCATTGTATCCTCAGCATAGGAATGTCCTTCGAATGCAGGCGTCTCACACCTCGCTCTAGGACTATAGTAGGGTGCTCTGCAAAGGTGTGGTCCGGCTCAACCACCTGATCATCATAACTCCCAATGTACCTCGGATCTGGTATGTACTCCCTCAACTAAGACACATGAAACACATGATGAACACCCTCTAACCTCGGAGGCAATGCTAATCTGTAGCTTGCCCTCCTGACTCTATCCAGTATCTCAAAAGGATCGACATATCGGGGACTCAACTTCCCCTTTATACCGAAACGTCCGACGCCTCGCGTCGGAGATACTCTCAACCAGACATGAACTCCTACCCTGAACGCTACAGGTCGACGCCTCCTATCTGCATACGACTTCTAGCGACTCTGTGCAGCCAACATCCTCTCTCTGATCAGCGCTACTCGAGCCATATCATCCTGAATCTGCTCTGGCGCTATCCCACTGGTACTGCTAGGCTTATCCCAACATAAAGGTGTACGGCATCTACATCCATATAATGCATCATAAGGAGCCATCCCAATAGATGCATGCCAGCTGTTGTTGTATGAGAACTCAACGAGTGGGAGGTAATCAGATCATCCATGTCCCCAATCCAACACACATGCTCGTAGCATGTCTTCTAAGGTCTAGATGGTCCTCTTTGACTGACCATCTGTCTGGGGGTGAAACGCAGTCGTAAAGTGTAGACTCGTCCCCAAAACAGTCTGAATTTGCTGCCAGAATCTCGAAGTAAACCGTCCATCACGATCAGAAACGATCATCCTCGGTACCCCATGTAGTCTCACTATCTGTCTAGTGTACTCCTCAATAAATTTGCTCACTGGCCACGTCTCTCTGATAGGAATGAAACGTGCCGTCTTCATTAGTGTGTCAACGATCACCTAGATGGCATCAAAGCTCCTACTAGTCCTCAACCCAGTCACAAAATCCATGGAGACGTCCTCCCACTTCCACTGCGGCACTAGTAATGGATGGAGCTCACCTCCAGGCCTGAAATGCTCTATCTTGACCTGCTGACAGGTCGCACACTGAGCCACCAATCTGGTTACATCGGGCTTCAGCCCTCCCCACCAATATGAACGTCTCACATCATGATACATCTTACTCGTACCTAGGTGTACTGAGTAAGGTGTACAGTGAGCCTCCTATAAGATCCGCTGTCTCAACTCCGTGTCTACAAGGACACCGATACGGTCATGTCGCCTAATAACTCCATCTGCTCGAATGGAGAACTGTATGTGGTGCCTCTCCATGAGACATCCTCTCTTTGATCCTCGTCAAGGTCGGGCAGGTCCCCTGCTTCTGTTGGATCTCCTCTAACAAACAAGGTAGAACCTCTAAAGCAAACAACTGGACATCCTCATCAGGAAACTGGATTTCCATCTCTAGCCAAGCTAGATCTCTCTGAAGTTGAGGTTGTACACTAAGTCTGGCAATCACCTTCTCTCGAGGCGTCTTTCTACTCAAGGCATCAGCTACCACATTCGTCTTGCCAGGATGATACAAAATCTCAAGGTCAAAGTCCTTGATCAACTCAAGCCATCAACGCTGGCGGTTATTCAATTCCCGTTGCGTGAAAATGTACTTCAGACTCTTATGGTCTGTGATGATCTGACATGTAGCACCATACAAGTAATGTCTCCAGATCTTCAAAGCATGAACTACTGCAGCCAATTCCAGATCATGAATCGGGTAGTTCTCCTCATACGTCTTCAACTGTCGAGACGCATAAGCAATCACTTTGCCTCACTGCATCAATACACATCCCAAGCCTAGCTTGGATGCATCACTATAAACCACAAAATCATTAGAACTCTCTGGTTGTGCCAAGACAAGATCAGAATTCAAACGCCTCTTCAACTCCTCAAAACTCTGAGCACATTGGTCGGTCCACACAAATCTGGTAGTCTTTCTCAGAAGACTCGTCAGTATACGGGCAATCGTAGAAAATCCCTCCACAAAGCGTCTGTAATAACCGGCTAGGCCAAGAAAGCTACGCACTTCCTTGACGTTCGTCGGTGTCATCCATGCAGCAACATACTCGATCTTCACCGGATCTACCATAATCCCGTCGGCGGAGACGATGTGTCCAAGAAATGCAACCTCAGATATCCAAAACTCGCACTTAGAGAGCTTGGCATACAACTCTCTATCTCTCAAAATCTGCAAAACTGTCCTCAAGTGTCCAACATGCGCCTGCACATCCCCGCCCCCGCGGCCATCCGCCCCTACGCCTTGTCCAGCCGCCCTCGCGGTTTCCTCTGTAGTAACTCCCATTCTTGTGAGTTGCTTCCTTCCTTGCTTTCCTCGTTCCTTTCCTTGATCCTTATGGATGTTCCTTGTTTCCCGAGTATGCTGTTAGACTAAGGTTAAGCCCTTAGCTTGTGGAGATCTCTTAGAGATCATTGAGACTAGAAGTAATAAACTTCTAGCAACCGTTTCGTTCTTGATTTGTGATGCTTGTGTGGACAAGCTTTCCTTGCTCCTTTCCTGAGGGAAATCGAGCTAATCTTGAGTGTTCTTTGAGTTGTTGCTGAGCTTTTGTGTTACCTTCGAGTGAGGTAAGTCCCTTGGACTTACTTAGCTTCATTCCGCGTATTAGTTGGATTGTATTGGCTTGGTTATGTTGTTTACTATTATTGATAACGGATAACTGGAATAAGATTCACTCTTTATAACCTTAACTGGCCCAAGTGTATTATAACCGGGTGGTGACCACTTGTCTAGTTCTACAGGAGACTAGTATGTGCTCTTGCAACCCAGGTCTATAGGTAACGGATAGTACTGATCTATTCCTATTGGTAGACGGAAGCGGAGGCGAGTTTCGGGAGATTCTCGTGTGATAAAAGAAGTTGAACTAGTAATAGATAACCTTAAGAAAGATAACAACCTCTTGTGTGCAAGCATGCTATGTGTTTTCTTTACCTTATGTGTATTTGTGTCTGTACGCTCTTGCTAGTATCTAGAGTGTTAGCTAACGGTTTATACCGTCGTTGTAGATGTTCCGCAAGTTTAGGATGCTGTTGAGTGATCCGGATGGTGTGGTCAGCCGGAGTTTCCGTACATTATAGGACGAGATTGGGTTTTTGTTTCTTTTGTTGTTTCCCTTTTGTTTTGAACTCGGCTGCGAGTCTTTTACGCTTTCCTTTGTTTAAACCTTTGGTTTTATATTGAGCTTTGGTTTTTATTCATCTGTGTCTTGTTGTAAGATCCGTTTGCTGTTGCTACTCTGAGGGTCGGGACCCATTGTGCGGTCCTAGCCCGTAGCGCCTCGAGTTCCCTGAACTTGGGGTGTTACACCATGAAAACCATTGGACTATTAGAAATAAAATAAACTTTGTTGATGTTCAGTTAGTGCAACTAAATCTTGTTGATTTATCCTTGTTGTTAAGGATAAATCGGTTTATTTCTATCCATCTTGATTTAAAATACTATGAACCCTCTAATATCTTTACTTATTTTGATAAACTCGATCTACGGTTTTATAGAAACACTCTTCTATTTGTGTTTAAATTATGTCCGAGATGCGGGAAGGAATCATGGTGGATGCAGACTTTGTTGCTTCTTCAACTCATGCATCTCTAAAGGCGTCATTCTATATGGTGCCATGAAGATCGGAGTTGAGCCAAGCTCAACCTCAATGGCAAAGTCTACATCCCGATGTGATGGAAGTCCTGGTAAGTCGTCAGGAAAAACATCGGGAAACTCCCATACAACGGGAATATGAGATAACTCGGTATCATTCTTTTCTTCACCCGTCACATAACATAAGAAACCAACACAAGTTTGTCTTTACAATCGATAGACGGTCATGACACTAATGATTTGTCTTGATCTATTGGGGGTGTCGTCCCTCAAACACATGCATTGCTTCATCTTTAGTTATGACCGTGATCGTTCTCTTTCGAGAATCCATCACCGCTCCATGATGTGTCAACCAATCCATTCCCAAGATTACATTATAATGCCATATGTCTATCATGCTCAATTTAGCTAACCAATCACGCTCTCCTAGCGGATTCCGAATTTCTTGGTTTTTAAATAGTTGACTATCGTGAAGTAATCCCGTCACCACTAGCGCATTGGGTTTATCGACCCTCGTCTCATAAAAAAGTCCCTTAGCCTTGGGTGCACTATAAGCTTGAGTTTACCACACTTGAAGCATCTTTGTGGGTCTCTTGGACAATCCGACTTGTACTGGAGGTCACTGTTACAACTGTGGCAATGATACCCTCTTGGTATGGTTCCACGGGATTCACTGAATCTTTGTTATCCCGACTTTGGTCTCGATCTATCGATAGATGGATGCCTCCTAAATCCATCAACTATAGAACTCAAAGAGTTCATTTGAGTCTTCTACCTTTTGGAGCCTTGATTAAGCAATCGTTCAGCTTAATTCCCTTTCCCCCCCGTGAGGGCATGGTGATAATAGGTTCCAGGGTCTCGCACTTATGTACAACCATAAGGGTCCTAATTGTAGGACTCACCCATGCTTCAAAATAACTTGATCTTATCTTCTTTGCTTTCCACGATACCCCCAACATATGGGAGGAGCTCATTGTACTTTGTATTATCTTGCACCACAAGCATTCCTTCTTCAGGCAGGCATAGAAACTTATACTTCATTTCCTTATGCAACGTCAATCCGACAAACGAGGGTTTTATCTTCAATCTTTTGTATCATTCACGCATGTCTCGTGCCAACTTCATAATCTCGAAAACTTTGGTTTGTTCAAACTCTTGTCGTCCTTGGATATACCGTAGAATACGCAATACTAAACAATTCATTATTTATAGAAGGTACAAGAGAGAACATGGAGACTGGTGACCCTAACTCAAAAACCAACTCAACCCAAAAACTCGACTCGGCCTAAAACTCGACTCAATCAAAACCTTAACCAAAAAATAGGGCTTTGATGTCCCAGATGTGAGAAGCAAACCAAAACCCAAACCACATAGCTTTGATACCAACTATTGTAACGTCCCAAAAACGAGATAGGCGTCAAAACGCCAGGAGTCCCAGACAAGGGCCCCAAAGGCTTATATGAAGATAAATATATATATAAATAAATAAAACATAGAGGCCTTGACTAGCCAATAATAAAAATATATGAAATCCGAAAGACATACCATGACTTCAAGCACAAAGGGTTCCAAAACCCCAAACAAAACAACCATAGACGATCAAACTCGAGCTAAACAACATCAGAGTTTAGAAGCGTAAACTAATCCAAAAGATATAAAAAAGGAAGTTAGGAACGAGTCATATAGAAGCTAAACCACCCCTAGCTCAACGAGAAAAGACTCTCATTAGGGTTCATGACCCCCATGCTCCTGAACTGATCATGTACCTAATTATGTCCAAAATATAATCAGCCCCACCGTTGCGGGGTTAGTCTTTCACATAGACTGAGCCAATACATAAGCAAAGTAATATATATGAACAAGACATGAGTATAAGCATATATAGTATCACGTGATTATTAGAAATACTTGAAGAATTAAATGATTAACATGCTTCTAAAGTCATCATCATAAGTCTCAAAATTTCATATCATCATGTCTCGAACTCTCAAATTAACTCGAAAGGTTTCAAACTGATATTATCTCAAAAGAATATTCATAACCATTTCAAAAGAGTTCAAACCAATATAATATCAATAACTCGTAAGTATTCAAATAACTCATCAAAATCAATATCGTCTTAAAAACTCGTAATCATAATCAATAACTCGTAATTCAAATCTAATAACTCATAATTCATATCAAATACTCATCATCATAACTAATAACTCGTAATTCAAATCTTATAACTCATAATCCATATCAAATGCTCATAATCCATTTCAAATACTCATAATCCAAATCAAATACTCATAATCCAAGTCAAATGCTCATAATCTAAATCAACCGGTATAACGTATCTAATGGTCAATTGACTGAAATGGATTAACTAGGTATATCCTTACCTCTTTCTCAAATCCGTCACAAATATCATCCAAATCACAATACAAAACATGTTCGATTACTTTTAACTTTAGAAACCGTATATCAAATCACGGGATTGTATTTCATTTTAAAACATGCCCAACCCAAGTTGAACATGAAGGTACCTCATAACCTTGAACATGGGATGATCACATCAATCATGGATTAGGTACAGTCCTCACAACCCACAATGGCCGGGCTGAATCTCGGCTCGCACAAACCACGATTCCCACCACTAGTGAGCATGGCCACCTAAAATAGACATGGATCCGGTTTGGGCAAAACCCCCGAACCGTCGGTTCCCAAACCGACACAACCGCCGGTTTGGTCAAACAAGCGGTTTAGGTTTGCCAGTTTGACCTACCCGGCGGTTTGTGTTTTAATTTATTTTTAAAAAAAATTAGAATGTTAATTGTTTTTTTTAAAAAAAAATTTCTACCCTCAATTTCTATAAATACCCAACCATTCTTCCATTTTATCTCACACCAACATTCTCATCTCTCTCTACTACTACTGCTCTCAATCTCGTATCTCGAATCTTGATTTCTCAATCTATTTTAATGGCAAACCCGAGCGACAACACTCCCACTTTCTTTCCTAGCAAATGCCCGATATGACACAAGGTCAAGGTGAAGGGGCTTTCCAACAAGTCCCTCCAATACAAATGCTTACATCTGACATCTTCACAAAGCATTACAAGAAGGGTGAGGTGGTGAACGAGTATTGCCAATTCTCGTGCAACTATTGCCCGAAGGTATACAAGTGGAGGGCGAAGGGCGGCTATGGACTTTGCAAACCCACATGCAAAAGGTCCATTCCGAGAAGCTCGGAATATCACGGGGACAATCTCAATTGTCCCATGGGTTTGCATCCTCTTTCTCTCAATCTCCTTTATTTATATATAACTATATTGAAGAAATTTAGGATTAGTCAACCTAATATGTACTCAAGCTTTTCCATTTTCTTATGCGGAATATCAAGATGTACGAGAATATAACACTTTTTATCTTCAACCTTCTTTTAAACCAACTTCTCGTAAAACCGTTTCCAAATTAATTTCTAAATCTTATGAACAAAAGAAACAAAAAATTCTTACGATTTTACAATCATTTTCGCATCAAGTTTCAATTTGTAGTGATATTTGGAGTACATTATCACAAAAACATTTTTACATGGGCATTATTTTACATTTTATTGATAACGATATGTTTTTGCATAAATTTGTTATTGAATTTTGCCATTTTAACGAAAGACATAATTCCATGAACATTGCAAATTTAATAAAAACGGTTTTACAAGAATTTAATTTATAATATCGAGTTTTTTCATACTCTTTTGATAATGCATCCGCTAACACCGCCGCTGTAAACGATTTGGTGAAGGATGCGGGACAATATATATACGAACTCCTTTTACTCACCAAATATTTACATATCATATTTTAAAGTTATGTATTCAAGATGGACTTAAAATTTTATGTGCTATGTTAACCCCCATCACCAACGTAATTGGACATATCTAGCATTCAACTGAATTAAGAAAAAAAATGGAGAACAACGTGTTTAGAAAATAATGTTCATCCTATTGCATTTTCAAAAGACATTGAAACTCGTTGGAACTCAACTTACAAACTACTTAGTCAAGTTCTTTGTTACAAAGATCTTTACAATCATTTTCTGCACAAAATATTTTATGGTCTATGTTACATGATGAAACTATTTGACAAACTTGTTATGATATTTGTAATGTTTTAAAGGTTTTTAGTGATTCAACTAATATGATGAGTTATGTTTGCACTCCCAATTCTTCTAGCTTTTTAAGAAATAGTCGTAAATGTTGCCGAGGCTTTACAAACCGGTTTTACTTATCCAACACTTGTAAATGCTATAACCGAAATGAAATTAAAATGACTTAAATATTATAACGACATTCCCTAAGTTTATTTTATTTCCGCCATTTTTAATCCTAGACTTAAAATTGATGGTGTTATCGAATTGTTGGGTGTCTATTATGAATGTTTAGGTTTACCTTCTTCTATGAACACTTCTACCATTATTCTTGATGATCGTATTGAAATTACTAAATTGCTTTCTTTATTTGAAACATGATAACTCCACCTTGATTATGAATTGTCTATGTGGATGATGGAAGACTTAACATTTATGAGCGGTTTTATAAACTAACAAATATCGATCATATTTCTAGATTGCTTGTTTTGGTTTGTGTTTGTTAAATCTATGCAGGCCTTGAAAAACATTTCAAAGGAAGACCGCAAGCCTTGAAACATATTACAAAGGACAAGCGGATTTGAAACAGAATTCAAAGGACAAACAGGAAGGCCTTGAAACGCGTTTCAAGGGATAAACACTGAAGCCTTGAAAAGTGATGCAAAGGAAGATTCGGCTTAAGGCTTTCTCAAACAAGATTCAAATCTCAACAACCAAATCAAGGATCTCTACCAAGGATAACAAGAAGATCTTCCAACAAGATTTTAAGAGAAGATTTTGGGCAACCAATAAAAAGATATTCAAAGGATAAAAAAGAAGATCTTCGAACAAGATTTTAAGAGAAGATTTTGGCCAGCCAACAAAAAGATCTTCAAAGGATAAAAAGAAGATCTTCCAACAAGATTTTAAGAAAAGATCTTGTCCAGCCAACTAAAAGATATTCAACAAAATTGATTAGAAGATATTGGCCCCAACAACAAGATCTCATAAAGATCTTAACAACCGACGATAATATAAAAATCTAGGATCTTCAACAAACAAAGATCTGCAACGGCTCATTTCCAAAGAGAAGATTACGGTGATCTTCAACGAACGTCAAAGAGAAGAAACAGAAGAGAGAGGATAGAAGATCTTACAACGGCTACTTCATCTCAACCAAGTAGCGTGATCTATGGGGAAAGAAGAACGTTACAAACAACTATTTTACAATAGCTAAGAAGAGTACTCCATAGAAGACTATAATTGAAGATGACGATTGAAGAGAACAAAGTGAAGCTTACACGGAAGATCTAAAGTCTTCAAGAGATCCAAAGCGTCTTCATTCGATCCAAGAAGTTTTTTCCTCTTTATTTACAAAAGATTTATTCCTTAGAGAGAGAAAAACACGAGAGCTCTATTGGAATATCTAGAGAGTGTTATACTCGAGTGTGTGTTACTCTGTGAAGTAACTAGGCTATTATAGCTAGGTTAAGAGTTGGAACTAGATTGTAGCATTGACTACAGTAAGAGAAGAAGGGGATTTCTTCTAGGTTGTATCTAGGACTCTTTGAAGCTGATAATAGATAGTTAGATCCTACGGGTAAACCCTAGGATGGAGAGTAGGTTAAGAGTTGGAACTAAAGTTGCTTTGCAGGTTTACAAAGTCAAGGCCCTTGAAATCACTTTAAAAGCCCTTGAAAATAAGTTGTGTCACAAAGAGCTCAAATCGACATCAAGGCCTTTGAAATCAGTTTCAAAGCCTTGAGATAAGTTTTTGCGAAAAGTTCTCATACTCTATTCAACCCCCCTTCGAGAGTATTTATATCCTTTATATTCACCTTAAGGTTCTTCAATTGGTATCAGAGCTAGGCTCACGTATATTTGATTTAACCATCAGTGAGACTAATCATGAATTTTGTAGTGATGGAGGATTCACACAAGCAAGATCCACCTTTCGACCACCCCTTTTCTGTGGTAATAATTTTATACATTGGAAATCTCTAATGCAAATGTTTATCATTGATCAGGATTTGGAACTATAGAACATCATCAAAACTGGTCCAATAGTTCCAACTAAGACCAATGCTACTGGAACTATATATTGTGCCTAAAAAGGAAGATGATTTCAACTAAGCTGATTTGGAAAAGGTGGCTAAGAACTACAAAGCCATGAATTTACTCTATTGTGGATTGGATGCTAACGAGTTCAACCGTGTCTCATCATGCAAAAGTGCAAAAGAGATATGAGATAAATTGGTGGTAACATACGAAGGATTGTAACACCCCAAATCCACGGGACTCGGGGTGCTACGGGTTGGGACCTCACAATGGGTCCCGACCCTTAGCTTGACAACAATTTCACCGGATCTTGCAACATGGCACAAATAAAGGCCAAAACCGAAAAACAATTTTTATGCAATGCAATGAAACCCGAAACTATACAAACAAAAGACTTCAGCCGAGATACAACACAAAACCCGAATGCCAAATACACGACATACAAAACACAACTATCGAAGGACAAAACACAACTCAACTCTATCCAAAAACCCTTCCTAAAATGTACGGACCCCGGCTGCCCACTCTTCCGGATTTCTCGGCCGCATTCCTAACCTGCAAGGCAATCTACAACAATCGGTATAAAACCGTTAGCTCATATTCGAAGCATTAGAATTAATGGGAAAGGCACATACACAAGTAATCTCATCACACGCATACAACATACATAAAAGCACATCAATCCGATTTATTATCTTTATTATTATTAAGTCGTATCCCGTTCTAATTCAACTTAGGTTGTGACACGAGAATCACCGAAACTCGCCTCGGTCCCTACTTACCGGCATGGAATGGTATTGATGCATCTGACCGTCTACCAGCACGGGATAGTCGCCGAGAACCTCCTAGCTCTCGCGGGAGCCAGGCAAGTTGTCACCGCCCGTTATCATACACTTGGGCCAAAATAATATAAATGTCGGTAATCCTATTTCCGGTTTAGTTGTTATAAACAATAAACAATAAACACACACCACCAAACACACATCAACGCTAATACAAGGAATACGAGCTAAGTAAGTCCGGAGACTTACCTCGTCACCACACTCAACTCACAACACTCTCGCTTCCTTAAGGAGGAAACTCATAACCTGCTCACAAGAAGATAACTATATCAACAACTCGCTCAACTCAAGAAGTCTAAGACTTCTACACAAATGATCTACGCGAGATCATTTGACTCACATTCTAGGACTGCATCCTAGAATCCCTCATGCTCACACCACACACTCAATACAAGCTAGAAGTCCTTAGACTTCTAGACCCTAAGATCTCTCAAAACATAACCCACAACACATACTAGGATAAACATGTATAGTCTCAACAATTTCAATGGTATCAACACTATGTTAGGATACACGTATCCTAACCCATAATCTCAACAACCATATAACCACAACCTCAAGCCTCAGATACTCACAAGATCAACCAAACACTTGACGTCTTACAACAATCGATAATCCTCAAAACTCACCTAAGGTTCAAACCACTACTTGGTATTCACTCTACGTTATGTTAGATCCATCCTAGCATGATACTAATACTAAACATAACTTGATCGAGGGAAAGGATACTCACACGACGTCAAAAGACGAAAATCGATCAATGGATGACGACTTGGACTTGTTAGGTCTTTATCGGGACGCTTCCGAACCTAACACCAAAACTATACAAATTTAGCTTATACGCTAAATTTGAACGGAATAATAAACATATATAAATCTAAAGAGAATCCAACTTTTAAAACCCAAGTTAAAACCGTTTAAATATTTTCCGGGACAATTATACAATTATATACACATGGGTCATAATGTATAGCAAATATAACTATAAGAATAAAATCCGTTATAAAACTTTGGTTGGAAGTCCGTAAAAACATTTTCCGGGCAACTCATGAAGTTCCATAAACTTGGGATATATTCTGCAAATTAAAAATCTGGGCCAAATCTGTAATTAATCATGCAGGGGCATATTTTCAAATCTCTAAAACTTGGGTCAAATCTGTAATATGAAGATATGGGTACAAAGTGTAATTACGAATAAACAGAGGGGCCCGATTTTAATTAACCAAAGGTTTTTATAACCCTTTACAGATCCTTGCTGGAGAAGGGAGAGCAATGTCGGCGGCGGCAAGGGCACACCAGGGTGGCGAGCAGGCATGGCTCCCCGGCGTCGAAGGTTATCCCTTCGATGGTGACGACGGCGAGACGGTAGCTCAGATGGTGGTGGCGATGGCTATCGGGCTACAGAGGAGATAGAGCAGATCTGGGGAGATACAGGGGTCGAAGAAGCTGCTGAAGTCTAAGAGGTGAACGAAGACGGCGGCCCAACAAGGTGCAGATGGGTTCCGGTGCTACAGGAGCTTCGAGCAGGGAGGAGAGGCCAAGGCGGAGGAAGGGAGCCCTAGCGGCGGCTTAAACGCGGAACAAAGGCGGCCAAAAGGTGGCTCCTCTATTGGCTTTGGCTTCCGGCGAGGATTGCAGGAGAAAACAGGGAGGAGAGAGGGTGGATCCAATGGCTTTTCAGGTAGTGCTAGCAAGAAGATGAGAGCGAGAGGAAAGGCCAAGGGCTCGACGAGGGAATGGAGGCTCATGAGAGGAGAGGTTTGTGGTCCGAAGGGGATGAGTTACAGAGGGAGAGCAAAAGAAGGAGTGAGGGTGAGAATCTAGTGAGGCATTGAGTTGGCGTGTGGAGTGACTGAGAGAGATAGGGGTTGCTCTCCTCAACCAGTGAGGAAATGAGGAGTCGGGTAGGCTAGGGCTTGCAAGACTAGGCAAACACACTTCATCACGTAAAGGAAGGAAAGGTAGAAAAGATAATTGAATAAAATAAATAAATGGGAAAGGATGGGAATGAAGTAAACCCGATCAAAATATTCGGAACGGAATTTCCGAGTCGGAAAAATTCCCGACTTTTCCGAAAATAAAAAGACGAATACATGTGAATGTATAAAAAAAAAATTATACTCGGGAAGGATATATTACGCCTTAAAATAATTTTAAATAAAATACCTGTATAATAAAATATCGATAAAAGTCGGAAAAAATAAATATTGAAAACGCGCCAAAATTTCGAGCGTTACAACAGATCCCCGTTAAAACAAGTTTCGTCCCGAAACTTGCTATACGCCGAACTTCTCGGTCCCTAAGGCCGAGTTATGAACTCTCAACTAAGAAGGTTGAAACCTTCTAATTTATATACACAAGCTGCTCAAACTACCACCGCAAGATATGTCAAATCATATAGCACATTCCCGTATATGGCACAATTACACATAACATCACATATGCACATAACGCAACCAAGGGGAGAACTAGGTCTAACCCGTTGATTCTATCGATGCTACTAGATCCGCGTAAAACTCAACTAAAGATACTACACACTGTCTTCTACTTAGCCTCATTGGTTCCTCGTCTTCCACTAGATCCTCATGACTGACAACATGTCTCGAGTCATGTATGTACTCTCTCCATTGATACACATGAAACACCGAGTGAACACCCTCTACTCTCCACGTCCAGACCAACCGGTAAACCATTTTCCTAATTCGCGCTAAAATCTCAAAAAGGTCCGATATATTGGAACTCAACTTCCTTCTTGGTCTTTCTCAATGCAGCATTTCCATTATGTTTCTCTTTTATTACCTCTAACAAAGAAGATCGGATTTCCAATTTACACCATGGGTTGTGGTTCTTGTCAAACCAAACTTTGAATGTTATGTTTTCGCAATACTTGTTGCGACATCCAAGTAATCAAGGAAGTACTTTACTTCACCCGCTTCTACAACGAGACACGTATGCTATTACCTTAACCTCGTTCCTCAATACTCAATCAAGACCTTGTCTTGGAGAATCTCTTGTACACTTTAAACTCATCATACCTTGAGGTAAATCGAAACAGTTGCACCAATAAATCTCCTCTTAACTCTCAGCAACTCTATTGTTAATTCTTCGTCCCGTTCAATACTTCATTTTCATCCGTAGTAAGATACCGTAAAAGGTGTTACACAACTTCTCCCTCCACATATCTGGTACAGCTCAACACTTCTAAGATAACTTGTAACTCCTTCCATATCTCTCGGGGTTTTCCGTCCCGAGACAACTTGTCATACGACTTCTCTCTCGTAGTGACTCTAGTTGGTCCAAAATGCCGTATTTGCACTATCGGAGTCACAAATTCTCAAACGGTGACAATCAAATATTAACTCAATCTTAGAAGAGACTACCGACCCTTGCAGCTGTTCGAGTAGATCTCCCGTTCGTTGTAAGGGATACTGGTCCTTCATTGTCATGTTGCTCAACTTATAGACATCGATGTGCAAAAGGAGATAATCATCTCTCTCTTCGCAAACTGGTGTTCTCCATAACCATATCAAATCAAGTGTTTAAGATAGATTCCAATATGAACTTCAAATCAAGAGTTCAAGATAACATTTGAAGTTCTTCATAACATTTCACTAATTCTAATGAAATCTTATCACTAAGTTCTTGCAATTTCTCCTTCACTCGCTTCCACCACTCATGTCTCTGCACAAGTGTTATTTCATACGGCGCCTTAGATATCGGAATTAGATCAAGCTCGACCTTAGTGGAAAATTCCACATTCTAAAGTATTGGAATCCGTGATATCTCAGCTTCAATCTTTTCTTTTCCCGTCCCACATCGTAATAACCAACACAATCTTGTCTTATCACTTTACAAGTGATCATGATACTAATGATCTACCTCGATCTGTTGAGGTGACAGTCCTTTAAACACGTGTATTGTTCCATTTTTAGCTACATTGTTTACCGTCCTCTTTTAGAGATCCCTCATCTCTTGAACTCAAGAGACTTGCTCGAGTCTTCCGACTCTTGTAGCCTTATTTAAGTATTCCTTTATCTTAATCTCATTCTCCCTCTTTGATGATATGATTGTAAAAATCTTCTAAGGTTTTTCACTTTCTTCGCTTTCCAGGACATCCCAAGATATGGAAGGATCTCTTCTACTTCTACATAAGCTTTCACCATAGACATCCTTTCTTCAAGTCGGCGTAAAAATTTACACTTCATTCTCTTAGGTAACGTCAACAACCGCAGAGGCTCGAACCTCGATCTTTCATGTACTTCTCGTACATCTCATGTCGACATCCAACTTCAAAACTTCGGTCTTCTCTTACTCTTGTTGATCACCTTGAGCATCTCTTGCTATTTCATGAACAACTTCACAACCGTACCAACATGCATTGTGAAGAACGCTAGGCTAATACCCCCCTACCAAAATCACTGAAGTATCCAACTCATAACTCCACCCAACATTAACACCGTAACCCTAAGCTTGCAACGTTGCCCCAATCCAGATTCCTCGTTTCATGTTATAGCCACTATGGCTTCGCCATACGAGTCACAAAAACCTCGACTTAGTTTTTGCTCGCGAAAAGATAACATCCATAACCTTAGAACAAACATATCATACCTCCTCTTATAATATCCCCTTTACGCATAATAACCATAGAAGACTCACCTCTCTCTTTTTCCTTCCAGTTTCCTTCACCCGGATCCGTGTCATTCCTCCATATGACAACCCATGACCTAAGAAGGTCACACCAGATTGTTATAATCCCTCTCCACATGGTACGTTACTATCACTTGCTGGAATCGATAATTTCCTACATGATTAAGAGATTTGCACTTCCCTTGATATACCTCTTTATTGCCAACATTCAACCACCACGAATATTCCACGTCCTTGTTACCCCTCTTCATGATCCCATAATCTTGTTTACTCTCCCCACCTATATTCGCCAGTATACAACCCACACTTGTGCATTTTTGGTGGTCACCGATTAACTCATTGATGACCCCCTCCAAGATCAACGACTTACCCTCCTACCTCACTTCCATGTTACCATACTCATGAAGGTTAACCTCATCGGGGTACACCTTAAACTTCACTAGCTCCTTTTTATTCTACTTCCCACTTCGTTAGCTTTTCTACGCTCCCCTCTTCCTTCCACTTCTATAAGATAACTACACCTTCTCGGCTCGTTTGTGTCAAATGACCCAAATTCATATGCTTAACCGTCCTTCATAATGTGTTGTAAGTGTATTTTTCCCACATCTCTATCATTAATAACCATTCTCTTCTCTTGGTTGGTAACTCAAGTCTTTCGATCCTCGCCCCTTGTTTCATCTTTCATCTTTTAAAGATCATCACCCACACACACTTTCTCCTTCTTACCATTGCTCATTCTCATCACCACGACGGAAAACGATTGACTCCACAAGGAAATTCTACTATGTGAACTTTCG
This sequence comes from Fagopyrum esculentum, assembly GCA_033239045.1. Taxonomy (NCBI): domain Eukaryota; kingdom Viridiplantae; phylum Streptophyta; class Magnoliopsida; order Caryophyllales; family Polygonaceae; genus Fagopyrum; species Fagopyrum esculentum. Next base: position 24,858,880 of record BSUD01000006.1, on the reverse strand, counting down.
CCATGTAATCCTCCTCATAACTCTCGTATTTCTGAAGAAATCTCCTGCTTAAGCTCACACAAAAACCGTCACTTCACTTTCTAGTTCTTTTGTAAGCTTAACTTACGCATCTCATGAACTTTGTATTAGTTCGACCACACGTCACACTCTGACTCCCATGCTTAGGAGCATCTAGAAAAAAAAAACTTCACGTCTCAAGGAAATGCCACTTCTACCCTTGCTAGTATGCACTCCTTTCCTTCCTACTTCGCGTCTTTAGTTATTCATGCATCGTCTTGAAGAATCATAATTTCGTCGTCTCGACTTCACGTCATTGTTACTTGTCATCGCTTTCTCGGAACTACTCCCACAACTTTAGATTGCTTCCCTGTTTGTATATCTTCCATCTTGGTTTTGCTTATGTTGACTCAAGGTTCTCTTCTCTTTGTTTGTCCTTGTGGTTAACATCATCTCTAGTCTTCATATGGCTGCTTAGATGCTCTCTAAGGAGTCTGAGGAATCACCGGGGTGCTCACTAAAACGTGATGTTCAACTCGATACTTGAGTATATTCGTCTTCGTGTTGACACTATCCCAAGCCAAAAGGCGTTGTTCAAGGTGTGATGATAGTCTTCTATCATCCTAACTACAAGGTCCAAAAACCATATGCTACTATATATCCTAGTTTACGTATATGACTATATAAGTCCTATGTCCACATTGCTATAACCAACATATCATATACAAGCAAAACTATTACAACAAAACAAGGTCCTAACACTCATATGATATCATCATGCAACATGTAAATACTCATATCAATATAAAAATCATGCCACCATTTTCACATAACAAGTCCATCATGCATAACTATAATCAACATATAATAGTAGTCCAACAACCATCCTAAATCCACATATACATATCTATATATATTTATATACATACACTAATAATCCAATAAACTACGCTGCCGAGATCCGCGGAAGGAGTGGTGGTCCGTACATTCTACCCCGACTCATGCATGTGATTTTTAAAACGAAAACTCAAAACCCGTGGGGTTCTGTTTATTCCTTATTCGGCCTTTAGAAGATTGCGAGTGCCATTGTTGTCAACCTAGGGCTCTGATACCACTTTTGTAACACCCCAAATCCACGGGACTCGGGGTGCTACGGGTTGGGACCTCACAATGGGTCCCGACCCTTAGCTTGACAACAATTTCACCGGATCTTGCAACATGGCACAAATAAAGGCCAAAACCGAAAAACAATTTTTATGCAATGCAATGAAACCCGAAACTATACAAACAAAAGACTTCAGCCGAGATACAACACAAAACCCGAATGCCAAATACACGACATACAAAACACAACTATCGAAGGACAAAACACAACTCAACTCTATCCAAAAACCCTTCCTAAAATGTACGGACCCCGGCTGCCCACTCTTCCGGATTTCTCGGCCGCATTCCTAACCTGCAAGGCAATCTACAACAATCGGTATAAAACCGTTAGCTCATATTCGAAGCATTAGAATTAATGGGAAAGGCACATACACAAGTAATCTCATCACACGCATACAACATACATAAAAGCACATCAATCCGATTTATTATCTTTATTATTATTAAGTCGTATCCCGTTCTAATTCAACTTAGGTTGTGACACGAGAATCACCGAAACTCGCCTCGGTCCCTACTTACCGGCATGGAATGGTATTGATGCATCTGACCGTCTACCAACACGGGATAGTCGCCGAGAACCTCCTAGCTCTCGCGGGAGCCAGGCAAGTTGTCACCGCCCGTTATCATACACTTGGGCCAAAATAATATAAATGTCGGTAATCCTATTTCCGGTTTAGTTGTTATAAACAATAAACAATAAACACACACCACCAAACACACATCAACGCTAATACAAGGAATACGAGCTAAGTAAGTCCGGAGACTTACCTCGTCACCACACTCAACTCACAACACTCTCGCTTCCTTAAGGAGGAAACTCATAACCTGCTCACAAGAAGATAACTATATCAACAACTCGCTCAACTCAAGAAGTCTAAGACTTCTACACAAATGATCTACGCGAGATCATTTGACTCACATTCTAGGACCGCATCCTAGAATCCCTCATGCTCACACCACACACTCAATACAAGCTAGAAGTCCTTAGACTTCTAGACCCTAAGATCTCTCAAAACATAACCCACAACACATACTAGGATAAACATGTATAGTCTCAACAATTTCAATGGTATCAACACTATGTTAGGATACACATATCCTAACCCATAATCTCAACAACCATATAACCACAACCTCAAGCCTCAGATACTCACAAGATCAACCAAACACTTGACGTCTTACAACAATCGATAATCCTCAAAACTCACCTAAGGTTCAAACCACTACTTGGTATTCACTCTACGTTATGTTAGATCCATCCTAGCATGATACTAATACTAAACATAACTTGATCGAGGGAAAGGATACTCACACGACGTCAAAAGACGAAAATCGATCAATGGATGACGACTTGGACTTGTTAGGTCTTTATCGGGACGCTTCCGAACCTAACACCAAAACTATACAAATTTAGCTTATACGCTAAATTTGAACGGAATAATTAACATATATAAATCTAAAGAGAATCCAACTTTTAAAACCCAAGTTAAAACCGTTTAAATACTTTCCGGGACAATTATACAATTATATACACATGGGTCATAATATATAGCAAATATAACTATAAGAATAAAATCCGTTATAAAACTTTGGTTGGAAGTCCATAAAAACATTTTCCGGGCAACTCATGAAGTTCCATAAACTTGGGATATATTCTGCAAATTAAAAATCTGGGCCAAATCTGTAATTAATCATGCAGGGGAATATTTTCAAATCTCTAAAACTTGGGTCAAATATGTAATATGAAGATATGGGTACAAAGTGTAATTACGAATAAACAGAGGGGCCCGATTTTAATTAACCAAAGGTTTTTATAACCCTTTACAGATCCTTGCTGGAGAAGGGAGAGCAATGTCGGCGGCGGCAAGGGCACACCAGGGTGGCGAGCAGGCATGGCTCCCCGGCGTCGAAGGTTATCCCTTCGATGGTGACGACGGCGAGACGGTAGCTCAGATGGTGGTGGCGATGGCTATCGGGCTACAGAGGAGATAGAGCAGATCTGGGGAGATACAGGGGTCGAAGAAGCTGCTGAAGGCTGAGAGGTGAACGAAGACGGCGGCCCAACGAGGTGCAGATGGGTTCCGGTGCTACAGGAGCTTCGAGCAGGGAGGAGAGGCCAAGGCGGAGGAAGGGAGCCCTAGCGGCGGCTTAAACGCGGAACAAAGGCGGCCAAAAGGTGGCTCCTCTATTGGCTTTGGCTTCCGGCGAGGATTGCAGGAGAAAACAGGGAGGAGAGAGGGTGGATCCAATGGCTTTTCAGGTAGTGCTAACAAGAAGATGAGAGTGAGAGGAAAGGCCAAGGGTGTAACACCCCAAATTTTACAACTTAGGGAGTTACTGGTTAGGACCGCACAGTGGGTCCCGACCTTAGTTTGACAACAACTTAACATGATCTTACAACAAGGCACCGATAAGGAAAAACTAAAAATCATAAAATAGTTTTTATCAATGCATGAATGTGACCAGATCAACTACAGCCGGAAAAGCAATATATCAAAGTACGGAAGGAAACGATGTTCAACTGACAAACCCACAAATGCAAAAACTGCAAAAACGTCCTAAAGTACGACACCCCGGCTGACCACTACCATCTGGATCACTCGGCATCTGCTCTAACCTGTGTCAAATCTAACAACATATCAACCGTTAGCTAACTAACCAAATATAAGCAAAAATGATAACAACACAAACACACGCAGAACAAAAATAAACAAACATCATGCTGGCACTCAACAAATTATTATCTGTTCTTTAAGTGATTCACATTATTCAATTTAAGTTGTGGCACGAGAACTATTTTTAGTTCTCGCCTCCGTTCCTTATCCAACTGGTGTAGGTATAGCTGACTTCCTTTGGTAGCGTCACTACAAACCATGTGTGGACTAGTCCCGAAAGAAACCCCCAGCGCCCGGCGAGCTACTGAGCGGAATGCCACCGCCCGTTACTCTTAGGCCAAAAATCCAGGTCGGTATTTATATATCACCACCTATCTCTCTAACATGTCAATCACACACCACCATCATCATTTGTACTCATATTTAGCAGTCAGCTAAGTAAGCCCAAAGGACTTACCTGTTATAATGCTCGACTCTTTAGTAATCACTTGCACTGTAACTGTACCCACTCAGTTGCCTGTTAAAGGCGATAAGTGTATTAGCACACTTTCACGTAGATAGAAGTCTAAAACTTCTGAGATTAAATAAGTATTAAGACGTACTAGCTACATTATTAGTTTTAGGGTAAAATGACCATTTTACCCTTCGTTCCGATTTTCTCGAAGACCCTAAAATTCATGTCCAAACTCCTATTTGAAGTTCTAAAATATATCCTAACTCTTAGAATTTTATTAGGTGCGAAACGGACATTTTTCTTATGTTTAAATTTTCCGGAAGAACCGAAAAAGGTTTAACTTCGGCTCTAAAAATAAAATTCTTAACGGCTTATAAAAATTCCGAATTTATTATCTAGATCATCTATGAGGTTCTATCTAGCCTTAGAAGAAAGAATTTCACTAAACTGTTCAGCCGATATTTTTATAATAATTCCCAAAGTCGGTTCCTCACTCTACTTTCTTATACTTAGCCAATTTTATAAGTTCAATAAAACTGCTCAACTACCTAACTTCGGGAGCTCGTAACTTTCAATCCGACCGTTCATTTCTCACCAAATTTTAATATGATAAACTAATTATATCCGTCTACAACATATCCAAAATTCAACGGTGGATCTTTATCCAAACATTTTATAATTGTTCGACAAGGTGGGCTGTTCGAAACCTAAAAGCTGAAGAATTGAAATTAATTTACAGCAGCCCTTCCATTCATTTATGCACATACTCAGCAGCTCATTTACGTTATTTATGCTTAGGCTCAACAACAGCAGTTCACAAACACATGGGTGACAGTGAAATCGAAGAGAGGAGGAGCAAGCTTACGAAATCTGCAAATCCGGCGTTAAGGGTTGGCGGGTTTTGGCGTCTCCTTCGGCTGCAGAGAAATGGCTCGTATACTCCCTTGTTTGTACCGTTCTGCTGGCCGGCTATCACTGCAGGATCCGTGAGGGACCGATCTAGTCGATTAGTCATACGGAATAGGAGACAATGAAGGGGTATGCGCTGCACCTTACCTACGATCGAAGGCTGCGGAGTCGGCTGAATCGATCACAACAGAAGGCACCGGAGGAGGACTGCAGGCTCGGTGGTGGCTGGCGGCGCACTGGGTGGACGACGGAAGCAGTAGCCGAGGACGGTGGCGGACTGCGGTGCAATTTTCTGGGAGTGAACAGCACCGCTGTGAGTTCCGAACAGATTCGAGCATCAAGGAAACTTAGCGGAGAAGGGGATCGGTTCGACTTACCGATGACAGGGCGGCGCGGTGGTGTGACTGGCGTTGCAGCAGCGGCGGTCCTTCCTTCCCTAGGCGTCGGCGAGGCGGATTCCCTTGGCGGCGGTTGTTGCGATCACCTCTTCTCAGCGGCCAGGAAGACGATGTGTTTGCAGAGGGTGAGTTCGATTAGACGGTAGGTTTAACGTAGGATTAGGATTAGGTTTAATTAATTAGGTTAATTAGATTAGTCATTAGGAATGGGCTGGCTGGGCTGGGCCGATAATTTGGGCCTAGTAGCGGGTTAACTCCAATCCAACTCCTTTTAGAACGGATCCGGAACTCATTAAAGTGCGGGAATTTATATAATACGGAATTAGTTTCCGTATTTATAGATTATAATTGATTTTATTTAAAAGCGTAAATCATTCCCGGGAATTTAATTTATCATTTTATGTGAATCTAGGTCACATAAAATGATAGAACTAAACTCGTTCTGTTTTACTGATTTATTATTTACAATGGTCTCGTCGGATTTTGTTTAATTTTATCTTACCGGAACTTAAAATTTTTGGTTATTACATCAGTGCCCCCTTAAAAGAAGTTTCGACCCGAAACTTAAATTGTTTCCCCTATTCACGTATTTCTTTCGGTATATTTTAGTTTTCTCGACATCTTTGTTTTCTAACAAGCAGCTACTCAGGCAGCAATCAAACAAGTATCACAAAAGAAAACAGAAACACTCCAAACCACATGAAAACCTGAAAGGTCAAACAACACAACATCCGAGTACTAACCCGTCAAACAGGAGTAACCTCTAACCCCGCAAAGAACTCGGGATAGTTACGTCTAATACTCTCCTCAGTCTCCCAAGTGGCCTCATCAGCTCCTCTCCTAGACCACTGGATCCTCAGCATAGGTATCTCCTTGGATCGCAGACGTCTGGTACTGCGTTCCAAGACAGCTACGAGGTACTCCACAAATGTATGGTCAGGCTCCACTATCAGATCCTCATGACTGATGACGTGTCTCGGATCCGGAATGTACTCTCGCAGCTGAGATACATGAAAAACTGGATGTACTCCCTCTAATCTCTGTGGCAGTGCTAGTCGGTAGGCAACCTCTCCAACTCTCTCTACGATCTCAAATGGTCCGACATACCGGGGACTCAGCTTCCCCTTAATGCCGAAACGTCTAACTCCTCTCGTAGGTGACACTCTCAACCACACCTGTGCACCTACTCTAAACTCCAAAGGTCGACGCCTCTTATCGGCGTAGGACTTCTGACGACTCTGAGCTGCCAACATCCGCTCTCGGACTAGGGCAATCCGAGCGATGTCGTCCTGTATCTGATCTGGTACCACTCCATCAGCCTTGCTAGGCTCATCCCAACATAGCGGTGTACGACATCTCCGGCCGTACAAAGCCTCATAAGATGCCATCCCAATAGACGCATGCCAGCTGTTATTATATGAAAACTCTACTAGTGGGAGGTGATCTGGCCATACCTGTCCCCAGTCTAGCACACATGCCCGTAACATGTCCTCCAGGGTCTGGATGGTCCTCTCTGACTGACCGTCTGTCTGTGGGTGGTAGGCAGTGGTAAAGTGAAGACTCGTACCCAGAGCGGTATGTACCTGCTGCCAGAACCTCGAGGTAAAACGTCCATCCCTGTCGGATACGATAGTCCTCGGTACTCCATGGAGTCTCACAATATGTCTGGTGAACTCCTCTGCTAGACGACTTACCGGCCACGTCTCCTTAATCGGAATGAAACGTGCGGTCTTCGTCAGACGGTCTACTACCACCCAAATAGCATCAAAGCCTCTGCTGAGCCTCAATCCAGTGACGAAATCCATCGAAATGTCTTCCCACTTCCAGTGTGGTACTGGCAGTGGGTGTAGCTCTCCTCCGGATCTACGGTGCTCAATCTTGACCTGCTGACAGGTCGCACACTGAGCTACATAACGGGCCACATCAGGCTTCAAACCACCCCACCAGAAGGAACGTCTCAAGTCCCTATACATCTTACTCGCTCCTGGATGTACAGAGTAAGGGGTAGTATGAGCCTCACCTAGTATCCTCTGCCTCAGCTCACGGTCTGATGGCACACAAACACGGTCCTGTCGTCTCATCACTCCATCGGCACCAATAGTGAACTAAGGTGCCTCATCTCGTGCCATCCGGTCTCGGATCCGGGTCAACATCGGACAGGCCTCCTGCTTCTGTCGGATCTCACCCAACAGGTCAGGGAGTAACTCTATGGTGGCTAACTGATGAGCTGTATCAGGGAACTGGATCTCAATCTCCAACCAAGCTAAGTCTCTCTGCAGTTGTGGCTGTACTGTCAACCGGGCTATCGCCTTCTCCTGAGGCGTCTTCCGACTCAAAGCGTCGGCAACTACATTCGCCTTTCCAGGGTGGTAAAGAATCTCAAGGTCAAAATCCTTGATCAACTCTAGCCACCGCCTTTGGCGGTTATTCAACTCCCGCTGAGTGAATATGTACTTCAGACTCTTATGGTCTGTGAAGATCTGACAGGTCGCTCCATAGAGATAATGACGCCAGATCTTAAGAGCGTGCACTACTGCTGCTAACTCTAGGTCATGAGTGGGGTAGTTCTCTTCATACGTCTTCAGCTGTCGAGACGCATATGCTATAACCTTACCCCTCTGCATCAAACACACCCCAAGCCCAGCTTGGATGCATCACTGTACACTACGAAGTCCTCTGTACCCTCAGGCTGTGCTAAGATCGGAGCAGACGTCAATCTCCTCTTCAGCTCATCAAAACTCTGCTGACACGGCTCAGACCAAACGAACCGAGTAGTCTTCCTTAGGAGGGAAGTGAGTGGTCGGGCGATCAGGGAAAACCCTTCCACAAACCGACGGTAATACCCTGCCAATCCGAGGAAACTGCGAACCTCCTTCACATTCTTCGGAGGTTGCCAAGAAGACACTGACTCAATCTTCGCCGGGTCGACCTTAATTCCCTCGGCAGTCACTACATGGCCAAGGAATGCCACCTCTGACATCCAGAACTCACACTTGGATAGTTTAGCATATAGCTGACTATCCTGTAGAATCTGCAGCACTGTCCTCAAGTGTCCGGCATGCTCCTCTCGACTTCTAGAGTAAACTAGAATGTCGTCGATGAAGACCACTACAAACTGGTCCAAGAAGTCGATGAAAATCCCATTCATCAACTCCATAAATACTGCTGGCGCATTAGTGAGCCCGAATGGCATCACTACAAACTCATAATGACCATACCTAGTCCGGAATGCCGTCTTAGGTATGTCCTGATCTCTCACCCTCAGCTGGTGATAACCCGATCTCAAATCTATCCTCGAGAATACTGACGCTCCATGCAGCTGGTCCAGCAGATCATCTATGCGAGGTAATGGATACTTATTCTTGATGGTGACCTTGTTCAACTCTCTGTAGTCGATACACAGTCTCATCGATCCATCCTTCTTCCTCACAAACAGCACTGGTGCGCCCCAGGGGGAAACACTAGGGCGTATGAAGCCCTTCTCTGCTAACTCCTCTAACTGCTTCTTCAGCTCAAGCAGCTCTATCGGGGCCATGCGGTACGGGGCCTTCGAGATCGGTCTCGTGCCCGGCTCTAACTCGATGCTAAAATCCACACTCCTCTGTGGGGGTAGCCCTGGTAAGTCGTCCCTGAAGACCTCTGCAAACTCACATGCGACTGGTATCTCCTCTACTGTCAGGCTCTTGCGCTCCTTCATGGCATAACACCAGAAGGCCTCGCAACCCTGTGCTATCAATCTGGCTGCCCTCACTGCACTGATGACTGTGCCGGACTTTCCGAGGTCCCAACCTCGGAATATAACTCTATGGCCCTCCTCCGTGGCAATAGTCACAGTCCTCCTACCAATATCCAAGACGGCTCCATGTCTAGTCATCCAATCTATCCCTAGTATCACATCCTCATGTGCTAGGGGCATGACTAGAAAATTTACTAACCAAATCCGGCCTCCCAGGTGAATAGGGCAGTCATAAATCTCTCGAGATCCTCTAACCTTACCCCCATCTGGTAACCCAACCACGAAAGGTACACCCTCTACTGTAGCTAAGGACAACCTATCTACACATGCATCTGATATAAAGGAGTGTGTGGCACCCGTATCAAATAAAACACGCACAGGTAAGTCATGGATCCAAATGGTACCTGTGGTCGGAGGTGCTGCAGGCTGCTCAGTGCTCCTCAGCTCAAATACTCTCGATGGTCCTCCTCTAGTGTCAGTGGTACTGCCACGTCCTCTGCCACGACCTGACTCCTGTGCAGCACTGTATGAAGCAGGATGTCCTGGCGCCCGGTACTGCTACTGCTGCTGACTCGGAGCTCGGTACTGAGGAGGTCTCTGTACACTCTTCTCAGCACCTGCAGGAGAAGATCCCTGCTGAGACGAAGCCTTGCCCTGACGGCAGAAAGTAGCCCTGTGTCCCGGCTTCCCACAAGTAAAGCAAGTGACTAGTGGTTTCGGGCAGTCCGGCTTAATGTGATCACGGCCACCACAGTTAAAGCACTGTCGATCTCCACTGGGTGTCCGGACTGTAGAGTGATAGCTGGACCTCCCCTGAGTCTGTCCTCTACTATGGCCTGCTACTGCCCCACTGCTACCAGCATGTCCTGTCCTCTGCCGCTTATCCGGCCCACCAGACTGTGCTGCTTTCCTAGAAGCTGGCCTATCTCTCTCATAAGCAGAGGCCCTATCCTGATAATCAGACAAGGTCTCACAGCGGAATCCAGCCAGGTAGGATCGGGTACTCTCTCTCAACCTCCTGGAGAAAAGATAAACATGCTGCTCTTCTGGAGGTGCAGACGGTCCAAGCAAAGTCAACTCCTTCTGAAACTTCTTTATGGCTGCAGCAATCGGGATATCCTCGAATCCCGCCTCAATGAAATCTTGGAATCTCTCCCTCCTCAGCGAAACTGGGCAGTACCTGTCTCTAACAATGGTCTTCATCTGCTCCCAGCTGGTGACTCGGCTACGAATGGTGCGCCACCATGAATGAGCATCATCTGTGAAGCAGGTCTGTATCAAATCCACCTGTCGGTCCACGGGGCATCGTATTGCCTCCAAAGCAGTCTCAATCTTCCCTATCCAGTGCTCCACCTCTAGCCCTATCTCTCCGCTGAATGAGGGGACCTTCTGAGAGTTGAAAGCCTTCAACCACTCATCCGGTCTCGGTGCTCTGGCCCCAGTAGGTGCTCTATCAACAGCAGCCCTCCTCTCAGATACAGCCGGCACCTGAGACACTCCCTGTGTCACCTGAGCTGACCTAGCCGGCTCCACTGATGGTACCTGAGTAAGCCTCTCCACTCTGGCAGCTTCTTCCCTGCGCTCAACATAGGCTCTGAACTCTCTATACTCCGATGCTCCAATAGAGACACGTCCCGACTCAGTAGAACGAGCTCCCTGTGCTCCCGACCTAGCGGCGGGCACAAGCCTGACCTCGGGGCCTACACTCTCAGCTACTTCCTCTACAGCAACCTCTGGTACGTTTGCTGCAGGTGGGTCATCTCGAGGGACTCGTCCTCGACCTCTCCCTAGTGGAGGTCTACCCACACGACCACGCCCTCTGACAGTAGGGGTGCTATCAGCTCGATCCTGTCTGACTGGGGGAAGGGGGGGACGACCCCTACCTCGGCCAGTCACTTGTGCAGCCCTAGTACGTGCCATCTGCACGAATAGTAATCACTATAGTTATAACTAGCTAATCTATCATAACATTACAAGTCCATAATTATTCTAAGATTACCGAGATCCGCAGAGGTAGTGGTGGTCGTCCGTACTTTCTATCCCAACCCGACTCTGTATGCATTTAAAACCAAAATTTTTCGTTGGAAAACTCAGACCCCTTTCGGGTTCTGTTTATTTACTTATACGACCTTTTTAGAAGATTCAAGTGCCATTGTTGCCAACCTAGAGCTCTGATACCATGTTGTAACACCCCAAATTTTACAACTTAGGGAGTTACTGGTTAGGACCGCACAGTGGGTCCCGACCTTAGTTTGACAACAACTTAACATGATCTTACAACAAGGCACCGATAAGGAAAAACTAAAAATCATAAAATAGTTTTTATCAATGCATGAATGTGACCAGATCAACTACAGCCGGAAAAGCAATATATCAAGGTACGGAAGGAAACAATGTTCAACAGAAAAACCCACGAATGCAAAAAACTGCAAAAAGTCCTAAAGTACGACACCCCGGCTGACCACTATCAGATCCTCATGACTGATGACGTGTCTCGGATCCGGAATGTACTCTCGCAGCTGAGATACATGAAAAACTGGGTGTACTCCCTCTAGTCTCGGTGGCAGTGCTAGTCGGTAGGCAACTTCTCCAACTCTCTCTACGATCTCAAATGGTCCGACATACCGGGGACTCAGCTTCCCCTTAATGCCGAAACGTCTAACTCCCCTCGTAGGTGACACTCTCAACCACACCTGTGCACCTACTCTAAACTCCAAAGGTCGACGCCTCTTATCGGCGTAGGACTTCTGACGACTCTGAGCTGCTAACATCCGCTCTCGGACTAGGGCAATCCGAGCGATGTCGTCCTGTATCTGATCTGGTACTACTCCATCAGCCTTGCTAGGCTCATCCCAACATAGCGGTGTACGACATCTCCGGCCGTACAAAGCCTCATAAGATGCCATCCCAATAGACGCATGCCAGCTGTTATTATATGAAAACTCTACTAGTGGGAGGTGATCTGGCCATACCTGTCCCCAGTCTAGCACACATGCCCGTAACATGTCCTCCAGGGTCTGGATGGTCCTCTCTGACTGACCGTCTGTCTGTGGGTGGTAGGCAGTGGTAAAGTGAAGACTCGTACCCAGAGCGGTATGTACCTGCTGCCAGAACCTCGAGGTAAAACGTCCATCCCTGTCGGATACGATAGTCCTCGGTACTCCATGGAGTCTCACAATATGTCTGGTGAACTCCTCTGCTAGACGACTTACCGGCCACGTCTCCTTAATCGGAATGAAACGTGCGGTCTTCGTCAGACGGTCTACTACCACCCAAATAGCATCAAAGCCTCTGCTGAGCCTCAATCCAGTGACGAAATCCATCGAAATGTCTTCCCACTTCCAGTGTGGTACTGGCAGTGGGTGTAGCTCTCCTCCGGATCTACGGTGCTCAATCTTGACCTGTTGACAGGTCGCACACTGAGCTACATAACGGGCCACATCAGGCTTCAAACCACCCCACCAGAAGGAACGTCTCAAGTCCCTATACATCTTACTCGCTCCTGGATGTACGGAGTAAGGGGTAGTATGAGCCTCACCTAGTATCCTCTGCCTCAGCTCACGGTCTGATGGCACACAAACACGGTCCTGTCGTCTCATCACTCCATCGGCACCAATAGTGAACTAAGGTGCCTCATCTCGTGCCATCCGGTCTCGGATCCGGGTCAACATCGGACAGGCCTCCTGCTTCTGTCGGATCTCACCCAACAGGTCTGGGAGTAACTCTATGGTGGCTAACTGATGAGCTGTATCCGGGAACTGGATCTCAATCTCTAACCAAGCTAAGTCTCTCTGCAGCTGTGGCTGTACTGTCAACCGGGCTATCGCCTTCTCCTGAGGCGTCTTCCGACTCAAAGCGTCGGCAACTACATTCGCCTTTCCAGGGTGGTAAAGAATCTCAAGGTCAAAATCCTTGATCAACTCTAGCCACCGCCTTTGGCGGTTATTCAACTCCCGCTGAGTGAATATGTACTTCAGACTCTTATGGTCTGTGAAGATCTGACAGGTCGCTCCATAGAGATAATGACGCCAGATCTTAAGAGCGTGCACTACTGCTGCTAACTCTAGGTCATGAGTGGGGTAGTTCTCTTCATACGTCTTCAGCTGTCGAGACGCATATGCTATAACCTTACCCCTCTACATCAAACACACCCCAAGCCCAGCTTGGATGCATCACTGTACACTACGAAGTCCTCTGTACCCTCAGGCTGTGCTAAGATCGGAGCAGACGTCAATCTCCTCTTCAGCTCATCAAAACTCTGCTGACACGGCTCAGACCAAACGAACCGAGTAGTCTTCCTTAGGAGGGAAGTGAGTGGTCGGGCGATCAGGGAAAACCCTTCCACAAACCGACGGTAATACCCTGCCAATCCGAGGAAACTGCGAACCTCCTTCACATTCTTCGGAGGTTGCCAAGAAGACACTGACTCAATCTTCGCCGGGTCGACCTTAATTCCCTCGGCAGTCACTACATGGCCAAGGAATGCCACCTCTGACATCCAGAACTCACACTTGGATAGTTTAGCATATAGCTGACTATCCTGTAGAATCTGCAGCACTGTCCTCAAGTGTCCGGCATGCTCCTCTCGACTTCTAGAGTAAACTAGAATGTCGTCGATGAAGACCACTACAAACTGGTCCAAGAAGTCGATGAAAATCCCATTCATCAACTCCATAAATACTGCTGGCGCATTAGTGAGCCCGAATGGCATCACTACAAACTCATAATGACCATACCTAGTCCGGAATGCCGTCTTAGGTATGTCCTGATCTCTCACCCTCAGCTGGTGATAACCCGATCTCAAATCTATCCTCGAGAATACTGACGCTCCATGCAGCTGGTCCAGCAGATCATCTATGCGAGGTAATGGATACTTATTCTTGATGGTGACCTTGTTCAACTCTCTGTAGTCGATACACAGTCTCATCGATCCATCCTTCTTCCTCACAAACAGCACTGGTGCGCCCCAGGGGGAAACACTAGGGCGTATGAAGCCCTTCTCTGCTAACTCCTCTAACTGCTTCTTCAGCTCAAGCAGCTCTATCGGGGCCATGCGGTACGGGGCCTTCGAGATCGGTCTCGTGCCCGGCTCTAACTCGATGCTAAAATCCACACTCCTCTGTGGGGGTAGCCCTGGTAAGTCGTCCCTGAAGACCTCTGCAAACTCACATGCGACTGGTATCTCCTCTACTGTCAGGCTCTTGCGCTCCTTCATGGCATAACACCAGAAGGCCTCGCAACCCTGTGCTATCAAATCCACCTGTCGGTCCACGGGGCATCGTATTGCCTCCAAAGCAGTCTCAATCTTCCCTATCCAGTGCTCCACCTCTAGCCCTATCTCTCCGCTGAATGAGGGGACCTTCTGAGAGTTGAAAGCCTTCAACCACTCATCCGGTCTCGGTGCTCTGGCCCCAGTAGGTGCTCTATCAACAGCAGCCCTCCTCTCAGATACAGCCGGCACCTGAGACACTCCCTGTGTCACCTGAGCTGACCTAGCCGGCTCCACTGATGGTACCTGAGTAAGCCTCTCCACTCTGGCAGCTTCTTCCCTGCGCTCAACATAGGCTCTGAACTCTCTATACTCCGATGCTCCAATAGAGACACGTCCCGACTCAGTAGAACGAGCTCCCTGTGCTCCCGACCTAGCGGCGGGCACAAGCCTGACCTCGGGGCCTACACTCTCAGCTACTTCCTCTACAGCAACCTCTGGTACGTTTGCTGCAGGTGGGTCATCTCGAGGGACTCGTCCTCGACCTCTCCCTAGTGGAGGTCTACCCACACGACCACGCCCTCTGACAGTAGGGGTGCTATCAGCTCGATCCTGTCTGACTGGGGGAAGGGGGGGACGACCCCTACCTCGGCCAGTCACTTGTGCAGCCCTAGTACGTGCCATCTGCACGAATAGTAATCACTATAGTTATAACTAGCTAATCTATCATAACATTACAAGTCCATAATTATTCTAAGATTACCGAGATCCGCAGAGGTAGTGGTGGTCGTCCGTACTTTCTATCCCAACCCGACTCTGTATGCATTTAAAACCAAAATTTTTCGTTGGAAAACTCAGACCCCTTTCGGGTTCTGTTTATTTACTTATACGACCTTTTTAGAAGATTCAAGTGCCATTGTTGCCAACCTAGAGCTCTGATACCATGTTGTAACACCCCAAATTTTACAACTTAGGGAGTTACTGGTTAGGACCGCACAGTGGGTCCCGACCTTAGTTTGACAACAACTTAACATGATCTTACAACAAGGCACCGATAAGGAAAAACTAAAAATCATAAAATAGTTTTTATCAATGCATGAATGTGACCAGATCAACTACAGCCGGAAAAGCAATATATCAAAGTACGGAAGGAAACGATGTTCAACTGACAAACCCACAAATGCAAAAACTGCAAAAACGTCCTAAAGTACGACACCCCGGCTGACCACTACCATCTGGATCACTCGGCATCTACTCTAACCTGTGTCAAATCTAACAACATATCAACCGTTAGCTAACTAACCAAATATAAGCAAAAATGATAACAGCACAAACACACGCAGAACAAAAATAAACAAACATCATGCTGGCACTCAACAAATTATTATCTGTTCTTTAAGTGATTCACATTATTCAATTTAAGTTGTGGCACGAGAACTATTTTTAGTTCTCGCCTCCGTTCCTTATCCAACTGGTGTAGGTATAGCTGACTTCCTTTGGTAGCGTCACTACAAACCATGTGTGGACTAGTCCCGAAAGAAACCCCCAGCGCCCGGCGAGCTACTGAGCGGAATGCCACCGCCCGTTACTCTTAGGCCAAAAATCCAGGTCGGTATTTATATATCACCACCTATCTCTCTAACATGTCAATCACACACCACCATCATCATTTGTACTCATATTTAGCAGTCAGCTAAGTAAGCCCAAAGGACTTACCTGTTATAATGCTCGACTCTTTAGTAATCACTTGCACTGTAACTGTACCCACTCAGTTGCCTGTTAAAGGCGATAAGTGTATTAGCACACTTTCACGTAGATAGAAGTCTAAAACTTCTGAGATTAAATAAGTATTAAGACGTACTAGCTACATTATTAGTTTTAGGGTAAAATGACCATTTTACCCTTCGTTCCGATTTTCTCGAAGACCCTAAAATTCATGTCCAAACTCCTATTTGAAGTTCTAAAATATATCCTAACTCTTAGAATTTTATTAGGTGCGAAACGGACATTTTTCTTATGTTTAAATTTTCCGGAAGAACCGAAAAAGGTTTAACTTCGGCTCTAAAAATAAAATTCTTAACGGCTTATAAAAATTCCGAATTTATTATCTAGATCATCTATGAGGTTCTATCTAGCCTTAGAAGAAAGAATTTCACTAAACTGTTCAGCCGATATTTTTATAATAATTCCCAAAGTCGGTTCCTCACTCTACTTTCTTATACTTAGCCAATTTTATAAGTTCAATAAAACTGCTCAACTACCTAACTTCGGGAGCTCGTAACTTTCAATCCGACCGTTCATTTCTCACCAAATTTTAATATGATAAACTAATTATATCCGTCTACAACATATCCAAAATTCAACGGTGGATCTTTATCCAAACATTTTATAATTGTTCGACAAGGTGGGCTGTTCGAAACCTAAAAGCTGAAGAATTGAAATTAATTTACAGCAGCCCTTCCATTCATTTATGCACATACTCAGCAGCTCATTTACGTTATTTATGCTTAGGCTCAACAACAGCAGTTCACAAACACATGGGTGACAGTGAAATCGAAGAGAGGAGGAGCAAGCTTACGAAATCTGCAAATCCGGCGTTAAGGGTTGGCGGGTTTTGGCGTCTCCTTCGGCTGCAGAGAAATGGCTCGTATACTCCCTTGTTTGTACCGTTCTGCTGGCCGGCTATCACTGCAGGATCCGTGAGGGACCGATCTAGTCGATTAGTCATACGGAATAGGAGACAATGAAGGGGTATGCGCTGCACCTTACCTACGATCGAAGGCTGCGGAGTCGGCTGAATCGATCACAACAGAAGGCACCGGAGGAGGACTGCAGGCTCGGTGGTGGCTGGCGGCGCACTGGGTGGACGACGGAAGCAGTAGCCGAGGACGGTGGCGGACTGCGGTGCAATTTTCTGGGAGTGAACAGCACCGCTGTGAGTTCCGAACAGATTCGAGCATCAAGGAAACTTAGCGGAGAAGGGGATCGGTTCGACTTACCGATGACAGGGCGGCGCGGTGGTGTGACTGGCGTTGCAGCAGCGGCGGTCCTTCCTTCCCTAGGCGTCGGCGAGGCGGATTCCCTTGGCGGCGGTTGTTGCGATCACCTCTTCTCAGCGGCCAGGAAGACGATGTGTTTGCAGAGGGTGAGTTCGATTAGACGGTAGGTTTAACGTAGGATTAGGATTAGGTTTAATTAATTAGGTTAATTAGATTAGTCATTAGGAATGGGCTGGCTGGGCTGGGCCGATAATTTGGGCCTAGTAGCGGGTTAACTCCAATCCAACTCCTTTTAGAACGGATCCGGAACTCATTAAAGTGCGGGAATTTATATAATACGGAATTAGTTTCCGTATTTATAGATTATAATTGATTTTATTTAAAAGCGTAAATCATTCCCGGGAATTTAATTTATCATTTTATGTGAATCTAGGTCACATAAAATGATAGAACTAAACTCGTTCTGTTTTACTGATTTATTATTTACAATGGTCTCGTCGGATTTTGTTTAATTTTATCTTACCGGAACTTAAAATTTTTGGTTATTACAAAGGGCTCGACGAGGGAATGGAGGCTCATGAGAGGAGAGGTTTGTGGTCCAAAGGGGATGAGTTACAGAGGGAGAGCAAAAGAAGGAGTGAGGGTGAGAATCTAGTGAGGCATTGAGTTGGCGTGTGGAGTGACTGAGAGAGATAGGGGCTGCTCTCCTCAACCAGTGAGGAAATGAGGAGTCGGGTAGGCTAGGGCTTGCAAGACTAGGCAAACACACTTCATCACGTAAAGGAAGGAAAGGTAGAAAAGATAATTGAATAAAATAAATAAATGGGAAAGGATGGGAATGAAGTAAACCCGATCAAAATATTCGGAACGGAATTTCCGAGTCGGAAAAATTCCCGACCTTTCCGAAAATAAAAAGACGAATACATGTGAATGTATAAAAAAAAATTATACTCGGGAAGGATATATTACGCCTTAAAATAATTTTAAATAAAATACCTGTATAATAAAATATCGATAAAAGTCGGAAAAAATAAATATTGAAAACGCGCCAAAATTTTGAGCGTTACAAACTAGTCAAGTAAAGCAAACCAAGATCAAGTTTTTCCTAAGGCAGTATGAGTTGTTCAAGATGACACCTAATGGGACGGCAAATGAAATATGCACACGATTCATTCAAATTGTGAACAATCTAGATTATCTTGGTAAAGTTTTCACAAATGAAGAGAAAGTTAGGAAAATCTTGAGAAGTCTACTTAAGTTGAAATGGGGTTCAAAGGTGACTGCTATTGAGAAAGCACAGGATTTGAGGACTCTACCCTTGGATGATCTACTAGGAAAGCTTATCACTCATGAAATGGTTCTTAATGAAGAAAATGGAGAACTATTCTCAAAAGTGAATAACTAGGCTCTAAAATCCAAAAGGGAAGAAGATTCATTAGAAGATGAAGAAAGTGAGGATGATGAAGAAGATCCTCTTACTTTGATTACAAGAGAACTTGCTCAAATTCTGAAGATGTTGAAACAACTCTCAAACAGAGAATATCATAGATCATCAAAGTATAAAGGTAAGTATTCTAAATCCAGTAAGAAATCTAATGTACTAATGTGTTTTAAATATGGAGGAACAAAAATCATCTAGTGAATGAGTGTCCACAAAGGAAAATGAACAACCATTGGATCAATGATCAAAAGAAGAAACCAATGGTAGCCTCAAAAGATGACTTGGATTCCTCTAGTAAAACTGAAAGTGATCAAGTAAATCTATGCTTGATGGGTGAAGAAGAGGAAAATCTCAAACGACATCTTGATGGAGTTGTAAAAATTTTAATTTCTAGTCAGTGTTATTCTTTCTGAATTTCTTCAAAATATGATCATTAGTGAAGAAGAACACATTCTTAAAAATAGATCCTTGAGAAAAAAGCTAAATAAACAAGAGAAAAGAGTGAGTGAATTGTCTCTGGAAGTTGAAAATCTCAACACTTCAAAGTTAGACCTTGATGCCAATATCAATACCTTGGAATCGTAAAATGCAATTCTTAAGGAAAATCTCTCTTTTCTACATCAAGATTATATTAATCTAGAGAAAGAGAAGATTGATCTAATTGTGAAGTGTAGAGACCATAAGACAACACTCATTCAATTCACTCGTTCTAAAGCTAATCTCGAAAGGATGATGGGTGAACAACAATCCTCTCTTAACAAGAGTGGTCTTGGTTATAACAAAAATTTTCCAAGAAAAACGGTGAACACTTTTGTTAAAGCTAAAGGAAGTTCACATACACCCACATGTTTATATTGTTGTAAAAAGGGACATGTTAAATAACTTGCCCTTATAGGAGAAATGATCCCTACATCATACGAAATACTTATCCTCTATGTCTAAGAGAACAAGTTAAGCAAATTTGGGTTCCTAAAGGGACTAAACCACCAAACATGATTCAACCTGAGTATGAATCAAAATTTTCCATTTGGTTTAGCCGGAAAGGTTGATGTTTGGTTGTTTTGCAGGATATCACCAAGATTAAGGAAGCATTATCGTAGGGGGAACAATTTCTACTGTTTTTAAAATGCTTATCTGATTGCCCTCTTTCATATTCGGTGGTATTCTCTTTGATTCCAAGGTCTTGAACTTATATTGTTTTTCTCCCTTGTTGAAAGACAAAGGGGGAGAATTTATATGTGATGTTGATGCATATATTTTACATTGAATGCAGGTACGATATTTGTTTTGTCTTCCATCAAGGGGGAGATAAGATCCTTTTTGTTGAGCCAAATCTTTTTGGTCGGGATCTTCTAGTTGGGCGAATCTCCTTGGAAGATATTCTCTTGATCCTTGGTAAATTTGGTTGTTTGAGATTTGAATTCCTTCCAGCCGTTATGTCATTTGAATCTTGTTTCAAGGCTTTGGTTTTGATCCCTTGAAATGGTTTTCAAGGCCTCCGTGTTGAATCTTTGAAAAACTCCTCCACCCTCTTCTTCTTCTTCTTCTTCTTCTTCTTCTTCTTCTTCTTCTCAAAGCTAAACAAATTTTAGCTAAAAGAAAAAAATACCAAGGCATTCATCCGTAAATGCGGAATTTCAAGATTATCTAACAACTTGTTTTAGTTTTGATAGTGAAACTTTTGAAATTTTGGATCGGTGGAAGAAGTTAGCCTCGAAGTATCCAACATTGACCAAGATTGTGCAATAACTCATGGTCATGCCCGTATCATGGCCGTGGAGCAAGATTTTAGCTAAGGAGGAAAAATGCTAAGTTCCAAGAGAAGTCAATTGAAGCCCGAGAAATTGGACGCACAAGTATGTGTTCAAGATTGGATAAGGGCGGAGAACCGGAAACAACGGAATGCCCCGATTTATGACTCAAGATAGGATTCCAACTCCGATGATCCGGAGACCACTTCCGAGGTGGAAAGGTAAGGGGGTAATGAAAACAACTCGAAAGTTCGAAAAAAGGTAAGAGAACTACGTGGGCTTTGATTCCTCTAAACCCCGAGAGGATACGTAGGCAACCGGAAAACCGGTTCAAACCCTTTCCTTTCTTTATAATTCAATTAGTAATCTAAAACTAAAAAACCGAGAGCAAACTCGATTTTTGTAATAAAATTACTAACTAAAAAACCGAGAGCAAACTCGATCATAATTTCCAAAATCTCGTACTTTTTTAATTAAATTACTATTGTAAAAAAACAAGAGCAAACTCGTTAAAATTTTAAAAATCTCATACGCGTTTGTAAAAAAAATACAAGATTTATACCTCTTAATTTTTTTTTAAAAAGGTGCTAAACCGCCAAACCGGCGGCGGTTCACAAACCTAAACCGGCGGTTTAGGTTTGTGACCCAGGTCTAGCATAAACGGAGGAGTATAAAAATCATGAAATTAAAATAATCGGCAAAATTTGTTGTCGTGGTCATAAACCGCATATCTCTCATAATAATAGGGCAAATTTCCCGTTGTGGTTATAGACCAAATTAACTCTTGTATTAGAAAATTAAGGCAAAATTGTCGCTTATGTCAAAGATCAAATCATCTCAAATCCATAATTCGGTTCTTTTCCAAAATATCTCGATAAAGTCTCTTAAATAGTTATAATCCAAACTAAACATGTCACCGCCAATATTGGCAAATCAACACAAGACAAGTATTTTCAAAGGCTTTCAAAATCAACTTGTTAACTCATCTTCTCAAATTAAGGCAATGTCATTATACTTCCCATAACTCTCAGTATCATTTATTTTTAAATATCACAATGTATACATAAATGTATCATAAGTATCAAGCCAACATTTTTTAAAACGTCAAAACATGCATGTAACAACTAATGACTTAAACTTAATCATGCTCATATAAAAAGCTCACAAGTACTCGCCTCGATAAAATCTTACGTAACGGCTTATAGGCAAAACGACAACGTCAACAACTCGACAAACAACCTAAACAAGTAAAGAACACATAATCAAAACAACTATATATTCTAAATCATCACAAACACCATCTAATAGGTGTAGAAGTGACTTACGTAATCCTAACTCGAGTTTGGACTGTACTTATTTTAGGGTTTTCCCAAAAGCTAGTATCCACTGAAATAATACCTAGAATATTCAACTAGGTATATTAATCAATATTTAATCCATAGTCCATAATAATTTCCCAATCAAGAGTTTAAGCATACTCACACTCACGTAGCATCGACGTAACGAAAGTCGATTGACGGTTTCGAACTTTGACTTGGGTTAAACCTTCTCCGAAGGCTTTTCCAAACCTAAAACACAACAACTAAACAACTTTAACTCTATAAGCTAAACTCGGGTCATAAAATGTTATATGTATAATTATAGTATAAATCTTGTGATTAAAAAATTGGCTAAATTCCGTAAATATATTTTTTGGGGCAAATATTACAATTCCAGAAGTTTGGGCCCTTTTGAAAATTATAGTTTGGATAAAAACTATAATACTTTTCCAGGGACATTTTTGCAAAAACAGAATACCTAGGTCATTTATGTAATTAAAAGTTTGAGCCATTTTCCATCAAATAACCAACAGAGGGCAAATTTGTTAAATTCAGAAATATGGACAATAAATGTAATTAGGAAGTTTGGGAGATTTTCATAATATACCCTAAAAGTTTTAAACCCGATAGGGTTAGGCGGGGGAAAGGATAGGCGGTGTGGGCGACTGCTCCGGTGAAGGATAGGCAAGGGAAATGAAGGCTTCTCCGGCGTGATGCGATGGTGCCGGCTGGAGCAAGATGGCGAGGGCTAGCGGTGTTGGCTTCCTTCCCGGTGTGTCTATTAAATGTAGTTGATGGAGATAGAAGGATCGAGGAGGCTGCCTTCTTATTCCAAAGGAGGCGCTGACTTGCTTATGAGAGGGTGGAGACAAGAGCGGAGAGCGAAGAGGTGGTGATAGAAAGAGGGAGGTTCCGATGGTGCAAGGAGTTGTTGAGAGTGGAAGATGAGGAGAAGAGACTGAGGGCCCGTTTGGTTCCAACTCCGAAAACAGAAACAAAATGGAAACGAATTTAGTCCACATGTATACCCTTATTCATGAAATTTTATGGAATCATTCTTTGTGGTTTAAAATACTTGTAGAAGAATTTGATTAGTTTTGATACCTTATAGGGAAACAAAATGGAGAACAAATACAGTTTACATGCAATCACAAGGAATGATTCCAAAAAATATTCATGAATAAGGTAAACATATGGACTAGATTCTGGTTCCGGATTTATAACTAAACAGGGGTTGAGTGTGTGAGGGCTGAAGAAGTTTGGGAAAGAAGGGAGACAAGAAGAGAACAAGGCTGCGAGAGGGGAGCAAGGCAGAGGAGTGAGGTGGGGATGAGGAGATGGGTTGAAGAGGTTTGAGAAGGAGGGCTGGGAAGTTGCAGATGGGGAAAGAAGAGAGGAGCTCGAAGGAGTGTAGTTGCTAAGAGAAGAAACGAGAGAGAAAGAGGTCGATGGTGATGGGGTGGAGGAGATTAGAGGCTATTGGGTTCGATAGGGAGGGTGATTGTGAGTGACAGAGAGGTGGATGGGGTGCATGTCGTTGTTGCTTGTGTGGGGAGTGAAATAGAAAAGATTGAAGGGAGGATCGAGGATGAGAAGCAACTAAAGTGCGGAGGTGGTGTTGTTGTATGGGAGGTAGGGA
This sequence comes from Fagopyrum esculentum, assembly GCA_033239045.1. Lineage (NCBI taxonomy): Eukaryota > Viridiplantae > Streptophyta > Magnoliopsida > Caryophyllales > Polygonaceae > Fagopyrum > Fagopyrum esculentum. The sequence goes on along the minus strand of BSUD01000006.1, from coordinate 24,835,249 downwards.
AGATGACAAGGGTCGAGAGCCAAGGGTGCTACAGGGCTAGTGGTGAGGTTGTGTGGGGTAGGATGGAGGTTGTAGAAGCATTGAGAGGAGAAGAGTGAGGTGGAGGTCGAGAGGTCCCACAACTAGAGTCGGCTAGGAGGCAACGACTAGGAGCACGCGGGTCAAGGCTAGGGACAAAGGGTGCATACTAGCATGGGTGAGAGGCGACCAAAGAGTGGATGACGACATACGGCGTATCGAGATGTCGGGGAGTTGGGCAATGACGTCGGTTGGTGTCTGTAACACCCCGCATTCTCAGAACTCGGAGTATTACTGGTTAGGACCTCACAATGGGTCCCGACCTCAGTTTGACAACAATATTACTAGGATCTTACAACAAGACACAATAAGAAAAACCGAAATTCATAAAATAGTATTTTAAAGGGATGAATGCAACAACGTCTAACAGCCTATATTACTTAAACAACGAAACATACTAACTGTCTTAACAAGATGAAAGTACAACAAAGGAAACATCCCAACCCCATTCTAAGGAGTACGGAGACCCGGCTGACCACTACTTCCAGATTACTCAGCTGCTGTTCTAACCTGCGGTAAATCTAAAAACACAACAAAACAACCATTAGCTAGTTATCTAAACATTAGGAGAATAATAATAGCACACACACACATAAAATAATAAACACTCATCATGCTTTCAAACAATCCATTTATTATCTTCATTTAAGTCATTCACTCTAATGATACTTATTTTGTGACACGAGGGATTCCCAAACCTCGCCTCCGCCCCCGTGTACCCATCAGGAGTGGATCCGATGCATCTCACCGTGTACCTGTATGGTCTGGGTATAGAGAACCTCCCAGTCTCCTGGCAGAGCTGGGCAGTGATGTCATGGCCCGTTATACATACACTTGGGCCTTAACACATAATAACAACGGTCGTCTTAACAAGTTGTTATTTTTATTATAACACACATTGCACACACACAACTATTATCACTCAACTAAGATCCAGAAACCAACTAAGTAAGTCGCAAGGACTTACCTGAATCAAATCACAATTCGCTCAATCTCAACTCGGTCTGCAACCGTAGTAACTCAGTCGCCTGTTATAGAAGGCAAGTGTATCAAAATACGTCACAACTCTTAGAAGTATATAACTTCTAAGATGTACAAACTCATCAAGAGGAAAAAATATGAAAAAAGCTCTCTTAAGGTAAAATGACTATTTTACCCCTGATCCCAAAAACTCCGAAATAATCTATAACCTAGTTCCCAATTCTCCTTTGGAACCTAATTCCATAATCTAGTTTTCAAAAGATAGCTTGCTAAAGATTTACTTAAGTTACCCAAAATTCTAAATTTTCATAAGAGTCGCTAAGGTCCAACTTCGGCTTAGGATAAGAGGCTCGAAGAAACATATAAAAATTCTGAAATAATTCTCCGGGTCCTCTATGATATAGATACAACTTATAGGGCAAAGATTTCTCGAAACTATTCAGCCACTACTCTTACATAAATTCCTAAAGTTGGTTAAAACATCTAGAAATTCTATACTTAGCCAATTTTCTTGTGCTGAAAAAAAAACAGCTCAAGTGCTCTACTTTGGGATCTTATAAGTTCCAATCCGACCGTTAATTCTTTCCCAAATTTTAACACAGTAAACTTCATATATCTATCTACAACATATCAAAAATTCAACGGTGGATGATCAATATAAATTATCAAAACTCATTCTCAAAGTCAGTAGTTTGAGCCCTCATTCGAGAAAAATAAAGAATGGTGCAACAAGTCCTAGGTTCGATTCTCCCTACTCACACTCTCCTGCTAAAAACAACCACCTACAGATCTTCAGTTTGAGCCTTCCTGAGGTCATCCTCTACATTCACGTGATTAAAGAAGGAATTAAAGGTAAGGTTCTTTCACCTTCGTCGATGTGCCTCCCCTCTTCAGTGGCGGCTGTGTGACATGAACCGGATGCTAGGATGGTGGTCCTTGACGGAGTCGACATCAACCACCATTTCCCTCTTCGACTGCTGTTATAACTTAGTCAGCAATGGCGCCGGTTTCTGGAGGCCGTCGTCTGTGTGCACGGAGCAAGGCCTCGTCGACTCGCCGATAGATTTGGGTTTTGTCGTTGTCGTTCGTGAGCCGTGCGCCGAGACCATGGTTGCTGCGTCTGGGCTGGAGGGAGCGAGGGCAAGGATACTAGGTTGGTGTGTACCGGTGTAGACAAAGCTCCTGTTCCTCGCCTCTTCTCAGCCGCCGGTCTCCGATGAAGAAGATGGGCTCTGCGGTGTCGATGAAGGTTGTAAACCCGGCGTCCGCTCTTGCTACCTAGGCTGGAGAGATGGTCGGCCTCACTCGCACAATATGGGAGAGAGACGAGTTTGGTAGGACATGCGCGGAGTCGGGCTTGGAATCGAGACTAGAGCGGTTTAGGAGGGAGTGCAGATTGGTTTCCGCCATTCTATGTGATCGATCGAGAATGAAGGAAGGCGCAAGATTTCCGGCGTGATTTTCTCTGGCTGTTACATTGAGGTGGAGAGGAGCGTTTGTGCTGAAACGTAATTGCAGGGAAGGAAGGTCATGGGCCGGCTATCCTTAACCTTAATTGGCCCATTTACTTCTTGCTCTCCTAATGGGCCAGCAGGCACATGGATCTATTGGATCTATACTTAATGGTCCATTAACTTCTTGCTCTTAATGGTCCATCTATATTTTATGTGATCAAACATCACATAAAATAATATAGGAGTTTTAGAAATATTTTATGTGATCAAACCTCACAAAAAATAATAAAGGGGTTTTTAGAAATATTTTATGTGATTAAACATCACATAAAATAATGAAAGTTAATTAAGTGAAATTTTATGTGGTCAAACTCATCACCTTAGAATATTACGTCGAGAAAAGAAACTAGGTATACCTACAAAGGTCAAGCCATTCAAAGTCCAGTTTGACTCGGAAAAAAAAAACTCGGGAGTAAATTTCTGGATATTACAGTGTTAAGGACGCCGGGAGGATGTGGCGATAGTGCTAGTTGATGTCATTGATGCCGGGAAGGGAAGCTAATGCCAGACGGCACTAGATGGTATCGGAGGAGGAGGCTAATGGTTGATGGCACCGGTTGGTAAGGGAAATGGCACCATATGGCATGGAGGGGAAGAAGAAGAAGGAAAGAAGCAGGAAAAAAATATATAAATAAATAAAACTCGATAAAATTTTCTGGAACGGATGTTACGTATCGGAAAATTTTACGGACTTTTTCATAAAAATAATGACAAAAAAATATATACTCGTAAAATATCTTTTACGATATAAAAACTCTCTAAAGTATTTATGATATTAAAATAATAATAAAAATATAAAAAAAATATTTACATATAAACACACCTTATATTAAGGGTGTTTCAGAATATGCATGAGGGTTATTCCAACTTATGGTGTATTCTAAGTAGGGCATTCCGATGATTTTATTCTTTGAAGGACATGTTTATGTATAAACACACTTTATTTTATAGTAGTTTATTTATAAATACATACCTAACATATTTGAAAGAATTTGTCCTACTAGGCTCTTTTTGGTTTTTGTTAAAGAAACTATACCCCATATTTTTTTATCACTTTCATTTAATGGTAGGTAAAACTAATTAACCCTTCTATTTAAAAAATATTATTTGTTGTTTGTTAACTAAGTGTAAGTTTTGATTTTAAAACTGAATTTGTTTTTTTTTTTATTTTCTTTTATTAATTTTTTTGTCTTTTTTATTTTCTTTATTTTTTTTATTTTCTGGAATGAAGAATTTTTCACATACCGGAATTTCCAATACTGGAATTTCACATACCGGAATTTCACATACCGAAATTTTTACATACCGGAATTTCACATACCGGAATTATGTAAGACATTTTCATACCGTAAGTTCATACTGAAAGTTCATACCGGAAGTTCATAACGAAAATTTTCATACCGGAAGTTCATACCGAAATTTTTTATACCGAACATTTACATACCGGACATTTTGCATACCGGACATTTACATACCGCACATTTCACATACCGGAATTATGTAAGACATTTTCATACCGGAAGTTCATACCGTTCATACCGGAAGTTCATACCGGAAGTTCATACCGAAAGTTCATACCGGAAGTTCGTAACGAAATTTTTCATACCGGAAGTTCATACCGAAATTTTTTATACCGGACATTTACATACCGTACATTTACATACCGGACATTTACTTACCGGACAGATCACATACCGAAATTTCACATACCGGAATTTTCACATACCGAAATTTCCACATACCGGAATTTCACATACCGGAATTTCACATACCGGAATTTCACATACCTGAATTATGTAAGACATTTTCATACCGGAAGTTCATACAGTTCATACCGGAAGTTCATATCGAAAGTTCATACCGGAAGTTCATAACGAAATTTTTCATACCGGAAGTTCATACCGAAATTTTTTATACCGGACATTTACTTACCGGACATTTTACATACCGACACTTACATACCGGACATTTTACATACCGGACATTTTACATACCGACACTTACATACCGGACATTTTACATGCCAAACAATTTACATGCCGGACATTTTACATGCCGGGCACTTACATGCCGGATATTTACATACCTGACATTTCCATACCGGACATTTTACATACCGAACATTTACATACCGGAGCATTACATGGAAAACCAATGCAGGCTAACTCGAACAGACTAGTAAGAGAAGCTATGTGTGTCTTACTTCAAACATCATGATTTTTTAAAGCTCAATCCAAAATAAAGGGGTTTTCAAGATGTCGGTCCAATGATTAATTGCAACAAAGTCGTGCTGCCACAAAACTCAAAATTTTGAAGCGGCATATGGCAAAGCAGATATATAATAACATGCATGCAAGTGGATATGATCTCATCATATATCTCCATCTTAAAAATTGATATATTGTGCATGTCAGGTCTCCCTCTTCTATACTTGTACTCGCCTATGCAGTTGCTAGGTTGTGCTGCGTCTTTTTTTTCCCTTTTGAACAGTAAAAAGAAATTTGAGGTACACTAACCTAATAAGAAAATGAAATAGCCTACTTACTAGATAAACAATTCAAAAAAAACCTAGTTACCAAATTAACCCAACATATTTTAATATCACATGCAATTGCATTGATAAATTATCATGTCACATAATTTTCACGTAATAACATACATATATGTTTTTTAATTGTAATAAAAAAAAAGTGTAATAATAATAAACATACTAAAAGAATGGATATACTATATAATTTTCATAACTAAAAATACTACTTGTAAATATTTACAAGTAAAATTATCGAATTGGATGACAATTGTTTTTATACAACTAAATAACCTTATATTTAATGTATTATAACACATTATAATTCTGTTTTAACTATTGTCATTTGACATAACGTGAACTTAACCTAAAAATCTTCAAGTAATATATTGGAATTTTTTTAACAACCCGCACGGATAATACACTAGTATATTTGCATAGCGGAATAAACCCACTTTTGTTTTATAAAAAATAAGTTTGATTTGGTTGATAAGTTGGGTATTTACTAGATTTACACAACTTTCTTACAATTAGCAATATTCTTAATTGAATGGATTCGTTTGATGAATTCTCTTACCACCGCCAACTAGATTTTTTGACGGATAGGTTAGTCGATATAAAAAAAAAAAAAAGAAGAAGAAGAAGAAGAAGAATAGGTAGTTCATCGTTGTGATAAAAAAATGCATCATTTGCTCCATTGTTATGATAAAAAAGATAACAAAAGTGAAAACTCTAAGAAGGGTGCCCATATACAACACTCATAAAGAGTGTGGTAAGTTTTTTCCAGTTACCCATGAAGCATAAACTACCAAATTGAAGAAGTAACGCAAGAAATAGCAACCTTATCTAACTATTACACTTTCACTAAACCTTGGCTTACTACATGCCAAATAGCATTCACACTAAATCTTTTCATGATCAAACATAAAAACCTATACAAATCCTCGTGTTGTCATTTAGGAGAAGTACCTGAAGGGGCCTCTAATCGAAGATAATCATACAAGATTCCTTGGAAAGGGCTTTTGTTCTTTGTTTGTGTCAAAAATATGGTGTTCTCTCCTACCTTCATCTTGTTTCCGGGTATGTCTATGTTAAAAAGCCAATAGAGACCGTGGATCCCGTGTCTGGCGATGGCATTGTCGCTTCCCATATGCCCTACTTCGTATATGGGAGGACTCGGGCTTGGCTCATTTATCCGTACCTGAGAACCGAGTGTAAAAACAATAGACAAGCATTCTTCACCATTTGTGGAAAAACCATGGCTTTCAAACTTGAGGATTTTGTTTCTGGGTTATCTCTGCAAGATATGTTTTCTTACCTCTAATTTTGCATTTGTCGCGCCTGCAATTGCCAACCTGAATTTGTAGACTCCATTTTGTTCTACTTTTTCGAGATTGAATTTGATTTGCCACGTTGTTCCTTTGTATCCACTATCCACCTTCCTACATTTTAGAAAGCAAAGACGACATTTTAGAAAGCAAAGAGGACATTGTAATTTCCCCTAGATAAAAGAATTGGGTTAAATAGGGATATATTTACTAAATGTGTTCAGTAAAAAGCCCAGTTATCCCATTTCACTCAGTTGAGTTTAAGCGTATAGTTCTTGCTTTAGAAGTGTGTTCACATCTCCTGAATATAGGAAGATTACCTGGTTACTTGAGCATAAAACCAATCCTTTCGATAATCACTAGAATTGACATTGTAAACCAAGTCTTCAGTCGGGTACAATTCGGTGTACTTCTCCCACAATCCATATTGCCTGAATTTGTCAGGATGGTTCACATAAAGCTTGTTTACATACTTTGGGTCGGGGTCAGGAACAAAGAACTCCTTTGCAGTACGTTCAGGTTCACCTATTTCCCATAAAGTCGGCCCGTCCCTTGGAGGTTCATATACTATGTCACCCACATCTTTGTTATGGCCTGATTATATTGTTCAAACGTAAATCCATCAATTAAATCCGGGCATAATATGAGATGAAAGTGTAATAAGTATGTTGATCAAATCAAAAACTTAATCAAAGAGAGGAAGATACCAATATTGATGACGATAGAAACATTGTATTTAAAATCTCCAATATAACCAGGGACCCAACCGTATAGACTATAGTTTCCAGCACGTACATTTTCAATGGTGAAACTACCATCAGTGTCAGTTGTAGTCCAGAATTGGTAGCCCTGTTGGATAAGATTTAAGAACAATAAATACACAGAACATGATAAGATAATTGAATTCAACAAGCAGCACTGTTGATCATTATATAACGTTTAAAAGACACAATTTGGGTCTTTTGCATTACCTTGCATTCAGTTTGCCAGGATCCGGCTTCTCCCGGTGTTGCTAACCCAATAAATGATCCATTTGCTGGTACATTTTTAGCATTAACAAACCTGAACAAATGGAAAACATGAATAGGCAAACTACAAGAGTTGAATAAAAATAAAACTAATGGTGTACTCGATATGTTTGGTATTCATTACAACGCTTTTGACCTCTTATAATTCACCTGAACATGACAACGCTTTTGGCATTGTTGGAAAGAAAGACTCACGTATCGTGGACAAAGAATTTTCCCGAGACATTAGCACGTTGATTGGCATTGGGGAATTCCTCTGAAGCTGCAAAGCTATATGGCCATGCATCAGATTCTGTCAACATCTGTACATGATATCACTTGCCCTTGTTAGTAATTCTCAATTAGAGCACAACACATCATCAGAATGCATGCAAGTGGAATTCCTCTGTAGTTTCAACCTTATTCTTAGCATCATCCCAAAGACCCTTGGTACCTTTCCCTTCCTCCATTTTGTTAAGATACATGAACACTGGTCCAAGAACCTTCTTCCACGGCTCTCCGTCTTGAAATTTGGGGATCACGTTTTCTCCAGAGTAATGAGCACTTACAAACATCTGAAAGTAAAAGATAAACAAAGTACATTTCAATGTACGATTTGACATATTACTACAAAGAAGAGAACAGTGTATCTTTAATATGTCTCCGCATAATACATGCCAATGTACGATGTTAATACAATCGAGACATAAGAGGCTTCTATGGTTCACTTGTGAAGCTTGGAAGAAGAAAGAAGACCCAAGGAAATGAGATCTACTTACTGCTAGTATTGATGGGCCGACATGAGATGTTAGGAATTGTTTGTTGGGTCCTCCAGTACGAAACTCGTAGCTAGGTGTAATTTGCCAGAATCCCATAGGTGGGTCACTTGACATCCACCCATGAACTCGAATATCATGACTCTCATCTGAGTACTGATACTTGTCATCCAACTACATGTATACAATAACTATGTGCGTTATTAATATACATACTTATAGGGAAAACTTTCTTAACTTCAATTCAGAGGTAGGTAATCCATGGTCAATACCAATTAACACATATTCTATTAAAATTGCCTTATATAGTACGATTTGTTTGTCAAATTTCAGGTTACATTTTACAATTACAATATTATTTTATTTAGAGAAACGATCATATGAGGAGCTTTCTAAATATGAAAACAAAAACATAGTGAACATATGAAATATACCTCTCCTTTGAATTCTGGATCTATTGGATTATCTAGTATAACAGCCTCAGGATAAGCCAATTTGTGTCCCCTGTCTTTCATTCGGTCCTCTGGCATAGGCATCTTCCTTTGCCTGTTATCAGCTACTACAATGTGTCGAAATCTGCCCAGATAAAAAGTTAATCATTGATTTAATAAGCTATATGTTACAGAAAAATGGTAATAGACAAAGAAGGATGCAAAGAGTTTTTCATACTTTTTTCTAGACAATTTGAAGGCAAACCTAGCATTTGCAATGTTGCAACCGGGCCAGTTTTGTCGCTTGAGAATATTGTACGAATAAATGCCAGATTCACCTTGAAGCATGATGTATCTACATAATACATATCTTAATCTCAGCTTTAATTGTTACTGTTGGTGAAAAAGAAAAAAGAAAAAAAAGAAAGAAAGTGCACTGAATTTCCATTCCAACACTAACAATGGGATTCTCACACACGCAAGAAAAGTAAAATGTAACGAATACAGTATTATATTATGAATACCAAACTAGTGTTTTCTCAAAGCACTTCGATGGTTAGCATTTGGACCCAGAATATAGTGAATGACAAAGGTTACAGTATCCATACCTCATATCTATGTCAAGTGGAACCACTTTGTCAGCCATGGTAGCAGGATCAAAAGTTCTCACGAATGAAATCTCAACATGATCGTCTCCATCTGTTATCACGCGGAAAACTGTACATTTGAGCCTGAATGCAAGTAAAGGAATAAGTTGCAAGTACTGCATAATATGAATACACCAAAACCTAATCAACCACTTAAAAGTTATTAAGCCATTGATTTGCTTTTGATAGTTCTATTTCTAAATCCAAGCTAAAATTCTAGTTGATAATACTTTGTACTTTAGGTTAAACATACATTATTTGAATGTATACTGAACACTAATACGGTGGATACCTATCAAATTTCCCTTTTGTTTCCTTTCCTGTTGCATCAGGAGTCCACACAACATCCCAATACCTGCACGTTGTAAATGAAATTTACAGAGATGAAAGACAGTAAAAAAGGAGAAATATGTTGCACGTTCTTCTCTTTATATCCAAAGAGATAAAACTATCAACTGGGAATGTTATTGATTACCCTCTATCATCTTCCGGATTAGCCTCGTCCAGAATGTTGGGTACATCATTATATTTGATCCCAGTGATATATCCATCTGGATTTTTTATAGTAACAGCAACAATACCATTATCCAATACCACCTACAACCAGAAGAAACAAGGGCACTTTCATACATTATTTTGTTTGCAAGCATTAGTACAACTGAGAAGTTAAACAAATGTGAAATCCTATAACTCAAATTACTAAACTACTTCATATGTTCACTGCATATCTAAGATGATGGTTTAGTTTTCCAGCCATAGGATGCTCCATTCAAGTAAAAATAGGGATGTCATTCTGAAACCACCACTGAGACAAAAAATCAAACAGCTTGTGTGCACTTCAACTACCTTCCAATATAGAAATTGCTTGGATGTAGCTACTACTTTCCTAATACTTGAATAGCTGGAATTTGAAACTACAATCAACCATACACTAATTTAAGTAAGCAACAACAACCCGTTGAATCATTGACTTGAGAAATAACCCTTTTTCAAGTCAAATGATCCGAGAAATAATAAAATGGTTCTCAAATCACAATACACGGTATTCAATCATCACAAGTTTTTCGTATTCCTTCGAAATACAACATTGGCAGTGAATGATTTGTTCACTTTGATTTTTAGGAGAAATTGTTTTTTTCTCGTAGAAAAACTCGACGAATACGAGAATACCTATAGGTTTTTCTAATGAAAGCATGAAAAAAAAAAAATAACACCGGCCTAAACAAAAAATAATGTTGATGATGTTATTAGTTTTTTTATTTATAAAAAGAGAACGGTTTGATACACTTGGACGACAGTAAAAAAACAACACACACAAACATCATATGACACTGACGCAAATTATTCACATTAAATTAATTTTGATTTAGAGTGAAATTATAGTCAAATTTATTATATAAACTGTCCATAAATTTTTAATTCACACAAGATCACTCATACATTGTATTTTCTTTTAAAGACTACCCATTTTCTTTAATAGTTAATACTTTATGTAATAAAGGTTAATTTATCATTTTATTCTTATATATTTTAGTTCATCTATTTAAAATATAATTATAAGGGAGAATTTTAAAATTTTAAAATAAAATTTGGCTAATAGATCAATACTTTGTGTCATTCAAATAAATTTTTATAATTTTATTTATAATAAGATTGACCATAAAATCTATTTTTTTATAAAGATAAAATGGAGATCTTTATCATGTAAAAATATATTATTCTTAAATCTGCAAAGTACATAAAATTTCCGATAAGTGATATATTTTTTATATTAAATTTTATTCACATTTAAGGTTTGTTCCCCTCAAACTACCCTAAAATAATAATGATGGCGTCAAATATGATCTCTTGATCAAATATTTATTTTTAAAATTTTTTAATAAAATTTTTTTTACCTTTAATATTTAAGGACAAAGTGACTAAACTTTTATTACATAATTCGTTAAATATATATAAAAAAAAGGTCCTTCTTACAAAAATATGACATAGGAATGATTTGTTGTGATTTAAAAATTTATTAGAAGTTTTTTAATAAAATTTGACCATAATTTGATTGATTTATAATTTTGTTTATACCTCACATATTATTTAAACACGTACAAAATTAAAATGTCCCACTTTATTTTTCTTCATCTCCCAATCTGAGTGGACTATTAAAGGTTTAATTAGAAAGAAAAACATTAAGAATTTGAATACTTACGCTATTGCCGTCAATGTTTATCTGCACTGGCGGTGCGTTCGGGTCCCGACCAGTTGGCAATTGCGCTACACTTGACTCCGCAGAGGGCGATTCTGCCGACGAAGGTCCGCTAGATGGTCCTGAAGACGAAGAAGGGACCCCTCTGCATAACCAAATTAAACCATTATTATCCATGATGAGCAACTACGTACGTTCTGACTTCTGAGTTCATATATATATGTCGGAAATATTTGAGTTGGAGGAGTCTTACTTCGGCTTTCCATTATTATGCATCCTGGATAGCTTCAACGAGAGTGCGACGATCAATTTCCACGGCGCAACGAACACAATTAGTCATAACAAATGATTATGCATATAAAGTAAAATATGCGTATTGGTACGTACTTTTGAGCATAAACATTGGAGCGACAATCGTAGTCACGAGTGGAGTTAGAGATGCTTTGACATTTGACCATGAAGGGGTAAGTCTGAGTTTTGAAAAGACCATACATGAAGAGTACGTCTCCGCTGAGGGTAACATCGAGCTTCAAACTGTCTGCGCTCAAATTCTTCTTCGAGATCTCCGTCTCGCCGTGGGTGTCGATTTTGACGACGAACTTGGTGCCGCTGTCTTGCACCACCTCCGTGACGTGCGTCTCTCCCAAGCTCGCTTTGTATTCCTCCCACCTCACTCCCATTATCATGTTTTGTAGCTTTGTTGATACCATGCTGTTGTAGTTGTATGTCTCTAAGTAAAGACTTAGATCCACTGCTAACACCGCCTGCCATTACATTATATTATAAACCTATTTTACATCCAAATTAAATATTGTTAATCATACTTGACATACTGTTTTCTCCATTTTTTGATATACTTCAAAAACAAAGATTAAAAAAGCAAACAAAAGCAGTGCAAAGGAGATAGAAAAAAACCCGATCATCAGTGAAGTTGTTGTCGACTTTGAAATTGGGGATGGCGAGGCGCTGGACTTTGAAGGTGGGAGAATTAGCTTTTCTGAACGCCATCCAAATCGCAATGCCGAATACGATCAACACCACCAGCACCACCAGCACCACAGCCACAACCGCCTTCTGGTTTCCTTTTTTCTTCTCAACGTCACCATAGTCCATCGCATCAATCGATGGATCTTTCTTCAATTCGATCTCTCGCGGCCCCCACCAAACTAATCAAATTGATTGATTACCAATTCTATAATTACTATGTATATCAATCTAAGCCAAATTTTAACAAAATTATCTCTCCCGTTATTCTTCCCTTCGAGTTTGGAAGTGAAACGGGGATTTTATTATTTTTGTTTTTTTATTCTTTGGGTTCTGGTTTTGGACAATTTTGGGCTCGAGTGTTTGATATTATCGCGAATAATTTTGGATGAAAGGGGAGAGGAAGAAGGAGAGAAGCAAGGGGTTGATTCTTTTGAGGGGAGGTAATCAATTGATTGGTGTTTTTGAGTTTCATCGGTGGAGATTAGAGAAACTTACGTTACTCTATAATTAGTCTTACATTTTACTCTTTATATCATGGTTGGAATTTTTATTTGGGTGCATGGACGTAACTTTCTATTTTTCTCATGGAGATCTTTTTGTTCATCATAATATGGAGTTACAAGTGTGCGATGTGCATAACTTCCAGGCAAATCAGTTGAAGCCTGTCCCAAATCAAGGATATATTTTGCCTTTTTCAATATTTAAGCTTATAATGGGGCGGACAAACGCCTCACAAACGCGAAGTCCGCATGCCCCCAAGTTCAAGTGTATGCTGAGTCAGCTAATGCTTTGCTTGGGCACAGGCGGACTCCGAGTACGCCCCGAGGCACCCTTGTGTGCCTCGTGAGGCGCACAAGTGGGGCGCATGGGGATTCCGCATGCTTGCAAGCTCCTTGCACCTAGGACGCCAACCTCCTTTCGCCCTAGGGACCAACCTACCGGTTGTGATATATTGTCAACCTACCGGCGCCAATAAAAAAAATAGCTATTAGTGTCAACCTACTGGCGCCAACAAAACAAAGACCAGAAAGGGTGGAAGGTCCATCAAGTCTGAATTCATCCCTTCGTATCAACTCCCTAGGACATGTTGACGTCCTATGGCTCAATCTACCCTAGGACATCAATATACCTGCGTCCTAAGGCCCGACTTACCGGTGACATATTGACGCTAATAAAGCAAAAATCAACGAAGGAAGGAGGGTCCATTATGGCCTCATTCATCCTTTCGTATAAACTCCTAGGACGTCAACCTACTTGTGCCCTGGGGCCCAATCTACCCTAGGACGCCAACCTAGTTGTAATCTAGGACCAACCTACTCTAGGACGTCAATCTACATGCATAGTGCGTCCTAGGACCAATCTACCGTCGTCCTAAGGTCCAACTTACTAACGTCATATTAGTACCAACATAGCAAAGACCAATGAAGGGACCTACTCCCTAGGATGCCAACTTACCTGCACCTTAGGACTCAACCTACCAGCGTAGCAAAGAAGGGAGGTACATCAAGTCCTCTTTGTATCTATTTGCTCCAACAACAATCACTCAAGACTCATTGCCTTCAAATGCAAGTAACATTCAAGTTTCTACCGTCGTTCTTGGAGATGTTGAATTATGTATCCAACTTGAGAAGTATTAGATATAGAATTAGGGTTAGGTTAATGTTATATGCACTTTCCCAATTTATCTCTACCTTTAACTTATATAAATGTATCAAGTCATAAAGAAAATAAAATTTATGGGTACTAAATTCTACAAAGTCCAAAGTTAAATAATAAAAAATCTAATTGAATTTCAACATTATATATTTATATTTCTTATAAAGAATATATAGGGTGACAAAAGAGTTAACAAAGGTAATGGTATTCGTGTTTTTTTTATAACGGAAAGCAGTTCGATGCACTAGACGACACATCGTCTAATGGATTGAAACACCGATCAGATCGGCATACGGACTAACCGTCACGAGGGAACCAAAACATAAATAAAGAGAAAAAAAAATATATCAACTGAGAACATTGATCACAACGAGCCAGTCAAGAAGAAGCACTACACGGAAGTGCTAGGAAGGCAAAGCGAGGAAGAAACGACGTGGTGAAAACCTCATATTTGGACTCTTCTTTTGATCCTTCAGATTTCGATCATCTATCCTCAACTCTTTCACGGACAAATTCAAGTCTTCTTTCAAACAAAACTCGCAACATCAAGATGTACCCCATACCATCGGATCATATAATGTGAAACAAATATACTCAATTGATGTTCAAGTGGAAAAGGATTCCTAGTCCTAACAAGGAGTCAATTTTTTTCGTTCTTAAATTTGTTTGGTTGATCAACTTAAGCCAAAATGCAAAATCATATACGATTGATACTCAACTCTTTTTTTTGAAATTTTTTTGTTGACGATTGGTACTTTTCCTAAAGACTTCATCGCTTGTTGTATCGGAGTGAGCCTTCGGAAGATAGAATTCCTCTACTGTCGATGTTGTTGGCCTCAAACCAGGGCCGGCCCAACCCATGGGCGGCGTGGGCTATTGCCCAGGGCCCATTTATTTTAGGGGCATCGTAAATTAAAAAAAAAAATATATATGTAGGTTGATTGGTTGAATTTTGCCTTTGTAATTAAAGCCTTGGAGTTCATGCCTACAACGTTACTTTTACTCTTACCATTTAATGGATTTCAATTGGAAATTGAAACCCTATTAATGGGGGCCTAACCAACAATATTTATGAGAGGTGTTATTTGTAAAATTGTGAAATACATTATTACGTAAATCAAACAAAGGGGCCCAATCAACCAAAACAAATTAATTTTAATATTAATTTTTAAAAGTTAGAAGTACTTTTTATTTATTTATAATTAAGTAACTAATTAGTTATATTTTTATATTATAGTTATATTTGAAAATAGATTTAAATGTATTAGATTTCCCAAATATGAAAAAACACAATATTAATTATTTTGGTTCCATATTTTTTCTTGTAACCTTCCACTTTTTTTTCTTTAATCAATAATTTTAAAAAATTTCCTCATTCCCCTAAATCAAAATTATATATATATATATATGACCCATACGAAATGAAAAAAATTTACTTCATTCTCAACTTAGTTCATTATATCGCATCACTAAAATGGGCGTGGGGATGAGCCGCCCATTGGGTTACAAACCCAAAAAATAGTATGACATTAATTTTAAATCGCTAACCTATATGTTAACTAATGGCACCCGAAAATAATATTGCCCAGGGCACAAAAAATCCACGGACCGGCCCTGCCTCAAACCCGCACTTTCCGACAATGCCTACTTCAATAAACCCAAAAACCACTTAGTGTCAAGGGCTTTGAGCGGGATTTTGTTCAGATTCAACAGATGACAAAGCATTCAAAGCAATATGGTTAACAAGAGAAGAAATCTTGCTTTGTTCATAATAACCTTCAAAAGCTTGTTCTCCTAGCAACAAGCTCCCTTTGAGCGTTCATAATATCCTTCGAAGGCTTATTCTCAAAATAACAAGTGTTTTTTTTAGGTTGTTCAGTTCCTCATACCTCATCTCACAAGAGTTGATTGATAGAGTTGAAATTTAGCGTTTTTAACCATAGATTAGGACGATTAGAAAGATGAATATTTCTGTAAATTACCCAAGAGTCAAAGGAAAACCAAATCTGAGAGGATCTAGGGTTTGACTCGAAACAAATCACCGGTGCGGTTATTTTGGGTGACGGTGGATGGTGGTGGTGATTACAAACCCTTATTCCTCTTTAAAGTTGTGCAAAATAAGGGGGTTTTACAAACAAATTGCAACTTATCAAAAATTTTGGACAATTATCATGTCATAGAAAGGGTTGGTTGGTAGGGTTATAATCGGAGAGACAGTACACCGACAAACACTAGAGGGTGGACTTCTCCGCCGGAAAGAAAGAAAGAAAGAGGAGTCAAATGTTTTACAGGTGGTAGTAGTGGCCGGAAGGCCGACATTGGTGTATGAAAGGTGGTTTTGGCAAGAAACCACAATCCGTTAGTCCAAGAGTGGTGGCGGCGTTGTTAACCATGAGTGGTGTCTTGTAGGCCGATAGTCCGAACCCCCCTTTACAAACCCTAACCGTTGGGTATGAGTGTTGACGCCTTTTCGCAACCTCTCGTCTCAGTGTTGTTTCACAATGATCGAGCCACTTACCTTACCGAAGTAATGGTATTCACTCATTTCTGATTCTGACCTATATAATAAATATTAAGTATATGTTATATTTATAATAAATATAATTATGTACTTACATGATAAGAATTGTTCGCATGCCTTACATTATTTCATATAGATAGAGATTCGAATTCGAAACTATAAGTTTAAGACTCTTGTTTTTATCAAATATGCTTTACATAAACATAATGGTAGAGCATTGAACTGTACAACACCCTCGTACATTATTGGTAAGTTCTATACAAGAATATGATCAAATTAAACTTCCTGTCTACTACATAATTTAGCAATGAAGCAGTAAAACAACATTCATAAAACAATAGCAAAAGCAATTATCAATCCAAATACGGCGATCTATTTAGTCGTATAACATGAATTTCAACCTATAGAAATCTCGAATGAGGTCAAGTCTCCTCTAGACTCCAGTTAGTTTCTCGGTGGCGCTTCTAAGCGGATATAATCGTACAAAATGCCTTGAAACGGGCCATTGTTCCTTGGCTGAGTAAAAAATATGGTGTTTTCACCTTGTACAAGGATTGAGCCTTTAATGTCCACAGAATATAGCCAGTAGATACCGTGAATTCCATGTCTTGCAATCGAGTTGTCTCTTCCTATCAACCCGGTTGTGAAAATGGGTCGATTGGTATTTGGATCATTGACTCGTACCTGAAATGTCATATTTTGCATACATACAGTCACCAAGTGAGTACTAGAGAAGAATTAAAGTTCGTGAAAGATGTAAGGTCCAGGTACGTTTTAAGTTCAAAACCTGTAACTCAGCGAGTGTCGCAGACGCGATAGCCACTCTGAGCTTATAGATTCCATTTGCATCCACATTGTCAAGATTGAACTTTATCTTCCATGTAGTTCCTTGATATCCATTTTCTGTTTTCCTGAAAAGTTAAGAAGACCACTCATTTTCTTGAATAGACATGTTAAATTTAAGGCATATCAATTGATTGCTCAGGATTGATGTACAATACCTGGTAACTTGAGCAAAAAACCAATCCTTTCTATAATCACTTACACCAATGGTGTATACCAGATCTTCATTAGGATACAACTCCGTATATCTCTCCCATAGTCCATATTGCCTGAATCTAAAGATGAACAATATTCCGAGAAATGTATATAGTTATGTTCACATTTTATAAATTTGATAAAAAATTGAGGAACTCCACATACTTGTCTGGATGATTAATGTAGAGTCTGTTAACTAAATTAGGATTAGGATCTGGAATGAAGAATTCTGCAGCAGAACGATCTGGTATTCCTATCTCCCACAATGTAGGTCCGTCTCTTGGAGGCTCGTAAACAATGTCGCCTACTTCAATATTACAACCTGCATCGTCTCATTTTTATCAAGGCTTAACATATCTATTGATGATAATTTATTAGTTTACTAGTCTCTTACTAAATACATAACACAATATTAAGTAACTCACACACTAGCTTACCTGAGATAATAGTGATTGTAATGTCGGATTTGTAGTCTCCAATGATTCCAGGCACCCAAGCATAAAGATTGTAATTCCCTTCCCGTATGTTGTTTATCGAGAAGAAACCATTATCGTCTGCTTTGGTCCAGAACTGATATCCCTGTGTGTATATATGTGCAACATACATGGTTTCATTAGATTTGGTTCAAGGTAATGCAAAAGTAATCTTGATTGGTGAACTTGTTGCAGTGACGTATATGTTGATTACCTTGCTATCTCGTTGCCATGAACCAACATCTCCTGGGATAGCTACTCCCACAAAGGCTCCAGATGCAGGTATGTAATCATCACACATGTAGCTGCAAAATACACTTGAAAGATGTAACTGCACAATTATTGTAAAGACAAATTTTAAGCATAGACTTCTAAGGACTCCATAGTCAGCTGTATGTATTATGTATATCCTGTAGGGATATATGTCAATATAACTTCTCATTTTATGTTGAGATATATATTGATATATTTTGTTATGCTTAAAAAGAATTACGGGGGAATTACGGATTACCTGTCTTTGACAAGTAATCTGCCTGTAACATTACCCCTTTGATCCGAAGAAGGAAAATCATCTGATGCAGGGAAGCTGTAAGGCCAATTCTGCTCTTCAACCAACGCCTATGGACCAAATTATACAGCATTACTATCAAATGTAACAAATTTAATTAAGATAAAGCACGTGTATTGAGCATACTACAAATTTTAGAAATTTTAATGCTTCATCTGTATCAGATGCTCCAAAGTCTGAACAGATATAAAAATAAAATCAAAAACAATTTGTAGAAGCTGTTTATAAGTAGCAATTAATTAACCTGCAATTTGGCATCTTGCCATAGCATATTGTAGTCTTCCCCAGGAAGCATGGAATTACAATAGATAAAAACTGGCCCAAAAACTTTCTTCCACGGCTCCCCATCCACGAAATTCGGTACCAGATCCTGACCCGCATAATGGGCGCTTAGAAATACCTTGAACAACCCATAAACTCATTTTAGGTGTACCTCAATATTTTGATCTAGAAACAATGAATCCAGATTTCTTATTTCAAGTAACTTTAGGCTAAAAAGTTAGAATAAGTAGAACATAATAACCTGATAATCAACTTACAGTGAGACATGTAGGGCCAACATGAGAGGTTAAATTTTGTTTAAGAGGTCCTCCTGATCTATATTCAAAGCTTGGTGTGATATGCCAAAACCCGGTAGGTGGGTCGGCGCATACCCATCCATGGACAGAAATGTCCTTGTTGTCACATGAATATTGGTACTTATCATCAACCTAAAACATAACATGAAATAAATGACAAACATTAACTTCCTCAATGTAACATGTCATTAGGCATTAAAAATAGAAAGAACCATAACTGAGGAGGGTAGAATGGTCCTTTTCCTACCTCTCCTCTCAACTCTTCCTCCACAGGGTTTGTTAGCAAAACAGCTTCAGGGTATGCCAGAGCTTGACCCCTTGGTGGCATCCTATCTTCAGGCAATGGCATCTGCCTTTGCCTGTCATCTGCTATCGCCATATACTGGAACCTTTTTGCACAGAAAAAAAACACTCAAAATCTTCTAGAACAAATGAACGATGGTGTATTTAGGGATCACCTTTACACTCTATTTACCTGTCTTTTCTAACTTTGAAAGTAATTCGGGTCTCACCAACGTTGAATCCTGGCCACTCTGGCAAGTGCTCGTAAATTCCATACGTGTAGAACCCGGATGAACCTCTAAGCATCACAAACCTGAAATATATATAGTATGATCTTCCTTTGTTAATTTCTGTTACTTGTAACATTCTAAAAAAAGGGAAATAATTAATAGAGGAACATAACCTTTTATCTATGATCAAAGGGACTAGTTTGCCCTTCAGGGAAGGATTCCATGTCCTAGTGAAGGAAACCTCCACTTGTTCATCATTTTCCACTATCACGCTGAAATCTGTGCCTCTTATCCTGTGTCACATGGCGCAAATCTCTTTATTGAAGTTGTATAGGTATGGTTACTACAGTTTCTAATAATCAGAACTAAGAGATTCATTTTAAGATCAATTAGAATAAGAGAAAATAAGAAGAGAAAGGAAAGGGACAAACACATCAAACGTGCCAGGCGTTAGAGGATCACCCCAAACCAGGTCCCAATACCTACATCCACAGACAGTTATTACATGAACAATTTACATGAATATACAATTGAAACAAAAACTCAAAGTATCAGATGAGTAAATGACAATTTTACCCACGGTTGTCTTCCTTGTTCCGCCATTCAAGCAAATTGTCGATGCCATTGTAGCGTATTCCAGTTACGAGACCGTCTGGTTTGGTGAGGGTAACTTGGAGTATTCCATTGTCCATAACTACCTGTAGAAAGCAAAATTCGCTGTGGTTAACGTATGATTACACTGCGATATCAGAACTATACTACCTTTGAAGCTCTGATAGTAATCGAACGATAATCATATCAAATAAAATTTGAAATTCGATAGTTTGAATTACATAGCGATCGAGGATTTGTAATTGAACACCCTGAGATGCCATAATTGATCACCAAGGGCTTGATTGTCAAAGTGATGCAGGATTTCCCAAATCGCACTTGTTGGAGTTAACTTCGATGTTTATTAATTGGGGAAGTGAATGTCGGATGGAGGTGGAAGGCGGTTAGCTTCGCCTGCAATTTAAGCATTCTATTTTTGCGTAAAATAGCACAAAACTACCTACTAAATATATTAATTCGCAGAAAATCACTCCATAAAATGAAGTTTGTCTAAAATTGCTTAAGTTAGCAAAATGTACTCAGGCTCGTTTGGTATGATTGTAGGAATGGGTTTGAAATCAGGAATCAGAATGAAATAAGAAATTGGAATAAGTCATTCTTCATACTTGGTGTTTGATATTATGTTGGAATGAAATACTTTTAAACATGTTTTTAATTTTATATGAGTTATGAACCGAGAAATCATATCATATTTAATGATATTTGTGTGGATGTTTATAATGTAAATATATGTTATTTTTTAAACTACATTTTAAAAAAAAATGAAGATTAACGAATTACTTAAAGATTAGACACTAAACAATCGTCAACCCAAATAAATAGTTATATATTTATTCCATCAAATAAATTTTTGTCTAATTGAACAAATTATATTGTTTTTGAGCATTTTTCGGTTACATTACATCTTGAAAGAAACATTCATAATATAGTTAAAAAAAAAATTTGTCAAAAACATGTTTTTCTATAAATAATTATACAATTTAAATTAATTGATGGACAATAAAAGAATTTTAATTTTTTTAAATTTGTGAAACTAAATAAGCAAGTATATATATAATATAAATATATAAATGTAGTTTTAAATTTTAAATGAGTTTATGTTGGAATGAGATACTCACCTTTTAATTATGGAATCAACTTCGTTAGAATGAGTCATTTCATGAAATCATTCTCATTCCGATTTCAAGCCTTACCAAACACGAGGTATTCGTATGACTCATTCCAATTCCGATTTCTGATTCCATGGGAATCATACCAAACGAGTCCTCACTTCTTTAGATATGGTACTTGCTGCAAAGTTGCACTTTTCTAGTAAGTGTATATAGCTCCATGGCTTATAATAGACTTCAACATAGGATCATGTGACAATTGTCACGATCCTGGTGAACAGTCATTTCCTCTAGGAATAATCTAGAATGTATACACTAGGTTATATTTGTGCTAGTATGCCCCCTCGATCCAAGTTGTCGTAGACATAGGTTGGAGCGCAGTTTTGTGAACCGTGGAGATGACAAAGGCTTGATGAGGAGATTTGCAAGTTGATCCTGAGAAGATATGAAGGATACTTGGAGAGATTTGGATTGTACTCTCCCTTTGACAAAGTGATAATCCATAGAGAGATGTTTGATTTTGTGATGCAAGACAGGATTAACTGCCAAGTATGTAGCTCCAATATTGTCTCACCATAAAAAAGGGTGTCGTGACAAGGGAATCTGTAGCTCTTTAAGAATTGATTGCTTCCAGAATGTTTCACATGTCACATGGACTAAAGCTCGATATTCAGTTTCGGTTGTGGACCTATCAATGGTGGGTTGTTTCTTTGAGGACCATGAAATGAGAATTGATCCATGGAAGACGCAGTAAGCATTAACCGAACATCTGTCAAGCTTATCACTTCCCTAGTATCCATCAGAAATTGTGGAAAAATTGTGTTGAGGAGCAGAGGACATGAAGAATTGGAGATTTTTGGTGGCGTTGAGGTATTTGAGAATACGCTTGACTCCTTGTCAGTGAGTTTGCTGCGGATTATGCATAAATTGGCAAATTCGATTGATAACAAAAGACACATCTGGTCTGATGAATATATGCTAGGTATTGTAGGTTGCCAAAAATGCTTCTGTATTTCTGCGGGTCGTCAAATGGTTCTGATGGAATGGATGTGTCAAAATCAAAGGCTATGGACGTGGCACTAGGCTTGGATTTGCTCATGTCGGCTTTGTGTACCACTTCCTTGATATGTTTGGATTGGGAGATAAAGAAGCCTTCAATACCTCTCTTGATCTCCAGACCAAAACAAATAATGAGTTGCACCAAGATCCTTTACTGGAAATGATTAGACAGTGTAGACACCAAGCAAGAAGAGAGATGCTTGTCAAATGCAATAACAAGAAAATCATCCACATTAACTAACACAAAAACATAATGTTTCCCTTGTCTGAATATGAATAAGGAGGAGTCAGATATAGAAGGAGTGAAACCCATGATGATGAGAACATTACTTAGGCGAGAAAACCAGCCACAAAGGGCTTGTTTAAGGCCATAAAGTGATTTGTGTAATTTGCAGATATGATGTGGAAATACAAAATGTACAAAACCTGAAGGTTAGGAGACGTAGACTTCCTTTTCAAGGATACGATGTAAGAAAGCATTTTGGATGTCCAATTGGTTGACATACCACTAGTTCATTGCGGCTAGGGACTGAAGAAGACAAATGGTGGAAAGTTTAGCTACGGGGCTGAAGGTTTCGTTGAAATCGAAGCCCACAAGGCGTGCTTTATGTCTCTCAGTTGACCCATTAGAGTTTCGTTTGGTTTTGACTACCCATTTGACACCGACGACATTAGATGAAGTGGTGGGAGGGACAAGGGTCCATGTATCAGTTGTGAGAAGGGCTTGGAATTCTAAGTTCATAGTTGCTTGCCAATTTGGAAATTGGGAAGCTTGAGTAAAGCAAGTGGGTTCGTCGGGGATGATTTGGGTATGAGGGCACTGGGGAGACCAAGGTATTGTTCCATCGGTTCGAACTATGGGTTTTAGATGGTTGGTTTGTAACGAGTCACCATTGTATGTGACAGAGGTATTGGGGAAGATTGCGGTTGAATGAGAGTTGATTGTGGAAGAGGGGAAGATGGGCCAAAAGAGGAGTCCGGAGAGAATTGTTGATCTTGGTCGTGTGAGTGAGTGTTAGATACTAGGTTGGGTGAATTTGGGCCAGCAGAAGTGGATTGGACTGGGCTTGGTGAAAAGTGGGTCATCAGAAAAATTTGCTCATGAAAAATAATATCTCGGGAAACGTAGACCCGATTAGTTTCATTGTCGAGACAAATGTAACCCATGTGGGAAGAGTTGTATCCAAGAAATATGGAGAGGGTGGAGCGGAAAGCGAGTTTGTGTGAATTGTATGGTCGAAGATTCAGAAAATATAGGCCACCGAAGACCTTTAAGTGTTTGTAATCTGGTATCTTATGAAAAATAATCTTGTATGGACTTTTGGATTGGGTTATTGGAGACGGTAGACGATTTTGTAAATAAAAGGATGTTTTGAAAGCATGGTCCCAAAATGTGAGGGATAGAGATGAGTGTTTTAGAATAGTAAGTCCCATATCGACAATTCGTCAATGACCACTCTCTATGCTTCCGTTTTGTTGATGGGAATAGGAACATGTAAGGCGATGGGTAATGCCCAATTTTTTGAATAATGGTGTGAGTGGTTTGAATTCGGTGTCATTGTCGGTTTGAATTGAGATCACTTTTTGTGAGAAGATATTGGAGACAAGATTGATGAAAGATTATAGGATAATTGAGACATCGGATTTTAGTTTGTAAGGGCATATCCGAATATCTATAAAAATTTGCTAAAATCATCAACAATTGATACGTAGTACCGATTCCCATTAAAGGATAGTTCATGGGCTAGGCCCCAAACATCACAAAATAGTATTTGTAGGACATGTGTAGAGACAGATTGGCTAGGATAATGTGATAAGGCATGGGACCTTGGTCCAACTACAGGAATAGGTTTAATGGTTCCAAAAGGGGGAAAAAAGATCTAGTAATACGGCTAGAGGGATGGAAAAGTCGTAGATGCCACATATAGGTGGTGGGTGGTTGGACAGTGGTGGAATGCATTGCCGGTGGTGCCATCGATGTGGATAGGACATACATACCGTTTTTAAAATGGTACCCTTGAGAAGAGGAGCCTGTGTTTGTGAATGTTTGAGAAGGAAGTGATCATAATGAAATTCGAAGAAGACGTTATTATCGGCACAAAATCTATTTACTGAGAGAAGATTCAAGTAAGAGAGGGTGTGCGAAGAAGATTGCAAAGCTGAAAAGTATGAGTAAGAGAGAAAAAAGATGCAAAACCGTGGTTTTGAATTGGGATAGTGGAGCCATCACCAAGGGAAACATGTTCAGAGCCGGAGTATGGGAGATTGTCAATACGGAGATTGGAAATATATGGCGTGTAATGATGCGTTGCAGTAGTGTCGGGGTACTAGTGTGAGGTTGTGTTGTTGACTTGAAGAGATAAGGGTGGTGACGCCTGAAACGAGTGATCGAATCGATGCCAATACTGATTAGCAATGTGTCCAGGTTTGCCACAGAGTTGGCAAGTTGGGCGTGAGTCTGGCCCTCTAGAAAAAAATTGTTGAGCTTCGATTTCCTACATTGTAGCTATTGTAGCCTCCACGGTTGCCACCGTTGTTGCCTCCACCTCGTGTTCCTCCTCCGTGTGAGAAATTTGACCGGTTTGTCTCATTTCTACCTCCACCTCTTTCTTCAATTTCACCTCGACCTCCTCTTCCTCTATAGTTTCCATGACCACGCCCCCTTGTGGCCGTATGATTGGCCTCTGGAGGAGTTCCAAGAATGTAGGTGTTGTTGCGCAGAACTCTCACTTCATGATTTAGAAGATGAGCAAGAACCTGATTGGAAAGAGGCAGAATGGGGAGTGTTGTGAGGGAAGTTACCACAAAGTCATATTCGGCACCAAGATTAACAAGCATGTATGTGACGAATTCTGAGTTTGAGAGGGTCTGTCCGGCTGCTTTGATGCTAGTACAAGGTCTTGAGCCTTGTTGTAGTAGGTGGAAATGTATCACCCCCTTTCTTCAGTGATGCCAATTTCAGGCGGGATATATTGAACTATTTTGGAGGTTGAGTTAGCTGCAAATAACTCATGAACCCTGGACCATATTTGGGCAGATGTGGTGCAATCAAGAACCTAAGTCATCACGTTCTCAGTGAGGGAGGAGAAAAGAATGACAACAACCAATTGGTCTTTATCAAACCATGCCTGAAATCAAGAACCTGAGTCATCACATTCTAGGGAGGAGAAAAGAATGGCAACAACCAATTAGTCTTTAGCCAACCATACCTGAAATGCCTGAGTATCATCAGGATTTGGAGGAGGGACACTGTTTTTTGCATAACCAATGAGATAGGTAGCAGTGAGGTAAGGTTTGATGATTCCCTTCCACATATGAAAATTGTTAGCTGATAATTTGATAGTGTTTAGGGTAGAAAACATGGGCAAGGTTTGATTTGGAAGAATGGGGGCTTGTAAAGGAGGTTCGTTTTTCTTGTCTAATGTGTTTTGGTTGCTTTTGGATTGTGCTTCTGAATCGTCTGATTTACTCATGGTGAGAAGATGAAGATAAAAGAAAATGGGTTGTGGCGTTTGCCTCTATTGTTGTGATACCATAGTAACAAACTACAATGCCAGAATATGATTGTAGAAAATGTATTCTCATGTATTGATTGACAGTTATTACATAGTATTTATAATAGACTTCAGCCTGAGATCATATGGCAAGTGTCACGATCTTGGTGATTAGTCTTTTCCTCTAGGAATAGTCTAGAATATATACACTAGGTTATCTTTGTCCTAATAATGTGTTTTTTATTATAAAGTTATTAATTATCCTTTTTGTGACAAAATTAATCATTAACTTCTTAGGTAGTTAGATAGAATCAAACACGTTATACTACTTTCTACTTTCTATGAATTTTAATGCTTTACTTCATATGAATTCTACTTTTTGATGTTTAACAAACGAGCACTGAATACATAGTTAAAGTACAACAATTATTCATATACTAGTATGTCGATGTCTATTTTTCAAGATTATTTCACCTTTTTATTACTTAATTAAGTTGAGAAGGAGGTAATATAGGGTAAAAAACAATCATGTGTAAAAAGAGAAACATAAAAGAGATCCACTATCGTACGAAATCAACGACAAAGATAAGAGAAACGAAAAGAAGATTGAGTGAGTTTAAGAAATACAAAGAGATAGTGTTCATCAAAGAAAGTGCACGGTAAATATTCTATAACCGTTGTAAATATCTATAGATTAACCGTCTGGAGTCGTTCATGCATCCATAATTCTCTGAAACAAACATTTAGAATTGCAACAAAGAAAATCTAATCAAGACATCGAAGTGTCTAATAGATGTTTTGATATTTTTTGCAAAACAACGTGTTTCTCCTTATAAAAAGAAATTTATAGTTAAGTCGTTTGTAGTATCTTGCGCGCTCTCTAATGTCGTTGGCGTCCAGATTGAAATACATATAGGCGTCGGCGCTTCTTGTGAATTTGAGTGTTGTATATAAAAAAAATATTCTAATTGAAGAGGAGTCTAATTTGTATCACATATACAAAAAGAAAATTTATTAACTCAATTCTCTCAAATACTTTTTACTATGTGTCAACCCGAGAGTAATTTATCAATCAAAAACTAATTTCACAAAATCGATATTTAAAGTCCTTTTTTTTTATCAAATAATTTGCACAATTATTAATTTTTACAAATTCTCCTTTTAAATGAAATTATATTTTAATTATATCATAATTTAAATTATTTTTTTATATTAATAACCTATGATGCACGGACACGGACACGGACACGGGAAACAGACACGGCGAGAAACGGGGAAGCGACTATCCTCAAAAGTATAGGAAACGGGGACACGGCGAGTAAAACAAATAATATATCATTTTAAAGATATTGAAATATAGAATTCCTATATCACAATGAAATACATATATACGAAGAAAAAAAATCAATGATATATGAGTAGATAAAATATTAACATGATAACAAAATGAACTATTCATTTATTTCCAACATCTACAATCTCGCAGGTGTCCATGTATGACTAGGTTTAGTCGAAAAAAAATGGGAGAGAAGAAAAAATATTATTGTATATCATTTTTTCTTTATGTTTTTTCAAAAAATGTTCTTTTCTTTTTTCTAGCCTTAAAAATAAGGTAAACTTTCGTTGACCGTGTCTTGACCGGATACAATCTGGGCCCTCACCGTGTGCTAGACGTGTCCTACCTCGGAAACGTGTCTTGACCGTGTCCGGTCATATTTGACCGTGTCTAAGCCGTGTCCTGTTGTGTCCCCGTGTCCGACACGGCGGGACACGGGACACGCCGCCTTCTAGAAGTGTCCGTACATCATAGTTAATAACTAATGTATGAAATTAGTATTTGTTGATTTTCATCAATTAATGTTTATTCTTTTGAAAATAACTCTAACAAATTCGATTGTTTTCTAAAATACTCTAACAAAATAATATATAATTATTTCTGATAGTTATTAAAATCTCCTAGTTTATTTATATTAAATTATTTTTTATGATAGTTATTGTTAGATTTTTAGACAATTAAGTATATTTTAAAGATTTGACTTTTTTATATTTGATTTTATTGAAATCATTATAAATAGAAAAGAAAGAATTGGATTAAATAAACTCTTTTTTATAGGATTTTGTTTTGTAGACCCCTCTAATTTTACCCTATATAATTTCCACCTAGATGAAAGAATTGAGTTAAATAGTGGTATATTTACAAAATAAGTTTATGCTATGTGTATCGTTAATAGAGTAATAGTGTAAGAGGCCTAGTTAGTCATTTTACCCAATAAAAAAAATTGATTTGTTAGGTTGAAGAAACAATTATTTTTGTGGACTTCCTTTTGATCATTTCAATAACTTAGCCACTATCAATTAAAGTTCTAGAAAAAAAACGCTCTAATGGCTGGAAGTCCTTCCCCTATTCCGGCTACCGTTCTCTCCCCCCCCCCTCCAGCGGCACTACCAGATAAACCCCCAGACACCAAAACCTATGCGGCTGCGGTTGGTAAGGTTACTCCGGCTGTTGCCCCATTGAGCTGTGATTCACTTATCGAGTCAAGGAGCATGCGGATCTCTTCCCCGGAGGGGTGAGAGGTCTAGCGGTGGCCAAAATCGATGATGATGTTGTAGTTTCCTTATCGGAAAAATGGGAAAAGGTGGTGATAGTCAAGGTACTCGGGAGAAACGTTGTGTTTCGGCTCCTAGAAAGGAGATTGTATCAACTATGGAGGCCTTTCGATTTGATGACCATTCGGGATCTTCCTAATGGCTTTTACGCGGTTCGATTTGATTAGGAGGAGGATTTCTTGAGAGCTCTTGCTGATGGTCCTTGGGAGATATTCGGTCACTATATAACTGTCTGTCCATGGTCTACGGATTTTAATCCATACAATGATAGTTTGCGTACCATTTTCGCATGTGCTAGATTATCCGAACTCCCCATGCAGCTTTATGATGAAGGGGTCCTTTATGGTCTTGCATCTGCTCTTGGCACGCCTCTGAAGGTCGATCTGAATACACTATATGCCATGAGGGGAAAGTTTGCACGTGTGTGCATTGAAATCAAACTCGACAGGCCTTTGATCGGGACCATTCTGATTGGTGACTCCAGGGTACATGTGGAATAGGAAGGACTGAATTTGATATTTCACAGATGTAATCTCTGCGGGCATGGGGTGGAGAGGTGCCCTCTGGTCGCCCACAACTCTCAGAATTGTGCTTCCACAGATGAACAACACGAAGGCCAAAACCCAGATAACAACCTTGAAAAACCTACTACATAGTCAGAACCTCCAGTTGAGACACCCAATGCAGACTTCTTTCTTAGTCCTTGAATGACTATCAGTAGGAAGCCTAGGAAGCCAAGACCTTCTGGGAATGTGATGGCAGCCGCGACTTCTTCCCCCAACTCATCAAATTTGTATCATCATCTCGTGCACGCAGGGTCTGCAACTGAAACCGTCGCCGCTGCCGCCAAGAGCACTGTCAATGCTGCAACGACTGTTATGGGTGTAGTGAATTCCCCATTAATTGGCCCTGTCATTATTGGCAGTAATCACACCCAATCATCGCTTTCTCACAAAGTAACGTCCACCACAACTGAAACCGCTAGTTCATCTCAAAAAAACCCTAAAAGAGCTAAAATTGTGGGCCCTGATGTCATTAAAAAGCCCAGTGCCGTAGAAATTGGCCCAAACCCCAACATTACCACGTCACAACCACAAATTATCCAGTCCTCTCCCATCATGGTTGAGCAATCTAATTCACCCACTATTACGAAGCCGAGCCACAAGAATCAACCGTCTGTTGTCCTTGCGCAAAGCACAAGCCCTACTCAGCTAGTGATGGAAATCGATAATGATACTTCAGTCTCGGTTTCGGAGGCTCTTGCCCCAAACAAGCAAGATGTTCATATGGGGGAAGCTTCGACGTCTAATGAACCGCTCATGCCACACAGGTCCGCTAATATTGTCGGTTTCCAATGAATACACTACGATGGAATTGTATGGGGGCGGGTAACAGACGGTTCCGCAAAGCCCTAAACTACATGATCAACCATCATAGAATCGATATTTATTCCTTTTCGAAACTAAGATCTCGGGTGATAGCGCTGAAGAGTTGTCTTCGATTAAGTTTTGGACTTTAGAAGTATTGAAGCCATCGGCTAAGAGGGAGGCATTTGGATGATGTGGAATTCTGCTAGTCTTTCTGTGGATGTCATTCATAAGGCCTCATTCTATCTACATGTTGCGGTGCTCATCTCCAACATCCGCATTGATTTCTTTGCGGTTTACAATCCCCCCACTCGAGAAGGCGTGCTAGTAGCTGGGCATCTCTTCTGGAGGCTATTGCTGGTTGTCAAGATCCAGTTGTTGGTGGGGATTTCAACTGTGTATTAAAGTCAAGTGAAGTAGGAGGAATTTCTACCTCACTTTCTCCTGATACGTCAATCTTTCAAAAATGGGTTGAGGATTCTCAACTTATTGACATCGGGTTCAGTAGTCCATGCTTTACGTGGAATAAAGGCATCATGTCTGAAAGAAGGATTTCAAAAAGGTTAGACCGAGTCGTCCTTAGTAGTTCTGCTCGGCAATGTTGGCCGGAAGCTTCAGTTCGTCACCTCCCTGCAATGTCCTCCGATCACAATCCATTACTTGTCCAGTTTTACCCGCGCATACCGTTTAATAAAACTCGACGTTCCTTTCGCTTCAAAGCTGCTTGGGTGCTTCATCCAGACTACCCAAAAACTATGGCTGAAGATTGGAACTGTGATGACAATAATTTAAGCACAGCCCTTTCTTCTCTCAAATCTATTCTTCTCTCATATGGAATTTTGAGTCGTTTGGGATTATTGAGGATAGAAAGAAGGCTTTATTCGAAAGACTTGTGGCTGTTCAGTGTGAGATTGAAAATAATCTTTCTCAGGGATTGCTTGATCTCCACTCTTCTCTCCAAATTCAGTTCGATGAGATTCTGGACCAAGAAGAACTACTTTGGAAGCAGAAATCCAGAGATAATTTATTCTGGAAGGAGACAAAAACACTACATTTGTCCATATCAGTACTTTGATTCGCATGAGGGCTAATCGTGTGGAGAATATCCAGAATGATGATGAGTTGTGGATATCAGATCCTAATTTACTGAGAGACAATGCAAGGAACTATTTTCAAGGTCTTTTCTCTGAGGAGCTTGGTGCTGATTTGAACATCAGTAAATTCTTTGCTAATTTCCCACCCTTTACTCCAGACAATGTTTCATTCTTATGCAGGCCATTTTTTGAGGCTGATATCAAGCAGTGCCTCTTCGACATGTCCACCCTCAAGGCGCCTGGAAAGGATGGCTTTAGCTCCATCTTTTATCATAAATCCTGGGATATTGTTGGGCGATGGTCTTGAATTTTGTCAGCAAGTTCCTTAGTACGGGAATTTTACCGAATGGAGTTAAAGATACCTTGATTTCTTTGATCTCCAAGAGAAGCAGTCCTAACCATATGTCTAAATTTTGGTCCATCGGGCTACGTAATGTTAAGTATAAGCTTATTTCGAGATTGCTCGTTCCTAGACTCCAATTGTTCATGAATAAGATTGTCAGTCCTTTTCAGAGTAGCTTTATTCCCGGCCGCATGATTGAAGATAACGTGGTTATTGTTCAAGAATTGATACATTCGATTGTGAGAAAGAGAAACGGAAAACAGTGGATGACAATTAAGATCGATCTTGAGAAAGCATATGACCGACTCTCATGGGGCTTCATTGAGGAGACTATTGAGTCTTTGGGTCTACCGAATGTTTAGAGAGGCTGGATCTCGGCGTGCATCAAGTCTGATAACACGATTTATGACTTAGGTTTAGGTAATCATATAGATAGATTTCTCACTCATTCATGCAAGGTTTAGCACTAATTCACGACGTTTGCACTCAATTCACGTATTTTGTCGAGATAGACGTCTACACGGACTTGTGCGTTGCTTTGTAGGTATTTCGGGGGTCTTTTGGACATTAACCGATACATTCGAGGGCCAAGTCTCATGGCGGTACACATCCAAAGCTAAGGAGGAGCATAATTGGAGTAACAAAGGACACAAAGACCACTATTGGTGCAAGCAATGGATCAACTCATGGCTAAACGATCATAGCATGTCTCTGCTGAAGAAAATCGGACCAACTAACAGCTAAATCGGCCGATTTTTGTCACTGGGTCGATTTTCCTGCCTTCAACAGCTTAAGCCACGTGTCCCACGATCTCTTGATCCGGCCTTGCTCTTGGTGGAGAATATAAGTGGTCCTGCAAGCTGTTGCTGAGCATCTCTCCTCTCCCACATTCTCATTCACAGCTCATCCATTGGAGGAAAAGATTGGAGGGAAGAAAAAGCTTTCAAGGATTGAAGGAAGAAGAAGAACACTATCTAGGAGTGATAGTGAGGTTTTGAGTGATTTTTAGAGTCTTGGATTGAAGAACTATTGCAAGGATTGTTAGGAACGTTTTGTATCTTCATTTAAGAGTTTGTAAGTCTTGCTACAACTTAGATTCAGTTGAGATTTATTGATTTTGCTTGCTTATCTTTCATTATCCATCTATGAACACCATGTATGCTTGTTTGATGATTTTGGATCTTGATATGCATATTATTGGCTAGTTTATTGTGATTCTAGAGTGATGGATTGATGGTTATGGCTTGGGTGATGATAGGATGGGCTTATAGGTTAGTTTAGGATGATTTATATGCACGAAACTCACGACAAAAGGAAAAATCGGTCTGTTCATTAGGTAAATCGGCCGATTTCCCCCATGATCCACCCGATTTCCTTCTCTGTTGCTCTTTAAATGATGAATCTGTATGATTGGGGTGTTAGGTTGTTAAATCCTAGTGTTTATTAAGCCTAATTTAGCTTAGGATCACCTAATGCTATCAACCTAAGTGAGGGAAGAGATCTACCCGATGATTTCCGATCTTAGATACCTTAGAAGATGAATTCTAGGTAGTAGTGAGCCTCATAAGCCGCTATTGGATCGAGTGTGCTAGGATTATTGCTTGAGATTTCCCTATTCCGAGACTTACCCGGTAAGGAGAGGGTTACCCCTTAAGTGGTATCTAGTTTGTGTGGAATTCCTTATTCTAACCCCTTGAGACCTAACCGGTAATAGGAGTTTGATGCGGGATTAGTGAAGTGAGAGACCTACCTGGTAATTTCTTCCATTAGTGAAACATTCTTTCCCCAACACTACAGCTTGTCCTTAGAATCCTTAGAACCTTGAGTCCAATGTCATAACCGGAAATCTTGACCTCTAGAATCCACTTTTCTCTCTTGATCATATACTTGTGCTTTGTGTTACTTGTTCGTTTGCTAGCTTGAGTTGTTAGTTGTTTTATTACCTTGCTTGACTTGTGATCTTTGTTTGATCACCACAAAAACCAACAAAAACATTGTGTTTTCCATTTTCTTTGTTCCTCATCTTATCTTAGTCTAGATTTAAACTATCTTTGATCATTGTTTGACTCGATTTCACCTTAGTCTTTGTGTTCGACCTCGGAATACTATCCCTACTACAAACGTCCCGTACACTGCGGGTTCGCTAGGAGTTAGGATAAATATAACGAGTATAAATTTAAAACCTATTGCGTATCACACATATCCTGAGCGTAACAAGTTTTTGGCGCCGTTGCCGGGGACTAGGTCTAGATTGAGTCATTTTTGTGATTGTTTATAGTGTAGGTCTTTCTTGTTGCTTTTGATCTCTCTTTGGTGTGTGTCTTTGCTTTTCAGGACATCTCTCACTCTTTAGGTGTATGCGAAGATCTCGTGGCAAGGATTTAGCTCCATTCGATCCCGAATCGGAGAAAACCCTTAGATCTAGATCCAAAAGCATTAAAAAGGGAAAAGAGATGGCCGGAAGAGACCTCCAAGCTGAATTAGATGAAGCTTTAGAGCAAATAAGGCTAAGAGATGAACTCTTGGAGGAAGAAAGGAGACTTTCCAATGAGAGGCGAGAAGCAACTAGGAGGGAGATTGATGAGATTAGGCAAGCCCTTGTACAAGGAGAGCTTAATCGTCAACAACCTCCACCTCCTCCACCACCGGTGGTACAACCGCAGCCGGCGGTTAATGATAGGGTTGTGCCCATTGCCATTGAAGAGCCACAAACCCTAGGGAGACGTATGGATCCGGCACAAAGAGCACACCGTCCGGGTGTGAACTTAGGAGATCCCGCAACCCACAACTATGAGCTCCGCCCTCAAGTTCTACAAATGATCCGGCATAATCAATTTGGAGGGATGGAAGGAGAGTCTCCTCATCAACACTTGATGAACTATGAGATTTTGATGGAGACTCTTAGACCGCCAAGATTGGAGAGCAACAACCATAAGCTTAGGGATTTTTCCTTCTCTCTTAAGGATAAAGCTTTGGCTTGGTATCAATCTATTCCACAAGGGCGAGTGAGTACTTGGGAGGAGATGACAACCGAGTTTTTGACTAAGTTCTTCCCACCTTCCAAGACTACCGAGTTAAGAGGGAAGATCAATGCCTTCGTGATGAAGGATAGAGAGAGTTTGTTCAAATCTTGGGAGAGATTCAAAGATCTTCTCCTAGATTGTCCACACCATGGTATACCGAAAATTGAGCTATTGGAGATCTACTTCAAAGGACTTGATGAAGATAGCCAATTCAAGCTTCAATCTCTTTCCGGTGGGACTTTCATGGAGAAGAATGTAGATGATGCTTGGGAGTTTGTGGAGAAGCAAGCTCTAGTAATTGAGAAGTACTCTCATAGGAAGAGTGAAGGGAGAAAGGCGGGAGCATATGAGGTGAGTGAAGTCACCATGAGCAATTTCAAGCTTGACGCCATCAACAACGAGCTAAAGTCCTTGAGGGAGTTGTGTGCTACAACTTTGAAGAATCAAGCAACTCCTCAAGTGATTCCACAAGCTAACCTATCTTCCAAGGAGGAGGATGTGAACTACATGGGAAGGGGCAACTACAACAATTATCAAGGCCCAAGGAACTTCAACAACAACCGGCAATTCAACAATTACCGGCCCAACCATAACCATCCCGGGTTTTCCTACTCTAACCCGGATGGAGCCTTGAACCCTCCCGCTTCCACAAGCACAACTCCACCACCAAAAGCCTCACAAGAACCTCCACCCGGATTTACTCAACCTCCAAAAGATAGAACCGAAATGATGTTTGAGCAATTGCTTGGGAGGTTGAGTGGTCTTGAGAGCATGGTGACTTCAATTTCTAAAGCTCAAAAGGTTTTGGAAGCACAAGTGTTCCAAAAGGCGGGTGAAGCCCATAGAGATCCGGGAAAGCTTCCCGGAAGAACCGAAGACAACCCGAGAGGCCAAGTGTTGGCCATTACAACGAGAAGCGGGTTGAGTATGAAGGATCCTTTGCCCAAGGAGAATGCTAAAGGGAAGCAAGTAGTGGTAGAAGAGGAAAAATTGCAAGAAGATGGAGGCAAGAGCAAGGATGTTGAGCCGACTTATGTGACACCGCCTCCATACAAACCACCACTACCGTTCCCACAATCAAGAGCAAGAGCTCGCTTGGACAATCACTTTGGTAAATTCCTTGAACTTATGTCTAAATTGCATATTAACATTCCGTTCATGGATGTTATCTTAGGTATGCCGGCATATGGCAAGTTCTTGAAGGAGATACTCTCCAACAAAAGGAAGTTGGAGGAGTATGGGGAGATAAGGATGACTAAGAGATCCTCGGAGTTGATTCAAACGATGAAGGAGGAGATGCCTCCTAAGCTAAGGGATCCAGGATCCTTTTGTGTGCCAATCGGAGTGGGGGAAGTGAAGTATGACGCCCTATGTGATCTTGGGGCAAGTGTAAGCATCATTCCGCTTGCACTTTGCAACAAGGTTGGGCTAGGAGAGCCAAAGCCGGTCAAGATGACCCTTTACATGGCGGACCGCTCGATCACTCATCCGGTTGGAATCTTGGAAGACATTCCGGTGCAACTAGGGAAGTTCTATGTGCCCATAGACTTCGTTGTTTTGGACATCCCGGCGGACTATCCGGTTCCTATCATCTTGGGGAGACCTTTCCTAGCTACTTCCGGATGTCTAGTAGATTGCAAGAATGGGACTCTTTCCTTCAACATTGGAGAAGAGAACATCAAGTTCAAGCTGTCCACGATGATGAAAGGGCCAACCCTTGATGAAGATGTATTCAACATAGTTGAAGAAGAGGAGTCTAGGGAGGTTGTGAGCTCAATCTTGCTCAAGGATCCACTTGAGAGGGTTCTTAGCTCAAGCTTGATGGAGGAAGGAGATGAGGAGAGTAGCAATGAAGTAATCAAGGCCTTGAATGCATTGGACGAGCTACCAAGTGTTGAATTTGAAGTGCTAGAAGAAGGGAGAAACAGGCAGAAAAATCGGCCTGAAGGGGCCAGATCGGCCGATTTTTGGCCTTGTGCTGAAATTTCATCCAGTTCTGCAAAAACAGAAACTCAGATCGACCCACTAACAGCTAAATCGGCCGATTTTTTCTCCTGGGTCGATTTTCCTGAGTCCTTTCAGCACCAACCACTTGAATGTGAGCAATCATCAAGGGACTTCAAGGAGGCTTCCATGGCTTTGCAATCATCTCAACCTATATTGTATGGATCGTCTCCAACCGAAAAAGGTCCTCCTCAACTTGATCTTAAACCCCTTCCTTCTCATTTAAAGTATGCTTTCCTTGGTGATAATTCTACATATCCGGTGATTGTGAATGCATGCTTGAGTGATGATGAACTTGTTAAGTTGTTGCATGAGCTAAGATTGCATAGGAAAGCCATTGGGTATACTATTGATGATCTTGTTGGCATTAAGCCCTCTTTGTGCATGCATAAGATAATGATGGAAGATAACCATAAACCCTCTATTGAACATCAAAGAAGGTTGAATCCTATAATGAAGGAGGTAGTTAAGAAGGAGGTCATTAAGTTGCTAGATGCGGGGATTATCTACCCTATTTCGGATAGTAAGTGGGTTAGTCCCGTTCATGTAGTACCTAAGAAAGGTGGGATGACCGTAGTGACCAATGAGAACAATGAACTAATCCCGACTAGGACGGTTACGGGGTGGAGGATGTGTATTGACTATAGAAAGCTAAACATGGCCTCTAGGAAAGATCACTTCCCTCTCCCTTTCATTGACCAAATGCTAGAGAGGTTAGCTCAACATTCTCATTTTTGCTATTTAGATGGCTATAGTGGATTCTTCCAAATCCCTATCCACCCCGATGACCAAGAGAAAACAACCTTTACATGTCCATGGGGAACTTTTGCATATAGGAGGATGCCATTTGGGTTGTGTAATGCACCCGCCACCTTCCAAAGGTGTATGATGGCTATCTTTTCGGAATACATTGAAAATATCATGGAAGTGTTCATGGATGATTTCTCTGTTTATGGTTCTTCCTTTGATAATTGCTTGGCTAACTTGTCATTAGTATTGCAAAGATGTGAGGAGACAAATCTTGTCTTGAATTGGGAAAAATGCCACTTCATGGTAAGTGAAGGTATTGTGTTAGGACACGTGGTGTCTAACCGTGGCATTGAGGTTGATAGGGCCAAGATTGAAACGATAGAGAAGTTGCCACCACCTACCTCGGTGAAAGGGGTAAGGAGTTTCTTAGGGCATGCCGGTTTTTACCGGAGGTTTATTCAAGACTTCTCTAAAATTTCTAAGCCCCTTACTAACCTACTAATGAAGGATGTTGAATTTGTTTTCTCCAAAGATTGCCTTGAGGCTTTTTGTAGGTTGAAGAACGCTTTGATCTCCGCACCTATCATGCAACCTCCGGATTGGAGCCTACCGTTTGAGATCATGTGTGATGCAAGCGATGTAGCCGTTGGGGCTGTTCTGGGGCAAAGGAAAGATGGGCGCACTCATGCCATTTATTATGCTAGCAAGACGCTAGATGATGCTCAACTTAACTATGCAACAACCGAGAAAGAATTGCTAGCGGTAGTGTATGCCTTTGAGAAGTTTCGGTCATACCTTGTTGGAGCGAAGGTCATTATTTATACGGATCATGCTGCGATCCGTTACCTCCTTACAAAGAAGGATGCCAAACCTAGGTTAATACGGTGGATCCTTCTTCTTCAAGAATTTGATTTGGAAATCCGGGACAAGAAGGGATCCGAGAACTCCGTGGCGGATCACCTTAGTAGACTACCTCCTTTAGAGATTGAGAGAGATGACATCCCGATTGATAACTCATTCCGGGATGAGCAATTGCACATGGTGGAGGAGTGCTTGTTCCAAGTGTCTAGAGGAAGTGAGCCATGGTATGCCGACATTGTGAACTACTTGGTGTGTGAGGAAGTGCCTCCCGGGTTGACATATGCCCAAAGAAAGAAGTTCTTCAAGGATGTGAGGCACTACTATTGGAGTGAACCACTTTTGTTCAAGAGAGGGCCGGATGGAATGTTTAGAAGATGCATACCGGAGGATGAGGTGGAGAGTGTGATCCGCCATTGTCATTCCTTGCCATGTGGAGGGCATGCTAGCTCACACAAGACATGTGCTAAAGTGTTGCAATCGGGCTTCTTTTGGCCGAGTTTGTTCAAGGACGTGCAAAGCTTTTTGGTAGCTTGTGATGCTTGCCAAAGGACGGGCAATATCTCAAGGAGGAACGAGATGCCCTTGAACAACATACAAGAAGTAGAGATATTTGATGTATGGGGTGTGAACTTCATGGGACCATTCCCTTCTTCAGTGGCAACCTCTACATCCTATTGGCGGTTGACTATGTTTCAAGATGGGTGGAGGCAATCGCCTCTCCTACAAATGACGCCAAGGTTGTTGTGCGGTTCTTCAACCGAGTGATCTTCCCTAGGTTTGGAACACCAAGGGTGATCATAAGTGATGGAGGGAAGCACTTCACCAATAGGAACTTTGGGGCACTTTTGGCTAAGTATGGGGTGACTCATAACACCTTACCATCCCCAAACTAGTGGCCAAGTGGAAATCTCCAACCGGGAGGTCAAGGGGATTCTCGAGAAGACGGTCTCTAGGACGAGAAAAGATTGGGCTATGAAGCTCGATGATGCCTTGTGGGCATATAGGACCGCTTTCAAGACACCAATTGGCACTACCCCTTACAAGTTGGTCTATGGCAAGTCTTGCCACCTTCCGGTAGAGATGGAGCATAGAGCTTATTGGGCCATTAAGTGGCTAAATTTTGACCTCAAGGAGGCCGGTGAGAAGCGGTTGCTAGACATGAACGCCCTTGAGGAGATCCGGTTGGATGCTTATGAGAATGCCCGGATCTACAAGGAGCGGACCAAGCGTTGGCATGACAAGCGCCTCCTCCCAAAGGAGTTGAATGAGGGCGACTTAGTGCTTCTCTTCAACTCGAGGCTGCGACTCTTCCCCGGAAAGCTCAAATCAAGATGGACCGGGCCATATGTGGTGAAGAAGATCTTTCCTCATGGAGCGGTAGAGATAGGAGGTGATCATTGTGGTAACTTCAAGGTGAATGGGCACCGTTTGAAGAAGTACATCCTGGAAGCCCCGATGGAAGTGATTGCCCCGCTTCACCTTGATTGAAACGCTCCTGAATTTGGTCAAGCTAATGACCTTAAAGAAGCGCTTAATGGGAGGCAACCCATTGGTACATATTTTTCCCTTTCTTTTTCTTGCTTTTGTTTGATCTCACACTCTTGGTGTGCTTTGTTTTTCTTTGTGTTTTTGGGTGCTAGCTCTTGTTGATTGTCATGAGTTATGAGATGTTGGAGGTCATGTGAAAGCCTCATGGACCAGTTGAAGGTACAAGATCCAAGCACATGGACGAGGAGGAAAGCACCCAGAAAAATCGGCCCGTTCTTCAAACAGATCGGCCGATTTTCCTGGGCTATGGGGCGATTTTTCCTCTGTATAAAGGAAAGTGATGATCTCCAATCAAGCATGGGTGGAGCGGACGAGGAACTTGGACGGCTTGCGGTGCCAAGCGCGGGTTCCAACATCATAATGAACATCAAGAGCTCTCTACCATCCTTGATCGATCATCCACCATCATCATTCAATGTGAACCGAAATACCAAAGCATCACCAATTTTACATTATGAGGACTCTCTTTCACTTCTTTATTTAGTTTCCACATTGGGGACAATGTGTTTCTAAGTATGGGGTGGGGTTTTCATGATCACTTGCATGATTAGCATCTAGGATAGTTTAATTTTGTCACATGTTTCATTATGTCTTGCATTGTACATACATATTTCGAAAAATCTAAAAAATTCAGAAAATTTTAAAAATTTTTAGTGCTTCTAAAGCTTGGGAATGACCCTTATGATGAAATTGTTTTGTGAATTGGCTATGGATGGCCTTATGTGTTGAATAGATGAATGCATATGTGGACTTGAAGTACTTATCTTGAATCCCATGAATGATTTGTGATCATTAATGTTTGCCTTGATTGAATTGAGTATTGAAAGTCGAAATTACATGCTAGTTCTTGCACATCATTTAGGAGTGAATGAGGCAATTCATCTTTCTCTACTTCTCATCTTGATCATGTTGTTTAAGCACCTCAATTGATGAAAAATTTGACCTCTTTTGACCCATCCGGGAATAGGAGCATGATAGTGTGTTGATGTGTGCGAAAGGCAAGTGTGGGGTGAAGTTGTTGATGAAAGAATGATATGAATGAAATACTGAAATTGTTGTGAAAGTGTAGACAAAATATAGGTCTGGGGACATTGGTTTAAATGACAAGTAACTCGGTACACTTCACATAATCGGGTGTTGGTGCCTTGCCAAAGTCAAATAAACCGATAGTCCTAACGAGCTTTGGTATGTGTGCCCGGTGTGGATGCACCTCGAAAAAAATAGAAAAAGCCCGAGGACGGCTAATCACCAAGGTTTCGGCTTTTGTACACCAATGCCATTGTCTCAAAAATAAAAGAAAAGGAAGAAAAGAAAATGAAGAAAAATATACACTTGAGGGAAGTTGATAAGAAATGTGAAGTTGTGGTTGTTTAGTTCCTTTCCCGGATTAGCATCACATAGCCTAGAAAGTTCCCGCCTAATCACAACGTTTCTTGGCCTTCTATTTCACAAGTCCTTATGACCTACTTGCATGTGTGTAAGACTAAGTAATTTAGATTGGATATGCTCATGATCATCTTGACTTCTTCATCTTTACATTTCATTGCATGCTATCAAGTTAAGTGTAATTGTCTTTCCATGTCTTTATTTATTTGATACACAATTGCTTGACCATTGCCATGAAACATGACTATAAAGGTGATCCAAAATTAGAAGCACAAACCCAAAAAGATTTTCCCATTTTTCTGCATACATAAATCATGTCATCTTGTAGTCTATAGTTGAGAATTTGCTCGGGGACGAGCAAACCTTAAGTATGGGGTATTTTTGATAACACGATTTATGACTTAGGTTTAGGTAATCATATAGATAGATTTCTCACTCATTCATGCAAGGTTTAGCACTAATTCACGACGTTTGCACTCAATTCACGTATTTTGTCGAGATAGACGTCTACACGGACTTGTGCGTTGCTTTGTAGGTATTTCGGGGGTCTTTTGGACATTAACCGATACATTCGAGGGCCAAGTCTCATGGCGGTACACATACAAAGCTAAGGAGGAGCATAATTGGAGTAACAAAGGACACAAAGACCACTATTGGTGCAAGCAATGGATCAACTCATGGCTAAACGATCATAGCATGTCTCTGCTGAAGAAAATCGGACCAACTAACAGCTAAATCGGCCGATTTTTGTCACTGGGTCGATTTTCCTGCCTTCAACAGCTTAAGCCACGTGTCCCACGATCTCTTGATCCGGCCTTGCTCTTGGTGGAGAATATAAGTGGTCCTGCAAGCTGTTGCTGAGCATCTCTCCTCTCCCACATTCTCATTCACAGCTCATCCATTGGAGGAAAAGATTGGAGGGAAGAAAAAGCTCTCAAGGATTGAAGGAAGAAGAAGAACACTATCTAGGAGTGATAGTGAGGTTTTGAGTGATTTTTAGAGTCTTGGATTGAAGAACTATTGCAAGGATTGTTAGGAACGTTTTGTATCTTCATTTAAGAGTTTGTAAGTCTTGCTACAACTTAGATTCAGTTGAGATTTATTGATTTTGCTTGCTTATCTTTCATTATCCATCTATGAACACCATGTATGCTTGTTTGATGATTTTGGATCTTGATATGCATATTATTGGCTAGTTTATTGTGATTCTGGAGTGATGGATTGATGGTTATGGCTTGGGTGATGATAGGATGGGCTTATAGGTTAGTTTAGGATGATTTATATGCACGAAACTCACGACAAAAGGAAAAATCGGCCTGTTCATCAGGTAAATCGGCCGATTTCCCCCATGATCCACCCGATTTCCTTCTCTGTTGCTCTTTAAATGATGAATCTGTATGATTGGGGTGTTAGGTTGTTAAATCCTAGTGTTTATTAAGCCTAATTTAGCTTAGGATCACCTAATGCTATCAACCTA
Source organism: Fagopyrum esculentum (assembly GCA_033239045.1). Lineage (NCBI taxonomy): Eukaryota > Viridiplantae > Streptophyta > Magnoliopsida > Caryophyllales > Polygonaceae > Fagopyrum > Fagopyrum esculentum. The sequence continues at coordinate 24,792,693 of BSUD01000006.1, read as the reverse complement.
AGTGAGGGAAGAGATCTACCCGATGATTTCCGATCTTAGATACCTTAGAAGATGAATTCTAGGTAGTAGTGAGCCTCATAAGCCGCTATTGGATCGAGTGTGCTAGGATTATTGCTTGAGATTTCCCTATTCCGAGACTTACCCGGTAAGGAGAGGGTTACCCCTTAAGTGGTATCTAGTTTGTGTGGAATTCCTTATTCTAACCCCTTGAGACCTAACCGGTAATAGGAGTTTGATGCGGGATTAGTGAAGTGAGAGACCTACCCGGTAATTGCTTCCATTAGTGAAACATTCTTTCCCCAACACTACAGCTTGTCCTTAGAATCCTTAGAACCTTGAGTCCAATGTCATAACCGGAAATCTTGACCTCTAGAATCCACTTTTCTCTCTTGATCATATACTTGTGCTTTGTGTTACTTGTTCGTTTGCTAGCTTGAGTTGTTAGTTGTTTTATTACCTTGCTTGACTTGTGATCTTTGTTTGATCACCACAAAAACCAACAAAAACATTGTGTTTTCCATTTTCTTTGTTCCTCATCTTATCTTAGTCTAGATTTACACTATCTTTGATCATTGTTTGACTCGATTTCACCTTAGTCTTTGTGTTCGACCTCGGAATACTATCCCTATTACAAACGTCCCGTACACTGCGGGTTCGCTAGGAGTTAGGATAAATATAACGAGTATAAATTTAAAACCTATTGCGTATCACACATATCCTGAGCGTAACAAAGTCTCATTCTATGTCGGTACTTTGGGATGGTGTGATGACTGAAGGATTCATTCCCGCTAAAGGTGTGCGACAAGGTGATCCTATCTCACCCTATCTCTTTGTTTTATGTCTTGAGCGCCTCAGCCATGCCATACAGCAACTTGTTGACAACAAGGTTTGGTTACCAATCAGTCTCAAAAGGGGGAGTCCAGCTTTTTCTCATGTTTTCTTCGCCGATGACATTGTGTTTTTTGCCGAGGCTTCTTTGGATAGTTTGAATGTTATTATCAAATGTCTTTCGGAGTTTTGTAGTGCCTCGGGTCTCAAGGTTAGTCGTTCTAAATCCCAGATCATGGTATCTCCAAACGTCGATGATGGGCTCAAAAAGGCGCTCTCGGATCTTTCAGATTTCCCGGTAGTGGCGGATTTTGGTAAATACTTGGGATTTCCGATCTTACATACTCGCTTGAGTAAGAACGATTTTAGCTTTCTTGTGGATAAGACGAAGAACAGGCTTGCTTCTTGGAGGAAGGTTTTTGAGCTTTGCTGGGAGGTTGACGCTTGTCAAGTCGTTTCTCTACTCCTTCCCCTCTTATGTTATGAGAGTTGTTAAACTTCCTGCTTCGACATGTAAGGAACTAGACAGATTGTGTAGGTCGTTTTTATGGGGTGACAGTGCGTCGAAGACGAGGCTTCATCTGGTTGCTTGGGATGTTGTTTGTCGTCCTCTTGACTGCGGCAGATTGGGGATTAGTAATACGGCTGACGCTAATCGAGTTGTGCTGGGTAAGCTCGCTTGGAGATTCACCCAGAATTATGGCTCTCCTTGGGTGTCTGTTTTAGCAAGAAAATATGGAGTTACTGATGTCAGGAGGTTTATTGATTGTAAATCTTCCAAGCGGGGCTATCATATTATGAAAGGGGTTGTATGGGCTATTTCAAATGTCCTTAATCTCGGTATCAAATGGGTGGTGTCCAATGGGCTACTTACCCGTTTTTGGACTGATGTGTGGTGTGGTGAGGAATCGCTTATTAGGGTTGGAGTTGCGCTTCCTGTTGGGACGGATATTGGTGACAACGTCAGAAGCTTCTGGCGTGAGGGGAATGGATGGGATTGGGTCAAACTAGGGAATATCCTTCCTACTCATTCACTAGTTCGAATATCCAATATTGTTATTTCAGAGGATGATTCGGATGTGGATTGCATCGCCTGGCGTCATGCGAAAGATGGTGCGTATTCTATGGCGTCTGCATTCCGTCGTTTTCCCCACCAATTAGCTCACGATGAGAGCCCCAACCCTATCTTCTGTTAGATCTGGAAGCTCGACGTCCCGCAACGGATTCGGGCTTTTTTCTGGGTTGTAGCTCACGGCCAATTGTTGACGAATGCTGAACGCGCCATGAGGCATCTGTCGGCTGACAAATCTTGTCCGCACTGCCCTGGGGTTGCTGAGATTGTCCTTCACATCTTCAGGGACTGCCCTATTTCAGCTAGTATTTGGAGTAACTTACTCTTTGTTGATCTTGCAGCTGGGTTCTTTTCCGATGATGTCCACAACTGGTTAGCATTTAATCTGGCCTGTACTGATTTTATTTCTCACAACCTCCCCTGGAATGTGTGCTTTGCTGTTACCCTTTGGTGGTGCTGGAAATGGCGGAATGAATCGATCTTTAGTGGTGCTGCTTATCCTAACTGCAAGGTGGCTTTGATAGCTGCTTATTCCAAGAGCATTGTGAATGCCAGGGCCAATGCTAAATCACTCAGGGCCCCTATTTTGAAGACTTCAATCTTCGTTAATTGGACAACTCCTTCTGAAGGATGGATCAAATTGAATACTGATGGTTCGGTTAGGCAAGATATCGGCAGCGCCTCGGTAGGAGGACTCTGCAGAGACTTGTACGGTCCCGATGACGGAGCTCTGGGGACTTTATTTGGGCCTCCGTACTGCTTGGGACAAGGGATTCCTTAAACTTATGGTGGAGTTAGATTCGGAATTGGTCATCAAACTTGTTAATCCGTCGGTCCCGAACTATCATCCACTTTTCAGTGTGGTATCAAAGTGCCAAGGCTTCATCCGTAGGAACTGACTCGTTCAGATCCGGCATACTTTTCGTGAAGCTAATGCTTCAGCCGATCATTTGGCTTACATTGCTTCTAATTATCCATTAGGTGTTTTTTATATCCAGAACCCTCCGGATAGTTTAATTTGTTTCTTGAAGAATGATACCCGCGGAGTGGCGAACCGTAGGACTATTTCTTGTTAGCCGTCTTTTTATGAATAAATGACCGGAGACGTCGTCGGCTCTCCGCATCTTTCACCAAAAAAATCTTTCTTTTTCTTACGCAATCCATCATATTAAACTGCGATAATCACTCATATTGTTTTTCGAAGTAATTAACTTATATCTCCCTTTCAAATCTTTTGTGGATTTCCTTTTTTTTCTATCAACCCTATCGATTCAACAAAATTAACAAGCTCTATACAATCAACAAATCAAACTACACATGAGGTTTTGTTTTTTTTTTTTGACCAACTTCATCGCAAATAGAGATTTGTGTTTCACGTTCCACGCTCAGATGGTCTAGGGGCATATCTTATTGGATTTGTACTTAAGAAAGAGTCGAAATATGCGAACAAAATCCGAAGGCTCAAGAGAGTCAAAATTTGAGAACCTTAGGAGTCTTATTCTGCATTGTTTCGTTGCTCTTACTCGTGTTGCTCGCTTCCTTTGGGATTCCCCCTTGACCCGCTCGCTCATAGTGATCCAAGTTATCGTATACTGTGTTTGTTTTTCCTCCATCTGCCAAAATAATTAAAAATAAAAGAGTGTGTGTGGTTCTACCCCTAAGCCTATTCATTAAACTAGAAAGTGATCCACGACACAATTTGTCTCACGATCCTTGATGCCCGAAGATGCTCAGAGAAGCATCTTATGATAATACCTCGGCTAGATGTTGGTTTTGAAGTCTATGCATATAACCGACAGTTTCTTAGGGTTACGCAATGCGAAATAGGACCAAAAAACCTAAAACAGACGGATAAAACTTAAGAAAACAAGAGCAGGATTACCGTCTTGCTTATGAATTTTAGTTTTACATGGTGCATATGTACTATTAGGAAATAAATGGAAAGCTTAGCTGTTGTCGAATAATTTAAATGGAGCTAATAACTGCAAATAGTTTTGCTGTGAAGCCAATCATCTAATTTGTAGAAACATAAAATACATATAATTCTTCCAACATTAGACTTCAGAAGCACCATTTTATTTCAAAGAGTTCTATGCTGCTACTGCAACTCCGTGCTGTCTATTTTTTTCTGAAAGAAGAAGGATCCCAAGACTACTGCAATGCCTGTTATCGCAATGGTAAACAGGAAGTGTCGTTTTTCCAGCATGCTGCGTGGCCTTGCCTGTGGAGGCCGATGCGCTCTCTCTCTTTCTGGTGGCCTGACAATCCTTTTGGATAAATTACCGGAGAAGAAAGATAGTTGTTAGTATCAGGAAACAACTCTATTTGGAAACTCAAAAGAAGGGACAAGAAAATGGTAGAAACGATTTCTAAGATACAAAAAAATAATCGAACAAGGACAAACTGATACGCGGACGCATTCAAGGCAAAGACAGCACAAACTATAACCTGATGATCCTCTGCAAAAGCAAATAAATTTGAAAAGGACTAAGTTGTGTCCAATATAGATTTGAAGCCTCATATGCTTTTGTCTATGAGAAGATTAAAATTTGAAAATGAAAATGCTTGTCTATGAGATGATAAATATGCTTGTCTATGAGATGATTAAAATTTATAAAGATGTTTGTCTATGAGATGCAGTGAAAGCTGTAACCCGAGTCTAGCGGGTTTTCAAATTTCAATGCAACAGGATGTAATCAAGTAACCCATGATCATCAATGGTATAAGTATCAACATGATTGAAATATGGAAGTCTCAGGTGTCAGCGACTCAGCTTATTGAAACATGTCATATACTTCTAGGGGTATCTTCACAATTTACCAAATATCAAAAGAAATATACAAAATCAAGACAAATGAATTGTAACCTGAAGTTGGGTGCTGCTTTGAGATTGGAAGAGATACATGATACATAATACAAAAACAGTTCAGATAGAAGTTTATTTTGTACCCGGAAGGCCCAGCACTAGCAGCAGCAGCATTTTGGACACCAGTGCAAGTTGTTTCATGAACAACACTCTCACGCAATCTTATATACTTCCGACATAGATGGCAGTATTCTGTCCGGTTCCCACAAACTTCCTGAAAGTACACATAGAAGCACGCATTATGCTGATAAGTGACAACACAACATAGTGTAAACACTTATTCTCACAATTCTAGTACTCAACATATACCTGATGTTCGAACAAATCAACTGCCGGAAGAGGGAATTCGCAGTACTCACAAGTAACAATCCTTTGGGGACAATTTTCACCTGTATGAACATCTAGAGTCTCACGTGTCACTGTTTCACTGCATAGTGAACAAGCTACCTGTACAGTGGGAACACCATTTATGTTTCAACAATTACACAAATAAAATACTTGGGTCCGGATCCCGATTCTCCTTGGAATGGAAACAACCTAATTAATGTGAATTCATTGCTTTGCAACAAGAACCTTAAGCACCCAACAGTTAAACTCTAAAGCATGAAGCAGCATAATCCTCACAATGGGTCAGTATTTCTTTCTAAAAACCAATAATCAACAGTGCAAACAGATTATTTCTTCTCCTTTTACACTTTTAGGCTTGCAAGGCTAACAATTTATGTTACACAGCAAATTAAGTGTCAAAGTCCGATACAGACGGACCATAGAGTGGGGGTCGCATGCATATGAGCGTACATGCACGTTACCCCAAGCACAACACATAAAACCAACAAGTTTCATCCTAAAACCAATTGGCAATAGAATGTCTCTACTTTTAGATATGAGAACTTATCATCTTCATCAGTCCCCCACCCCACAAATGCATCTAGAGGGTATAATCCGGGTTGACACTTGCCCACAGCTTAGGATCGCGAGCTGAACAGAGACTAGCCACTCTAATATCATGTCAAAGTACGATACAAATGGACAGTAAAGCGAGAGTCGTGTTCAGTACGAGCGCACATGTGTGTTAGGCCCAAGCCCAACACATAAGCCCGATGAAGTTCCATCCTAAAACCAATTCACAATAGGAGTAGCCTGCCAGCTTTATATACTAGGCTCAGAATGTCGTGAGAACTAATTATCCCCGCACTAAGCAAACACCTTAACAAACAAAAGCAGATATATGAAATTTAACAATCAGATATGGATAACCCTATGCAGACAAATCACTTACCGGAGCATGAGTGCTGAGATAATGCTCCTCAGCATGCTTTTTCGGAACCATATCACCACATGTTTTGCACTTCTCAAGATTTCTTGAGCAGTGAGCATAATGCAGATCAATATTTGAAGAAAGGATAGCTCTGTCACTGTAAAACAATGGGATTTCGTCAACCTTTAAGCCTCTCTCACCAATTGAGAATCGGGACAAAAAAAAGGTGTAATTGTGGTTTAAATGTTTCCAATTCTTATAAACTGATTTCCCCAGCCCCTTCTAATTTACTTCTCCACATAAAAAAAACCTAATTTGATCATGACAAATTAAAGCCTACTTATCTAATGTAAATCAATAGTTCCAGCTAAGTATAAGAAATTCAGACGATCGTATCAAGCATCACAACTGAAAGATCTTATAATTTTCTTATCCAGTAACAAAAAAATTTCGACCTCATCAATGGTTTAGAGAGAGCGATACAATAAGAGAGGGGATCACCAGTGGTTACAGATGCTTGTAGATTCGTCCGACGCCATGGTCATGTATCCAAATTCTTTGGTCAACGACAAGCTAACTCTACCTTCGATCAAAATCAAATTATCTTCAAAATGAAGATGATTCCTGGAAAATTAATTTCATGAAACCAGTAAACAATTTGAGAGAAGAACAAAGGATTATCGTAACTTAAACCGATTAAGCTCCCTGTTTATCCTCATGAAAAGAAAACGTACCTTGCGAAGTTGGCTTGAAAGGGGCAGGGTGCTTCTCGTTTTCGATCGTATTGATGGAGAGAAAAGCCAAGAGACCCTCGACTCGTGAAAGATCTCAATTCTCATCACCCAAATCTTTCTTCACCGAAAGATCTACCATTAACAGCCCCACGCGCAACAGGGCTAGTCTTGTATACGCGCTAACAGGCTAACAGCCCGCCATCCTGGGCTGCTCAAGCCTCAAGCCCAAACGGCTAGAGGCTTTCCGTTTGAAGTTCCAAATTGGACATATTTTATTTTTATAAAACAAGCCTTATTGAGACCCTTTTAAAATCGATAATGACATTACCAAACAAACAAAAAAAAAAGCTTTTGCTCTAGGTCCCGAGAGAACAAATTTTTTTTAAAAAAATCAATGACTAATAATGCATTTTTTTTATTAGTTAGACTAAGGGCTCGTTTGGAAGCGCTAGGAATCATTCCCGGTAACGGAATGATTCCGAATCAATCAAAAACCACGTTTGGTTAGAGGTTATTTAACACATGAAAGTAATCTTATCATTTCCATTTCCTTTCATCACCCTTATCCGATTCCATTCCGTTTCAATTCCACCGGTCTAACCAAACGGACACTAAGTATCTACTCTAATCTATATATCCATTGTATATGTTAAAATAGCCCTTGAACTTACATTCCATACAATTTTGTAAATGCACACCATCTAAATTACATGGGTAAACTATTTGTTAAGCAATGCCACATTATTAATTAACTAGTTTTACTGATTAGCTAAAATCTTAACAATTTTCTTTCAAATTTAAGATTCTAACAAACTCCAATTTTATTTTCTTTAAACATAGGGAAAGTTGAATGAAATTGGTTTTAAAAATACTTAATATCTTGATTTACCAAAGTTACGGTTGTAAACAACATATATCCCATTCAATTTACCTATTTAATGTTTTTTTATGGACTACATATAACAAGTAACAAGTAACAACTATATATTAACTTTTGTAAAATTTTACTCAATTGAGAGATTACTTATTTACTAACACCACTTAGCCTTTTTTATTTATCAGAATTTATGAATATTTTACCGGTAATTATTTATATCTTAGGTTGTGTTTGGATGACTATTAATGTTTTATAATATGTTTTAAGAAAAATTGAGTTTGACTGCTACCCATAAATAACATAGTTTACACAAATATTAATAGAAAATCGTACTATTTATATTATAATTTACTCTAGTACTAAATAACGTAATAAAACTACACAGTTATAAAAGAGTGCGTAAAAACGTGTTCCGCTAGTTCCAACTAATGACACAAATTTCGAAATAAGATGAGAATATATAAAAATAAATCAGATATACGTTTCGGATGACTATTAATGTTTTATGATTCAATTAAGATCATATACATGAAGTTGTTTTCCTTTATTTGAATGTGTAAAATAAATCAAACAAAAGTCTTAACGTTCTATTTCAACATGAAGTATAATCGAAACAAACACACTTTATTCATTTATTTCAATAGTAGTATCATTAGAAAAAATATATGCCCGAAGTCTACAACATACTTAAGATTTATATTAAATTATTCCTCCTTCGGGGATATTTGTTCCGTTTGTACTTTGTCGAACAAGTTCAACTTCTCCCAAAAGAGTTCATTGTGTTCTAGTTTTTCTAGAAATAATCCATCAGTTAGTAACCACGTCATAAGACTCTTTGTAACATCCGTAATTTTATTCCGGGTGTTTAGAGGTTTAACGACCTTCCCGCTGGCGCAACTCAGTTTTCCCACAGGCACGAAGTTCTGAGCGTCGGGTTTATTCCAAATTCCCGTTCCGACCTCTCGTTTTTCACCTCGCTTTTGGACCCCTCGGTTCCTAGCGTTTTTGGGAGAATGAGTCAGCTGACCTTTGAGCTCCCTCTTTTTGGGAGAATGAGTCAGCAATCTCACTCTCACAAGTCTCACAAGTCTCTTGTGAGACTTGTGAGAGTGAGATTGTGAGTTGTGGTTGTGAGTTTGTGAGGTTGTGGGCTAGGATATGCGTATCCTAGCGAAGAGTGTTACCTTTGACGTTGTTGAGACTAGGAATGTTATCCTAGTGGTGTTGTGAGTTTTGAGCTTGCGAGATCCGAGGGTTTAGAAGTCTTAGGACTTCTAGCTTGTTGAGTGTGATGTGAGCATGAGGGATTCTAGGATGCGGTCCTAGAATTTGAGAGTCAAATGGTCTTGCGTTGATCATTTGTATAGAAGTCTTAGACTTCTATTGTGAGTGGGTTGTTGTTGATATAGTTATCTTCTTGTAAGCAGGTTATGGTTTTTCTCCCCTAAGGAAGCGAGAGTGTTGTGAGTTGAGTGTGGTGACGAGGTAAGTCTTTGGACTTACTTAGCTCGTATTCTTTGTATTAGCGTTGATGTGTGTTGGGTGGTGTGTGTTTATTATTTATTGTCTATAACAACTAAACCGGAAATAGGATTACCGACCTTTATATTGTTTGGCCCAAGTGTATGATAACAGGCGGTGACTTCACTGCCTAGCTCTTGCGAGAGTTAGGAGGTTCTCGGCGACTGGCCCGTGCTGGTTAGACGGTCGGAGGCATCCACACCGTTCCATTGCCGGAAGAAGGGACCGAGGCGAGTTTCGGGAGATTCTCGTGTCACAAAAGAAGTTGAATTAGAACGGGAAATGACTTAATAATAATAAAGATAATAAATCGGATTTGTGTGATTTTGAGTATGTTGTGTGACTATGATGATTTACTTGTATTTGTGCCTTTCCCATTAATGCTAATGCTTCGAATGTGAGCTAACGGTTTCAAACCGCTTGTTGTAGTTTGCCTTGCAGGTTAGGCATGCTCCGAGAGATCCGGAAGGGTGGGCAGCCGGGGTCCGTACATTTTAGGAAGGGTTTTGAGTTGGAGCTGTCTTGTGTTTTGTCTTTCGGTTATTACGTTTCGTGTGCCGCTTGTTTGGCGTTTGGTTTGAGTTGTATCTCGGCTGAAGTTTGTTGTTGCATTCTTTCGGGTTTCTCATCATTTGCATTAAAAATGATTTACGTTTTTGCCTTTATTTCTGCCATGTTGGAAAGGTCCGGTGAAATTGTTGTCAAGTTAAGGTTCGGGACCCATTGTGAGATCTCGCTTGTAGCATCCCGATATCCCGCGGATTCGGAGTGTTACAAAGTGGTATCAAAGCCCTAGGTTGACAACAATGGCACTCGCAATCTTCTAAAGGCCGAATAAGGAATAAACAGAACCCCATGGGTTCTGAATTTTCGTTTTTAAAATCACATGCATGAGTCGGGGTAGAATGTACGGACCACCACTCCTTCCGCGGATCTCGGCAGCGCAGTTTTTGGACTTGGTATATATATGTATATATAGATATGGATATGAGGTTTGTATTGATGCATGATGGAATTGATGTGTATCTTTGTGGATTGTAATTGCTCGATGGACATGATTTATGTGTATAGTTGTATATGTGGACGATGATGTGTATTAGACGTTGAATTGATATGATGGCTTGTTGGATGTGTATATTAGTAGAGATATGTACTTAGGACTTATATAGTTATGTATATGTAGACTTATACATATAGTAGTATGTGGAGCTATATGACCTTTAAGCTAAGATGATGATACGATATCCTCACCTTTAAGACGATGATGTAGCTTATGATGACGTTCATAAGTAGTAGAAGACGCTCAAGTATCGTGTTGGACATGTCGTGCTAACAAACACGAAGACGTTCACGAATTCCTTTGAAAGGATGTCGAAGAGGAGGATTGAAGACGAAGTAAATGAAGGACAACCAAGGAAAAGAAGAAAATGAGAAAACTTAAGAGAGTAACATGAAGAGGTGGAAGTGGCTACCAAAGAAGGCACGAATGGAAATATAGCACGACCAAAGAAGACAATTTAGATAAGTTCTCCAAGAAGATGCGTGGACCACTAAAGATGCGAGTCAAGGAGGAGAAAGGTGCAACCCCACAATGATAGAGACGATGTCCCATTATGATAAGTGAAGCTTCCCTTAGACGCTCCTAAGATTTGGAGTCAAGATGTGAAGAATGATCGAGCCCGGTATGAAAGATGAAGTATACCGTAAGTTAAGCTTACGAGGTACCGTTAAGTGAAGAGTCAAAATTACAAGAGTAATGAGAAGAATGGTATGGCAAGGATTCACGTGGAATTGACCGATTTTCGTTATAACGATAAGACTAAGAAACACCAAGGAGATAGAAGTGTGAATAGACGTGACCCCGAGACGAGAAATGATGTGACAAGGAGCTTTAGTTATGAAAGGACTTAAGACGACGACCAAGAGATACGTGAGCGGTTGCTGAATTATGTTAAAGGTTTTGAAGAAGACACGATGTTATGAGGTGTGGTTAAGCCTATGAAGGAGAGTTATACAGAACGTGAGGCCTAGAAGGGTGTTACGAATGAATAAAGGACAAAACGTGGAAGGAGCTAACGGAGTTGAGGTAGAATAGAATACCCCAAGGAGGGTAGCCATCAAGAGAATAGTGTCATAAAGTATTAAGAATTGGTACGTCGTTGACCTCAGAGAAGGCCAACCACAAGGGTAACGGTGATAACTGAGAACGCATTAAATGCGGGTTACCATGGAAAAGTTGTAGATGAGAGGTATAATCTCAAGCGGATAAATGAAAGAACGGTAACAAAAGCTTGGCGTTTTCCGAATGGTTAGGTGTCAATAGTAAAGAGTACATTAGCAGAAGTGTGACGGTCTTGAGCATTATAACGTTGAATGGTTAAAGCAAGTGACGGTAATAGACCTCCCGGAATGACCCTTTTTGCAACCTTTATAGGTCTCGGGATTTGAGATATGGAGGAATGGTGCGGGTTGGAACCTTCAAGGTTGAGCAGGATATAAAGGCCTAGTAGATCAGGAGGAAAGTGAAGTTTCCCGAGTTGCTTTAAGCAAATGGGAAGATACGGAAAGTAGATGCATGGTTTTTCGTTCTTAAGGAACGAATGATATGTTGTCGTGAACAAAGTATGAGTCAAAGTTACTAGACTCACCCGAAGGAGCTACCGAGGTTATGGTAACGTTGTAAGCTTTAAGCTTAAAGTGATGGTACTTGAGAATTCATGAGTGAGAAGTTTTGGCGGTTCGGAATGGAGAATATCTTCCGGTCTTCCGCTCAGGGCCTTCCGCTCAGGATACGAGTCGGGAAGTTGTACTTTGGCTATCGGGAAAGGCGTAAGGCAACCAGTGAGGATAAGTACCTTCGTCCCGTAGTAGATGACTCGCTAGAACAAGTTGCATGTGGTTACAATGTTTGATTAGCTCGACTTAAAGTCGAGATGTCACCAGATTTGGGTGGAGAGAATAAAGGACCCTCGTGAAGCAACATTTTAGGGCCGATATGGTCACTAAAAGTGTAGTGAAACCATTTGAGACTACAAGTGCGATCGATGAGTGGGAAGTTACATAGACGAGTATCCATCGGCTTTCGGAATCGAGTTGCAATGAGGTCGCACAATTTGTAGTGTTTCAGGCGGTTCCAAGGTGGACCCTAACCTAAAGAATTATAATGAAAGTATTGATGAATGAGTTGCACAAATGATTACTTTTTTTATTAACGATGCCTTGTTGTACACTTATAATTGGGAGGAATAAGCTTGACATGGGACGACGATAATACCGGTTATGCGGGATGAGCAGAGTTACCTAAGCGGGTTGGGACGTCCGAGGTGACCTCCTAAGAGACGTAGCGGTATTGAGAATACTAGTTGATTAGATGAAGTCGATATGATAGTTTCGGTAACACCTTCAAGGTATGTGGAGGAGATATGAAGCTTGTAAGTTGGTGGGTCATAACCGCCGAGTTGCGGGATGGTTTTGACATTTTCTTCCCTTCTGAAGAAGTCAATTGGATCGTGAGATCCAGGACGTATCCGTGGAATTTTAACAGAAGCAGAAGAGGTGAGTGACCTCCTTTCCGTTTTCTTTGACACAAACATCGAGTTATTGGGACTATATGATATTATGGATACATCCAGAGGGGGATTGGGATGCATATGAGGTAACAAACGAGGTTTCGTGTGTATGTAGACATTTGTGGGTATGTAAGAATAATGACCGACTAAAGGTCGAAAGTTAGCCGCTTTAGGACGCGTGCTTATGGTGATGTCGGTGGGCTACGGAGTAACATGCCAGGCATGTATGAACAATAAGAGTATGATACGAGTATGTATACTCACTCAGAAAGAGTTGAGTACCCAACAAAGGGATGGTTAAGGACTTGGGTCGTAGATGGTCTTTGAACGGCTTTGGGAAAGATCTGGGATAGAAGGTTCCGAGGAGAGACCCCATACCTACCTTTATGGGTTGATTGTTGTTAAGACCATGACGTTGGTAAGAGATATCCGGTTTATGACGTTCACATTAGTGGGACAAGCATAAGGCCGAGGTGGCTAAGTACATAGCCCTTATGTGTGAACCGTCGTTAGGTCAAGTTGCTCCATAAGACGGGAAAGAAGACTTCATCCACCGCAAGTTATGCAGCGGGATTGGTAAGATACCTCCAGGAAGATTGTTACTGGTTTGAGACCATGTAACGATTGCGACGTGTTTGGGTCATTGAGGACCAACCAACGAGAATAATGTAATTACACCCTATTGAGATATAAGGCCGATGAGTCGGCTAGTAGTGGAATTGCTAAGAGATAGTGAGATAACTTGGGAATAACGTGGTCTCGGATTGAGAGGCGCGTTTTATTCGGGGAAGTGTGGGCGGCAGAATCGTGCCGCATAAGAAACCGTATGTCTTTCATGACAGTTTCACCCTTGAATAGTTGGGTGGGTATAAGGACTTTAGTGACAAGTAGATGCCATGTAGAGGGTATGGGTGCGAGTTAAGGGGGTAAAGGTAGACCTGATACCTTCCCTTGGGTTGAGTTATCATTATGACAGTTGAGAAGTACCGTTATGTCGTCCTTGTTCGAAGCAAGTTGTGGACAAAAGTGCAGTACCTTGGGATGTTAGAATTGGTGAGGATATGTAAGTTTAGCAGAATAGATACGTGATGACCTCGCTTGGGTAGCAGTGGTCCAAAGGCAGATGCTAGACAAGCTAAGTCGCGAGAAAGTACATACCGGAAAGAGGTACGGACCTCTTGGGTTCAGATATGAGATGAGTCGAGTTAAGAGTATCACGGACGCGAGGCGTCGTACATATTGGTCATTAGAAAGGAGTTGAGTTCCAATATATCGGACCTTTTGAGAGATATTGACACAAGTAGGAAGTGGTCTACCGGTTGGCGTGGCCACCGAGAGTGGAGGATGTTCTCCAGATTTCAGGTGTGACGGTCGATGGAAGATGAGTATGGCTCAAGGTATGATCGTAGTTGTGATAATGTAGGGATAGATGAGGAGGCGATGAGGCTACCGAGAGGATGTGAGATAGTATCCTTGTTGGAGTTCGTACGATGACCTAGTTACATCGAGTTGGCCGACGGCTTAGATATTAGGTGCTTGTGTGTTTTTATGTGTTTGGTGCCCGAGCAGGAATGTGTGTATGATTGGTTAGCTTTTGGCTTTTATGCGCTATGCGTTTCACACGGGTACGTATGCAGGCCTTACGAGGTCTTGACATGGCTACATGAGTGGGTGATGACTATCGATTAGGGACTTGCACGCTACGGCTTTGAGCGGTTACCGAGTTCTTACCGGGAGTTTTGCGTTATCAAAGTTTCGGGACGAAACTTGTTTTTAGGGGGATTAGTTGTAACATCCGGAATTTTATTCCGGGTGTTTAGAGGTTTAACGACCTTCCCGCTGGCGCAACTCAGTTTTCCCACAGGCACGAAGTTCTAAGCGTCGGGTTTATTCCAAAATCCCGTTCCGACCTCTCGTTTTTCACCTCGCTTTTGGCCCCTCGGTTCCTAGCGTTTTTGGGAGAATGGGTCAGCTGACCTTTGAGCTCCCTCTTTTTGTGACAACCATCTTTCCTTCTCTCTCTCTCACCCCTCATTCCTCTCTTGCGTAAAATTGACTCCTCCTCATCCACACTCTCTTTTTGCTTGTGCTTGGAACTTGGAAGCTCTTCCATGGAGGCCTCCTCTTTCCCTCCCTCTTGTGTGTGAGTTATCCAGCCTTGGTGTCCTTGCAGATCCGTTTGGACGGGTAATTCTTCTTCTTTCCCTTCCTTCACCTTCATCTTCCTCCTCAAGCTTCAATGGTGGAAGCCATAGCTTCACCTTGTTTCTCTTTCTTCCCTTTGACTTGCATGTGTTTGGGATCTAGTTTGGGAAGCCTTGTGTGTTGCTTTTGTGTGTGGAGAACATCTATTGTGGAGCAAGGAAGATAGGAGGCATCAACACATCGAGAAACCACCGAAGAACCGGCGAATAATCGGCCACTACTGTTCGACCGCGGGGGCGGCCAGCCCAGGCCGCAGGGGCGGCTACAACCTCTGTCTGCCTTCCCGTGCGGTCTTCTCCTCCCTTTCGCGGCTTCTCTTCTTCCTTCCGATCCCGTGCCTTTGCTTGGTGAGTTCCCTACCTTGAGTATGTATTCTTAGTTGATCTTAGAGAGGGTTGATGATAGTATCATGCTAGGATTGGACCTAGGATTGATGAGAATGCCAAGTAGTGTCTTGCACCTTAGGTGAGTGTTCGAGGATCTTGTTATGTTCTAAGGTTGGTGGATGTATGTTCTGAGTTGACTCGTGGGATGAGTGTAGGTTGTCTCTTGTGAGACTTGTGAGAGTGAGATTGTGAGTTGTGGTTGCGAGGTTGTGGGCTAGGATATGCGTATCCTAGCAAAGAGTGTTACCTTTGACGTTGTTGAGACTAGGCATGTTATCCTAGTGGTGTTGTGAGTTTTGAGCTTGCGAGATCCGAGGGTTTAGAAGTCTTAGGACTTCTAGCTTGTTGAGTGTGATGTGAGCATGAGGGATTCTAGGATGCGGTCCTAGAAGTTGAGAGTCAAATGGTCTTGCGTGGATCATTTGTATAGAAGTCTTAGACTTCTATTGTGAGTGGGTTGTTGTTGATATAGTTATCTTCTTGTGAGCAGGTTATGGTTTTTCTCCCCTAAGGAAGCGAGAGTGTTGTGAGTTGAGTGTGGTGACGAGGTAAGTCTTCAGACTTACTTAGCTCGTATTCTTTGTATTAGCGTTGATGTGTGTTGGGTGGTGTGTGTTTATTAATTTATTGTTTATAACAACTAAACCGGAAATAGGATTACCGACCTTTATATTGTTTGGCCCAAGTGTATGATAACGGGCGGTGACATCACTGCCTAGCTCTTGCGAGAGCTAGGAGGTTCTCGGCGACTGGCCCGTGCTGGTTAGACGGTCGGAGGAATCTGCACCGTTCCATTGCCGGAAGAAGGGACCGAGGCGAGTTTCGGGAGATTCTCGTGTCACAAAAGAAGTTGAATTAGAACGGGATATGACTTAATAATAATAAAGATAATAAACCGGATTTGTGTGCTTTTGAGTATGTTGTGTGACTACGATGATTAACTTGTGTTTGTGCCTTTCCCATTAATTCTAATGCTTCGAATGTGAGCTAACGGTTTCAAACCGCTTGTTGTAGTTTGCCTTGCAGGTTAGGCATGCTCCGAGAGATCCGGAAGGGTGGGCAGCCGGGGTCCGTACATTTTAGGAAGGGTTTTGAGTTGGAGTTGTCTTGTGTTTTGTCTTTTGGTTATTACGTTTTGTGTGCCGCTTGTTCGGCGTTTGGTTTGAGTTGTATCTCGGTTGAAGTTTGTTGTTGCATTCTTTCGGGTTTCTCATCATTTGCATTAAAAATGATTTACGTTTTTGCCTTTATTTGTGCCATGTTGGAAAGGTCTGGTGAAATTGTTGTCAAGCTAAGGGTCGGGACCCATTGTGAGGTCTCGCCCGTAGCATCCCGATATCCCACGGATTCGGGGTGTTACACTCTTAAAGTCATTCCATGAAGACGGACACTTATGAATGATTATACCCACCGAAATTGATTTTTCAAACCACCCGTTGAACTTCGTCATACAACCTAAGATCTTTTTGATCTCAAAGAATTGACTTTCCATTGAACGATTCTCTTCTATCTTGTAATTATAGAATAACATTTCATGCATCATTCCATAGTACTCAATTTTAAGCAAATCACATAATTCTTTCGCGGAATCAACATCTTTATAAATGTCAATTAAGTATGATGACATACCCCTAAGGATTATAGCGCGACATAAAGCATTATCAAACGACCATGTATTGGCTTGACATGCATCCATTGTATCTTCTTTCTTGAATAACCCCTTAGGCTTGTGTTCCCATAATACATGGTCCAACTTGAGAGCGGAAAGGATTCGCAACATTTCTCTTTTCCATATCCAAAAGGACATCCTCGATCTCAAATCATTCCAATTTATTAGAAGGCACTAAATCCTTGGCAATCATTTCCACCATCCTTGTCCTAACATAACCAAGTCAACAAAACAATATCAAAATGACACGCAACAATATAAAATATATATATATATATATATATATATATATATATATATATATATATATATATATATATATATATATATATATATATATATCCTAACTCGTATGTATACAGCTCTTACCATGTGAACACGTAAACACCGAATATATGTGACTATACCACCGAATATATAGAGTCAGGTCCGTAGAATTTTATCTTCCATTAATAACACGATTTTTTCCCTTTAATATCGCCTAATCTCAGCCATCTATTTAGCGATCTAACGGATACAATTTGTTCTCATTTTACATGGTAAGAGTTGTTTACATGGGAGTCAACCTCTATATACATACATATATATATATATATATATATATATATATATATATATATATATATATATATATATATATATATATATATATATATATATATATATATAGATACTGACTCCCATGTAAACAACCCTTATAGTGTTCAATGAGAACGAATTATATTCGTTGGATCATTATAATGGATGGCTGAGATTAAGCAATAGTTTAATAAATAAAAAATTAAAAAAAAAATTAATCGTAATTTTGGAAGTGATAGCGCGTGTCAAACAATCCTCTCCATAATTATCCCCAATTTTAAAATTTTCCTTAAATAAAACAATTAAATCTTTTTACGGTTATTTTTGTATCCCGCTTCTTCCTCCAAAGTAGAATCCCCTGTTTTTGAACTGAAGGAGACCATTGGTGCCGCTATCTTCTTCCATTATTCGTCGCCGTCTGTGGAGCAGGAGCTTTTTTCCCCATCTATTCTACACTAGGTATTGTGTTTGCCTTTCCCCGCCGTCGCTCGAGGTAATGTCCATTTCCATTATTCACCGCCGTCTGTGGAGCAGGAACTTTTTTCTCCCATCCATTCTACACTAGGTATTGTGTTCGCCTTTCCCCGCCGTCGCTCGAGGTAATGTCCATTGTTGATGAACTTTCTGTTTCGTTTCTACAAATTAGGGTTTTTTTTTGCGGTTAAAAGTAACGAAATTCCTAATTTTGTTGTAGTTATCTTCGTCCTCTACTTCTTCCGGTCTTCAGCGCCATTGGAGTCGCCGGTGTTGTGTTCGTACTCGATTCCGCATTCGGTTCTGGGAGCATCGGTATTCGGAGTTCTGCATCTTAATATCCCGTTCATTGTCCGTATTCGGTTCTAGAACCGCCGGTATTCGGCGTTCTGCATCTTAATATCATGTTCATTGTCGATTGCTACACAGATTAGGGTATTCTTCGACTAGCCGTAACCCATCCGTCACACGAGGTACTGGTATCGTTGTATTCCGCCTGTCTGTCCATATATGAGTGGTGTTAATGAGTAATGATTTTTATATTCGTTAGTCCATTGTTGTTGAATGTTGCCAACCGAATGTCTATTGATTATTGTTGATGAGCTTGAAGTATTATTGTCGAATTTGGGTTGATAAGCCATTGTTGTTGAATGTTGTTCATGCCTTGTCGAATGCGAGTTATGCTTGAGCCATTATTCACTTGCTTGTTCATATGTGATTGGTGTTAATGGCTATAGGTTTTTATATTCGGTAGTCCATTGTTGATGAATGTTGCCAACTAAATGGCTATTGCTTTATGTTGATGAATTTGGGTTGATAGTCCAATTTTGTTGAATGTTCTCCCATGCCTTGTCGAATACGAGTTATGTTTCAGCCATTATACACTTGCCTTCTCATATATGATTGGTGTTAATGGACATTATTTTTTATATTTGATACGAAACTTGATAAAATTTCTAACAGATGAATTATATTCGTTATTGTTTGATTGTTCTCCATGCCTTGTCGAATGAGCCATTGGCTATGCTTATGAAATATTCATGAATAAGATGAATTATATTCGTTATTGTTTGATTGTTGTGTTCAGAAAACAAGACGGTGTCAGACAAGAAACAACAGATTAGAAATGGGAAAAGGAAGGCCGTTTCAATTCAAGAATCTTTTGATGAGTCAGATATTTATATATTTTGCTCCATTGGTCTGAGCACACAATGATGCCATAAATACAGTGTATGGTTGCTAGAGGGGCGTTGGAGATTAACAACGCTAAGGATGATGATGAATAGACCATCCAAGTAGCTATCTTGATATGTTGCTTCGGACAACTGTTTTGCTACACTTTGTCAAAACTATATTCTACCGTTTCTTTCTCTATTTGGATATTTTGAACACTTTTGTAGGGATTATTGTGTTTGACACTACTGTCTTTATTAATGTCAAAGCACTATTTTACATTGTCAAAACTCTTTTTTATATGTTGTTTTGGACAGTTCTTTTGCTACATTGAGTAAAACACAACAACCATTGGAAGAAGATCTTTATCTTGTATGCTAACACCGTTTACCATGCATAATATGATGGATTAATAAGTGTACTAATCACCGAGTAGGAACGATATAATTTCAGAATATACATGATATAGTTAATGGATGTTTCATGTATTAGATGTTGTATGTTAAGGAGCACAACCTTTTTACTTTTTACCGTATATGATGCTATATTTTATAGAATATACAAGGTATATTTACCGGATATAGAATATATTAGTGTGTTGTATGTTAATGAGCGTTGTACACTTGGGTAATTAAGTTTACGCTTTCTTATTTGGTGTTTCAACGCTATAAAATGTAATCGTATTTCAAACAATATATCCCGAAATAATATTTTTATATCTATATATACTACTAAAACACACCCCTTAATGCCACATGTCAACCCATGAACCTATCCACCTAGGATTTTTTTGGAAAAAAAATTACAAATCTGCCACAATTTATTTACAATAATGCCACCATTAACTAATAATTTTAATCTTTAATTAATATATTTTACACATCATCGTGCCTAATCATCATAAATAATCACACATCACTAATTTCTAATCCACCCTGTTAACTAATAACATACATATGCATAACACCATAATTAATACACCTTGACACCATATTCATCACAAATTTGGATCAGCCTCACGCCATCTACATCTCCCAGGATCTTATAGCAATTGAATAACCTGTAATTAAATCCCAATATCAAACCATGAGAGTTACACACCATTATTAAGAAACCAACACCATCACATTTTAACATATCATTCCGTGAAAGCTTTAATCAAAATCTGAACAATCGAACACCATTTCTTTCACAGTATTCATAAAAGCTTCGAACCATATTAATTCACAATATCATTCCATGAAAGCTTTAGACCATATTAATAATTCAACACCACACTATTTTAACAATCGAACACCATTTCTGTCATAGTATCCATTAGCATTGAACAAACGAACAACATTTATGAAAATACTGGACCACTAACACAAAGAAGACGACGACTAATTTCAATAATCTAATACGGATCCTAACAAACTAACCTATTAATTAGATGATATTGTTAATAATAAAAGATCTTCTAAATCACACAAATTCATTCCTGCAACAAAGAAGGCTTATCCAGTGAGAGACATAGATGCAACAGTAACATTTTTCCCAGATTTTTATATATTGGATTGTTATCATAAATTATTGTAGTTCTTATGTAGGTGCGTATATTTACCTTCATATTATTATGTAGTAGTTACTCTGTTATGATCTTATATCACAATTTAATTTAATGAGAATGAAAACAATCCTATACAGTACTATTATTATCTATTTACCTAATTATATATCTACCTAATGTACACTATTTTTATAATAACTAACAATATATTCATTTAAATAGTTTGATTACAACTAATCAATAATCACATTTAGATATGTCACAAAGTAACTAAAAAGATATGCAATTAACTGTTTTGATTTGTGAAATCCATCCGTTTACATTCATAGAATAACGCCATAACTAAATCCATTCAGCAATCGATTATTCGTCACAAAGATTTGATAAATATCTAGAATAAATTAAAAGATATAATCTGTAATACCCGAAATTTTTATACATTTCGGAATTTCAAGTCGAGTTTCAATTATCGGAGCAAATCGAACGTTTCGGGATCGAAGGTCACTCCTCTTTAATTCTATAACCAGCTGGATGGGCCCAATTTCCTCCTTTCCTTCACAAAACTGACGGGCCAAAGCCTTGTCTTCTTTCAACCAGGCCCAGTTCGTCTCCTCCCTTAGTGATGGGCCCATTAGAGGGCATCATTCCTTATTCTTCAAACAAATGGGTTCATGGCCCATTTCCATTTCTTTCTTCTGCAGACTAAAAGATAGCTCCACCTCAGCATATCAAACAATGGGCCATATCTTGTTTCTGCTTCAGGACAAGCACGAGACTCACGAGCTTCTCGCCGGCCGTTTATATTCGCCCAACCACCACGATCTGCTTGGAATGTCTTAGTCGTCCTCTATTCTCGCTACCTCCCTGTTTCTTCTAGTCCAGAAGTTGCAAACAATCATCACAACACATCACTAGCAAACCAAACGCTGTGAAGTGTCATCCTCGGAAGTGGATAGGTGGCGCTCCATCGGCGACGATGGAACAACTTCTTCATTAAGGTAAGTCAGGCCTTTTATTATCTTTCCCTCCCTGTACCGGACCATCGAATCACATGTGTAAACCGTACCCTTCCTCGTCCTTGAGTGCAGTTACGCTATATCGACGGCGACCGGAAAGTAAACTTAGCCTCCCTCTTCATCGATATTAAACATCGGCCGGAGCTGCAACTCCCTCGACCCTGACTGCTTCCCGACCAAGGTGAGTCTAGACTTCCTTCTCCTCTCCTACTTCCCTTCTTCCTCAGGTCCTGATCGAGATTTAAACCTCCCTTAACCTGACTTGGAGTTACTATCTGTAGATCTGTGAAGTTTCAGCATTTTTCTGAATTTTCGAAACTGTGTCGAGGATCCAACTTCTGGGCCAGATTTAGGTATGCTAAACTCATTCTTTTTTGCTGGTTTTCGGATATGTCATAGACGGTATTGCATAGTAATATACTAAAATTTTAGAGTAATCGGAGTTACGGTTGGAAAGTTATGATGTTTCAAAGTTGATTCCTCATGCAGTTTTTATAACTGTGCTGAGTGTTGGGAAAAACAGCATGTGATGCTGTTTTGTGAGATAGTTTTGAATAGGCTTTTTGTAACACCCCGAATTCTCAGAACTCGGAGTATTACTGGTTAGGACCTCACAATGGGTCCCGACCTCAGTTTGACAACAACAATACTAGGATCTTGCAACAAGACACAAATAAAGAAACCGAAATTCATAAACTCATGTTTTTATAGTAATGAATGCAACACTGTCTAGCAGCCTACGGTACTTAAACAAAAGAAAAGAACAACTGTCTTAACCAACAGAAAGGAAAGACAAACAACCCCCAACCCCACTCTAAGGAGTACGGAGACCCGGCTGACCACTACTTCCGGATCACTCAGCTGCTGATCTAACCTGCGGTAAATCTAAAACAACAACAACAATCACCGTTAGCTAGTTATCTAAATATTAGCAGGGTAATAATAGCACAAACACACTCAGGTAAACATAAACACTCAACATGCTTCCAAACAAGTCCGTTTTATTATCTTTCTTTAAATTACTCATTCACTCTAATGATACTTATTTTGTGACACGAGGGTTTCCCAAACCTCGCCTCCGCCCCCGTGTAACCATCAGGAATGGATCCGATGCATCTCACCTTGTACCTGTATGGTCTGGGTATAGAGAACCTCCCAGTCTCCTGTCAGAGCTGGGCAGTGATGTCACGGCCCGTTATACATACACTTGGGCCTTACGTAAAAATAATACAGTCGTCCTAGCAAGTTATTATTATTAAAACAAGCAATAGCACACACCACTACTATCACTCAACTAACACTCAGAAACCGGCTAAGTAAGTCGCAAGGACTTACCTGAGTCAAAATACTCTCTAACACGTCTCACACCGTCTGTACTCGTGGTAACTCAAACTCCTGTCAAATAAGGCAGGTGTGTCAAGACACATCTCACTATCCAACCTCTTGCAAGGAATTACGGAAAAACAACCCTCTTATGGTAAAAGACCATTTTACCCCTGGTGCCGAAAGTTCTCAAAGTTCCCTCTTTCGTCCTACTAAATTCCTTTTAGGATTTGTTCTCTATGATTACTCTCGCTCTTTGATAGTTTCCTTAATCCAAACTCGTATTTATGTGTAGATACTCGCATTTTTATATATTCTATATATTATGTTTATAAATATACTTTTATATAAACATTTTATATACTCATTAAATTCCAAACTTCTATAAACTTTATTAGGCCTTGAACATACTATGTACTCTTTTTAAATTCCTAATAAATATATATATATATATATATATAAATATATATGTATATATATATATATGTATCCGTATATGTGTATACGCGACATTCATAACTCTTATTTATATGTCCACCAAACCGCTTTTACTAAACTTCCGCACTCGAAAATACAATAGTACATATATGTATCCTATATATATATATATATTCCTAATCCGGTCATTTCTACACATCTTGCGTTTCTACACACGTTTCTTACTATATACTAACACCGTACTCGTATATATATATGTATGCACAAAAACGTCCTTTAAACCCATAAACTATACGTATATACTTATTCCGTTCACATATATATATATTCTGTTTATTATACACATCTAATATTTCATATGCCTTTTATTTATGTATATATATTTATTCTCACATATTCGCAGGTATCGGGAGGAGGTCCGCAGTAGCTTACCGGGTCTGCAGTCCGGCGGTTCGCGGTGCTACGGCTCACTGGGGCGGACAGCAAGACGATGGTGGCA
The DNA here is from genome assembly GCA_033239045.1 of Fagopyrum esculentum. Taxonomy (NCBI): domain Eukaryota; kingdom Viridiplantae; phylum Streptophyta; class Magnoliopsida; order Caryophyllales; family Polygonaceae; genus Fagopyrum; species Fagopyrum esculentum. The sequence goes on along the minus strand of BSUD01000006.1, from coordinate 24,768,657 downwards.
GTTCGAAAACCTCACTGCTGTGCAGTACGGTCCTCTTCGGCTGCAGGGGATGGCTCGTACCTCGTCACGCGCCGGCACAGGGATGGTCCGGCGGAAGGCGGCGGTGCACTGGCGGCGGTCTGGCTGGTGGCGCGGCTACTAGCAGCAAGGAGGCGGAGTTATTATCTCCGGAATCGAACCAGAATGAGAGAGAGAGAGAAGGCGGAAGGAAGAAGGCGGCCTTACCTTCACTGTCGACCGGAGGAGCTCGCTGCGGCGGGTGACGGCGTCTGGCGGTCGACCGAGGCGGCAGAGGGCCGACTGGGTGGCGCGGTAAGGCTGCAGAAAAGCGGTGGTTTAGGGTCCTCGGCTCGAACAGAAGCAGAAGAAGCGAGGGAGGCGGAAGGAATAACAGCGAACCGGGAAGAGAGAGACGACACTTACCCGGGTTGAGGTCGCCGGCGAGCAGGGAAGGCGGGCGAGTGGCGGTGGCTCCGGTGTCGTCTCCGGCGAAGGCAGAAGGCTGCAGTTTGCGATCTTCAGCAGAAGCGAGAGATGGGTAGCGGCGGTGGGTAGAGTATTAGATTAGTAGGAGATTAATTAGTAGGATGATTAGGAAAATTAGGGTTAGGTTAAATTTAAGAGGTGGGCTGCTGATTGGGCCTCGCAGTGGCCCACATCCGGCCCGTTTTCATATTAGCGCGGAAAATGAATTCGTTACTCGTTCGGATTCTAATTAGGTACGGAAGTATATAATACGGAATTAATTATGTATTATCTTTATTTTATTATTTATATATTTATTTTATTACTTAATTTTGTGTTATCATTTTATGTGATTTAAGGTCACATAAAATTATAACATTTAAACTCGCTTTATAGAGTTTATTTATTTATTTAATTATGATTGTCGTATCGGAAATTGGTAAATTTCCATTTGCCGAAAACCTAAAATTTCCGGTTATTACATCAGTGCCCCCTTAAAAGAAGTTTCGTCCCGAAACTTAAATTATTTCCCTTACTCGCACATTTCTTTCGGTATATTTTAGTTTTCTCGACATCTTCGTTTCTACCAAGCAGCTACTCAAGCATCAAACAAACAAATATCACAAAAGAGGAACAGAAAAACTCCAAACAATATGAAAACCTGAAAGGTCAAACAACACAACATCCGAGTACTAACTCGTCAAACAGAAGTAACCTCTAACCCAGCGAAGAACTCGGGATAGTTACGTCTAATACTCTCCTCAGTCTCCCAAGTGGCCTCCTCAGCTCCTCTCCTAGACCACTGGATCCTCAGCATAGGTATCTCCTTGGATCGCAGACGTCTGGTACTGCGTTCCAAGACAGCTACTGGGTACTCTACAAATGTATGGTCAGGCTCAACTGTCAGATCCTCATGGCTGATGACGTGTCTCGGATCCGGAATGTACTCTCTCAACTGAGATACATGAAAGACCGGATGGACACTCTCTAGTCTCGGTGGTAATGCTAGTCGGTAGGCCACCTCTCCAACTCTCTCCAGGATCTCAAAAGGTCCGACATATCGGGGACTCAGCTTTCCCTTAATGCCGAAACGCCTGACTCCTCTCGTGGGTGACACTCTCAACCACACCTGAGCACCCACCCTAAACTCCAAAGGTCGACGCCTTTTGTCGGCGTAGGACTTCTGACGACTCTGAGCTGCTAACATCCGCTCTCGGACTAGGGCAATCCGAGCGATGTCATCCTGTATCTGATCTGGAGCTACTCCATCAACTCTGCTGGGCTCATCCCAACATAATGGTGTACGACATCTCCGCCCGTACAAAGCCTCATAAGGAGCCATCCCAATAGATGCGTGCCAGCTATTGTTATACGAAAACTCTACCAGTGGGAGATGATCTGGCCATACCTGTCCCCAATCAAGTACACACGCCCGAAGCATGTCCTCTAAGGTCTGAATGGTCCTCTCAGACTGCCCGTCTGTCTGTGGATGATAGGCGGTAGTGAAGTGGAGACTCGTCCCCAAAGCAGTATGTACCTGCTGCCAAAATCTCGAGGTAAAACGTCCATCTCTGTCAGAGACGATAGTCCTAGGTACCCCATAGAGTCTCACAATGTGCCTGGTGAACTCCTCAGCCAAACGACTCACCGGCCACGTTTCCTTAATCGGAATGAAACGTGCGGTCTTCGTCAGGCGGTCTACCACTACCCAAATAGCATCAAATCCTCTGCTGAGTCTCAAACCAGTGACAAAATCCATAGATATATCCTCCCACTTCCATTGTGGTACGGGAAGTGGGTGAAGCTCTCCTCCAGACCTACGGTGCTCAATCTTGACCTGCTGGCAGGTCGCACACTGAGCTACATATCGAGTCACATCGGGCTTCAAACCACCCCACCAGAAGGACCGTCTCACATCCTTGTACATCTTACTCGCTCCAGGATGTACTGAGTATGGGGTAGCATGAGCCTCACCTAGTATCCTCTGTCTCAACTCACTGTCTGACGGTACGCAAACGCGATCCTGACGTCTCATCACTCCATCTACACCAATAGTAAACTGTGGGGCCTCATCTCGAGACATCCTGTCCCGGATCCGGATCAAAGTGGGGCAAGTCTCCTGCTTCTGTCGGATTTCATCCAACAGATCAGGAAGTAACTCCATGGTAGACAACTGGCCATCTGTATCGGGAAACTGCACCTCTATCTCCAACCAAGCCAAGTCCCTCTGCAACTGTGGCTGTACTGTCAACCGAGCTATCGCTCTCTCTCTAGGCGTCTTCCGGCTCAAAGCATCAGCTACCACATTCGCCTTTCCGGGGTGGTAAAGGATCTCAAGGTCGAAGTCCTTGATCAACTCTAACCACCGCCTCTGGCGGTTATTCAACTCTCTCTGAGTGAATATGTACTTCAGACTCTTGTGGTCTGTAAAGATCTGACATGTTGCCCCATAGAGATAGTGATGCCAGATCTTAAGAGCATGGACTACTGCAGCCAACTCTAGATCATGTGTGGGGTAGTTCTCCTCATACGTCTTCAGCTGTCGAGACGCATAGGCTATGACCTTACCCCTCTGCATCAAGACACACCCCAAGCCCAGCTTGGATGCATCACTATATACCACAAAGTCATCAATACCCTCAGGCTGTGCTAAAATTGGAGCGGACGTCAATCTCCTCTTCAGCTCCTCAAAACTCTGCTGACACGGCTCAGACCAGACAAACCGAGTGGTCTTCCTCAGAAGACAAGTAAGTGGTCGGGCAATCAAAGAGAACCCTTCCACAAATCGGCGGTAGTAACCTGCTAGACCCAAAAAGCTGCGAACCTCCTTAACATTCTTAGGAGGTTGCCAAGAAGATACTGACTCGATCTTCGCCGGATCGACCTTAATTCCCTCAGCAGTCACCACGTGTCCTAAGAAAGCCACCTCTGACATCCAAAACTCGCACTTGGATAGCTTAGCGTATAGCTGGCTATCCTGTAGAATCTGCAGTACTGTCCTCAAATGTCCGGCATGCTCCTCTCGACTCCTAGAATAGACTAGGATGTCGTCAATGAAGACCACTACAAACTGGTCTAAGAAGTCAATGAATATTCCATTCATCAACTCCATGAACACTGCTGGTGCATTAGTGAGCCCGAATGGCATCACTACGAACTCATAATGACCATACCTAGTCCGGAATGCCGTCTTAGGTATGTCCTGATCTCTCACCCTCAACTGGTGGTAACCTGACCTCAAGTCTATCCTCGAGAACACAGACGCTCCATGCAACTGGTCCAACAGATCATCTATGCGTGGCAGTGGATACTTGTTCTTGATGGTTACTTTGTTCAGCTCTCTGTAGTCTATGCACAGCCTCATCGATCCGTCCTTCTTCTTCACAAACAACACTGGCGCACCCCAAGGAGACACACTGGGGCGTATAAAACCCTTCTCTGCCAGCTCCTCTAACTGCTTCTTCAGCTCAAGCAGCTCTATAGGTGCCATACGGTACGGGGCAGTCGAGATAGGTCTCGTGCCCGGCTCCAAGTCAATGCTGAAATCAACGCTCCTCTGTGGGGGTAGCCCTGGCAGGTCATCGCTGAATACCTCTGCAAACTCGCATGCAACAGGTATCTCCTCTATAGTCAGGCTCTTGCTTTCCTTCATGGCATAACACCAGAAGGCTTCGCAACCCTGGGCTATCAGTCTCGCTGCTCTCACTGCACTGATAACTGTACCTGACTTTCCGAGGTCCCAACCTCGGAATATTACCCTATGACCCTCCTCCGTGGCAACGGTCACTGTCCTCCTACCAATGTCTAAGACTGCGCCGTGTTTCCTCATCCAGTCTATCCCTAAAATGACATCCTCATGAGCTAAGGGCATGACTAGAAAATTAACTAGCCAGTCTCGATCTCCCATGCGAACAGGGCATCCAAAGATCTCTCTAGTCCCTCTTACCTTACTCCCATCAGGTAAGCCTATCGTAAAAGGTATCCCCTCTACAGTAGCTAAGGACAACCTATCTACGCATGCATCAGATATGAAGGAGTGTGTAGCACCCGTATCAAATAAAACTCGTACAGGTAAGTCATGAATCTGGATCGTACCTGTGGCAGTAGGTGCATCTGGCTGATCAGCATCTCTCAACTCAAACACTCGTGCCTGAGCTCCTCTAGTATCAGCCACACTACCACGTCCTCTACCCCGACCTGATCCCTGCATAGAACTCTGTGGTGGTGTGTGTCCTGGAGCTCTGTAAGACTGCTGCTGACTAGGAGCTCTGTACTGCGGCGGTCTCTGTACACTCCTTGATAAGCCTGCAGGAGAAGAACCCTGCTGAGATGGGGCCTTGCCCTGACGGCAGAATGCAGCTCTATGTCCAACCTTGCCACACTGAAAGCAAGTCACTGCTGGCTTCGTGCAGTTCGATCGGATATGTCCATAACTATTGCAGTTGTGGCACTGCAAGCTACCAGCTGAAGTCTGACCAGTAGCTGTATGGCTCTGTCGCCCCTGAGTCTGTCCCCGTCCAAAAGCAGCTACTCCTGAACCACCACTGGCATAACCTGTCCTCTGCCGCTTATCCGGCCTGTCAGACTGAGCAGCTCTCCTAGACCCTGGTCTGTCTCTCTCATACGCAGATGCTCTATCCTGATAGTCTGACAGAGTCTCACAGCGAAATCCTGCCAGATAAGACCGAGTGCTCTCTCTCAATCTCCGGGAAAAGAGATAGACATGCTGCTCCTCAGGGGGTGCAGCTGGTCCAAGCAGTGTCAGTTCCTTCTGGAACTTCTTGATGGCAGCAGCGATCGGAACATCCTCAAATCCAGCCTCAATGAAGTCCTGGAATCTCTCTCTCCTCAACGAAACAGGGCAGTATCTGTCTCTAACAATACTCCTCATCTGCTCCCAAGTGGTGACTCGACTACGCATGGTCCGCCACTAGGAATGAGCATCTCCAGTGAAGCAAGTCTGCACCAAGTCTACCTGTCGATCCTCTGGGCAGCGTATCGCCTCTAAAGCAGTCTCTACCTGCCCAATCCAGTGCTCCACCTCCAATCCTATCTCTCCATTATAGGAGGGAACCTTCTGAGAGTTGAAAGCCTTCAACCACTCATCTGGCCTGGGTGCTCTGGTCCCAGTAAGCGCTCTACCAGCCACAACCCTCCTCTCAGGTACAGCTGGCACCTGAGGCGCTTCCTGTGTCACCTGGACAGATCTAGCCGGTACTGGTGGAATCTGGGTAAGTCTCTCTGTCCTAGCAGCCTCCTCCCTACGCTCAACGTAGGCTCGGTACTCTCTGTACTCAGTCGCTCCAATGGAAACACGCCCTGACTCTGTCGAACGTGCTCTCTGTGCTCCAGACCTAGCAACGGTCTCATTCCTGACCTCAGGACCAACACTCTCAGCTACTTCCTCCACTCCAGCCTCTGGCATGATCACTGCTGGGGGATCCTCTCGTGGAGCTCGACCTCGACCTCGGGCTAGTGGGGGTCTACCTCCACGACCGCGTCCTCTAACTGTAGGGGCCCTATCTCCCCTACCTGGTCCAGCTGGAGGGAGAGGTGGACGACCTCTGCCTCGACCAGTAGCTAGCGTAGCTCTAGTACGTGCCATCTGTACAAGAATAATAACTATAATTACTACTAGCTGAAAGTCCAAAAAGTCCAACTACAGTAACCTAAAGTCCAACTAAGCAGACTGAGATCCGCGGTAGTAGTGGTGGTCAGCCGTACTTTTCTATTCCCAACCAGACTATGCATGCATTTAAAACCAAAAGTTTTCTTTTTAAAACTCAGATCCCTTTTCGGGTTCTGCTTAAACTTATTCGGTCTTTCAGAAGATTTCAAGTGCCATTGTTGCCAACCTAGAGCTCTGATACCATGTTGTAACACCCCGAATTCTCAGAACTCGGAGTATTACTGGTTAGGACCTCACAATGGGTCCCGACCTCAGTTTGACAACAACAATACTAGGATCTTGCAACAAGACACAAATAAAGAAACCGAAATTCATAAACTCATGTTTTTATAGTAATGAATGCAACACTGTCTAGCAGCCTACGGTACTTAAACAAAAGAAAAGAACAACTGTCTTAACCAACAGAAAGGAAAGACAAACAACCCCCAACCCCACTCTAAGGAGTACGGAGACCCGGCTGACCACTACTTCCGGATCACTCAGCTGCTGATCTAACCTGCGGTAAATCTAAAACAACAACAACAATCACCGTTAGCTAGTTATCTAAATATTAGCAGGGTAATAATAGCACAAACACACTCAGGTAAACATAAACACTCAACATGCTTCCAAACAAGTCCGTTTTATTATCTTTCTTTAAATTACTCATTCACTCTAATGATACTTATTTTGTGACACGAGGGTTTCCCAAACCTCGCCTCCGCCCCCGTGTAACCATCAGGAATGGATCCGATGCATCTCACCTTGTACCTGTATGGTCTGGGTATAGAGAACCTCCCAGTCTCCTGTCAGAGCTGGGCAGTGATGTCACGGCCCGTTATACATACACTTGGGCCTTACGTAAAAATAATACAGTCGTCCTAGCAAGTTATTATTATTAAAACAAGCAATAGCACACACCACTACTATCACTCAACTAACACTCAGAAACCGGCTAAGTAAGTCGCAAGGACTTACCTGAGTCAAAATACTCTCTAACACGTCTCACACCGTCTGTACTCGTGGTAACTCAAACTCCTGTCAAATAAGGCAGGTGTGTCAAGACACATCTCACTATCCAACCTCTTGCAAGGAATTACGGAAAAACAACCCTCTTATGGTAAAAGACCATTTTACCCCTGGTGCCGAAAGTTCTCAAAGTTCCCTCTTTCGTCCTACTAAATTCCTTTTAGGATTTGTTCTCTATGATTACTCTCGCTCTTTGATAGTTTCCTTAATCCAAACTCGTATTTATGTGTAGATACTCGCATTTTTATATATTCTATATATTATGTTTATAAATATACTTTTATATAAACATTTTATATACTCATTAAATTCCAAACTTCTATAAACTTTATTAGGCCTTGAACATACTATGTACTCTTTTTAAATTCCTAATAAATATATATATATATATATATATATATATATATATATAAATATATATGTATATATATATATATGTATCCGTATATGTGTATACGCGACATTCATAACTCTTATTTATATGTCCACCAAACCGCTTTTACTAAACTTCCGCACTCGAAAATACAATAGTACATATATGTATCCTATATATATATATATATATTCCTAATCCGGTCATTTCTACACATCTTGCGTTTCTACACACGTTTCTTACTATATACTAACACCGTACTCGTATATATATATGTATGCACAAAAACGTCCTTTAAACCCATAAACTATACGTATATACTTATTCCGTTCACATATATATATATTCTGTTTATTATACACATCTAATATTTCATATGCCTTTTATTTATGTATATATATTTATTCTCACATATTCGCAGGTATCGGGAGGAGGTCCGCAGTAGCTTACCGGGTCTGCAGTCCGGCGGTTCGCGGTGCTACGGCTCACTGGGGCGGACAGCAAGACGATGGTGGCAGTTCGAAAACCTCACTGCTGTGCAGTACGGTCCTCTTCGGCTGCAGGGGATGGCTCGTACCTCGTCACGCGCCGGCACAGGGATGGTCCGGCGGAAGGCGGCGGTGCACTGGCGGCGGTCTGGCTGGTGGCGCGGCTACTAGCAGCAAGGAGGCGGAGTTATTATCTCCGGAATCGAACCAGAATGAGAGAGAGAGAGAAGGCGGAAGGAAGAAGGCGGCCTTACCTTCACTGTCGACCGGAGGAGCTCGCTGCGGCGGGTGACGGCGTCTGGCGGTCGACCGAGGCGGCAGAGGGCCGACTGGGTGGCGCGGTAAGGCTGCAGAAAAGCGGTGGTTTAGGGTCCTCGGCTCGAACAGAAGCAGAAGAAGCGAGGGAGGCGGAAGGAATAACATCGAACCGGGAAGAGAGAGACGACACTTACCCGGGTTGAGGTCGCCGGCGAGCAGGGAAGGCGGGCGAGTGGCGGTGGCTCCGGTGTCGTCTCCGGCGAAGGCAGAAGGCTGCAGTTTGCGATCTTCAGCAGAAGCGAGAGATGGGTAGCGGCGGTGGGTAGAGTATTAGATTAGTAGGAGATTAATTAGTAGGATGATTAGGAAAATTAGGGTTAGGTTAAATTTAAGAGGTGGGCTGCTGATTGGGCCTCGCAGTGGCCCACATCCGGCCCGTTTTCATATTAGCGCGGAAAATGAATTCGTTACTCGTTCGGATTCTAATTAGGTACGGAAGTATATAATACGGAATTAATTATGTATTATCTTTATTTTATTATTTATATATTTATTTTATTACTTAATTTTGTGTTATCATTTTATGTGATTTAAGGTCACATAAAATTATAACATTTAAACTCGCTTTATAGAGTTTATTTATTTATTTAATTATGATTGTCGTATCGGAAATTGGTAAATTTCCATTTGCCGAAAACCTAAAATTTCCGGTTATTACACTTTTGATCTCTGTTGGACTTGAATTTTGGATATGATATAGTTGGCATATGGTAGTAGAACATATTTAAATTTGGAATATATCCAGCAAGTGGTTTAGGAGTTATGATTTTTCAAAGTTAAGACAGTGTGCTGTTTTGTTAAGTCTTTGCTGAATTTTCAGAAACTGTGTTGATCAGTCAAGTTTGAGCATACTTTTCGATACCTTAGAGATAAGATCCACCGTTCAGTTTTTGGGATGTTGTTAAGTACCATGCATAAGTTAATATGTCAAAAGTTGGGATGAATCCAACGGTGAGATTTATAGTTATAAAGACTCAAAGTGGACTTGTTGTACAGTTAGAAAACATACTCAGATTTTGGCTAAGTATAGAAAATTTCAAGTGTTGTAACCAACTTTGGAAATTTTTGTAGAAGTGATGGTTGAACAGTTTTAAGAAATTCTTGCTCCTAGGAGTAGATGAGACATCATAGATGATCTAGGGAATTATTTCGGAATTTTTATAAGATTATTCGAATTTTATATTTGAAGCCGAAGTTGGACCTTAACGATCTTTCCAAAAACAGGAAAATGGGTAAATTGTCAGTTTGTAACCAAACACATCTTTAGGAGTTAGAATATGATTCTTTTGTCTCAAATAAGAGTTTAGACATGCATTATGGAATTTTTGGAAGTTTCGGGACCAAGGTTAAAATAGTCATTTTACCATAAATTGGTAATGTATTAAATTCTGTTCTAATAGGATCTATTACCTTAAAAGTCTTAGACTTCTAATTACCTAGAAAGTGTGCTGACACACTTGCCTCCTTTGACAGGCAACCGAGTTATACAGTTACAGATTGAGTTGTGATTAAGAGAGTCGAGATCTGATTCAGGTAAGTCCACGGACTTACTTAGCTGGCTTCTTGTATGAGTGTAATGTGTATGAGTGGTGTTTGTTAGTTATAATAAATAACGAAACCGGATTAGGCCGACTTTATTATTTACATAATTGACACAAGTGTATGATAACGGGTCGTGACATCATCTGCCTAGCTCTTGCGAGAGTCTAGGAGGTTCCCTGCGACTAGCCCAGACAGGTAGACGGTCAGACGCATTAGTATCATTCCGCGTTGGTAAACGGGGACAGGGTCGAGGTTTGGGAATCCTTCGTGTCACAAAATAAGTATCATTAGTAATGACATATCACCTAATTAAAAGATAATAAAAAGGACTGAGTGTTGCATGTTGATTGTGTATGTTGTGTGTTTGTGCTTTTACCTTTATACTTATGCATAGAATGTTAGCTAACGGTTTTATCCGTGTTGTAAATTTGTAGAGATAGACAGTTGTAGAGATATCCGGAACGGATGGTCAGCCGGGTCCACGTCTTCATTAGATGGGGACAGGGGGTCTCTCATACGACATGCATGTTATGTATATATATATATATGTTTTGTAAGGCTGTCACATTAAAAATAATATGTTTTGAAATTGTTTTAAATACATTTGTGCCTTGTTGTAAGATCCAAGTAAAATTGTTATCAAACTAAGGTCGGGGCCCATTGTGAGGTCCTAACCAGTAGCTCCCCGAGTTCTCAGAATTTGGGGTGTTAAATAATCGTCGTCATAAAGATAAGATCATTTCAAAACAATATCATTCAGTTAAGATTTAAAAAAGTTTAATTTCAATAAAAAAATAAAGTTGTTCGAAACACTATACAAGAAACATACACAAACTATGAACAACATCCAACAACTCGAGCATTACAACAACACAATTGTGAAGAATAATTTGATCAATCTTGGTGAGTTTTCTTAAACATAATCTTTTTTCAAGTTTTTTCAAGGTATTCATGTAATGCCCGGAAAAATTTAATTTTCGTTTAATACCCGATCAAACCAGATTCCGATCCGCCGTTTTTTATTCTTTTAAATAAAATAAAATGATATTTAATTTCTATCATTTTATGTGACCTTAACTCACATAAAATGATAAATTATGTAACCGGAAATAATTCTGTACATTTAAAAACCGAAGAGCGGTTCCGTGCGAAATGATTTATTCATTCAGCTCATATTTTAACTATATGAACGGGCCCAATAGATCCGGCCCAGTGACCTTTCAGCCCAGCCCATAATTAAGCTTAAACCTAATCAGCTTTAACCCTAATCCTTCCCTTAATCACGATTAACCTAACCTATCTATCGGCACTCGCGTACCGTCTCCCTTCCTCTCCCTTCTGCACCAACGACAGGAACGACGTGTGCCCAGCTTCGACCACCGGCGTCCTAGGCGACTGCCACCAAGTCCCAGACGGCCGTCCCTACGCCGGAGCCGCTTCGTCCGCTTCACCAGGTGAGTACCGACCCTTCTTCCTCCTTCCCGAAAGAGCGAACCACCATGCTGACCCACTTTGTCACACATCAAGGGAGGCTGCTCGCGTCGGGTTCCTTCCGCTAGCCAGGTCGCCGCCGCCGACGTCGCCGCTGCAGCAGGTGAGGCGGCTGCCTCCTTTTCCCTCTCCTTCTCGTATTTGTTTCCCTCCTGTTGCACGTGATAACCGCCGGAAACCTTTTGCAGCCAGGAAGAGTGGTACATCTGGGGAGTGCGAGTTAGGTACGAGCCGGCTTAGAACCCATCTGCTACAGCCACCCTGTAAAAACCACTACTACCGCCGACGTCGCCGCTGCAGCAGGTGAGCCGGCTTAGAACTTTTGGTTTTCAAATGCATGCATATACTGGTTGGGGATAGAAAAGTACGGCTGACCACCACTACTACCGTGGATCTCAGTATGCTTAGTGTTCGTCACTTAGCGTGCGTGCAAATAAGCTTTAAATTTATAAAACTAGAATCAAGCAAGCGAACCCGCAGTGTACGGATCGATATAGTTGAGCAAAAATTCCAGAGTATCGAACACAGGGATTTGGGGGGTTAAATCCAATTTAAAGATTATCAAGCGAGTAAATGTAAGAAGCTTTTCAAGTATTAGGAAAACAACAATCCTAAAGATTCAGGAATCCAGTTGTGGCAATCGATTCAAGATATACTAATGATATGAGGACAAAGTTAAGATATGCAAAGGTATACGAAGGTAAGGTAATCGTACGGTGAAGTTCTAAAAACCCTATATGACTCACCTGCAAGACACTTTCTATAAAGGTTGTTGAGGCTTCAGTATAGAAAGGTTCTAAAGGTAAGGATTAACGTCAAATACCCAAACTTGTAATCCAAGGAACAAGACTAACTTAACAGATTAAGGTTGTGACACACACAATCGAGGTAGAGGTTGTTGAGGCTTCACTACCACCTAGAAAAGGCAAGCCAAGAGTAAGTTAAAGCAAATCTTTAACTTTGGATTAAAGTAAAAGCAGGTTCGTAACTAACACAAAAATTACGGGTAGTTCTTGAGTTCCACGGCCGTGGAAGCTCAAGAACAGACCGTGGTTTAAGGTTGTCGGTGATTCTCTCTAACTCTCAGGGTCCAATCTATTTACGATCGATCTATCATCATCTAAGCCACAACTATCAACCCTTCACCTTATAATTGCTAAAGGGTTTTAGCCAACAATAGTCATATTGATATCAAATTCAATGTTTAAAAGATTGAAAGATGAAAACTTCCGAAAACCTTCAATAACTTTCAAATCAATCTCAAAGTCATAATCAAGAACAATAATCGTCACTAAGTTCGGAATAGCACAAACAATCACAATCTTAGATAAGAAGGAAGAACGGGATGTCAATCCGTCTTCTAAATCAAACCTAAGTAAGAAGCGAAATCTCCTTACGAATAATCTTCCAAATCTTCGATCTTCCGTCAATCCGGAAATCACAATAGCAATACGCCAAAATCTCTCAAACACAATCTCCGCAAGATGTGAAATTAGGGCAATTCCAAGCGCAAGCGTAAGATGCGTCTATGCTCTTCGTCCGTCCTTTTATAGTGTAAGATAAAATATCGGCCCGGCCCAATGTCGTAGAAGATCGTGGCTTAAAGTGTGGCGAAAAAGATCGCCAAGATCACGGTCGTGGAAGGTTCCACGGCCGTAATTTAGAGCGTGGAAATCAACACGGTTTGACACAACTCTTCCACAGCCGTGTAAGTCACTGGAATGAATCACGTTTCCCTTGCCATGGTTCCACGGCCGTGGACTTGAACGTGGAATGTACTACAACCGTATTTTAGAGCGTGGTTTAGGGCAAGAACGTGATTCTTCCTTAGTCTCGTGCATTCTTCAAGTTGGCACTTCTTTGGCTCCTAGGAATGTCCTCAATTCATGGACATGCTCAATCAACTCCATCCTTGCTCAATTCCGTTCGGAAATAGCTCTTAATTACCTATAATCAACATAAAGCTTGTGTAGATCTCCATATCGACAATATAGGCAAACTAGCTCACAATTGAATCAATGCTTAATCAATGACTATCATAATGGATGAAATACACTTAGAAAACGTGCCTAAAATATCACAATATTTCATGCTAACAAATAACCCCATACTTGCCACTTGCTTGTTCCTAAGCAAGGTCTTTCAAAAGCTTTCAAAACAAGAGTTAGGATGAAATATGTGTACCTTCTCAAAGCAATACTTCTTTTGGATGAATGTGCCTTCTAATCAATAGATCATTCTCAAATCTTGCTTCATCCGTTTACAAGACTTTCATACACTTAATCAAAGAGTAAAGAGTAAAGAAAACTCATGAATCAATTAAACTTCCATACAAACATCATAACCTTCAAACATTATCAAAATCAATCATAAGAAACTTCAATTTAGATCACCAAGTCATATGACACTCTTTTGATTTTAAGGACTTTCAAAAAGGTCTAGAATGTGGAAAGGGAAGGAAACTTTAAGGAATGTGGTGCAAGAATCCGGAAAAGTGGACAACTACTCTTTTCTTCTTCTTTTGCGGTTTCCGCACATTTTCAACTTAGAGCTTCGCTCTCTTCCTTTCATTTTTCGACTTTACTTTTGGAGTTATGAATAGAGGTGCACAAAAACCGAAGCCTAGGAGATTGGTGTTTCTCAATTTTTATGAGATGCCTCAAACCCTTATCGCACATACCATAATCCGCTAGGAATATCGCTCAATCCGACTTTGGCAAGACACAAACACCCGGCTATGTGAATGGTGCCGAGTTACTCACCGTCATGATTGACTTCCCCAAACCTACAATTCCTTTCTATTCTTTTGATTGCAAATAATTGCTTTCAAGGCCCTCCCACATCAAACATGCCAATTTCAATCAACTCCTCCAAATTCCCGGATAGGTAAAGGAGGCCATAATTTCAATGAGGGGCTAATGATCAAAGAAAGAAGAAATTTTTTTTCAATTCACTATTCGTTTAAGCATACAATTGTCATCAAACTCAATTCACAAGTAGCGATTATCATAGAAATCATCTCAATTCCTTAGAAACACAAAATTTTCAAAATTTTTCAATTTTTATGGTTTTTTTTTTCAAACTCTTTTTCATGCAATGCAATAACAAAACGTGCAACAATATAGTGAACATGCAAGATAGTCTCAATAGAAGCAAATAAAGTGAGTAAGAGTTATTACAAACTTTTAGTCACACCCCACCCCATACTTGGAACAAACATTGTCCCTAATGTTCAAATAAAAGAAAGAAAAGAAAAGAAAGAAAGAAAAAGACTCACAAAATGGCGGTGGAGCGGCTAAAGCTATCGGTCATCATCATCGTCACTGCGGTGGAGGTGGGAATGGATGGAAGTTGGGGTCGTAGTGCCGCCCGAACTGCTGGCGGTAGACGTCTCTCATCATGTGATCGAGGTCGTCCATGCGTCCATCTCTAGCATCGGCTCGAATCTCCAATGCTCCCACTCTATCAGATAGGCTAGTAGCCCACTCCGGCATCTGCTCATACCATCCCGGAGCCTGACTGTACCACCCTGGTGCATCTGACGGTGCTGGTGCTGGTGGCTGCTGTGCGGACCATGGTGGTGGAGCTCCGTACCATGCAGGTGGTGTCTCCATCCAAGTGGGTCTCTCACTCACGCTGGCGCGGCGAGAGGACGAACCTGAAGCTCTGGCTGGACGTGGAGAACGTCTGGGCATGTCAGGGGCCGCATCCGGCTGATTTGGAAACGTGCCAAACTCCTGCTCGGCTCCTCCTCCTCCCTCATACGGATCCCTCATCTCCTCCTCAACTACCGGCGGTGGTGGAACATACGGAGGGGCTGCAATCCTGTTCGCATGCATAGCAGCGAACGTCTCCTTCCAATTATGGCGTCCAGCCATAATGAAATACTCCAGGAGCCACTCAATTCCCCTCCCCGTCCTGCTCTCCCAAGGCATGGCTGCATAAGGTGGACCTCTATGGGTAGGGAAGATAAGACCTCTAGTCATGAAGGCCTGGAGTCCTAGGGGTACAGCAGGGATGCGTGTGCATGCAGAAAAATCAACCCCTAACATCCTAGCAAGGTGGGTGACTATCCCACCATATCCAATGTTCCCCGCCCTCTTTTTCTTAAGCTTGCTCATGGTAGCAGCTAAGAGGGTGGCGCAGTCAGCAGGGCGCCCATAGAGCATAGAGTACAACAGAAATAGCTCATCCGTCTTGATCTTCTGAGGTGTCTCCGTCCTAGGGAAGAGACACTCAGAAAGAACACGGTGAGCAATCTTCAAGGCTAAGTGATACATCAACTTAGCCTTGGTATCAGCTGGTGATGACATGAAGTATGACCTATTTTTAGGCATGTATTTATATAGATTTTACCTTTATTTTGCATGCATAGACATACATTCATGGCATTTATGGTTATATTCACCTACTTTGCAAGAATAGAGGTCTACACAGAGTTTTATTGCATTTGTAGGTAATTTGGCGAATTATGGAGCGAAATAGCATATTTAAGGATTAAGCCTTGAAGCGGGACAAAAAGGAGAAATAAAAGGAATTTAGGACGCGCCAAAGTATCTTCTGATACCGTCTGACGCGGCAAAGTATCTTCTGATACCGTCTGACGCGGCCCAAAGTATTTTCTGATACCTTCGGACGCGGCCCAAAGTATTCTCTGATACCGTCTGACGCGCCAAAGTATATTCTGATACCTTATGACGCGGCCCAGAGTATCTTCTGATACCAGCGCACTCGACTTTTTTTCAGCCCAGATTTCTAGGGTTTTACCTTTAAAACCCTAGATTTATCCCTACATATATTCGATAGCCTTCAACATTGAAAGGAGGACGGTGACAGCCCTAGGATTTGGATCCCCAAAGAGAGGGAGGCTTGAAGATTTTATTGCATTTTGGAGATTGTGTACTTCGAGATTATCTTAGGGTTTATCTTTGGAGACGGATTGACACCCCGTTCTTCATTGTTCCTTAAGATTGTTGTGAGGATTTCTATTCCTTTTTTCTGCATTCATTCAATACAAACATTTATTATTGGATTTGAGATTGGTTATTTGATAGTCATTGAGTTTTTGAGGTTTTCATCCATTTTCTCTTTAAACTTGATTATTGAATTGATGATGATGGTTATTGCCTAAAACCCTTTAGCAATTCTAAGGTGAAGGATTAATAATTGTGGCTTAGATAATGATAGATCGATCGTAATTTGATTGGACCCTGAGAGTGCAAGAAATATCGTTGACACCCTAAATCACGGCCTGTTCTTAGGTTTCCACGGCCGTGATTCTTAAGATATAGCCGTGATTTACCCAAGTTTATGAATTTTGCTTTTACTTCGATCCAAGGTTAAAGATTAGCTTTAATCTAGTCTAGGTTTGCCCTTTTCTAGGTAGTAGTGAAGCCTCAACAACCTCTACTTCGATTTCGAGTGTCGCAACCTTAATCGGTTTAGTTAGTTTTGATCCTTGGGTTACAAGTTTGGGTATTTGAGATCAATTCTTGTCCTTAGATCGTTTCTATATTGTAGCCTCAACAACCTTTATAGAGAGAGTCTTTGGGTTAGACATATAGGGTTTTGGAACTTCGCCGTACATTACCTTACCTTAGTATACATTTGCAAACCTCAACTCTGTCCTTATATCTATAGTATATCTTGAATCGATTGCCACAATTTGACATCCGGATCTTTAGGGTTGCTGTTTTTCCCAATATTTGCAAAAGCTTCTATTTTCATTGCTCGATAATTTGTGAACTGAATTTGATCCCCCAAATCCCTGAGTTCGATACTCTGGAATACTTGCTTAACTACGCCGATCCGTACACTGCGGGTTCGCTTGCTTTTATTCTAGTTTTATAAATTTAAAACTTATTTGCACACACCTTTAGGGGCGAACAAGTTTTTGGCGCCGTTGCCGGGGATTTGGTCTAGACCAATTTCGGTTTTCGGTTGTCTGGCTTGGGAGCTTTTGTTTTTGCTTTTAATCTTTTCGGTATGAGTTTTTGAGTTTTCAGGTTCACCAATGGCTGCATGGAGCAATGAACCTGCATTTTATCCAGCCTGGTTTGCGTGGCAAGGTGCTAGGGCAGACCATTATGAATATTTGGAAGAGAAATACGCCTTCTATTGGTTTGACAGCGAAAGAGAACGTGAACAAACCATTGAATATGAATTTGCAAAATGGGAAAAGCTGCACTACCCAAAGAAGGTTAAGAAGAAACCTCCCAAAGATGCGGAGGACTCGAAATTTGAAGAATTGATGAAGAAATTTGAGATGATCGAAGAAAGATTCAAAGCCTATGATGAATATAATCTAAAAGTGAAAGAAGACGCAAAAAAGAATATTTCTAAGGTTGAAAAAGTCTTGGAAAATCATACATCTAGCAAGGAAGAATTACAAGTTTCGAGCGTTCCTCCGCTCGAATCTGAAGCTCCTCTAGAAGTTCTCATTGAAGAAGAGGAAGAAGTGGAGAACCTTGACCAAATTACTGAAATTGTGGCCAAGGTTGAAGAGGATCCTGCTGAGTTGGGATATATTTCATGTGTGGATCATCATCCCAACATGAAACTTGTCCCAAGCCTTGATGAACTTTACAAGGTACATTCTCTTACTTCTTTTGAAATTCCTATTAAAATTTATAATTTTTTAGGAATGCACTGGAGAGTTGGAGGTCTCTTCCAAAAAAACCTCCTAAGGTGAAGATGAAACCTCCATTAAAACTGCTAGAAGTAGATGCTCCTTGGACTACAAGGAGTGGAGTTAGCAAGCACTTCACCGTTAAGGCGATGAAGTGTCTTTTGTTCAAGTATGGGGTCATTCACATGACGAACACCATACATCATCCCCAATCTGGAGATGGGGAAGCTAGGAGGATTCTCGAGAAACTGATTTCTCGATCCAGGAAAGGATGGGACGCAAGGCTGAATAATGTCCCATTAGAGCATAGGAAAGCTAGGAGAATCCCGGTGAGAATCAAACCGTACAAGCTTGTACGTGGGAGATCTTACCATTTGCCGGTGAAATTAGGAACCGGAATCTTTTTTGAGGAATTTTATAATGAGTTTGATGAGCAATCCAAGATGTTCAAGGTGCATTGAATCATCTATGGAGATAGGTCCAGCTAACGACCTTAAACAAAGCGCTTATTGGGAGGCAACCCAAGGTAATGCATTCATGTTTTTCTTTTTCTTTTTCTTAGGATAGTTTAGTGTAGTTTGCTTTGTTTTTGTTTTTCTCGATGCGCTCTCGGTTTGTTTGTGTCATGGATCGCAGGAACTAGGTATAATCTTGAGGAATTGATGGAAAAAGGCAATACAAATGTGCCTAAGGACGTTTTCAAGGAACAAAAGGCAAGAAATCGACTTACCAAAAGAAGATCGGTCGATTTAGGCTTCAGAACAAGTCGATTTTTGACAACAGAAAGAAAAATCGACCCAGAGATCGACCCCCTCAGGAAAAATCGGGCCGACGAAAAAATCGGGCAGAAAACTCGGCCGATTTTTTAAAAAAATCGGTCGATTTTTTTCAAAAAAAAAAAAAAAATTTTTTTTTTTTTTTCCGGAAAATTTTTGTTCGGCCAAAAGACGTTCCCCTTCTTCATTCTTCGACACCGATTGGAATATCCGGAGTTCCCTATTGAGCTTATATAGACTCCCACCATCACCACTCAATGAATGATTCGTCATGCCTGATTCGCCATCTTACATTGTGAGTATCCTTTTCTTCCTTTTCTTTTCTTCACATTGGGGACAATGTGAGTTTTAAGTATGGGGTGGAGGTATTTCCAATACCATTTGCATGTTTTATGTCTTGCATCATATGATTTGAAAATTTTGAAAAATTTTAAAAAATTTTGTGCTTCTAGGATAGATATGATCTCTATGATAACATTTGTTTTGTGGAATAGCTATGATGATTTTCATATGCTTGAATTGATTTATGACATATGTGGGATTTGAATACTTTGTTAGAATTTCATGCATGTTTTATAATTTGCTTTCATTCTAAATCATCTTGAGTATTGAAGGTTGAAACCGCATGATAAGTTCTTACACTTCTTATTGATATGATTAAGGCACCTCGATTTTTCTTGCTTCTTTCCTTATTCATTTAGCCCCTCAAGAAAATAATTGTCTTCCCTACCTATCCGGGAACTAGGAAGAGTTGAGTTTTGACATGTTTGATGTGGGAGGGCCATGAAAGCAAATGCTTGCATTCACAAGTACAGAAAATTGTAGGTTTGGGGAAGTCAATCTTGATGATGAGTAACTCGGCACCATTCACATAGCCGGGTGTTTGTGTCTTGCCAAAGTCGGATTGAGCGATATTCCTAACGGATTATGGTATGTGCATCAAGGGTTTGAGGCATCTCAAAATTGAGAAACGCCGATCTCCTAGGCTTCGGTTTTTGTGCACCGCTGTCCATATTTCCAAAAAGTAAAGTCGAAAAAGAATTTTGTGTTGAAAAAGGAGAGCAAAGCTCTCAATGGTGGTTAGTTCAAATAGTAAAAAGAAAAAGAGTTTGTGTTGTTCCTTTTTCCCGGATTCATACACCACATTCCTTTATAAGTTTCCCACCTATTCACGTTTCTTGACCTTTGCTTGAAAGACCTTAAGATCTTTGAGTATGTTGTTTGGCTTTGTGGTCTAAATTGGATTCCTCATGATTGATTTTGATATATTGCAAGTTATGATGCATGTTATGATTTTCTTCCAAAGTGTGATTATCCTTTCCATGATATAATTCCTTTTGATCATATGATGATTTTCATTAGCTATGAAGTAACCATTTGAGAGTGATCTATGAATAGAAGCACAACCAAAATATTGTGGTTTTTCTTTATTTTTGCATATTCATAATCCATATCATCTTTTATTTTAAGTTTGAACCTTGCTTGGGGACAAGCAAGAGGCAAGTATGGGGTATTTTGATGACATGAAGTATGACCTATTTTTAGGCATGTATTTATATAGATTTTACCTTTATTTTGCATGCATAGACATACATTCATGGCATTTATGGTTATATTCACCTACTTTGCAAGAATAGAGGTCTACACAGAGTTTTATTGCATTTGTAGGTAATTTGGCGAATTATGGAGCGAAATAGCATATTTAAGGATTAAGCCTTGAAGCGGGACAAAAAGGAGAAATAAAAGGAATTTAGGACGCGCCAAAGTATCTTCTGATACCGTCTGACGCGGCAAAGTATCTTCTGATACCGTCTGACGCGGCCCAAAGTATTTTCTGATACCTTCGGACGCGGCCCAAAGTATTCTCTGATACCGTCTGACGCGCCAAAGTATTTTCTGATACCTTATGACGCGGCCCGGAGTATCTTCTGATATCAGCGCACTCGACTTCTTTTCAGCCCAGATTTCTAGGGTTTTATCTTTAAAACCCTAGATTTATCCCTACATATATTCGATAGCCTTCAACATTGAAAGGAGGACGGTGACAGCCCTAGGATTTGGATCCCCAAAGAGAGGGAGGCTTGAAGATTTTATTGCGTACAGGGAAGATTCGGAGAAGGAGGCATTTTGGAGATTGTGTACTTCGAGATTATCTTAGGGTTTATCTTTGGAGACGGATTGACACCCCGTTCTTCATTGTTCCATAAGATTGTTGTGAGGATTTCTATTCTTTTTTTCTTCATTCATTCAATACAAACATTTATTATTGGATTTGAGATTGTTATTTGATAGTCATTGAGTTTTTGAGGTTTTCATCCATTTTCTCTTTAAACTTGATTATTGAATTGATGATGATGGTTATTGGCTAAAACCCTTTAGCAATTCTAAGGTGAAGGATTAATAATTGTGGCTTAGATAATGATAGATCGATCGTAATTTGATTGGACCCTGAGAGTGCGAGAAATATCGTTGACACCCTAAATCACGGCCTGTTCTTAGGTTTCCACGGCCGTGATTCTTAAGATATAGCCGTGATTTACCCAAGTTTATGAATTTTGCTTTTACTTTGATCCAAGGTTAAAGATTAGCTTTAATCTAGTCTAGGTTTGTCCTTTTCTAGGTAGTAGTGAAGCCTCAACAACCTCTACTTCGATTTCGAGTGTCGCAACCTTAATCGGTTTAGTTAGTTTTGATCCTTGGGTTACAAGTTTGGGTATTTGAGATCAATTCTTGTCCTTAGATCGTTTCTATATTGCAGCCTCAACAACCTTTATAGAGAGAGTCTTTGGGTTAGACATATAGGGTTTTGGAACTTCGCCGTACATTACCGTACCTTAGTATACATTTGCAAACCTCAACTCTGTCCTTATATCTATAGTATATCTTGAATCGATTGCCACAATTTGACATCCGGATCTTTAGGGTTGCTGTTTTCCCCAATATTTACAAAAGCTTCTATTTTCATTGCTCGATAATTTGTGAACTGAATTTGATCCCCCAAATCCCTGAGTTCGATACTCTGGAATACTTGCTTAACTACGCCGATCCGTACACTGTGGGTTCGCTTGCTTTTATTCTAGTTTTATAAATTTAAAACTTATTTGCACACACCTTTAGGGGCGAACAACTGGTTGCCAGCGGTCCTCGCTGGCGTAAATCATAGCAACCTCCTCCCAAAAATCTTTGGCGTAAACGCCACTAGGAAAACGACCATTGAAGGTCTCTTGGAACCCAAAGAAGGCTCCAAACTCTCGGATGGTAAAATCATAGTTTCTTTCCATAAGACGGAAAGAAACGGTCCTATCCACATGGCTGTGCTCAAACGACGTCACAACCTCTCTCGTGATCTCCTCATAAGCGTCTTCTCGGATAGCCGAGAAGACAACAAGTCCGGCTCTATCCAAGAGCCAATTAAGGTCATCTATGATGTTTAGAGGAGCTAAATCCTCCAACAATAGGTACCTAGGTCCTATCACAGCCCTCTTATGGATCCTCTCGAGTGCATCGAGGTGATCCTCATGAATTGTCGGTACTCTAGGGCTAGGAGGTGCGGGTGATGAAGGTGATGATGGAGGTGAAGGGGAGGAAGGTGGTGGTGCTCTAGAGGATGAGGAGGAAGAGGGGTTACCCTTCCTCTTCTTGTTCTTATCCTTCTCATTCTTCTTCTCCTTAATCCTCCCAGAAACTCTCCTCACAAAATCCATTTCTGTTCAAAACCACGGTCTGTTCTTGGTGTTCCACGGCCGTGGAATTGACAGAAACCGTGGTTCGTCTCGACTTTTCGCAAAACTCAGCAAACAGCACTCAAACTCAGCAATCAGGCAGCCCTAGTCTAATTCCTTTCAATTTGAATCAGTTCTCCTATAATTTCTAGCAAAAACGAGCCCGAATTGACAAAGAAAGAGAAGAGCGAAAAAACCTAGGTTTCGGATTTTAAAGTCCGAATTCTGCGTTTCTTGGTGATTTGCCGCTCGATTCGTTGCTTGGATCTCGTTGGTGGTCGAATTTGCTTCAGTTTGGGTCGAAGAATCGTTGAAAACGATTAACGAACGGAGATTTGAGGTGAAGGGCGTGATTCGGTGAGAGAGAGCGTGGAAATGGGTTTTGTGTTGTGTTTTTGTGAAGAACGTGGTTTATATAGTGGCCGGCAAAATTTGTGAAAATCACGGTCTGTCGGGGGGTTCCACGGCCGTGGAATTGTACGGAACCGTGGTTTTGGTCATTTTTCAAAGGCTTTTGGAAATTACGGTCACTGTAGTTGTCACGGCGGTGGTTTAGGTCGTGGAACTCTCTGTAATGATCCAAAGTCCAAGTTTCGTCACTTTTCTCCAAAGTTATTCCTCCCCTTTCCTTTTCCACTATTCCTACATCCAAAAACACGAACATACCGGAAGGAATCGAAGGCAAAACAAAGCAAAAAAAACGTCTAAACTAAGCTAAACTATGAATCGAAAACAAAAACGTAAATGCAATACCTTGGGTTGCCTCCCAAGAAGCGCTTTATTTAAGGTCCGTAGCTAGACCATATTCGCACTTATTCGAGTGCGGTAGGCGCGAACTCTTCGGCTTGGAGTTCCGGCGTATACTTCTTGAGTCGTTGACCGTTCACCTTAAAGCTTCCGCCCGCTTCACCCCATACTTCAACTGCACCATGGGGGAAAATACGCTTAATTATAAAAGGTCCGGTCCAACGAGATTTAAGATTACCTGGAAAGAGACGAAGCCTTGAATTGAAGAGGAGAACTTGATCTCCTTCTTTGAAGTCCTTTGGAATGATATGCTTATCATGTCAACGCTTTGCTCTCTCCTTGTAAATCTTGGCGTTTTCATAGGCGTTCAAGCGGAGTTCTTCCAGCTCATTAAGGTCTAAGAGACGCTTCTCTCCCGCCTCCTCATGCCAAAATTCAGCCACTTGATGGCTCAAAACGCCTTGTGCTCCAACTCCACCGGTAAGTGACAAGACTTTCCATACACAAGGTTGTATGGTGTGGTTCTCATGGGAGTCTTGTACGCAGTCCGGTACGCCCACAATGCGTCATCAAGCTTCAAAGACCAATCCTTCCTAGTCCTTGAAACCGTCTTCTCTAGAATTCCTTTGATCTCCCGGTTTGAGATCTCAACTTGTCCACTAGTTTGTGGATGATAAGGGGTGGCGATCTTGTGAGTAACCTCATACTTAGCTAGAAGAGCTTCAAAGCGTCGGACAATGAAGTGAGAACCTCCATCACTAATGATAGTCCTTGGTGTCCCAAATCGTGGGAAGATGGTCTTGTTAAAGAACTTAACCACCACCATGGCATCATTAGTGGGAGAGGCAATCGCTTCTACCCATCTAGAAACATAATCCACCGCCAAGAGTATGTATTGGTTTCCACAAGATGATGAGAACGGTCCCATAAAATCTACTCCCCAAACGTCGAAAATCTCCACCTCTTGGATGTTATTGAGAGACATCTCATTCCTCCTAGAGATATTACATGTTCTTTGACAAGCATCGCAGCAAGAAACAAAGGATTGCACATCTCTAAATAAAGTAGGCCAAAAGAATTCAGATTGCAATACCTTTGCGCTAGTCTTGTTCGAACTAGCGTGTCCTCCACATGGTAGTGAATGACAATGGCGGATGACACTTTGCATCTTATCTTCTGGCACACATCGCCGAATGATGCCATCCGGACCTCTCTTAAAGAGGAGAGGTTCATTCCAAAAGTATTCCCGGACATTCTTAAAGAACTTCTTTCTTTGTGCGTAGGATAATCCGGGCGGTATCTCCTGACAAACCAAATAGTTAACAAAATCAGCAAACCATGGTTCGTTACCTTTGGAGATCACATCGATGCACTCCTCAATGATATGTAGGTGTTCGTCCGGGAAGGAGTCATCTATAGGTAAGTGGTCGTCCTCTAGATGTGTTAGGCGACTCAAATGATCCGCAACAGAATTTTCTGAACCTTTCTTGTCGCGGATCTCTAGATCGAATTCTTGTAGGAGAAGAATCCATCTAATTAGCCTTGGCTTCGCATCTTTCTTTGCAAGGAGGTACCGGATCGCAGCATGATCCGTGTAGACAATCACCTTTGCACCTACAAGATAAGAGCGAAATTTGTCAATAGCATAAACAATGGCTAAGAACTCTTTTTCCGTAGTGGCGTAGTTGAGCTGCGCTTCATCTAGCGTCTTGCTAGCATAGTATATGGCATGGGTTCGCCCTTCTTTCCTTTGTCCAAGAACAACTCCTATAGCTACTTCACTAGCATCGCACATAACCTCAAAGGGAAGGTTCCAATCCGGAGGTTGGGTAATAGGTGCTGAAATTAGAGCTTCCCGGATCATATTGAACGCATCTAAACATTCCTGCGAAAACTCAAAAACCGCATCCTTCATCAATAGATTAGTAAGAGGTTTTGATATTTTAGAGAAATCCTTTATGAAGCGCCTATAGAATCCAGCATGTCCTAGGAAACTTCTTATCCCTTTCACCGAAGTTGGGGGAGGAAGCTTTTCTATAGTCTCTATTTTCGCTTTATCCACCTCTCTCTACTAGAGATTAAGTGTCCTAGTACAATTCCTTCCTTCACCATAAATTGACACTTCTCTCAATTAAGAACTAGGTTAGTATCTTCACACCTTTGTAATACAAGAGCAAGGTTAGAAAGGCAATTGTTGAAAGAGGAACCGTATACGGAGAAGTCATCCATGAAGACCTCCATGATTTCCTCGATGTATTCGGAGAAGATGGCCATCATGCACCTTTGAAAAGTGGTTGGGGCATTGCAAAGCCCAAACGGCATTCTCCTATAAGCAAACGTACCCCACGGGCACGTGAATGTGGTCTTCTCCTAATCATCCGGGTGTATCGGGATCTGAAAGAAATCACTATAACCGTCAAGATAGCAAAAGTGTGAATGTTGTGCTAACCTTTCAAGCATTTGATCAATGAATGGTAATGGGAAGTGATCCTTCCTCGTTGCATTGTTAAGCTTGCGGTAGTCTATGCACATCCCCCATCCCGTTACGGTTCGGGTAGGAATGAGTTCGTTGTTCTTGTTGGTGATGACCGTCATTCCTCCCTTCTTCGGAACTACTTGAACCGGACTCACCCACTTACTATCGGAGATAGGATAGATGATACCTGCATCAAGAAGTTTAAGAATTTTCTTCTTGACAACCTCTTTCATGGTCGGATTTAACCGCCTTTGAGGTTGTCTTGAAGTCCTAAAGTCCTCTTCCATTAATATTTTATGCATGCATAGGGAAGGTTTGATTCCTACTAAGTCCTCAATAGTATATCCTAAAGCTTTTCTATGTTTCCTAAGGACAACCATGAGTAGGAAGTGGCTTTAGTTCCATTGCTTTAGTTCCATTGCTTTCGGAGCTTCCAACGGCTCTTGAGGAGCTTCCGATGCTTCCTTAGAAGTGTCTAAGGAAGTAGAAGGTGTAGGAGAAGAATCAAGAGAAGTTGAAGAAGTGGCACGATCACCCTCTTCAACGGCCAGAATCACGGTTTCCCTACATCCTCCACGGCCGTGGTTTAGGGTGTGGAAAGGGAATACGGTTGCTCCATCTTCTCCACGGCCGTGTAACCCTCTGGAGTGAGCCACGCTTTGGTTGGTGAAATCCACGGCCGTGGAATATAGTGTATGGCCGTGGATTCTCACGTTTTCTGCTTCATCGTGAAGCATCTCAAATTCCACTTCACCCACTTCTTCTTACACTTCTAAGGCTTCAATTACCTCATTGCACTCCTCTTCTTCCCCTACATTCATTAGACTCATAGTAATGACCTTTTGTAAAGGATCTTTGAAGAGAATAGCACTTACCTCCTCTCTAGACAACCCCTCTTCATCTTGGATATTGAATATATCCTCATCAAAGATTGGCTCCTTCACTAGAGTGGAAAGAACGAACTCTATCTTCTCCTCTCCTATGTCAAAGGCGAGTCTAGCATTCTTGCAATCAACTATGCAGCCGGAAGTTGCAAGAAACGGTCTTCCGAGTATGATCGGGACCGAACTATCTGCAGGAATGTCAAGCACAACAAAATCAATGGGAACAAAGAATTTACCTAGCTTGACTGGGACGTCTTCTACAATACCGACGGGGCAAGTGATGGATCGATCCGCCATGTACAACGTCATCTTCACCGGTTTAGGGTCACCTAAACCGATCTTTCTACATAATGCAAGTGGTATGATGCTCACACTTGCTCCTAAGTCACATAAAGCATCATATGTGACATCTCCCACTCCTATGGGAATGCAAAACGACCCCGGATCCTTTAGCTTTGGGGGCATTTTCTCCTTCATGGTCTTGATGATATCCAAAGAATCCGAACTCATCTTAACCTCTCCAAAGTCCTCTAACTTTCTCTTGTTAGAGAGGATCTCCTTTAAGAACTTGCCATAAGCCGGCATACCTACAATAGCATCAATAAAAGGTATATTAATATGCAGCTTGCTCATGAGTTCTATAAACTTACCAAATTGTTTATCTAGGCACGCTCTCGCTCTAGATTGAGGGAATGGTAGGGGAGGTTTGTAAGCCGGAGGAGGAACGTAGACATCTTCCTTCTCCTTCCCCTTCTCTTTGTCTTTCTCAACGGGGACTTCAACAAACTTAGGCTGCGGATCGGTGGTAGTCACTCCGCTCCTAGTTGTGATTGTCATCACCCTTCCCTTAGGGTTGTCCTCTGTCTTTCCTGAAAGTTTCCCTTGATTCCTAGAAACTTCCTCCGCTTGGTTGAACATTTGGTTTTTTAAAACCTTTTGGGCTTTATCAACCTTAGAAATTTGATCATCAACCTTAATGATGCGGTTCTCCAACCCTTGAAGCTTTCCCAAGATCGTCTCCAACATGGGATCTGGCTTCTCCTTCCCCGAAGTGTTTCCTCCATTAGATGTTTGCCCCTGGCTTTTCAAAGGAATAGAGGAAGAGGAAGAGGAAGGTGGAGTTAGTGAATTCGAATTGGAAGGATAAGAGTTACCGGAGTTTTGTTGATTGGAGTGCCAATTGTTGTTGTTTGAACCCCTATTGTTGTTCCAATTGTTGTTCCGGTTGTTGTTGTCATTCCAATTATTCCGGTTGTTGTTCCGGTTATTGTTGTTGTTGCGGTTTGTATTCTCTCCACCATTGTTGTTGTTGGCCAAGTAGCCAACGTCCTTTCCTTGTTGCTTTGGAAAGTTAGTCTTGATAGCCTCCTTCAACTCTTTAATCTCATTGTTGAGAGAAAAGATTTGAGTTTGAGCTTCATGTGTGAGCTTTGCTCCTTGCTCCACACGATTTCCCTCAACTTTCCGGTGGGAATACTTCTCTATGACTCTTGCTTGCTTCTCAATAAAGTCTCAAGCGTCATCTTCCCTCATGTCCATGAATGTGCCACATGAGAGGGATTGGAGCTTGAATTGTGTCTCCACATCCAGCCCCTTGTAGTATATCTCTAGCAATGCAAGCTTGGATATGCCATGATGAGGGCAATCCAATAGCAAATCCTGAAACATTTCCCAAGATTGAAACAAACTTTCGTTAGATCTCATGGAAAATGCATTAATCTTACCTCTTAGTTCCGCCGTTTTGGATGGCGGAAAGAACTTAGTGTGGAACTCCACGGAAAGATCCTCCCATGTCTCAAGCTTTCCACTTGAAAGAGCTTGATACCAAGACAATGCTTTCCCCTTCAAGGAGAAGAAGAAAGGCTTGAGCTTATAGTTGTTGGTAGTCGCATTTTTCGGCCTCATAGTCTCCATCATACACTCAAAGTTTTGCAAGTGTTGGTGTGGAGATTCAGCGCTTGTCCCGCCAAATTGGTTTTGGCGAACAAGAGTAATAACTTGAGGGTTGAAGCTAAACCCTTGTACATCATCAGCATCAAAGTTCACACCTAAACGGCGTGGTTGCTGCGTTGGATCCATCATTTGGCCAAGAGTTCTTGGCTCTTCGTCTACGCGGTTCAGCCTTACATTCCTAGGTGGAACACGGCGATTCGCAGCTGCCCTTGGAGCGAATGTATTTGCATTGATCCTTGGATCAATCTCCTCTAAAGGTGGCATGGAAGAGTCGCTATCTTCAGCGGATGAATGGCCTCTATTCGACCTTAAGGATCTCCTTGAGGATTTCTTGCTCTTCTTATTCTTAAGATTGCTTAGTTCTATCCTCATCTGGAACATCATATCCTTTAGATCGTCAACTAGAGATTGATGACGATCCATTTCATCTCGGCGAATCTTCTCATTCCATTGGAGTTGAGCTTCTTTCTCCGCTAACTCCGATTGAAGGTCACGTTCGTTTCCTTCAGCCATTTTCTTTTCCTTACGCTTTTGCCTTAAAGTCCTCTCAAGCTCTTGATCAAGAGGCAAGAGATCTCCGGTGTTCCTAGACCTGCGCATAGACTTGAAAAGATATCAAATAACAAGGGAAGAGCTCCCAAGCTTGACAACCGATAACCGAATTCGGCCTAAACCAAATCCCCGGAAACGGCGCCAAAAACTTGTTCGCCACTTAGCGTGCGTGCAAATAAGCTTTAAATTTATAAAACTAGAATCAAGCAAGCGAACCCGCAGTGTACGGATCGATATAGTTGAGCAAGAATTCCAGAGTATCGAACACAGGGATTTGGGGGGTTAAATCCAGTTTAAAGATTATCAAGCGAGTAAATGTAAGAAGCTTTTCAAGTATTGGGAAAACAACAATCCTAAAGATCCAGGAATCCAGTTGTGGCAATCGATTCAAGATATACTAATGATATAAGGACAGAGTTAAGATATGCAAAGGTATACGAAGGTAAGGTAATCGTACGGTGAAGTTCCAAAAACCCTATATGACTCACCTACAAGACACTCTCTATAAAGGTTGTTGAGGCTTCAGTATAGAAAGGTTCTAAAGGTAAGGATTAACGTCAAATACCCAAACTTGTAATCCAAGGAACAAGACTAACTTAACCGATTAAGGTTGTGACACACACAATCGAGGTAGAGGTTGTTGAGGCTTCACTACCACCTAGAAAAGGCAAGCCAAGAGTAAGTTAAAGCAAATCTTTAACTTTGGATTAAAGTAAAAGCAGGTTCGTAACTAACACAAAAATTACGGGTAGTTCTTGAGTTCCACGGCCGTGGAAGCTCAAGAACAGACCGTGGTTTAAGGTTGTCGGCGATTCTCTCTAACTCTCAGGGTCCAATCTGTTTACGATCGATCTATCATCATCTAAGCCACAACTATCAACCCTTCACCTTAGAATTGCTAAAGGGTTTTAGCCAACAATAGTCATATTGATATCAAATTCAAGGTTTAAAAGATTGAAAGATGAAAACTTCCGAAAACCTTCAATAACTTCCAAATCAATCTCAAAGTCACAATCAAGAACAATAATCGTCACTAAGTTCGGAATAGCACAAACAATCACAATCTTAGATAAGAAGGAAGAACGGGATGTCAATCCGTCTTCTAATTCAAACCTAAGTAAGAAGCGAAATCTCCTTACGAATAATCTTCCGAATCTTCGATCTTCCGTCAATCCGGAAATCACAATAGCAATACGCCAAAATCTCTCAAACACAATCTCCGCAAGATGTGAAATTAGGGCAATTCCAAGCGCAAGCGTAAGATGCGTTTATGCGTAAGCGAAGGTGACGGAATCCCTCTTCGTCCGTCCTTTTATAGTGTACGATAAAATATCGGCCCGGCCCAATGTTGTAGAAGATCGTGGCTTAAAGTGTGGCGAAAAAGATCGCCAAGATCACGGTCGTGGAAGGTTCCACGGCCGTAATTTAGAGCGTGGAAATCAACACGGTTTGACACAACTCTTCCACGGCCGTGTAAGTCACTGGAATGAATCACGCTTCCCTTGCCATGGTTCCACGGCCGTGGACTTGAACGTGGAATATACTACAACCGTATTTTAGAGCGTGGTTTAGGGCAAGAACGTGATTCTTCCTTAGTCTCGTGCATTCTTCAAGTTGGCACTTCTTTGGCTCCTAGGAATGTCCTCAATTTATGGACATGCTCAATCAACTCCATCCTTGCTCAATTCCGTTCGGAAATAGCTCTTAATTACCTATAATCAACATAAAGCTTGTGTAGATCTCCATATCGACAATATAGGCAAACTAGCTCACAATTGAATCAATGCTTAATCAATGACTATCATAATGGATGAAATACACTTAGAAAACGTGCCTAAAATATCACAATATTTCATGCTAACACTTAGTATATGGACTTTAGGTTTTACTTCAGTTGGACTTATTAGGTTGATTATAAAGATATGTAGTATAAATAAATATATGCCGAAGATTAGTAGAAATTGTAGTTATGTTATGTCCTTAAAGGAGATAACATAATGAGTTTCTCACCCCTTTGACACATCTAAGTAGATTTTGAATGGTGTCAACGTGAGGATTAGTATGCACACCTTATGTGCATTAGGGTAGACGAACGACGAACAACTCCTTCGAGCTTGTTGAGAAACGTCGAGACGGAAAAGTGAAGACTAAAAGACAACACCAACTACAATGACAAGAAGGGAATTCCGAGTCAACTCAATAGGATCAAATGAAGAATATACATGAGGGTAGTTCCGGCAACGCGTTGGATGACCGGCAAGTATACAAATTGGAAGAGACAACCCATAGGTTCTTTCAAGATGGTGTAGTGCAACGTTACAAACAAAGGGGGATGCCTTCAGAAACACAAATAGGCATGAAGGTCAAGGTGAAAGATAGTAGCAATCCAGACAAAAGACATTGAATCTAAGCTTACTGACGGACCAGAAGGTAAAAGTTCGAGGCTAGAAGCAGAGCGGAATATGATCACTCTCGACAAGCTATTTTCCACTACAATCAAGATGGGAAACCGAGACAATCATAAGGGTAGGAGTCAAGATAAGATACATTGCCCATCCCGATACGAAGAATTTAAGAGCCGCAAAACGAAAGCTTACAGGTTGCTAGAAAGGGGAAGGCCGATTTTACCAACATGGAAGTGGTGTGAACCCCCAGAACACACAAGAATTACAACAAGGATCGGGATACAACAAATACCGTATTTCTATAAAGGCGAAAGTACAAGCAACATCCCAGGAAGGAGGGTGTAGGAGTATAGTCTTGGGGAAAAAGAGGGTCTCTAATAACTTCTCACTCACGAAGGGATTCAAGTTAATAACACTAGCGGGTCATAACAGAGAACCGCAAGTGGACAATAACTCGGGTAAAAAGAATCATGGAGAAATGCCTACAAGTTATCGTAGAAGAATTTATAAGTCCGTTGATGGAAGACGAAGATACAACTAGACTCGTAAGAGTATAGTACTCTTATAGGAGTGTAATTTATAGAAGGATCTAAGGGAGTATAAATGGAAGAGATATATTTCCACCTTGTATATCAAACCTCAAAAGAGATAGAAGCAAAGTAACTCTACAATCTTATAGAAGGTCAACTACAGACTAATTGGTAACAATAGAGAATTTACACGTACTAGCTAACTAGCGATGGTTGATTGACAGATAAGAAGAATAACCACAAGGTTATACATGAATTTTACCGACATCTGGTGAATTTCTTCCAGAGATCAACGACGACAGGGGTGAAATTAAATCAATACAAGTACTAGTAACCTTGATGGTAACATTGAATGAGTCCAATATGATAACTCTAAGAAAGAAATTTAAGAGCAGCTCTTGACGGTCGGTAATGACCATTGATGATAGTAATGGTGTAAAGGGAATTATTGGGAGTAGTTACTTACTACTGACTAAGAAAGATACATATCAAAGTTAGTATGAAGGGATCCCTGTAAGAAGAACTAGGAGACTAAGAAGAAGCAGATGATTGTGAACATGTCCTATGTCTTAGCATTCCACACAAGTAGGACTGGTGGTGATACTCCGAGAAAAAGTGGGGTCAAACTGTCTAGATTGACAGAGGAAGCCTTGTGATTAAAGATATGACACAGAATAATTTGAATTTTAGTGGCGGCACAAATATAGAGTATATAATTTAAAGCCTTGGTGAAATGTCTAATCGAGTTGGGAGGTAATTGCAGATGGAATCTACATGTTGACTAGAACGGACATGGGAAAAAGTAAAGTTGAAAGACTAAAGGTTGTTATATGGATCCGGTATTACACCAATAAGATGATTACCGAAAGGACTAAAGGCTGTTATTTAAGGAGAAATGGAGGTACTCCATTGAAAATTTCAGCTGGACTGATGACCTAAGAGTTGACGAAAGTAATAAGACCAACCAACGTGGTTCGTAAAGCGAGTACGAGAAAAACTCAAATGGGTAACTATCCTACTGGGGGTACAGATTTAAAGAAGGTAAAGCGACACGAGCATAAGGACAAAAAAAAATGCGAGTCAAGAACTTTGATTTTGAGAAAATCATATACAACTGAGGTTCTTATGCAAATGGCACCAATAGGTGTTTAATAAAAGTCATACATATCGGACCGACAACGCTAGGATGGATAAAGTGTAAACCAAAAGAATAACTTGACCAGTAAGAAGGAAAGTAGTGTATCAAAAGACGGGTCTTGCTAAATTGGAATAAAGTGTTGAGATGAGGATGCCTTTGTAGAATCTAGGCAAGAGTACAACGTAATTGAAATTCTAACATGAAATGAGCAGTAATGATCAACTGAAATTTGAGACCGACTCAGGGGAAGAAATTGTTATAAGACGAGTCACCTAGTAGAAGAGTTCACAAGACAAGCTTGAGAGACCAAAAGAGATAAAATGTCGACCTAGATATGAGGGTGTAAGGTGCATGGAAGGGATACCTACAATGAAGTGTAGAAGCAAAATGTAGACTTTACAAGTGTGGAGAGGTTTTAACCTCCTCAAAGATAGAGGAATTTGAAGGAAATCGCAATGCCGGTATTAAAGAGTCGAAGCCCTGTAGCGGGATTTAAGTCATCAACACCGACGGTCCATGGAAGGGGAGCTGCAAGGGGATGATAACTAAATTCATCAGAACTACAAAGACACTTACTTACCAGCTATCGTTGAAGACTTGGAATGACTATTTAGGTCAAGATGAATGACCTAGTTGGGCTCGAGAAGTAGAGTTAGCCTAAGGAAACAGAAGTGTGGAAGATAAAACAAATTAGCGAAGCATGAAAGGATTAATCGAGCAGATGATGCTCACCAAGAATTTAACGCCAGTAGAGGTATGAGAAGAGCAAGTCCGGGATATTGAGATGAGTCAATTATAGACTGACCGACGTCAATTGAGGACGTGTAAGTGTTGGTTGATATTGACGAGTAGGTACCGTTAAGAAGAGATATTAGTGATTGCGAAGTTAAGAGATAACTTTACCGATTCCTTGGAGGATTCCCCAAATAGGCAACGACAACCTTTTGGGTGATCTAAGGATATGGAGAGAATCGGGTTAGAAGTTGCTTGCTGGTTGGTTAAGAACAGACTACGGTTGAGTAAGAGAGTAAGGGTCTGTTTGAAGAGGATCTTGCTAGTATTCGAAGGGAAGTATAGACGGGAGTTGGGTAAATCATGTAGACCCTCAGAAAGACACCATTGTGCCTAATGAGTGTTACAACAGAAGTGTGGTAGGCACACAACCCACAGATGAAGAAGATCAATTTTAGGTTAACTAGGACCTCAAGTTAAGGAACTATAGATCGATATGAGAAATCTCCACATGGAGTGTGAATTGTAGGTTATCGCAAGTTGAAAGCTAGACCAAGGACGAGAGATATTTCATTAATGGAGAGACGGACCGACCAAGTTATATTATGGGGACAAGACTAGGTGAATGGTTTTACAAAGAGCATTAGACACTCAGTAAATTGCCGGGATATGTCTAAATCATTGTTTCAGAGTTGATAGTCGGGATCTTCCGAAAGGTAGAAGCAGGTGGGCCCAGCGGAAAGAATAAAGTTTTATAGTTATTTTTACAGTAGTGTTATCAACAGATATGGAAGAGGGTTTAGAATAGAAAACCGTTGAAATCTTAAGGAAGATTGGGAAGTTATTTATCGACCATCACACCTACCCATACTGGAAGGGGTGTTACAAAGGTGGACATGCTGGATCCGGGACATGTCATCAGCTATGAGAATCTGATAGTTGAGCTAGATCATAAGCGAATCGCATTCCAAAGAATAAATAGAGTTGTACCCGTAGACGCCCAGAGCGTAGTACTAGGCGTCTATAGTCCAAGAAGATACCGATGTTGAGGATCCCGTGGTCTAGACGGGGAGCTGATGAGGCCACTTGGGAGACCGAGGAGAGTATTAGACGTAATTATCCCGAGTTCTTTGCAGGGTTAGATGTCACTTCTGTACCGAGGAGTTAGTACTCGGATGCTGTTTGTTGACTTTTCATGTGTTACCTTGGAGTGGGTAATTGTATTTTATGTGATGTGTGTCTGAGTATGATGATTGAGTAGTTGCATGTTAGAAAACGGAACTTAATGAAACCAAGTTATACCAAGAAAGTTGTTTGAGTAGATACATTATTCTAAGTTTCGGGACGCAACTTATTTTTAAGGGGGCACTGATGTAATGCCCAGAAAAATTTAATTTCCGTTTAATACCCGATCAAACCAGATTCCGATCCGCCGTTTTTTATTCTTTTAAATAAAATAAAATGATATTTAATTTCTATCATTTTATGTGACCTTAATTCACATAAAATGATAAATTATGTAACCGGAAATAATTCCGTACATTTAAAAACCGAAGAGCGGTTCCGTGCGAAATGATTTATTCATTCAGCTCATATTTTAACTATATGAACGGCCCAATAGATCCGGCCCAGTTACCTTTCAGCCCAGCCCATAATTAAGCTTAAACCTAATCAGCTTTAACCCTAATCCTTTCCTTAATCACGATTAACCTAACCTATATATCGGCACTCGCGTACCATCTCCCTTCCTCTCCCTTCTGCACCAACGACAGGAACGACGTGTGCCCAGCTTCGACCACCGGCGTCCCAGGCGACTGCCACCGAGTCCCAGACGGCCGTCCCTACGCCGGAGCCGCTTCGTCCGCTTCACCAGGTGAGTACCGACCCTTCTTCCTCCTTCCCGAAAGAGCGAACCACCATGCTGACCCACTTTCTCACACATCAAGGGAGGCTGCTCGCGTCGGGTTCATTCCGCTAGCCAGGTCGCCGCCGCCGACGTCGCCGCTGCAGTAGGTGAGGCGGCTGCCTCCTTTTCCCTCTCCTTCTCGTATTTGTTTCCCTCCTGTTGCACGTGATAACCGCCGGAAACCTTTTGCAGCCAGGAAGAGTGGTACAACTGGGGAGTGCGAGTTAGGTACGAGCCGGCTTAGAACCCATCTGCTACAGCCACCCTGTAAAAACCGGACCAGTTTCAGCCCTCTGTACAGGTGGGTCCTTTCCTTCCTTCTCCTATATGTTCTCCCTCTTCCTCTCTTCTGCACTTCCTTGTTGCTGAATGAGGATGCTCCTCTGCAGACCCTTCTGGACCGATGCCTCGCCTAGCCTTCTACAAACCTCGACCACCGGGACCTTACCTCAACCTTCTGCTGCATCGACGCCCACTGAGGACTCTTTTGTCGCCTCGATCTCCACTCCAATCGGCCAGAACCAAGGTACACTGAAGCACAAGGTAACATCACCCTCCCCTCTCCCTAGCCTTCGTAGTATGAGTGGCTCGAGTATAACCTTCTGTGGACACATGCTCGATTCACGTAACACCGAAGAAACTGCTGACATCGAACACAGGACTAGTTACTTCCCAACCTTGAAACGAACCACTGCAGGTGAACCTTGCAACTATGACCTCTTGCTTCTGTTTTAAATTCTAGAATTCTGTGATGAGTAGCTATCTTTACGGCTAGATTTCGATGCCTTAAACTAATCTTTCACCGTTCAATTTTTAGCATGATATAGAAGGATATACATAGTTTAACATATCAAAAGTTGAGACCGATCCAATGGTCGGATCTGGATCTATAGAAGCTCCAAGTAGGTTAGTTGAGCTGTTTGGGAAAGAACTCAAAAATTGGCTAAGTATAGATTTCTGGATTTTGGAACCATCTTTGGAGATTTTTGTAGGAGTTGTTGTTGAGTGTTTTTGAGAGATCTTTCCTCCTATGAGTAGTATGCATATCATAGAGTACCTAAACATTTATTTTGGAATTTTTATATTTTTATCCGAGCCTCGTATCTTAAGTAAAAGTCGGACCTTAGCGACTTTTTGTGAAAATTAAGAATGGTGTGTAACTCTTATAAATCTTTAGCGAACTTTTTCGTGAGAACGAGATGGTGGAGATAGGTTCCAAAGGAGAGTTTGAAACTAGGTTATAGAAAATTCTGAAGTTTCGGGACCAGGGGTAAAATGATCATTTTACCTTAGGAGGGCATTTTAGTCATTTTCTCTTGATGAGTTTGTGCATCTTAGAAGTTATAGACTTCTAAGAGTATGGGATGTTATTGTTGATCCACGTGCCTTGTATGACAGACGTTTGAGTTTCTACGGTTGCGGACCGAGTTGAGATTTAAAGAGTTGTGATTTGATTCAGGTAAGTCCTTGCGACTTACTTAGCTGGTTTCTGGATATTAGATGGGTGATAATGGTTGTGTGTGTGCAATGTGTTATAATAAAAATAACAACTTGTTAGGACGACCGTGGTTGTTATGTTTTAAGGCCCAAGTGTATGTATAACGGGCCGTGACATCACTGCCCAGCTCTGCCAGGAGACTAGGAGGTTCTCTATACCCAGACCATACAGGTACACGGTGAGATGCATCTGATCCATTCCTGATGGATACACGGGGGCGGAGGCGAGGTTTGGGAATCCCTCGTGTCACAAATTAAGTATCATTAGTATGAATAAATGACCTAAATGAAGATAATAAATGAATTGTGTGAAAGCATAGTGAGTGTTTACTTTTGATGTGTGTGTGTGTTGTTATTATTCTTCTAATGTTTAGATAACTAGCTAATGGTTGTTTTGTTGTGTTTTTAGATTTACTGCAGGTTAGAGCATTAGCTGAGTGATCCGGAAGTAGTGGTCAGTCGGGTCTCCGTACTCCTTAGAGTGGGGGTTTGGGTTGTTGCTTTGGGGTTCTTTCCTCTTGTTAAGACAGTTAGTCTTTTCCGTCGTTTAAGTATTATAGGCTGTTAGACTTTGTCGCATTCATCCTGTTAAAAATACATTTTTTTACGAATTTCGGTTTTTCTTATTTGTGTCTTGTTGCAAGATCCTAGTAATATTGTTGTCAAACTGAGGTCGGGACCCATTGTGAGGTCATATCCAGTAATGTCCCGAGTTCTGAGAATTCGGGGTGTTACAATTCATTGCGTATAGTTATTTAATACCATCTAACTGTAAACATATGCTTGTGTATGCTTTTACAAAGTGATAATTTATCAGAAGAATGAAATGTATTAGAGTTACACTTCCACTTATTTTAGAAGAATGAAATGGACAAGAATGATTAGGGAAATACTGAATATGCTCAGTGTATGTTGAGTTAAGGATTAGCTTATATGGTGGCTATCTGTTAAGTTCACGAGAAAGTACATTCAGTTTCCACCATCTATAGAACGGTCTTATTCAGAGTTTGAATAATTTACTTTAGGTTATCCGTCTTGACCCTCATGCCAATAAGTCAAGTTGAAAATCATTTCAACCAAGATGATAATAGTGAAAGAAAGAGGAACTGGTCTACTACCATAAATTTCTGTATGCTTTTATAAAGAGAGAATATTTTCAGAAGAATGTAATGCATGATAGTTACACTTTCACTTATTTTCAGAAGAATTACATGGACAATACTGATTAGGGAATTACTGAATATGCTCAGTGTATGTTGAGTTAAGGATTAGCTTATATGCTGGCTCTCTGTTAAGTTCATGAGAAACTACATTCAGTTTCCACCATCTATAAAAAGGTCTTATTCAAGGTTTGAATAATTTACTTTAGATTATCCGTATTGACCCTCATGCCAATAAGTCAAGTTGAATATCCTTTCAACAAGGATGATAATACTGAAAGAAAGAGGAAAGAGGAACTGGTCTACTACCATAAATTTTTGTATGCTTTTATAAAGTGATAATATTTTCATATGAATGTAATGCATGATAATTACACTTCCACTTAATTTCAGAAGAATTACATGGACAAGAATGATTAGAAAAATTCTTAATATGTTCAATAGATTGAGAAAATGATTAGCTCATTTGGTGGCTCTCTTTTAAGATCATAAGAAACTACATTCAGTTTCCACCATATTCATTTACATATATATATATAAATGAATATGAAAATATAAAAAAATTTTAATAAAATATTAATTGCATATTAATTAATAACATGTTTTAATTATCTTGTAGAAATAAATTATGGAGCCTAACTTAAATAGAAAAATATATTTAAATGGTTTAATCGAAACACTATAAATGAAGCCTAACTTAAGTAGAAAAATCACCCAACAAATCGAGTATCAGAAACGCACAATTGTCAACTACAGTGCTACCAAACTCGGTTAGTTTTCTCAATCATAATCACCTTTCATGTTGCATCATAAATTATTTTCTATATTTTCTATAATATCATCCTAATAAAGATATATTTGTGTATGTTAGACTCAATGAAGGATACTTATTTACTTGAAGAGCTAAGAGTCAACAGTTCCATTCAATCAAAAGATACACAGTTACAGCTCAAGTTAAACTACTCATATAGACTACGTCATATTCCAATCCATTCATTTTACAGATCTACAACAATCTTCAGCAAATTCACAACTCGGTTTGTTACATACATCACCTTCGAAGACCAACTCCTCTCATATCTCAGGTAATTTAGATTATTGATCATGTACTCAACACTGTTAGTCTTCATCAATTATCAGCAATCTCATGTATTTAGTTTTAATTTTTCCAAAGTCTTTGAAATCTAAATGAAATTATTAATCATGTACTCCTGACATATTACTCAACATATTTAATAATTTTCATCAATTTTCAGCAAGTTAGATTATTGCTTATGTAAAATAGTAAGTATGTAGATTGAACAAAAAACATACTACACAATCAATCAAAAAAGCACAATTGG
Source organism: Fagopyrum esculentum (assembly GCA_033239045.1). NCBI lineage: Eukaryota > Viridiplantae > Streptophyta > Magnoliopsida > Caryophyllales > Polygonaceae > Fagopyrum > Fagopyrum esculentum. Next base: position 24,728,834 of record BSUD01000006.1, on the reverse strand, counting down.
AATTTGAATTTGAATGAATCAACGAGGCATAGTGTCATTCTTATAAGCTATATATAGCAATCGCACTCACATTCTTAAATCAATGTGATTAAGGTAATAAATGTTTACCAAATATTTCATTTATTTATCTAAACATAATTATGTTATTATTGCTTCCAGGTTCATCATCGATGATAGCTATGTAATTGTGGTGTACAAGAACTCAATATCTTGTCATAAGGTAATTTACATTTTTTCACATGAATTATGATATAAGCATCTTAATTCCGATTATGTCATTATACTTTCTTATTGACATAAGTTTTTTTAAAAAAATTATATTTAGATCATATCATGTCATTAATAACTAAATACGAGTATATCTTTTTTGTACATAGAGATCATCTCCTTAGCTACTAGATATCAAATTCAATTTTATAATCAACCTTTTTGATTCCTAAACAAGACATCCTCATTAGTGATGTGTTTACTATATTGGCACATGGATCTATCAATATTACACTACAATGGTTTTTTATCTTTATAAATTCATACTTTGCAATTTAAAGACAACAATAAAGATAATTCAATTTAAAGCACATTAATCACCTGATACAATTGAATCTTTACAAGTTTTGATATAGAAATTGTCCTGAACAGTTCAAAGGTCCAAATGTGCCCCTCTTTAACACCCCACTGACTGCATCAAAATAATTGGATGCAGTTAAAAAATGAAAATTACCATAAATGGAAAAAAACGCATAAGTACTCTAACTTATTAACACATTCAAATTCAAAAGCTAAAAGTCTCAAATAATATTCAAAGCAAATGACTAACTTATTCATAAACATACCAAATGAATAACACATTCTTCAACCACTTTCATAACTGAAATTGATTTGGTATAGTTCATAAATTAAGAAGTCCAGACTGCATATCAAGTTAAAACCAAACTTGCTGATTTTATTATCTCCAAGACTCCAACCATAAAATCTTTATAATGCATATCTCTATAATATGTTATTTAACAAAAAAAAATGAGAAAGTGCTTCTATATGCGAAATTTGATAGCTGAGATATATGTAGATAAGTGCTTTGAGTATATATAGATTCAACAGAATTATCCTACTTCATGCTTATCACCTATAAACCTAATTTCTTATCAAAATCTTAAAAAAAAATTCCCCAAAATTTACCTTCAGTTAGTTTCAACAGCGAAACCCTCAAAAAGCTCTCAATTGCACCTCCTATCTCACTCAGTGCGATTAGTGTCTGCCCATATACACACGAATATAAATTTGTCAAAAATACCCATTCAAGATGACAAATTATGAAAACTAATATGTAATTTGATTCATTGCCATCCGTTCCTACTCAGATACACAAAGATGGAAGAGATGAGAATATCAAACCTATCGTACCAGATGATTAAATTCGCAGTGGAGATGTTGCCTTGCAGATGATGGCCGCCGATTCTGTCGCCGTAGCGTCCGCTTCGAGTTATTTTTAGCTTTGAAGTCTTGTGAAGGAGTGTGGAATCAATCAAAAATTTGGGCATTTCGATTTCTAGAGAACCCTAATTCCCTAAACCCTTATCCATTAAAACAAAAATCATGTTAGGTCACGTGAGGTTAAAATTTCAGCTGAATAAAAATTGTCCAACTCTTTTAGTTTATGGGCCTTTTTTATTGGGATGTTCAAGTAAGGCCCATTATTCCGGTACGGCCGTGCGGCCGTCCGTACGGCCGACACGTGTCCCGAAAAAAAATTTTTTTATTTTTTTTTAGAACGAGTAAAAGTTATAGTTTAAAATTTATTATGGAATAGTTCATAACTTATAAAAGGATAGTTCATGAACTATAATAGGATAGTTCATAGTGCAAAATTTATAAAGGAATGAAAGTAATAGTTCAAAACTTATTAAGGAATAGTTCATAACTTTTAAAAGGATAGTTCATGAATTATAATAGAATAGTTCATAGTGCAAAATTTATAAAGGATTGAAAGTAATAGTTCAAAACTTATTATGGGATAGTTCATGAATTATAATAGAATAGTTCATGAATTATAATAGAATAGTTTAAAGTGCAAAAATTTATAAAGGAGTGAAAGTAATAGTTCAAAACTTATTATGGGATAGTTCATGGATTATATTAAAAAGTAATAGTTCATGGATTATATGAGAATAGTTCAAAGTTTATAGGAGAATAGTGCATAAGTTATAACATGGTAGTTCAAACAAATTTTCATTCGTTTCCGAAAAAAAAAAAAAAAATTTCGGGACACGTGTCGCCCGTACGGTCGGCCGTACGACCGTACCGCAATATATGGCCCGTACCTGAACATTTACCCTTTTTTATTGGGCCTTATATCTTATTACTTATTAGTGTTCATGTATGGAAATTGAAATTGTTATATTTACTTTTATACATTTTGTTAATAATGATTAATTTATCTAAAAGGAATAGCATTATAACTAATAAAATATAAGATTATATATATAAAATATTAATTATATAGTAATTTACTGCATGTATTGATTTTTTTTTAATAATGATTAATTTACTTTTTTTAAGAAATAATACATGGATTCATCTCCAAAGTATAATTGTTTAAAGAGAAAATTACAATTTTTCAGTGAAGGCAAACTAAAAAACCCGTGCAGGGCCGGGCAATGCACTAGTTAACGTATATAGTTGAAGAAAATTGTACATTACTGGAACTAATATTTCAAATAATATATCCCGCTGCTTCATAAAATTCATCCATACTCTCCATGTTAGCATCAATGCCGAATCCATCAACATCCCAATCTCTTTCACTTGCGGAATTTGTAAAAAAATTCACTACATATTTATAATCTGAGAATTGAAATATAAATAATGATTATGAGTATGTTTAGTGTTTGATGATTGGGTAAGCCATCACCGTTGCCGAATCTGTTTTCGTAACCATTCTGCAAATCGTATTCGGTGGTATAGTTAAATATATTCGTTAATATGAAACCAAATATCTGTTAATATATTAATTTAATTGTGTACGGCATATCACATTCACTTACCTTCTTCCATCGATTTCGAAAATGTTGCTTGCCAGAATGCCCTACACAAATCAACCGAAAAATTTGGAGATATAATGATAAAAAAACGTAAGACTTTAAATGACTAAAGCAGTTTGAAGAACAAAAACCGAGTGGTTGATGACGGGTAGATTGTATACTGAAAACGAATCACTTACTGTTAATTATTCCGGCGAAGATATGGTTAGGTTTCAAGCGACAATGGAGACCTTGTAGTTTCAGCAAAACGTAGCAGCAAAATGGATGATATTGCGTTCGAACGATTATCTTGATATTCTTTACTACCCTTATTAATTAATTGGAAGATTCTGTAAATTGTAACTGCCTAAAATAGTGGAAGAAGATTTCATTTATAATTATTAAAAAATATCGAAATTGCCTTAATTTGGAGAGTGTATTACACATTCCAATCAAGAGAGTGGTTTGTATTTTTTATAGAATATTTAGGTAAAATTTCAGCCTTTGGATTAATCAGATCAAGGGCTACTATTCGTTCTCATTGAACACTATAAAAGCTGTTTACATGGGAGCCAAACTCTATGTATATATATATATATATATATATATATATATATATATATATATATATATATATATATATATATATATATACTTAGAAGATTATTGGAGTTTCGGTGTGAATTAACATGCAAGAGAATAAAATAATAAGACATATAATGATTCAATTACTTATAGCTCATAATCTCACGATGGTGAGTAGACAAAGTCTTGACTATTTACGTGACGAGATTATTATTTATGCAATGACCCGTAGTCTCGATCAATGAGTAGATGTAGCCTTAATAAACATAAGATTAATGTAATCCTACTCAAAAAGATTATTTAACCAAGGTAAAGTAATATCTGAAAGAAGTAGACGTTTGCCCTCATATTTAAACAAGTTCAATTGCAACAACCAAATAACATATGAAGAGGTACATTTAATATTTCAACTTGACTTGAATTATCAATTGAATCACTAAGTATATACGTCCCGTATAGGGTTACCACGAACATCTTAGTGGGATAAAACAATGGCGTTACAAAGGAAGTCAAGTATAGAACTTACTTCCTTACGTTTGGACGAAAGTCTTTTGAGAAGAATCTTAATTAAACAAGACTATTAAGGGAAGTTACCTATTGTCTTGTCAATACAAGATAACTTATAAGTTCTTCCAAGTTCAAGGCTCGGCCTTTAATCCTATCCAATGTCAATACAATGGAACTATAAGCACAATAACATGGAAATGGGATGAACAACAAGTGCAAATATCTCTCCCTTTTATAGAGAAAGGGGCACGTTTTTGGGGGGAGAATAACCGCCAGCAATGCGGTTGAGAGCGGTTATAGTTGATTGAGAGTGGTTACACGCGGTTGAGAGAAGTTATGGTTTTCTTAACTGCTTTGTGGCCCAGTACAAGGCACAAGCTTAACTCAATTGGGCCATCAAGAGGCCCAAAAAGAAGCTATCGTTTTTTGCCCGACTTTTTCTTCACCAATGAGCTTTACTTCACTCATTATAGCTAGGTGAAACTCCAAGGTCTGCATATACTCATGAGTTCAGTTCAAACTAATTTAACTCACCAAGTAACTCATTAGTTAGCTTCTTGCAACTCAATGGGCATTTATGCTTGGACATTCTAAGCTCATTGGAAGCTTGAACTTCGAGAACCGATATTAAGAAACCACTCGTTTCGGCGTTCAAAAATTACAACCGTAATCGCATTAGGCATTAGTTATGGCAGCTTTGTCGAGTAACAAGGAACTAACGCAAGTTGTGCCGAGACATTCCAAGGCTTTTCCTAAGTTTATCCGAGCTAAGACAAGCTCAAACACTCAAGGCCCAACTACAGTGAGCTACTCTAAGCTCAAGCGAAGTTATCATAAGTTCCGGAAAACTTGGTTAAGGTAGAGTTGGGTGCGGTTTGAGTAAAGCCGGTTCGCCGGTTTGGTCTAACCGTAAACCGAAAATTTACCTTTTTTTTTTGGTCAAACTTGTGGTTAAAACGCCGCTTTGGCGGAAAAAAGAGTCGTTGCTCGCCAACGGCTATTTCATATAGGCGTTAGGCGAGCCCAACATCCCAACGACTATATGGCCGTTGGGGATGTGTTTTTTTTTTTTAATTTTTGTATACATGAATGCTTGCAAAAAATCACTGATTTCTTTTAAATACACAACCCCTCTTCCATATATTTTATCTCACACTAATATTCTCAACTCTCTCTACTACTACTCTCAACTCTAAGTCTCAATCTCATATTCTCAATTCTTGATTTCTCGAATTCGTTATTCGCCTCATAATCCCGTAATGGAAAACCCGAGTTACAACACTGATTCTACTTTCTTCCCTAGCACCCAAGAAAGTGAAACCCAAATCCCCGAAATGTCAAAAGGTGAAGGGGCATTTCGACAATTTCCTCCACCAAAAATGCTTACATCCGATATTTTTACAAAGCATTACAAGAAGGGTGAGGTGGTGAACGAATATTGTCAATTCTCGTGCAACGATTGTCCGAAGGTGTACAAGTGAAGCGCGAAGGACGCTACGAGACTTTGCAAACCCACATGCAAAAAGTCCATCCCGGAAAGTTAGGTATATCACGGGGACAATCTCAATTGTTCTACGAGTTTGCATCTTCTTCCTCTCAATCTCCTTTATTTATGTATAATCATAGGGAATAAAGTTGAGGATTAGTCAACCTAATATGTTCTCATGAATTTTCATTTTCTTATGCGGAATATCAAGATGTACGAGAATATAACACTGAATATCTCCAACGTTCTTTTAAACCAACTTTTCGTAAAACCGTTTTCAAATTAATTTCTAAATCTTACGAACAAAAGATTCTTACGATTTTGTCATCTTTTTCGCATCAAGTTTCTATTTGGAGTACACTATCACAAAAAACATTTTTACATGGACATTACTTTACGTTTTATTGATAACGATATATTTTTGCACAAATTTGTTATTGCATTTTTCCATTACAACAAAAGACATAATGCCACAAACATTGCAAATTTGATAAAAACAGTTTTACAAGAATATAATTTATAAGGTCAGGTTTTTTCATATGCTTTTGATAATACATCCGCTAACACCTCCGCCGTAAATGATTTGGTGGAGGATGCGGGACAATATTTGCGAACTTCTTTTCTTCATCAAAGATGTGCATGTCATATTTAAACTTATGTGTTCAAGATGGACTTAAAATTTTATAGGCTATGCTAACCCTCATCACCAACGTTATTGAACATATGTGGCACTCATCCGATTTGAGAAAAAACGGAGAACAATATGTTTACAAAATAATGTTCATCCAATTGCATTTTTAAAAGACATTGGAACTCGTTGGAACTCTACTTACAAATTACTTAGTCAAGCCCTTCATTACAAAGAGCTTTTACAAGCATTTTACGCACAAAACATTCCGTGATCAATTTTAGATGATGAAACTATGTGGCAAACTTGCCCTGATATTTGTAACGTTTTAAAGGTTCTTAGTGATTCAACTAATACGATGAGTTATGCTTACACTCTCACTTCTTGTAGCTTTTTAGAAATAGCCGTAAATGTTGCCGAGACTTTACAAACCGGTTTTACTTATCCAAACCTTGTAGGTACTATAAATGGCATGAAATTGAAATGACTAAAATATTACATTGATACTCCCTTAGTTGATCTTGTTTCCGTCGTTTTTTATCCTAGACTTAAAGTTAAAGGTGTTACCGAATTGTCGGGTCTTTATTATAGATGTTTGGGTTGAGGTTCTACAAACACTTCTACTATTATGACTACCGTTCGCATTGAAATTGAAAAGTTGCTTTTTTCCTTTGAAACAAGTGATAACTCTTCTTCTACCGTCGAACCGACTTCTACACCATCTTCTTTTCCTATTCTTTCAAATGCAAAATAAATTTTAGCTAAAAAAACAAAAACACCACGACATTCATCCGCAAGTGCGGAATTTCAAGATTATCTAACAACGTGTTTGTAACACCCCGAATTCTCAAAACTCGGGACATTACTGGTTAGAACCTCACTGTGGGTTCCGACCTCAGTTTGACAACAATATTACTAGGATCTTGCAACAAGACACAAATAAGGAAAACCGGAATTCATAAAATAGTATTTTTAAGGTAATGAATGCAACACGGTCTAGCAGCCTAAAGTACTTAAACAAAGGAAACGAACAACTGTCTTAACCAAAAGGAAGAAAAGACAAACACAACCCTAACCCCCACTCTAAGGAGTACGGAGACCCGGCTGACCACTACTTCCGGATCACTCAGCTGCTGGTCTAACCTGCGGTAAATCTAAAAACACAACAAGAGGAACCGTTAGCTAGTTATCTAAATATTAGAAGAATAATAGTAGCACACACACACACATAAAAATATAAACAACCATCATGCTTTCAAACAAGTCCATTTTATTATCTTGAATTACGTTACTCTTTCACGCTAATGATACTTATTTTGTGACACGAGGGATTCCCAAACCTCGCCTCCGCCCCCGTGTAACCATCAGGAATGGATCCGATGCATCTCACCTTGTACCTGCCTGGTCTGGGTATAGAGAACCTCTCAGTCTCCTGTCAGAGCTTGGCAGTGATGTCACGGCCCGTTATACATACACTTGGGCCTTAAACATAATAATAACGGTCGTCCTAGCAAGTTATTATTATTAAAACACGCACATAGCACACACAACTACTATCACTCAACTAATATCCAGAAACTGGCTAAGTAAGTCGCAAGAACTTACCTGAGTCAAATCACACTCTAACAAGTCTCAAATCGGTCCGTACTCGTGGTAACTCAAACGCCTGTCAAATAAGGCATGTGGATCAAAAACACATCTAGATGTCCAACCTCATGCGAAGGGATTACGGAAAAAGCTCTCTTACGGTAAAAGACCATTTTACCCTTAGTGCCGAAAATTCTCAAAGTTTATTCTTGAATTCTACTAATTTCTTTTATAACTTGTTTTCCATAAATTGTGTCTCTCGGATAGCTACTTATAGGTTATAAGGTCAAAACTCGAGTCAACTCGTCAAAGAGTACAACACTCCTCCTTCCCGGTTATTACTCTACTCTTATACATATATGTATACATATATATATATATACGTTATCCTTACCCATCTATGTATATACTTATGTATATATACTCTACTTGTTCATATATATATATATATATATATATATATATACACTTATACTCCTACATAAACATACTTATAACATTCATTACCTCTATACATATATATACTTATATATTTATACTACATTTATTCATATATATTTATACCTATCTCCTCCAACTCACGCATCTATATAATATATATGCGTACCCTGCCCACATATATATATATATATATATATATATATATATATATATATATATATATATATATATATATATATATATATATATATATATATATATATATATATATATATATATATATATATATATATATACTCATTTCTCCAATCTATATATTCATCCAATCTATTCATCCAAATGTACATATCGACATACCCTGCATCCTATAATCTATATCCAACACATATACATAAAATATATATATATATATACATACTTATATATATATATCTATGTATACTTTACTATTATATATATATATATACAACACTTATACATATGTGTATATACTATACTGAGGGAGTAAACTCACCGTACAGCCCAATCGTCACTCACTGCAGGGACTCGCTGCCTAGCTCGCTCGGAATGACCTTCGAACAGAACCACGCAGTCCTGCGTAACACCAGCCAACAATAGGTCGATAAGTATACCCCGCTAAACCTTGCTGCGTGAAACCACCGTAACATACACTTCGATCGCGGCGCATGAATTAGACCAAGGCGGAGAGGGGGAAATAAGCCTGGCCTGGTGACAAGACATCAGCAAGGTTCGTATTGGCACTCGTCGGACCTTAACGCCGGCATCGCAGGTGTCGGCGACATTGTAGTACGAGGCAGTTGCGAACTCAACAGGTTGTTGTTTGTCTTCGGAGAGGGATGCTTGATTCGGCCGGATCTGGTTGTCTGCAGTGCAGTCGCACGAGAGGGAGGAGGGCATTCCTAGGCACCGATGCTTCTTGCGATAGGAGCAAAAGGAGGGGAAAGAACTAGCGTTGTTGTTCTGATCGAGAAAAGAAACCGACGAGTCCTTGCAGATGGTGCTGGCGGTGCTGCGTCGGTTTAACTCCGATTAGGACCAAGGGTGATGGTGGAATGACTGCTTGCCTTCGTTGGTAAGTTGGCGTGCACCGGCGGATGAGGAGGCCGGTTTCCGGCTACTATGCCCAGGGAACAAATCGGCCTGGATTGTCGCTTGTTGAGGGAGGTACGGTTTAAGGAAGTAAAATGGGGGTTACAGAAATTAAGGGGAGAGAGAGAGATACGGGGAGAGAGAGATAGGTACGGGGGAGAGAGAGAAATGGCTGATGAGAGCCTCCTTCACTGGGCCCCACTAGTAAAGAAAGACAAGTAGGTACCTCATTTGTTAGCTTGTAAGGCCGGACCGATCACATGTTGCTGGGCCTATCTAGTTGGGCCCGCCAGGCCTAGCTAAATGGGCCTGGCAGTTTATCTTTGAGGAAGATAAACTTGTATTTAAACATGTTAAAATTTCGTATAAATGGATCGAAGCATACGTTAAAACTTGTTTTAAAATATCGTGCAACGAGGTAAAGTCTTCGAAGTCCGGTTTGATCTGGAAATACTCGGAATTAAATTTCCGGGTATTACATCAATTCCTCCTTAAAATAAGTTTCGTCCCGAAACTTAGAACATGAAACATCACTCCGATAACTTTTTATAAATAGAAACGGAGTATCAACTCTTCTTCTACAAAATATTCGGTCTATCTTTCTAAACATGTAAGCATCACTCAGGGACCATAGAATTTAACCACTAAAGATTAAACACTCAAACTCGGAAGTAACCATATAGTCAGACAAGTCCTACAAGTCAATGCCTGAGTACTACTTGTCAATACAAGGGTTGTGGCTGACTCCACAAAGAACTCAGGACAACTACTCCTAATGCTATCCTCCGTCTCCTAGGTAGCCTCGTCGGCTCCTCGACTAGACCATTGGACCTGCAGCATCATATATCCTTATACCGTAGGTGCCTTCTACTATACGTTTAGGATGGTTCCCGGGTACTCTACAAAAGTATGCTCTGGCTCAATTATCTGATTAACCTAGTTGATGATGTGTCTCGGATCCGGTAGGTATTCTCTCAACGGTTTGGTTTTCTAAACTTACTCCCAGCTCTTTTGATGACTCTACCTTCCTTCCACTGGGCCCACTTGCTTTTTTTTTTTTCGAAAGTTCCCGACTATCGATTCTGAAATAATGATCTTAAACTTTTGTCGGCCCTTTACTAAGTGCCTAATGCTCTTTGTAATACAAACTGCTTGGCCCGGTTTCCTCAATGTGACCTAATCTGATCGTTCCTTAATTAATGGATTTTCACCTACTCTTGTCAAGCTTTCAAATTTATATAACTCAAAACAAATCACACACCCAAGTGGACCTTTTCCTATAGATCTCAAATTTCTTAACTTGAAATCATAGTTCACCTAACATTGATTTTCTTCATCTGTGGGTTATGGGCCTACCACGCTTCTGGTGTAACACCCATTAGTCACAATGGCGTCTTTCTAAGGGTCAACATGATTTACCCAACTCCCGCCTATACTTCCCTTATAATACTAGCAAGATCCTCGTCAAACAGACCCTTACTCTCTTACTCCACCGTAGTCTGTTCTTCACCAACCAGCAAGCAACTTCTAACCCGATTCTCTCCATATCCTTAGATCATCCCAGAAGGTTGTCGTTGCCTACTTGGGGAATCCTCCAAGGCTTCGGTAAAGTTACCTCTTAAATCCACAGTCACTAATGTCTCTTCTTAACGGTACCTACTCGTCAATACCAACCAA
>BSUD01000006.1:24673999-24705118 GCA_033239045.1 Fagopyrum esculentum | reverse complement strand
TATTAGTTTAGGGTAAAATGACCATTTTACCCTTGGTTCCGATTTTCTCGAAAACCCTAAAATTCATGTCTAACCTCCTATTTGAGGTTTTAAATTCATATTCTAACTCCCAAAATTTTATTTGGTTCCTAACTGACATTTTTCCTATGTTTCTATTTTCCGTAAAAACGTAAAGGTCTAACTTCGGTTCTAAATATAAAATTCTTAACAGCTTAATATAATTCCGAATTAAATCTCTAGATCATCTATGAGGTTCTATCTAACCTTAGGAGGAAAAATTCCTCTAAACTGTTCAGTCATAAATTTTATAATAATTCACCAAGTTGACTACTTCACTCAAAATTCCTATACTTAGCCAAAAACTTAAGTTTACCAAAACTGCTCAACTACCTAACTTCGGGAGCTCATAACTTCCAATCCAACCGTTCATTTCTTCCCAAATTTTAATATGCTAAACTACATATATCCATCTACAACATATCCAAAATTCAACGGTGGATCTTTATCCTAACGTTCAATAATTGGCCGACAAGATAGGCAGTTTATAACCTAAAGGCTGGAGGAATAAAATTGGATTTTTACAGCAGTCTTTTATTCTGGTCCTACTTTCTAGTCTCGTATACCCCAGGTTCGAACTAATTGACCCTCTCTAAACCTCAGTCACTCTCGACTGTAAAATACCCCAAACCTTTCCTATACCGTATATATATTCTACTCTAAGTTACATCTTTTATTCAGCAACGAAACAACATACAGTAATGACTTACTCGCTGCAGTAGAGTGGTTTCTGCGTTCCTTGGTTCCTGACTCGTAACCGAGAGGCTGGACTGTGTCGCTGAAGCAAAGATTAGGAGGGAGATCAATACTCCGAACTGATTAAGAGTGAGGTTTGAAGAATAGGAAAAAGACCTACCGGAGGTGTATGCAGAAGGTTTCCGTAAGGTCTGCTCCGGAAGGGCCAATAGCAGGAGGTGGAGAAGCACGCTGCTGTTGGAATCCGTTCGATCAACAGGAGCGGAAGAAGGATTACGTGCTGCTGTTGAAATCTGTAGACAGAAGCGAGAAGCTGCGTTGAGAGGAAGGAGATCAAAATATGGCTGGAGCGATACAATTTTCAGAAGCAAAATGAGGTATGAAGATAGGAGGAAGCGTTACTGCTGAGTTATGGCCTTGATCGTCTGCATTGATCTCGTGTAACGGCTGCTGAGATCCTCATGAAACGGCTGGAGTTGCTGAGCTGGAGAAGGCGGAACAGCATCCCTCTCCTGGGCTGAATTGGACGCTGGGCTGGAGAGGCAAAACAACAACTCTTCTGGGCTGGAATGGACTGCGCTGGAGTGCTACTGCTGGGCTGGAGCTGTGCTGCTGCTGGGCTGAGCTGAAGGCTGCAGGGCCGAACTAGCTGAAGGCTGGCAAGCTGGGCCGCAGAGGAGCAAGGCAGCAGTGGGCTGCTGGAGTTGGCTAGTGGGCTGGGTCCGTTGAGGCTAAATATAGAGCAACAGATGGGCTGAAATTGGCTACGGACGGCTCCTTAAATTAGCGAGTTTCTGGCCGGACAAGATTCCGACATATAAATATACGGACTAGGCGGATAGGGAGTTTATTATAGATTAAGATCGGTTAAGGATTCTATCATTTTATGCGGAAGTAAGCTACATAAAATGATAAACTATTTAAAGGATTCTATCATTTTATGTGAATGAATCTACATAAAATGACAAATCCTATAATAATATGTCTAACTCAGTAGACGGATATGGGTCCATTGATCGAGATCTATTTTATAACGGAAATAGACGGAATAAAAATTCCGGATATTACATCAGTACCCCCTTAAAATAAGTTTCGTCCCAAAACTTAGGATAGGGTACCTACCCCATACATTTCCCCTCAAGAATTATATTCTAGCAAGCAACTACTCACGTCATCAAGCACATAGACATAAACAATTATGTAAACATATAATCACAGAAATCATATAAGGTATCGTCTCAGTACTAACCCGTCGGTACTGAGGTAGCGGCTAACTCCGCAAAGAACTCAGGGTAGTTACGTCTAATACTCTCCTATGTCTCCCAGGTAGCCTCATCAGTCCCTCGTCTAGACCACTGAATCCTCAGCATCGGTATCTCCTTAGAACGCAGGCGCCTAATGCTACGCTCTAGGACGGCTACTGGATACTCCACGAAAGTGTGGTCTGGCTCGACTATCAGATCCTCATGACTGATGACATGTCTAGGGTCCGGTATGTACTCTCGCAGCTGAGATACATGGAAAACTGGGTGTACTCCCTCCAATCTCGGTGGTAGTGCTAGTCGGTAGGCAACCTCTCCGACTCTCTCTACGATCTCAAATGGGCCGACATACCGGGGACTCAGCTTCCCCTTAATGCCGAAACGTCTAACTCCTCTCGTAGGTGACACTCTCAACCACACTTGTGCACCTACTCTAAACTCCAAAGGTCGACGCCTTTTGTCGGCGTAGGACTTCTGACGACTCTGAGCTGCTAACATCCTCTCCCGGACTAAGGCAATTCGGGCGATGTCGTCCTGTATCTGATCTGGTACTACTCCACCAGCCTTGCTAGGCTCATCCCAACATAGCGGTGTACGACATCTCCGCCCGTACAAAGCCTCATAAGGTGCCATCCCAATAGACGCGTGCCAACTGTTATTATATGAAAACTCTACTAGTGGGAGGTGATCTGGCCATATCTGTCCCCAATCTAGCACACATGCTCGCAACATGTCCTCTAAAGTCTGAATGGTCCTCTCGGACTGACCGTCTGTCTGTGGGTGGTAGGCAGTGGTAAAGTGAAGACTCGTCCCCAGAGCAGTATGTACCTGCTGCCAAAACCTCGAGGTAAAATGTCCATCCCTGTCGGAGACGATAGTCCTCGGTACTCCATGGAGTCTCACGATGTGTCTGGTGAACTCCTCTGCTAGACGACTTACCGGCCACGTTTCCTTAATCGGAATGAAACGTGCGGTCTTCGTCAGACGGTCTACCACTACCCAAATGGCATCAAAACCTCTGTTGAGCCTCAATCCGGTAACAAAATCCATAGAAATATCTTCCCACTTCCAATGTGGTATTGGAAGTGGGTGGAGTTCTCCTCCGGATCTACGATGCTCAATCTTGACCTGCTGACAAGTCGCACACTGGGCTACATAACGGGCCACATCGGGCTTCAAACCACCCCACCAGAAGGAACGTCTCACGTCCTTATACATCTTACTCGCTCCTGGATGTACGGAGTAAGGGGTAGCGTGAGCCTCACCTAGTATCCTCTGTCTCAACTCAATGTCTGATGGCACACAGATACGATCCTGCCGTCTCATCACTCCATCGGCACCAATAGTGAACTGAGGTGCCTCATCTCGTGACATCCGGTCTCGGATCCGGGTCAACATCGGACAGGTCTCCTGCTTCTGTCGGATCTCACCCAACAGGTCAGGAAGTAACTCTAAGGTGGCTAACTGATGAGCTGTATCGGGGAACTGGATCTCTACCTCCAACCAAGCTAAGTCTCTCTGTAACTGGGGCTGTATTGTCAACCGAGCTATCGCCTTCTCCCGAGGCGTCTTCCGACTCAAAGCGTCAGCAACTACATTCGCCTTTCCGGGGTGGTAGAGAATCTCAAGGTCAAAATCCTTGATCAACTCTAGCCACCGCCTCTGGCGGTTATTCAACTCCCGCTGAGTGAATATGTACTTCATACTCTTATGGTCTGTGAAGATTGTAACACCCCGAATCCGCGGGACTCGGAGCGCTACGGGTTGGGACCTCACAATGGGTCCCGACCCTTAGCTTGACAACAATTTCACCGGATCTTACAACAAGGCACAAATAAAGGCCAAAACCAAATACATTTTATGCAATGCAAATAAACCCAAAAACCATACAAACCAAAGACTTCAGCCGAGATACAACCGAAAGACCAAATGCCATACACACGGCATACAATATATAGTGAATACAAACTCAAACACGACTCCAACTAAAACCCAATCCTAAAATGTACGGACCCCGGCTGCCCACTCTTCCAGATCTCTCGGCCGCGTTCCTAACCTGCAAGGCATTCTACAACAATCGGTATAAAACCGTTAGCTAATATTCGAAGCATTAAAATCAATGGGAAAGGCACATACACAAGTAATCTCATCACAATCATACAACATACATAAAAGCACAGCAATCCGGTTTATTATCTTTATTATTATTAAGTCGTATCCCGTTCTAATTCAACTTAGGTTGTGACACGAGAGTCACCGAAACTCGCCTCGGTCCCTACTTACCGGCATGGAATGGTACTGATGCATCCGACCGTCTACCAGCACGGGATAGTCGCCGAGAACCTCCTAGCTCTCGCGGGAGCCAGGCAAGTTGTCACCGCCCATTATCATACACTTGGGCCAAAATAATATAAAGGTCGGTAATCCTAATTCCGGTTTAGTTGTTATAAACAATAAACACACACCACCAAACACACATCAATGCTAATACAAGGAATACGAGCTAAGTAAGTCCGGAGACTTACCTCGTCACCACACTCAACTCACGACACTCTCGCTTCCTTAGGGGGGAAGCCCTTAACCTGCTCACAAGAAGATAACTATATCAACCACTCGCTCAACTGAAGAAGTCTAAGACTTCTACACAAATGACCTACGCGAGATTATTTGACTCACATTCTAGGACCGCATCCTAGAATCTCTCATGCTCACATCCCACTCAACACAAGCTAGAAGTCCTTAGACTTCTAGGCCCTATGATCGCGCAGGATCATAACCCGTAGTACATACTAGGATAAACATGCCTAGTCCAAACAGACGCAACGGTAACAACTCATGTTAGGATACGCATATCCTAGCCCATAAACTCAACAACCATATACTCCAATTCTCAAACCTCACAAGATAACATCAACATCTCAAGTCATAAAACATTCACAATCCTCAAGCACTCACCTAAGGTCCATAACCACTACTTGGTATTCACTCTAAGTTATGCTAGATCCAACCTAGCATGATACTACTACTAAACATAACTAAATCGAGTAAGATAATAAACTCAGGGGAAAGGGTACTCACATGACGTCAAAAAGACGGAAGACGATCTATGGATGTCGATATGGATTCGTTGGCCTTTATCGGGGCGCTTCCGAACCTAAAACCAAAGCTAAACAAATTTAGCCTATATGCTAAATTTGATAGGAAGATAACTTATATAAAACTCATTTTCAGAACCAATGTTAAAAACTCATAAAAACATTTTCCGGGAATTTATACAATTTTAGAAATTGGGTCATAAACCCCAAATTAAATCCTTGGGCCATATTCCGAAAATAATCCAACAAAGGGCAATATATATAGTGTATATAAATATAAGAATATTCCCGTAATTAAAACCCAAGGTTAAAACCGCTAACGCATTTTCCGGGCAATTAATACAACTCTAGAAACTTGGGGTCATATTCTGAAAATAAAAATCTGGGCCAAATCTGTAATTAATTCAAATCAGTAGGACACAATCTACAAAATCCAGAAGAGTGGGTCAAATCTGCAATAAACACAAAATAAGGGGGCCCGATTACAAATTTAGAATAGGGTTTCAAACCCTTCAGATGAAGGCTGGCGACGGGAAGGCACAAGCACATGGCGGCCGCCATGGCTTCGGAAGGCGAAGGCACGACCAGGGCATGCGGCGGCGAGGACGGGAACTGGCAGGTCATTCCCCGGCGTTGGCAGTGGCGGCAGTGGCTCCTTCCCGGCGATGACAGTGGAGGTGAGGGCTTCTTCTGGCGGTGGGAGCTTCGGTCTCCGGCGGCCTTCTGTAGCGGCAAAGGCTGGGCTCCTTCGGGCTAGACAGGGGCCTCTTGCCCGGTGTGGCTGCAGCAAGAGAGCGAGAGAGATGGAGCCTGTAGAGGCTCCGGCAGGTCGACGGTGGGCTCTCCCAAGTGCTATGGCTGCAGCTCCTCTCTTTCTCAGGGAAAGCTCGATGGTGGAGGAGAAGGGGAGAGGGGAAGAACAGAGAGATGGCGTTGCAGAGAGGAAGAGCACAGGGTGGCTCCCGGCGAGACAGACGGGATGGGGTGGGGCTGCCGCTGGCTCTACTCCGGCGTCTAAGCTACTCATCCGACGGCGAACAGAGACGAGATGTTGCCGGCTTAGGGAGAGATGGTTGCAGATAATGCAATGGTGAGAGATTGGCTTCTCTGTTGCGTGAGGAAGAGAATGAGAAGGAGAGACTGGTGAGCGAGAGAAGAGAGCAGAGGGAAGCAGCTGAGACCGAGAAGTCGGCTAGCTAGGCTGCATCAGAGGTCTATGACCAGGCTGGGGGGGGGGGGGGGGAAAGCATAGACACGCAATCTCCTTGGCATTGAGAAAGAAGCAGGGAAAAACATAAACTAAAATAAAAGAAATAGCAAATAATTAAAAATAAAAATGGAATGAACTTGATCGAAAAAACTCGGATCGGGATTTTTGGAACGGAAAAAGAAATTTCCGAATCTTCTGTAAAATAATTTACGGAAAACTTATAAATCAAATATATAAGAATATACTCAAGGGTTTAATTTACGCCGTAAAAATATTTTTAATAAAATAAAATTTTAAGCTAGAAGCCGCAACAGAATAAATATCGCAAACGCGCCAAAAATTTGGGGCGTTACAAAGATCTGACAGGTCGCTCCATAGAGATAATGACGCCAGATCTTAAGAGCGTGCACTACTGCTGCTAACTCCAGATCGTGAGTGGGGTAGTTCTCTTCATACGTCTTCAGCTGTCGAGACGCATATGCTATAACATTACCCCTCTGCATCAAGGCACACCCCAAGCCCAGCTTGGATGCGTCACTGTACACTACAAAGTCCTCTGTACCCTCAGGTTGTGCTAAGATCAGAGCAGACGTCAATCTCCTCTTCAGCTCCTCAAAACTCTGCTGACACGGCTCAGACCAGACGAAACGAGTAGTCTTCCTTAGGAGAGAAGTAAGTGGTCGGGCGATCAGGGAAAACCCTTCCACAAACCGACGGTAATACCCTGCCAATCCAAGGAAGCTGCGAACCTCCTTAACATTCTTCGGGGGTTGCCAAGAGGACACTGACTCAATCTTCGCCGGGTCGACCTTAATCCCCTCAGCAGTCACTACATGGCCGAGGAAAGCCACCTCTGACATCCAGAACTCACACTTGGATAGCTTAGCATATAGCTGGCTATCCTGTAGAATCTGTAACACTGTCCTCAAGTGTCCGACATGCTCCTCTCGACTTCTAGAGTAAACTAGAATGTCGTCAATGAAGACCACTACAAACAGGTCTAAGAAGTCGATGAAAATCCCATTCATCAACTCCATAAACACTGCTGGCGCATTAGTGAGCCCAAATGGCATCACTACAAACTCATAGTGACCATACCTAGTCCGGAATGCTGTCTTAGGTATGTCCTGATCTCTCACCCTCAACTGGTGATAACCCGACCTCAAATCTATCCTCGAGAACACTGACGCTCCATGTAGCTGGTCCAGCAGATCATCTATGCGAGGCAGTGGATACTTATTCTTGATGGTGACCTTGGTCAACTCCCTGTAGTCGATACACAGTCTCATCGATCCATCCTTCTTCCTCACAAACAATACTGGTGCGCCCCAAGGGGAAACACTAGGGCGTATGAAGCCCTTCTCTGCTAACTCCTCTAACTGCTTCTTCAGCTCAAGCAGCTCTATCGGGGCCATGCGGTACGGGGCCTTCGAGATCGGTCTCGTGCCCGGCTTTAACTCGATGCTAAAGTCCACACTCCTCTGTGGAGGTAGCCCTGGTAAGTCGTCCCTGAAGACCTCTGCAAACTCGCATGCGACTGGTATCTCCTCTATTGTCAGGCTCTTGCGCTCCTTCATGGCATAACACCAGAAGGCCTCGCAACCCTGTGCTATCAATCTGGCTGCTCTCACTGCGCTGATAACTGTGCCGGACTTTCCGAGGTCCCAACCTCGGAATATCACTCTGTGGCCTTCCTCCGTGGCGACAGTCACAGTCCTCCTACCAATATCCAAGACGGCTCCATGTCTAGTCATCTAATCTATCCCTAATATCACGTCCTCATGTGCTAAGGGCATGACTAGAAAATTTACTAACCAAATCCGGCCTCCCAGATGAATAGGGCAGTCATAAATCTCTCGAGATCCTCTAACTTTACCCCCATCTGGTAACCCAACCACAAAAGGTACACCCTCTATTGTAGCTAAGGACAACCTATCTACACATGCATCTGATATAAATGAGTGTGTAGCACCCGTATCAAATAAAACTCTCACAGGTAAGTCATGGATCCAAATAGTACCTGTGGTCGCAGGTGCTGCAGGCTACTCAGTGCTCCTCAGCTCGAACACTCTCGATGGTCCTCCTCTGGTGTCGGTGGTACTTCCACGTCCCCTGCCACGACCTGATCCCTGTGCAGTACTGTATGAAGCAGGATGTCCTGGAGCCCGGTACTGCTGCTGCTGACTCGGAGCTCGGTACTGAGAGGGTCTCTGTACACTCTTCTCAACACCTGCATGCTGAGAAGGAGCCTTGCCTTGACGGCAGAAAGTAGCTCTGTGTCCCGGCTTCCCACAAGTGAAGCAAGTGATAGGTGGTTTCGGGCAATCCATCTTAATGTGATCACGGCCACCACAGTTAAAGCACTGTCGATCTCCACCGGGAGTCCGAACTGTAGAGTGGTAGCTGGACCTCCCCTGAGTCTGTCCTCGACCATAACCTGCTACTGCTGCACTGCTACCAGCATGTCCTGTCCTCTGCCGCTTATCCGGCCCACTAGACTGAGCTGCTTTCCTAGAAGCTGGCCTGTCTCTCTCATAAGCAGAGGCCCTATCCTGATAATCAGACAAGGTCTCACACCGGAATCCAGCCAGGTAGGATCGGGTACTCTCTCTCAACCTCCTGGAGAAAAGGTAAACATGCTGCTCTTCTGGAGGTGCAGATGGTCCAAGTAAGGTCAATTCCTTCTGAAATTTCTTTATAGCTGCAGCAATCGGGATATCTTCAAATCCCGCCTCAATGAAATCCTGGAATCTCTCTCTCCTCAGCGAAACTGGACAGTACCTGTCTCTAACAATGTTCCTCATCTGCTCCCAGCTGGTGACTCAACCACGAATGGTACGCCACCATGAATGAGCATCATCTGTGAAACAGGTCTGTATCAAATCTACCTGTCGATCCTCAAGGCAACGTATTGCCTCCAAAGCAGTCTCAATCTTCCCTATCCAGTGCTCCACCTCTAGCCCTATCTCTCCGCTGAATGAGGGGACCTTCTGAGAGTTGAAAGCCTTCAACCACTCATCCGGTCTCGGTGCTCTGGACCCAGTAGGTGCTCTATCAGCATCAGCCCTCCTCTCAGATACAGCCGGCACCCGAGACACTCCCTGTGTCACCTGAGCCGACCTATCCGGTACCACCGGTGGTACCTGAGTAAGCCTCTCAACTATGGCAGCTTCCTCCCTGCGCTCAACATAGGCTCTGAACTCCCTATACTCCGATGCTCCAATAGAAACACGTCCCGACTCAGTAGAACGTGCTCCTTGCGCTCCAGACCTAGCGGCGGTCTCAGGCCTGACCTCGGGGCCTACACTCTCAGCTACTTCTTCTACAGCAACCTCTGGTATGCTTGCTGCAGGTGGGTCATCTCGAGGAACTCGTCCTCGACCTCTCCCTAGTGGAGGTCTACCCCCACGACCACGCCCTCTAACAGTAGGGGTGCTATCAGCTCGATTCTGTCTGACTGGGGGAAGGGGGGGACGACCCCTACCTCGGCCAGTCACTTGGGCAGCCCTAGTACGTGCCATCTGCACGAATAGTAATAGCTACAGTTATAAACTAGCTAATCTATCATAACAGTAAAAGTCTATAATTATTCTAAGAATACCGAGATCCGCAGAGGTAGTGGTGGTCATCCGTACTTTCTATCCCAACCCGACTCTGTATGCATTTTAAAACCAAAAATTCTCTTTGGAAAACTCAGACCCTTTTCGGGTTCTGTTTATTTACTTATATGACCCTTTTTAGAAGATTCAAGTGTCATTGTTGCCAACCTAGAGCTCTGATACCATGTTGTAACACCCCAAATTTTACAACTTAGGGAGTTACTGGTTAGGACCGCACAGTGGGTCCCGACCTTAGTTTGACAACAACTTAACAAGATCTTACAACAAGGCACAGATAAGGAAAAACCAGAAATCATAAAATAGTTCTTAATAATGCATGAATGTGACCAGATCAACTACAGCCGGAAAACGTAATATAACAAAGTACGAAAGGAAACAAGGTTCAACTGTAAAACCCACAAATGCAGAAACTGTAAAACGTCCTAAAGTACGACACCCCGGCTGACCACTACCGTCTGGATCACTCGGCATCTGCTCTAACCTGTGTCAAATCTAAACAACATATCAACAGTTAGCTAACTATCCAAATATAAGCAAAATGATAACAGCACAAACACACGCAGAAACAAAAATAAACAAACATCATGTTGGCACTCAACCGTTTATTATCTATTATTTAAATGATTCACATTATTCAATTTAAGTTGTGGTACGAGAATTATTATTAGTTCTCGCCTCCATTCCTTATCCAACTGGTGTAGGTCTAGCTGACTTCCACTGGTAGCATCACTACAAACCAAGTATGGACTAGTCCCAAAAGAAACCCCCAGCGCCCGCAAGCTACTGAGCAGAATGCCACCGCCCGTTACTCTTAGGCCAAAATATAGGTCGGTAATTATATATCACAACCTATCTCTCTAAACATTTCAACCACACACCACCATCATCATTTATACTCATATTTAGAAGTCAGCTAAGTTAGCCCAAAGGACTTACTTGTTATAACGCTCGACTCTTTATAAACCACTCGCTTTGTAAACTGTAACCACTCAGTTGCCTGCCAAAGGCGATAAGTGTATTAGCACACTCTCACGTAGATAGAAGTCTAAAACTTCTAAGATCGAATAAGGTATTAAGACATACTAGTTACAATATTAGTTTAGGGTAAAATGACCATTTTACCCTTGGTTCCGATTTTCTCGAAAACCCTAAAATTCATGTCTAACCTCCTATTTGAGGTTTTAAATTCATATTCTAACTCCCAAAATTTTATTTGGTTCCTAACTGACATTTTTCCTATGTTTCTATTTTCCGTAAAAACGTAAAGGTCTAACTTCGGTTCTAAATATAAAATTCTTAACAGCTTAATATAATTCCGAATTAAATCTCTAGATCATCTATGAGGTTCTATCTAACCTTAGGAGGAAAAATTCCTCTAAACTGTTCAGTCATAAATTTTATAATAATTCACCAAGTTGACTACTTCACTCAAAATTCCTATACTTAGCCAAAAACTTAAGTTTACCAAAACTGCTCAACTACCTAACTTCGAAAGCTCATAACTTCCAATCCAACCGTTCATTTCTTCCCAAATTTTAATATGCTAAACTACATATATCCATCTACAACATATCCAAAATTCAACGGTGGATCTTTATCCAAACGTTCAATAATTGGCCGACAAGATAGGCAGTTTATAACCTAAAGGCTGGAGGAATAAAATTGGATTTTTACAGCAGTCTTTTATTCTGGTCCTACTTTCTAGTCTCGTATACCCCAGGTTCGAACTAATTGACCCTCTCTAAACCTCAGTCACTCTCGACTGTAAAATACCCCAAACCTTTCCTATACCGTATATATATTCTACTCTAAGTTACATCTTTTATTCAGCAACGAAACAACATACAGTAATGACTTACTCGCTGCAGTAGAGTGGTTTCTGCGTTCCTTGGTTCCTGACTCGTAACCGAGAGGCTGGACTGTGTCGCTGAAGCAAAGATTAGGAGGGAGATCAATACTCCGAACTGATTAAGAGTGAGGTTTGAAGAATAGGAAAAAGACCTACCGGAGGTGTATGCAGAAGGTTTCCGTAAGGTCTGCTCCGGAAGGGCCAATAGCAGGAGGTGGAGAAGCACGCTGCTGTTGGAATCCGTTCGATCAACAGGAGCGGAAGAAGGATTACGTGCTGCTGTTGAAATCTGTAGACAGAAGCGAGAAGTTGCGCTGAGAGGAAGGAGATCAGAATATGGCTGGAGCGATACAATTTTCAGAAGCAAAATGAGGTATGAAGATAGGAGGGAGCGTTACTGCTGAGTTATGGCCTTGATCGTCTGCATTGATCTCGTGTAACGGCTGCTGAGATCCTCATGAAACGGCTGGAGTTGCTGAGCTGGAGAAGGCGGAACAGCATCCCTCTCCTGGGCTGAATTGGACGCTGGGCTGGAGAGGCAATACAACAACTCTTCTGGGCTGGAATGGACTGCGCTGGAGTGCTACTGCTGGGCTGGAGCTGTGCTGCTGCTGGGCTGAGCTGAAGGTTGCAGGGCCGAACTGGCTGAAGGCTGGCAAGCTGGGCCGCAGAGGAGCAAGGCAGCAGTGGGCTGCTGGAGTTGGCTAGTGGGCTGGGTCCGTTGAGGCTAAATATAGAGCAACAGATGGGCTGAAATTGGCTACGGACGGCTCCTTAAATTAGCGAGTTTCTGGCCAGACAAGATTCCGACATATAAATATACGGACTAGGCGGATAGGGAGTTTATTATAGATTAAGATCGGTTAAGGATTCTATCATTTTATGCGGAAGTAAGCTACATAAAATGATAAACTATTTAAAGGATTCTATCATTTTATGCAGAAGTAAGCTACATAAAATGATAAACTATTTAAAGGATTCTATCATTTTATGTGAATGAATCTACATAAAATGACAAATCCTATAATAATATGTCTAGCTAACTCAGTAGACGGATATGGGTCCATTGATCGAGATCTATTTTATAACGGAAATAGACGGAATAAAAATTCCGGATATTACATCAAACACTTTGACAAATGAAAGGACCAAGGGTGACACTCTCAAGTTCGAGCATAATGCAATCCACAACCAATTCAGATGAGGAAATGAGGGCAACCTCACAGGTTGTTCATCACCACTATTGTCTAGTCCTCTGCACCAACTCTTTAATTCTGGAAGGTTATATAGGTTAAGTTTCTCCAAACGAGGACAAAACGATGCAGTTGATACAATATTATATTCTTCTATGTATTTCAAACTCGTTAAATCCCCAAGGACTAAAGATCTCAAGCACGAAAGTCTACTGAGAGGTGGCAAATGTCGAATATTCCCGAAACCCTAAAGATTCATTTCTACTAGATTCGGCAGAACAGATGAAAGTCATCTTTGTTCACCCAAGGTGGGAATGTCTTGATATCCATTAAAGTCTATTGAGAGTGGAAATTACCAATGAGCTTTGACAACGGTAACTGGACAGGATGCATTGGCTACAACAAGTTGGTAACACTTCCAAGCAGAATCCTGCAAGAATACACCATACAAGGTACGATTATAAACCCAAACTAATCAAAGAATCATCATACATATATGATCTATATTAATTAGCCTTTGATGTTTACAAAATACCTTTTAAGGCCATTGTGTTGTAAATTGAACCTGACTTTGCTGAGTTTATTATATCTCTCTTAGGATCAATTTGTGTTGGATTAGATGAAGTGTGCTGTCAATAAATTCAAAGTCACCTTTCAAGCACCAAAGTATTTTATGATTGAACCTCACATCTGACATCCCCTACTAGCAAAATATTCATTTTCAATCCATTCAAGCATTTTGATTGATAACAATATTCAATTCAGAGATGACAATGAAGTAAAATATTCATTTTCCAGCCATTCTAGCAAAATACTCATTTTGCAACTTAACGTGTATGTTCTAATTCAGCATGGAGCAGTTTTAAACACCTTAAAGTGAAAGAAATCTAACTGAATAGTAACAAATGATAACCGTATCAAGACAATTCAACCTTGAAGTCTCAAAGATCAAGAACAAATAATAGGCAAATAAGAAAAAGAGAGTAGGATTAAGATCATTTTGTTCAGTAACATCCAACTGAAGCTACAAAGAACCAAATTTGTAAGTTAAACAAACATGACAGTTTCATAAACTTCAAAAAATTCAGATAAAACTCTTGTTGTTGGATAATATAAAGGAAGAATTTAACAAACTAAATCAACTAACAGTCAAACACGCTAATTTTATTTTTTCCTGATTTATTTGCTTAATTTGGATGATTTTAACATTTGCACTAAGAAGAATTTAACAAACTGAATCAAGTAACAATTTACTTTCAAACTAGCACCAATAGTTTAGTTTCAAACTACATAAAAAGCAACAGAATTTAACAAACTTCATCATCCTACTACATAAACAACTTCAACAAAAATAGCACCAACAATTTAGTTCAAACTGCATAAAAAACAGCTTGTACAAAAATAGCACCAACTACTTAGTTTCAAACTGCATAAAAAACAACTTGTACAAAAACAACACCAACAACTTAGTTTCATACTGCTTAAGAACAACTTGGTGTTTGGATGATCAACGAGGGTTGAGAAGACTGTAAAATTGTATCATGTACAACAAACATTTGCCCATTTTCCCATTTACCCCTTCCCCTTCCCCTTCCCCTTCCCCTTCCCCTTCCTTCTCCTCTTCCTCTTTCATTTGTATTCTCGTCTTCACCTACAAATAACTTCATAGTTTATTGACTGTGATATAACTCAATAATACAATGTAGTTATAAATCTTAAATATTACCAAAAGATTCATGATTCTGATAATTTTGAGTGAGATTTTTTCTAGGTCTTCCTCGAGGCCTCTTCTCAACTGGATGTTGTGAGTCATTTTATTGTGGGCACCTTCTCTTGTTGTGACTTTTTGACTTGCATAGACTACAACTCATTTTGGCTCCGTGTTTGTGTAACACCCCAAATTTTATAACTTAGGGAGTTACTGGTTAGGACCGCACAATGGGTCCCGACCTTAGTTTGACAACAACTTAACGAGATCTTACAACAAGGCACAGATAAGGAAAATCAGAAATCATAAAATAGTTCTTAATAATGCATGAATGTGACCAGATCGACTACAGCCGGAAACCGGAGTATAACAAAGTACGAAATGAAACAATGTTCAACTGTAAAACCCACAAATGCAAAAACTGTAAAACGTCCTAAAGTACGACACCCTGGCTGACCACTACCATCTGGATCACTCGGCATCTGCTCTAACCTGTGTCAAGTCTAAACAACATATCAACAGTTAGCTAACTATCCAAATGTAAGCAAAACGATAACAGCACAAACACAAGCAGAAACATAATTAAACAAACATCATGCTGGCACTCAACCAATTATTATCTATTATTTAAGTGATTCACATTATTCAATTTAAGTTGTGGCACGAGAATTATTATTAGTTCTCGCCTCCGTTCCTTATCCAACTGGTGTAGGTCTAGCTGACTTCCATTGGTAGCATCACTACAAACCATGTGTGGACTAGTCCCGAAAGAAACCCCCAGCGCCCCGCGAGCTACTGAGCAGAATGCCACTGCCCGTTACTCTTAGGCCAAAATACAGGTCGGTAATTATATATCACAACCTATCTCTCTAACATGTCAATCACACACCACCATCATCATTTATACTCATATTTAGCAGTCAGCTAAGTAAGCCCAAAGGACTTACCTGTTATAACGCTCGACTCTTTATAAACCACTCGCTCTATAAACTGTAACCACTCAGTTGCCTGTCAAAGGCGATAAGTGTATTAGCACACTTTCACGTAGATAGAAGTCTAAAACTTCTAAGATCAAATAAGGTATTAAGACGTACTAGTTACAGTATTAGTTTTAGGGTAAAATGACCATTTTACCCTTGGTTCCGATTTTCTCGAAAACCTTAAATTTCATGTCTAAACTCCTATTTGAGGTTCTAAAAATATATTCTCACTCCTAGAATTTTATTGGGTTCCAAACTGACATTTTTCCTATGTTTCTATTTTCCGGAAGAATCGAAAAGGTTTAACTTCGGCTCTAAATATAAAATTCTTAATAGCTTATAAAATTTCCGAATTAAATCTTTAGATCATCTATGAGGTTCTATCTAACCTTAGAAGAAAGAATTTCTCCAAACTGTTCAGCCAATATTTTTATAATAATTCACAAAGTCGATTCCTTCACTCTAATTTCCTATACTTAGCCAAAATTTAAGTTCACCAAAACTGCTCAACTACCTAACTTCGGGAGCTCATAACTTTCAATCCGACCGTTCATTTCTTCTCAAATTTTAATATGCTAAACTACGTATATCCATCTACAACATATCCAAAATTCAACGGTGGATCTTTATCCAAACGTTTAATAAATGATCGACAAGATGGGCTGTTTGTAACCTAAAAGCTGAAGGAAATAAAATGAATTTACAGCAGCCCTTTATTCCTATCCTTATGTCTATATACTCAGCAGCTACACAAGGTCAACCTAACCCAGGTTCAGGTCCGACTACAGCAGTTTATCATTCTAGCATTACGGAAATAATATACACAAAGGATTATGTAATAACCTTCCACTTCAACTAATCGGAACCTATTTTAATCTAAGTTTAGGCTCTTACCGGTTTGCAGCTAGAATGTAAATTTGTTGTTGGTTCCGATCTGTACTAAACCGAGCCTGCTGGTTGATCCCACAGCCTCTGCACATTGGTCCCGTTCAGATCCGGAAAGAGGAAGAAGGAAAGGGAGGAGAGGGACGAAGACTCACCACTTAGAGCAGAAGCGGCGTGAGGTATGTTGGCTTCTCCCAAGGTGCTTCTTACGCTGGAACGGGCTGGACGTGTGCAGAAGAGGGCGGACCGGACGTGTGCAGAAGAGGACGTCTTGGTTCAGTCCCTTGCTGAGCGAGATGTGCGTTGGTTTGAAGGATCTGTACAGTCTGCAAGGTGAAGGTTCGAGCGATGCAGAAGCAAAAGAAAACGCAGAAACGGAAGGAAACAAAACGCAGAAGGGAAGACGTGATATTTGTGCAGATCCGCTGGAAGATATGCGGTTACAGAGAAGGAAATAAATTCAGCACAGCCGTTATGTCTCTTCATGTAGCTGGGCTGGAGAAGCTGCGGTTGCTGCTGTTTATTGGGCCAGACGAGATTCAGCGAGCAGGCTGTTGGAAGCTACTGGGCTGAGCTGAAGACTGCAAGGCCGGACTGGGCTGAAGACTGGCGAGCTGGGCGCTTGGGCTTCTGGGCTGGAGGCAACGCTGCTGAAGGCTGCAGAAGGTTGGGTTGCGCATAGGACTGGGCGGACAAGCAGCTGGAGCAGTTCACGGACTGGGATGGCAAGGTGACGCTGCTGCTGGGCTGCTTCTGGGCTTGTCACAAACTTGTCACAGCCTTGTCTGGCCTTGTCACGGACTCGTCACAGCGTTGTCTGGCCTTGTCACAGCTTCGTCACAGCCTTGTCTGGCCTTGTCACAGCTTCGTCACAGATTTGTCTGGACCTTGTCACAGCTTCGTCACAGACTTGTCCGGGCCTTGTCATATTCTAAATTAGGGCTAAACTTATTATTTTATGTGAAGGTAAGCTACCTAAAATGATACATTTTATAAAGATCCTATCATTTTATGTGAAGGTAAGTTACATAAAATGATAAACTTATAAAAGGTTCTATCATTTTATGTGAAGGAGGTCTACATAAAATGATAAATTTCATCTTAATATGTCTAACTAAGTAGACGGACATGAATCGATGGATCGAGATCTATTTTATAACGGAATTAGACGGAATAAAAATTCCGGATTTTACATCAGTACCCCCTTAAAATAAGTTTCGTCCCGAAACTTTAGAATAAGGTACCTACCCCATACATTCCCTTCGAGAAATATATTCTAGCAAGCAACTACTCACGTCATCAAGCACATAGACATAAACAATTATGTAAACATATAATCACAGAAGTCATATAAGGTCTCGTCACGGTACTAACCCGTCGGTACTGAGGTAGCGGCTAACTCCGCAAAGAACTCAGGGTAATTACGTCTAATACTCTCCTCTGTCTCTCAGGTAGCCTCATCAACTCCTCGTCTAGACCACTGAATCCTCAGCATCGGTATCTCCTTAGAACGCAGGCGTCTACTGCTACGCTCTAAGACTGCTACTGGATACTCCACAAAAGTGTGGTCTGGCTCAAATACCAGATCCTCATGACTGATGATGTGTCTAGGATCCGGTATGTACTCTCTCAGTTGAGATACATGAAAAACTAGGTGTACTCCCTCTAATCTCGGTGGCAGTGCTAGTCGGTAGGCAACCTCTCCGACTCTCTCTACGATTTCCAATGGACCAACATATCGGGGACTCAGCTTCCCCTTAATGCCGAAACGTCTAACTTCTCTCGTAGGTGACACTCTCAACCACACCTGTGCACCTACTCCAAACTCCAAAGGTCGACGCCTTTTGTCGGCGTAGGACTTCTGACGACTCTGAGCTGCTAACATCCTCTCCCGGACTAAGTCAATCCGGGCGATGTCGTCCTGTATCTGATCTGGTACTACTCCATCAGCCTTGCTAGACTCATCCCAACATAGCGGTGTACGACATCTCCGTCCGTACAAAGCCTCATAAGGTGCCATCCCAATAGATGCATGCCAGCTGTTATTATATGAAAACTCTACCAGTGGGAGATGATCTGACCATACCTGTCCCCAATCTAGTACACATGCCCGCAACATGTCCTCTAAGGTCTGAATGGTCCTCTCGGACTGACCGTCCGTCTGTGGGTGGTAGGCAGTGGTAAAGTGGAGACTCGTCCCCAGAGTAGTATGTACCTGCTGCCAAAACCTCGAGGTAAAACGTCCATCCTTGTCGGAGACGATAGTCCTCGGTACTCCATGGAGTCTCACTATGTGCCTGGTGAACTCCTCTGCTAGACGGTTTACCGGCCACGTTTCCTTGATCGGAATGAAACGTGCGGTCTTCGTCAGCCAGTCTACCTCCACCCCAATGGCATCAAAACCTCTGCTGAGCCTCAATCCGGTAACGAAATCCATAGAAATGTCTTCCCCACTTCCAATGTGGTACTGGAAGTGGGTGTAGTTCTCCTCCGGATCTATGATGTTCAATCTTGACCAGCTGACAGGTCGCACACTGGGCTACATATCGGGCCACATCGGGCTTCAAACCACCCCACCAGAAGGAACGTCTTACGTCCTTATACATCTTACTCACTCCTGGATGTACGGAGTAAGGGGTAGCATGAGCCTCACCCAGTATCCTCTGTCTCAACTCAATGTCTGATGGCACACATATACGATCCTGCCGTCTCATCACTCCATCGGCACCAATAGTGAACTGAGGTGCCTCATCTCGTGACATCCTGTCTCGGATCCGGGTCAACATCGGACAGGTCTCCTGCTTCAGTCGGATCTCACCCAACAGGTCAGGAAGAAATTCTAAGGTGGCTACCTGATGAGCTGTATCGGGGAACTGGATCCCTACCTCCAACCAAGCTAAGTCTCTCTATAACTGTGGTTGTACCGTCAACCGAGCTATCGCCTTCTCCCGAGGCGTCTTCCGACTCAAAGCGTCAGCAACTACATTCGCCTTTCCGGGGTGGTAGAGAATCTCAAGGTCAAAATCCTTGATCAACTCTAGCCACCACCTCTGGCGGTTATTCAACTCCCGCTGAGTGAATATGTACTTCAGACTCTTATGGTCTATGAAGATCTGACAGGTCGCTCCATAGAGATAATGACCCCAGATCTTAAGAGCGTGCACTACTGCTGCTAACTCCAGATCGTGAGTGGGGTAGTTCTCTTCATACGTCTTCAGCTGTCGAGACGCATATGCTATAACCTTACCCCTCTGCATCAAGACACACCCCAAGCCCAGCTTGGATGCGTCACTGTACACTACAAAGTCCTCTGTACCCTCAGGCTGTGCTAGGATCGGAGCAGACGTCAATCTCCTCTTCAGCTCCTCAAAACTCTGTTGACACGGCTCAGACCAGAT
Organism: Fagopyrum esculentum; assembly: GCA_033239045.1. Classification (NCBI taxonomy): domain Eukaryota; kingdom Viridiplantae; phylum Streptophyta; class Magnoliopsida; order Caryophyllales; family Polygonaceae; genus Fagopyrum; species Fagopyrum esculentum. The sequence continues at coordinate 24,685,165 of BSUD01000006.1, read as the reverse complement.
GAACCGAGTAGTCTTCCTTAGGAGAGAAGTAAGTGGTCGGGCGATCAGGGAAAACCCTTCCACAAACCGACGGTAATAACCTGCCAATCCAAGGAAGCTGCGAACCTCCTTAACATTCTTCGGAGGTTGCCAAGATGACACTGACTCAATCTTCGCTGGGTCGACCTTAATCCCTTCAGCAGTCACTACATGGCCTAGGAATGTCACCTCTGACATCCAGAACTCACACTTGGATAGTTTAGCATATAGCTGACTATCCTGTAGAATCCGCAGCACTGTCCTCAAGTGTCCGGCATGCTCCTCTCGACTTCTAGAGTAAACTAGAATGTCGTCAATGAAGACCACTACAAACTGGTCTAAGAAGTCGATGAAAATCCCATTCATCAACTCCATAAATACTGCTGGCGCATTAGTGAGCCCGAATGGCATCACTACAAACTCATAATGACCATACCTAGTCCGGAATGCCGTCTTAGGTATGTCCTGATCTCTCACCCTCAGCTGGTGTTAACCCGATCTCAAATCTATCCTCGAGAACACTGACGCTCCTTGCAGCTGGTCCAGCAGATCATCTATGCGAGGCAGTGGATACTTATTCTTGATGGCGACCTTGTTCAACTCCCTGTAGTCGATACACAGTCTCATCGATCCATCTTTCTTCCTCACAAATAACACTAGTGCGCCCCAGGGAGAAACACTAGGGCGTATGAAGCCCTTCTCTGCTAACTCCTCTAACTGCTTCTTCAGCTCGAGCAGCTCTATCGGGGCCATGCGGTACGGGGCCTTCGAGATCGGTCTCGTGCCCGGCTCTAACTCGATGCTAAAGTCCACACTCCTCTGTGGAGGTAGCCCTGGTAAGTCGTCCCTAAAGACCTCTGCAAACTCGCATGCGACTGGTATCTCCTCTACTGTCAGGCTCTTGCGCTCCTTCATGGCATAACACCAGAAGGCCTCATAACAATTCTTTTTATATCATTACTGATACAAGGGGTCATTTCAGACCGTCAATTCTCTTTAGAGTTACTGACTTGAACTTATTCAGTGTTACTAGCACTCGTATTCATTGGCTTCACAGTTGCCGCAATTGGTCGCTTTAAGGATTCCTCCTCATGTCAATAAAGTTCTTTTATAACTCTGTGGTTATTCTTATTATTTGGCAACCAGTCACCACTAGTTAACCCGCACGTGTCAAGTCCTAGTTGTTACCAAGTAGTCTACAGTTGACCTTCTACAAGATCATAAGCTTACGTTTCTTCTATCTCTTTGAAATTTGATAAACCTGGTGAAAATCTATCCTCTCCAGTTTCTCCGCTTGTACTTCTTTAACTCTTCTATAATCTTTACTTCTCTTTCGCACTATCAGGGCATTATACTCTTTCCGAGTTTAGAATTATCATTCACCTACCGTCAACGGACTCATCAATTCTCTCACGATAGCTCGTATGTGCATCTTTGTGATTACTTTTACCTCAGCCATCATCTGCTCGTGGTTCCCAGGGTAAATCGTTGGTGTTGAGACTTTTAAGTCTACTTGTGAGAGGGAGATTATTGTGGGCATTCGGGTACGCCAAGATCCTTCTCACACCTCCCTTCTTTGATTGGTATTATAATGCTGCCTTTCACTTGTTGGCAACGCGTAAGCTTCCATTTTATGTCTCTTTAATTCTTCATATTTGGATAGACAATGTATTTCATGTAGACTTCTATGCTTTTGGTTGTCTTGGTTATCCATTTTGATTGTGGTGTCAAGCAAACTGTCGAGGTGATCATATTTTGTTCTGTTTCTGATGTCAACTTTCACCTTCTGGTCCGTCGGTGAGCTTGAATTATATATCTCTTGTCTGAGTCCTACCACCTCTCTTTGACTTCCACACCTATGCTTGTTTCTGCTGCCATCTTCTTTGTTTGTAACGTTGCTTTCCACCACACTTGAAAGAATGTATGGGTTATCTCTCCTAATTTGTATAATTGCCGGTCAGCCAACGCTTTTCCGGAACTTCTCTCATGGATTTTCTTCATTTGACCCTGTGGAGTTGGTTGTATCTCCTTCTTGCTATTGTCGTTGGCGTTGTCTTTTGGTCTTCACTTTTCCGTCTCAACATTCCTCAACGAGTCCGAAAGAGTTGCCCGGACGTTCGCCTACCCTAATGCTCATAAGCTGAGCGTACTTATCCTTACGTTGAAACCCTTCGAATATACTTAGGTGTGTCAACGGAGTGAGGATCTCATTTACTTATCTCCGTTAAGAGTATAATATAACTATAATTTCTACTAATCTTCTACATGTACTTATCTATATCACAACCGTTTAATCAAGCTAATAAGTCCAACTAAGTAAAACCTAAAGTCCATCCTAAGCATACTGAGATCCGCAGAGGTAGTGGTGGTCATCCGTACTTTCTATCCCAACCCGACTCTGTATGCATTTTAAAACCAAAATTCTCTTTGGAAAACTCAGACCCTTTTCGGGTTCTGTTTATTTACTTATATGACCTTTTTAGAAGATTCAAGTGCCATTGTTGCCAACCTAGACCTCTGATACCATGTTGTAACACCCCAAATTTTATAACTTAGGGAGTTACTGGTTAGGACCGCACAATGGGTCCCGACCTTAGTTTGACAACAACTTAACGAGATCTTACAACAAGGCACAGATAAGGAAAATCAGAAATCATAAAATAGTTCTTAATAATGCATGAATGTGACCAGATCGACTACAGCCGGAAACCGGAGTATAACAAAGTACGAAATGAAACAATGTTCAACTGTAAAACCCACAAATGCAAAAACTGTAAAACGTCCTAAAGTACGACACCCCGGCTGACCACTACCATCTGGATCACTCGGCATCTGCTCTAACTTGTGTCAAGTCTAAACAACATATCAACAGTTAGCTAACTATCCAAATATAAGCAAAACGATAACAGCACAAACACAAGCAGAAACATAATTAAACAAACATCATGCTGGCACTCAACCAATTATTATCTATTATTTAAGTGATTCACATTATTCAATTTAAGTTGTGGCACGAGAATTATTATTAGTTCTCGCCTCCGTTCCTTATCCAACTGGTGTAGCTCTAGCTGACTTCCATTGGTAGCATCACTACAAACCATGTGTGGACTAGTCCCGAAAGAAACCCCCAGCGCCCCGCGAGCTACTGAGCAGAATGCCACCGCCCGTTACTCTTAGGCCAAAATACAGGTCGGTAATTATATATCACAACCTATCTCTCTAACATGTCAATCACACACCACCATCATCATTTATACTCATATTTAGCAGTCAGCTAAGTAAGCCCAAAGGACTTACCTGTTATAACGCTCGACTCTTTATAAACCACTCGCTCTGTAAACTGTAACCACTCAGTTGCCTGTCAAAGGCGATAAGTGTATTAGCACACTTTCACGTAGATAGAAGTCTAAAACTTCTAAGATCGAATAAGGTATTAAGACGTACTAGTTACAGTATTAGTTTTAGGGTAAAATGACCATTTTACCCTTGGTTCCGATTTTCTCGAAAACCTTAAATTTCATGTCTAAACTCCTATTTGAGGTTCTAAAAATATATTCTCACTCCTAGAATTTTATTGGGTTCCAAACTGACATTTTTCCTATGTTTCTATTTTCCGGAAGAATCGAAAAGGTTTAACTTCGGCTCTAAATATAAAATTCTTAATAGCTTATAAAATTTCCGAATTAAATCTTTAGATCATCTATGAGGTTCTATCTAACCTTAGAAGAAAGAATTTCTCCAAACTGTTCAGCCAATATTTTTATAATAATTCACAAAGTCGATTCCTTCACTCTAATTTCCTATACTTAGCCAAAATTTAAGTTTACCAAAACTGCTCAACTACCTAACTTCGGGAGCTCATAACTTTCAATCCGACCGTTCATTTCTTCTCAAATTTTACTATGCTAAACTACATATATCCATCTACAACATATCCAAAATTCAACGGTGGATCTTTATCCAAACGTTTAATAATTGATCGACAAGATGGGCTGTTTGTAACCTAAAAGCTGAAGGAAATAAAATGAATTTACAGCAGCCCTTTATTCCTATCCTTATGTCTATATACTCAGCAGCTACACAAGGTCAACCTAACCCAGGTTCAGGTCCGACTACAGCAGTTTATCATTCTAGCATTACGGAAATAATATACACAAAGGATTATGTAATAACCTTCCACTTCAACTAATCAGAACCTATTTTAATCTAAGTTTAGGCTCTTACCGGTTTGCAGCTAGAATGTAAATTTGTTGTTGGTTCCGATCTGTACTAAACCGAGCCTGCTGGTTGATCCCACAGCCTCTGCACATTGGTCCCGTTCAGATCCGGAAAGAGGAAGAAGGAAAGGGAGGAGAGGGACGAAGACTCCCCACTTAGAGCAGAAGCGGCGTGAGGTATGTTGGCTTCTCCCAAGGTGCTTCTTACGCTGGAACGGGCTGGACGTGTGCAGAAGAGGGCGGACCGGACGTGTGCAGAAGAGGACGTCTTGGTTCAGTCCCTTGCTGAGCGAGATGTGCGTTGGTTTGAAGGATCTGTACAGTCTGCAAGGTGAAGGTTCGAGCGATGCAGAAGCAAAAGAAAACGCAGAAACGGAAGGAAACAAAACGCAGAAGGGAAGACGTGATATTTGTGCAGATCCGCTGGAAGATATGCGGTTACAGAGAAGGAAATAAATTCAGCACAGCCGTTATGTCTCTTCATGTAGCTGGGCTGGAGAAGCTGCGGTTGCTGCTGTTTATTGGGCCAGACGAGATTCAGCGAGCAGGCTGTTGGAAGCTACTGGGCTGAGCTGAAGACTACAAGGCCGGACTGGGCTGAAGACTGGCGAGCTGGGCGCCTGGGCTTCTGGGCTGGAGGCAACGCTGCTGAAGGCTGCAGAAGGTTGGGTTGCGCATAGGACTGGGCGGACAAGCAGCTGGAGCAGTTCACGGACTGGGCTGGCAAGGTGACGCTGCTGCTGGGCTGCTTCTGGGCTTGTCACAAACTTGTCACAGCCTTGTCTGGCCTTGTCACGGACTCGTCACAGCCTTGTCTGGCCTTGTCACAGCTTCGTCACAGCCTTGTCTGGCCTTGTCACAGCTTCGTCACAGACTTGTCTGGACCTTGTCACAGCTTCGTCACAGACTTGTCCGGGCCTTGTCATATTCTAAATTAGGGCTAAACTTATTATTTTATGTGAAGGTAAGCTACCTAAAATGATACATTTTATAAAGATCCTATCATTTTATGTGAAGGTAAGTTACATAAAATGATAAACTTATAAAAGGTTCTATCATTTTATGTGAAGGAGGTCTACATAAAATGATAAATTTCATCTTAATATGTCTAACTAAGTAGACGGACATGAATCGATGGATCGAGATCTATTTTATAACGGAATTAGACGGAATAAAAATTCCGGATTTTACAGTTTGGTTAGTTTTCCTGGCTTCTTTGGATCTTCATGAGGGTCTTTCCTCTTGTTTTTCTTAGGCCATCCAGGTAAAACTCAAATTGTTGGAGGATCTAGAGGAAAACTCTTTTGGCCAAAATCTTTCACTCACACATGGCCAAATTTGTCCATCATAAGCTCTTGTATAACAATCTTTCTTGTAATATTCATGAACATAAATCTCCACATCCACTTTTATAAATTCACAACAAGTTGCAACATGACGACATGATATGCCTGTGATATCCCACTTCTTGCAAGTGCAACTCTTATTTTCAAGATCTACCTTCAAAACATCTATAAATTCTCTTACTTGAAAAATTGTCTCCGTTGAAGGGGTAACTAGTAGATCCCATTCTTTGATCTTCTCTTCTTCTAACTTTAGTTTTATTCAAGGACATATATCATCTAAACCTTGATCATCCATCAAGCTATGTTTCTTTACCATTCTTTCAATGAGTAAAGTCCTAATAGTCTCAAGCATATCAATAACATGTTGTCCCCTAGCTTTCAAAATGTAGCCATTAAATATCTCTGCCATGTTGTTTACTACAACATCACACTTCCTATGACTAGAGAAGAATGATCTGAATAACACTTGAGGATTTTGGTGTAAGAAGTCATCAGCAGCTCGAGTAGACAACAATCTAAGCTCATTCATAGCCTCATTAAAATCAGATTCAGTATAAGATCTAACAACCCTCCAAAACAACATTTTCAAATCATCCCCTTTGTGTAATTTATGTCAATTGGCATATATATTTCTTGAACAATTTCTATGATTAGACTTTGGAAGAATAGAAGCGGATGCTGCAAGAAGGCCCTATTTTTTGAATACATAAATAGAAAAATCAGATTATAAATATACAGTCAAATAGGTATAAATTGATTTAAAAAAATTATAGATAAAATATATACCTTTTGTTGATCAGACATGAATGTCCACCTATGTCCATCCGTTCCATCTAGCTCAAGTTTTAAGTTGGTTAGAAACCATTCCCAACTATCTCGATTTTCCTCCTCAACAACATCCCAACAAAATGAAAACATTTGATTATTTTCATCCCTCCCTATTACAGAAAGTAAGATGTCACCCATAAATGTTTTGAGAAAAAAGCCATCTTAACCTATAAATCGCCTACACCTAGCAATCAATCCATTTTTCAACCCCGGAAAGCATACAAAAAATCTTTGGAACACCGGAGGACTAGATGAGGTAGAAAGTAGAACAAATTTACCTCCTTCATTTGATCTTTTCAACTCCTCAATGTAACTCCCAATTTTGTTATAGTGATCCTTCATAGAACAATGTAACGTTGTATACGCGACTGCTTTTGCCTTGTATGCAACCCACTTGCTAATGATCACACCATACATCCTCTTCACACTATCAACCATTTCGCTAGTTGACCATTGAGGGTTAACTTTGAATCTAACGAGATATTGTTTAGCCAACCATTTTGATGTAAGTAGATGGTTTTTTCTCATAATTCTCACACAACAATGCTCTTTTTTAAGGCTTTTCACGAGCAAAGAACCCTCCTTATCATGCCATGGTGCATAAACTTTGAATGGACAACCTTCTTTGCAAACGATTCCAATCTTTCTCCTACATTTGTCAATCACGCCAAACTTTAAGCGATATCCATTCAAAATACATACATTGTTGCAATTTCCTTAAATATGGGAATATTGGAAAATCTCAATCCCACTTTCCATTCCAAATTTTTGCAATCAGTGTTCTCTACAAGGATCATGCTTCTTCTTCTCTTCTTTGTTCTTGCATTCTCATCCTCTTCAATTTCGGAAAAAACATGCATTTCCCCTTCAGAATCTTCATATCCACTTAAGTTTTCTTCAAAACTTTTCACAATTTCAACCTTGTATTCCCTAGCTCTTCTTCTTGCAGCTTCATACTCTTCATCGGAGGAGTCCAATTCACCTGTAATTGCATGAACCTCCTCCATCTCCTCATCAGAAGCCTCTACTCCAATTTCAAATATTACATCTTTAATTTCCCCATCTCTTACAACTCATTCCATGTTACCAAGAAAACCTAATCCATCAGCATCACTTTTACAGTTTGCATCAGGCACGTAATCAAACCCTTCAGAATCATCCCAATCAATATCAACAAAATTATGGACTGATTGTAAATTCATACTTTCAAGACTATTGTTGTTGGGAGGTTCACTAACACCACTTTCATCCATTGCATACAAAATTTAGCACTTACCTACATATCAAGAAGATTGAAAATGATTAACACTATAATACCCCAAACTCTACCGTAAGCCCTAAAATTGGCATACTTAGAAAATGATAAAAGGAGGCTTATAGAGTGAAAGAAAACTATCGTTTACCTTGAATTTTGTCTACCAACTGGTTTACAAACTGAATTGAACCATGTCGTCTTTTACAACATCAAAATATTTGTTCGATCGATAGTGTACAGAGAAAAGAGTAGCGATAAAGGAAGGTGTTGGATTTGTTTTTAATCGTAATAAAGTAATAAGTTTTAACCCTTATTTCTTACGTGTTTCTGATTCATAAATTAAACAATTTTACATTAATTTAAGTTAACGTAGATTAAGTTAGCAACTTGATAGAATATGACGTTAATTTTATATGTTGATTGGGCTTTGCTTGGATAAAAGCATTTTTTATTTTTTATTTTTTAAATAAATTCACATCAGATTCACTTAATCCTACTTCATGTGTTAACTTGTACAAATTGATCGCCGCGTCATCACCGGAATCGAAATTCTCGCCAGAAAAACAACCCGTATTATTTTTGGTAAATATATCAATAGTTTGTATCATTGCACTAATTTTCAAAATTAGTATTATTTTGGGTTGAAGGTTGATAGTTTATATTATTTTAGGTTATTTTTCCTTATTTTTTTAAAAGGCTTGATAAATATACTTGAAGAATAATTTATTGGAGCATAAAGTTTGACAAAACCCGCTATCATCAAATTGAAACATTTTTTTTATGTCGTAAGCCATCCTTAACCTTCTTGAAATCATAGCTCTGGCGGTCTTTGACTAATCCGCCCCATTTACTATATTGCAAGGGTCATGATAGACATACCGGTGATTTTTCTATATTCGTCACCACAACTACGCACTCCACGTGCGTAGTTGAGATTTTTCCAACTACTTATATGGGGTGCACAGTTGAAGCGAATAATAAAAAAAGTTGATGCACTCCTAAATAAAGTTCGACAAAACCCAATGCCATCAAATTTGAAACATTTTTTGGTGTGTCGTACGACATCCTTAACCTTATAGCCTGACAGACTTTGACTTGCATCTATTACCGCCCCATCTACTATATTTTGCAAGAGGCTTGATAGACATACCAGTAATTTTTCTATATACATCACCAGAACTACGCACTTTGCGTGCGTAGTTGAGATTTTTCCAACAACTCATATAGTTGTGCAGTTGGAGTGAATAAAAAAAATTGATGCACTCCAACTACGCACGCGAAGTGCGTAGTTGTGATGACTACTGTAGGTTATCACCGGTACGCCTAGAAAATCTCGTATTGCAACCCTAGGTCATTTTTATATCGCCAATTAAAGGGTGATACTTTGTATTACACAAACTACAATAAGATAAACAGTTTGACAGGACCAAAGAAGCAATGCACGGAATAAGAGACTAAAGAGAGGTAAATCAATAACCAGATTGACCCAAAGGCTGAAAAAACGTTTCATTGATGGATACAAGCAAATCACGGGGGAAGAACTTTTAGGTTTAGATGTATGTGAAGGATTTGCAGAAGATGCATGTTAGATACACCCCTTAATATATCAATAATTGTCCTTCTTAGAGAGAAAATGATTGGCAAAATTTTAGAAAGCAATCAGTGCTCCTTCACGTGACCCCTCCTACTATGCCTTCAGTCACCCATGCCACCTACATATGTTAGCCCCTACCTATACCTATAAGGTTATACCGTGTATATCTCAAATTGAAATTCCACTATTGTTTTAGAATTTTTATTATAAAATAAAGACAGCGATCAATTTAGCAAAACACTCGTGCTTCATTTGCATATATTTTTGGGTTCTGAGGCGGGATAATATTGTTATCTTATGGATTAAGCATAAGTGTAATTTCATATTTTTTGTCTTGGTTTTAGTTTTTACATAAATGGATTATATATATTGGTTCCGGTGTGAAGGTTGTTTATTGAGAGGATTAAGGAGAAATTTGTTTATTTTCTTATACTACAAGTTTATTTTATTTTGATATCAGTGTTTTTTTTCCCTGATTATAAAAATAAAAAAAAACACATTTATTTTTTTAGGATAAAAGTTTATTTTTTTAAAAAATTATATATATAAAACAATTATGTGCGTAATAGTCTTACATAAAAAAAATGCTCAAAAACAAATTAAATAGATATTACAATTGTACATTGCTCCTAAAATTATTTAGTTTTTGGGTAGAAAATACGAGTGTGAAAAATAGTGTCCAATATAAAAAACATATTAAATAGTATTATACCTGTTGAGTATATATAAAAAATAGTACACCAAATTATAATTTATAAAAATACAAATAACTCAATATAAAAAATATATTAAATTACAAGCTTACTATTTACGCAGATAAATAGACCACAAATGCCGACTCCACATGCAGCAGCCCAAGGTAACAACGCAATCTTTTGAAAACTAGTCCTTATTCATATACCCGGTGTTGAAATGTAGCCGTTAGAATATATCCCTTGAAGACTAGTCGTTATTTGCATATGTGTTTATATCTATAAATGCATGTCCAATTATATCACTATTCAAATCCGAGATAACAAGTTAGGGGTGGGCATAAATCCCAGTTAATCCCTTTCTGTCCCGGTCTCGTCCCGACTCCGGCGGGATTTGAAAAAAAATGTGTATCACGTCCCGTCCCGTGAAAAATTTGCGGGACGGGACGGAACGCGGGACGAGAATTTCTCATCCCGGTTATATATATATATATATATATATATATATATATATATATATATATATATATATATATATATATATATATATATATATATATATATATATATATATATATATATATATATATATTTCTTATATTTTTAAAATATTGTGTTGATGAATAATAGATATAAATATTAGAAATAATTTGGTTTACTAGGCTTTTTCTAGTTTTGTGTTTTGTAAATGTACCCCTTGAGAGAGAGTGTAGAGTTTGAAAATAAATATAAAAGGTTGGGGTATATTTACTTAATTGAAACATTAAAAAGTTTAGTTACTACTCTAGTTTCTCAAAAATGCCTAGGTACCAAAATTGCCCATTAAATTATAGTTTTATATTGATAAGAATTATAAAAGTAATAAAATATTAAAAGAGTAGTTAACACTAATTGTTTTTTGGGCAAATTTGGTTAGTAGGCTATTTAGAGAAATAGTGATAGTAAGTAGGCTTTTTTGTTTTTCAATTAAGTAAATATACCCCTTTTATTTTTTTTTACCTTCAAACCTTCTCCATCCTCTTGTTTTCTTCTTTCTTCCAAATGATTTTTAAAAACTGAATTTCTTTTTTTATTTTCTTTTATTAATTTTTTTTTTCTTTTTTATTTTCTTTATTTTTTATTTATTTTCTAGAATGAAGAATTTTTTCACACACCGGAATTATCACATACCGGAATTATTACATACCGGAATTTCCACATACCGGAATTTCACATA
>BSUD01000006.1:24639798-24669593 GCA_033239045.1 Fagopyrum esculentum | reverse complement strand
AAAAAAAAAAAAAAAAAAAAAAAAAAAAAAAAAAAAATTTTTTTTTTTTTTTTTTTTTTGGGACACGTGTCGCCCTGCGGTACGGCCGCACGGCCGTACCGCAATAATGGGCCTTACTTGAATGATACCCTATATATATATATATATATATATATATTTATTTATTTATATCTCTTTTACATAAATCCCCCAACTCGTACTTATATATTAACTCATATATGATTATATATACATCACTCTCGCATTTTTACATATTCTATGTTTATGCTTATAAATATACACTTATATATAACTGTATCACGAACTCTTCCAACTATACGTACATGTAGGTATTTAATATACAACTTACTCCTAAATGTAAAGATACATTTATATGTTCAGCATTCCCATACGTATACACAAATACCTATTCAGCACCTAAACATACTTATAAAACTATCTCCACACACACACTAACCTACCGAACTGCATACCCGTACTACCTCCAATCTATTGTTCATATGCGTAAACAAATCTCAGTTTATATACGTTTTTCAACCTCAGCTTATATACGTATTAAATTCAGTTTATATACGTTTCCAACTCACAAGAAATACACGCAGGGGACAGGAGGGAGAAGAACCGAAGTTGCAGTCCAGCGGCCGATGTGCTAGCTTTCCGGCGGCCTCCCTGGTGGCCGATTTGCTCCTGCTGCGGAAATTCGCTGGCTGCTGTGAGCCTCGACCAACAGAGGGCTCGGTGGTGGTTCTGGAGCTGCTGCAGGGCCGAAGCGAGGCGGCGCGGATGGTGTGCGCTGCTGCTGGATCGAAGGTGCTGCTGGTGGTCGACAGGAGGCGGCGCTCCCGGGGACGCAATTGTCTTCGCGTGGTGGCCTGCGACTCCCAGAATCCGGCGGCTCGGTTGAACGGAGACAGATGGGAAGGCTGTCTGTGGCCTTCTTTGTCGATTCTCTTAGAGGTGATCAGGGCAAAGGCGGTTGGGTTCAGCTAGAACAGAAGAGGAGAGGGAAGAGAGGCATGGCTGGCTGGGAGAGAGGGAAGAAGAGCAGCGGCACTTAGCAGATCGATCATTAGGTTTAGTATTAGATTAGGTTAGCTTAAGCGTAGTATTAAAAATTAGGGTTAGGATTAGACTTAATTAGATGGGCTAGCAAGAAAGCAATTGGGCCAGATCCAGCAGGCTAGGCCGGAAAAAAATGGGCTGGTCCGCTCTTTTAACTAGTTGAAGATAACTAGATCGTTATTCGCCGGAACCTCTTTTTCATTTTATTTTTTTTAAAGGTACGGAATTATTTCTGATTACATAATTTTATTATTTTATGTGGATTAAGGTCACATAAAATAATAAAATTTAAATCTCATTTTATTTTTATTGTAGGGTAAAGATTGACGGATCAGAATCCGGTTAAATTTAGTATTAAACGGAGTTTAAAATTTTCGGTTATTACAGTATTTATGCACGACCCTTGTAATGTTTTTTCATTTATACTTATTGTTGAATTTAACAACACGACATAAAATATTTCTTAGAACACGATCGTCCACCAAAATTATAAAACCTTTAAGTAGTAGCAAGAACTCATATATATTGCATGAAATAAATTAAAATTTGTCTTTATGTTTAGGTCGCTAAATTATTAAAATTTTTGAACGTGTGATCCGGTTTATAAATAATCAATATTATTAATTAAAAATATACTTTTATTAAAGAAAAAACACTACCAAAATGAAACTGAACAAAAAAAACTATAATATTTTCTTATACCATACCTTTGGGTTCAAAATTAGAGGCTTTTTATTTTTTTGTAAAATAATTATTATTTTAGGTATCAAGCAAACATAATATGTCAAACTTATTTTTAAACTAAATTTCTCATCCTCAGGACCTCACTTAGACACGCAAGCAAAACAAAAAAAAAAAAAAAAAATTTTGTATGCCTTTTAGGAGGTAAATCATCTAATCCCCATCTGTCAAATGTGATCGATGGGATGAATAGACATCCATCAACTTTTGTATTATCATTAGGGTGTAAAGAATATGGGGGTGTATATAAGTTTGGATTTGCAGAACTTAGAGAATCGGTTAGAAATGAGTTTGGGTGGAGTTCGTGAGAAAAGGTTCGAAACATACCCCTAGATATCATGCTTCAATTACCTCTTCAGCTCAACTAATAGAATTAGTATAATTAAAGAAGGTTCATAGGCCATCTTCATCCCAAAAAATCAATTTTGATTTCTTTACTGATTTTTTTTGCTTTATTGTTAGAACCCAAAATATATGTCAAATTTAGTTTCTCTGCAGAGAAACTTTTCTCTATTCATCACCTTGGTTTTCTCCCCAAATCTGACATCTCAATAATAAAATTGTTTCTTATATAAGTGAAGAAACTCAAAATATCTGGGATGAAGATGCCCTTAATATTGCATACCCGAATTCTACTAGATGAAATAAAAGAGTTGCATCGAAAGGTCAACCTCAAAGGTTCCCTTCCTTACAGGTGTATAAGAGTTTTTGCAATGTCGTAGCTAGACTCCCTTTCTATTATCATAGACAAATCTCATGCAACAAGATAGTGTCGAGCTATATAAGAATTAAGAAGGTAAAGCTCATTGACCAGGAGAATATAGAGCTTCAAAAGGTATATATATAGCTTTCAATCCTTTCATATAATTCAAAAAGATCCAATATTGAACGTGAACTAAAAGACTTGTAACAATAAGAAGTTGTGTGTCTTAGGTACATGAAGAAACGGAAGACTATGAAACCAAAAAAGGTTCAGTCACCAAAAACAACGTAGGCACTTAGTTTTAAAGGGCGCGAGGCGCACGGCTGACCTAGATTTAGGTATAAACATAGTGTATCCAGGCTTTAAGGTGCTAGTCACAATACTTTGTAAAAATAATTTATAAAAACACCAAAAAAGACAAATAATAGTCTATAAATTCTTCATGATAAACATTAAGGGCCCGTTTGGTTCCAACTCCGGAAACGGAATGAAAACGAATTTCGTCCATATGTATATATATATCCTTATTCATTGAAATTTCGTTTCATGCAAGATGCACTTGCTTCTCCACAATTTGTTTCCCTGTAGTGTATCAAAAATAATTAAATTCTACTCCAATTACTTCAAACCAAAAGGAATGATTCCAAAAACTTTATACGTATGGACTATATTCGTTTCCTTCCGTTTCCGATTCCGGAGTTCAAACCAAACGGGCCCTAAATAGTTTAAAACATGAAAAGACAGTGTAGAAGAGATATAGAGAAGAAGATGCTGCAGAAATGGTACCAAAACGAACCAGAAGAAAGCATAAATAAGCTGCAGAAGAGAAACAGAGAAGTAGAGGCCAATGCTGCTGCACTTTTGGTTAGAATAGAAAGAAAAAGAGGGTTTAAAAAGCGCAGAATCTTTCAGTCAAGGAAAAGAATAGGCCCAGAAAGACAAGAAAAAAAGAGGCCCAATTGCGAACCCATGAAAAAACGTCTCAGTTTCAGCCTTCTACCTAGGGCACTTGAGGCGCTGCACCTCGCTGGAGCGCGCGCCTCACGCTTTTTAAAACTAAGTGTAGGCATCCGAGAAGATGGAGAGGTCTGCCTTCGGCTATGCCTACCACAACAAGAAATCTCTGGTGCTCCAGGGGACTCAACACATCCAGGGTAAGATCCAAATGTCATAGACTCAGATAGTTGACCCAAATAATTCAACATCTTAACCGACTTCCTGATTATTTATTGGTTTGTAACTGAAGCAGACTCTAATTACATTAGAGAAGGTGGATAACAACATATTTCAAGATTCTATTTTTTTGTGACTTCCCAGCCACAAATTCTGCATTGTAAGTTAGTTGGGGTGCAAACAAAATACTATTCACCCCAAAACTTTAGACTAACAAAATAATCATATATACTATATATATTCCAATGATATTTCAGCGTTTGCTTGTCTAAAGTTATCAACATGCAGGGTGCTAACTTTTTTCTTTGATTTCCAGTTATATCATCAAAAATTTTACAGACAAGAGCATTCACCAACTCATGGAATTTTGTAACTTAGTGTATTCAATTCAAGTTTTAATATATACTACGTCAAGCAAAAGTTAGAGCATATAACCTCCATTTGACATCTCTTATCTATTAAATACAAATCTATCCTAAGAAAACAATGTATTTTTTTAGGGCAAATTGCATATCTGTTTCAATGAAAAATTGGAATACCAGAATAGCATCACCCACGTCCCTCATAGCCAAACCATATTTAGGGCTCCACACCTGCATGAATGTATTTTTTAGGAAATTCATGTTATATCTGCCGGTGGTGAGTAACTTACCTGCTAAATAAAGAGGGAAATTTGATTCCAACGAGGATGAAACTGTCACCGGGATTTTCAAAGCCGCTCCTTCAACCCCGATAGAGTTAAGTTTTTTACATGCTGCAACATTTTGATGGAAGAGTAAACAAAAGAAAACCAGAATATGGAATAATCGCCTAAGCAGGACAAGAGAAAACCCATTAAAAATCCAAACAGATAATTAATGTTGTAGTGGTTTGTTGGTAGAACTGGAATAAGAAACGGTTAATTGAAAAAAAATAGGGCAAATTAGGTTAGTAGGCTCTTTTGAAAAACCTTAAAGTAACTAGGCTTTTATGAGATTTCTCTTTAGAAAGTGTACCCCTTCTACGAATTTTTACAGTGAACCCTAATTCAATCTCGCAGCCCTCATTTTCCTCCCTCCGTCATCCTTCGTTCCACCCTCACCCCTCTTCGCTTCACTTTCTACCTACCTCTGTTGTTCCCCTCGTCGCAACCACCGGCAAGATCACCGCCACCTTCTACCGGCCTCTCTGCTCTCTAGCCCACCTCAGTCACCCCTGCAAACACCCCGTCTCATCATCCCTCACCCATTCGAAAGTGTATACCATGAATCAAAAGCAGGAGTTCATGGATCACTCCTAATCTCCTTAATTTCTGCCTTGACGTTTCTTCTGCTTATGATCGGGTATGCTCTCCTTCTCTTTATCTCTATCGGCATGGCATATTACATATTTGTGAGTTGATCTAAGTTTGCTGTTGTTTCCCTTTGCTCATTTGTTGCGAGTGTTTATTTAGGTGCCTGATTCGGTGATGCCCTTTTTCAATTTTGCTTTCTATTGGTTCTTAAATTACCTAGTATGTTGATTTTAACAAGAGATGCAAACAGACCAAGAGTTGCAAAAATTAGAAGAAGTAACTTTCAATTTGCCACAGACCTCTACTGAACTTGTTGAAAACAAGAATGTTTGTAAAGAGAGGAAATCAGAAGACAAAAAAGGGCATGAGGATAAATTGAATGTGCAGATCCCCAGGGGACGTGTTGGTCCACCTACAATGTCAACTCCCCGTGTCAAAGAGACAACTTCATCCTTGGCTGTGTCTAGGAACATGTCTGATAAAAATTTGGATATCTTACACTTATCTGCCCCTATTTCAAAAGAGCATCCAAGATTTTGTGACATATGTGGACGTCCAGAGTCAGTTTGGAATCCGATCTTAATTTGTTCCAGCTGCAAGGTTTGCTGAATCCCTTTTTTTACCTCCTTTCAAATCTCAATCCTACAAACATGTTTCTGAATGTAGCCATATTCTGCAGGTGCCAGGGCATTTAGTTTGTTACCGCAATGTAAAGGAATCCACTAGTCCATGGTACTGTGAACTTTGCGAAGATTCCACATCAAAAGGCTCTATAGTCAAAGAAGCAAAAAAATTAAATGGGTGGCTTTAGGTAGGGCTTTATGTGGCCATTGGTATGTAATTTTATGGTATGAAAATCTAGTGTAAAAAATTCTGGTATGATAAAATGTAATTTTATGGTATGTAATTTTATGGTATGAAATTTCTGGTATGAAATTTATGGTATGACATTTCTGGTATTTAAATTATGGTATTTCAATTATGGTATGAAAAATTATGGTATGAAAAATTATGGTATGAAATTTCTGGTATGAAATTTCTGGTACGAACTTTTCTTATGATAATTTATGGTATGAAATTTATGGTATGAAATTTATGGTATGAAAATTCTGGTATGTGAAATTCTGGTATGAGAAATTTAGTCCAGAAAAAAAAAAAGAAATAATAAAAAAAACAAGAAAAATAATAAATAAAAAAACAAATTCAGTAATTAAAAATTAAAACTTATACTTATATAACAAATAACAAACATCATTTATTCATTTCTTTCTAAATAGAAGGGTTAATAATTTTTACCTACTATTAAATGAAAGTGGTAAAAAATTTGGGGTACACTTTCTTAAACAAAAACTCAAAAAAGCCTAGTATGTCAAATTCTCCCAAAAAAATATATATAAAATGTGGCCAAGAAAAATGGAGATAAACAAGAGGTGATTTTGTGCAATTTATTCTTTTAATAATTAGTAATTGTGTTCAGTGTTTTGTTGTTTCCGCTCCTTTTGTGTCTAAGCTGCGAGTAATCGTGTGTATAGTCTTTTTTTGGATGGTTTGTTTTTGCTTAAAAAAGAAAAGATACGGCAGAATTGAAGAAAGAAAAAATTGATGGAAATAGTAGAACATGAAGCAGTATGGCGAATAAGCAACGGGAACGTGGCCCAATGGTTTGTGATTGTCTACCCCCTGATCTCGGAGAAATGATGGCCAATAGTGTGGACGGATCAAAAGAAAATTAAAAGTTGACTATTATTCTATTGAAATGGTGAAATGGAAACAAAGTGGTGATACCTCAGATTTCACGTGATCTGCCAAAAGGCATGTCCACTATAAAAACCTATGACATCCCTCCTAAGTTCTCATACCAAAAATGAAAAAACTATGACTGCTCCATTTATTCCCCTATTAACCTTTATTGTTCCACTAGGAAAGGAATGATATCCTTCACCCTTTAGCGTTATAATTATCTGTTAAAATATTAAGAATTAAAAACAATAAATCATTATTCACATACAAATAAAACATAAATAATATCACATAAAATATTATCATAATATACTTATAGTCAAATACAACATAAATCTAGATCCTAAAGAATGAAAGATGAGTTATAAGCAAACTATTATTTATGTAATAAAATACATTTTAATTTGTCGAACTAAAAAACAATACCGAGGGTTGACAAGTTGGCATCTGCAACTTGCAATTTGTAAATCACCATGCGGAGTGTACGAGAATAAAGATGACAGATGACATCAAAAGATATTCCCTAATTAAAAGAAAATATAAAATCCTGGAATTAAAAATCTTTTGAGAACGCAAACCGAATTCTTAGGTAACCTCAATCCTTATGTGTTGCAGAATATTTTTTGTTTTGGCTTTCCAATCACCATGGTGATTACTGACACGTGGTTCGCAATTGCATTTAGAACTACGCCTTTCATAGTATTTGCTTTATTAGCCACTCGAATGAATCAAAGCCAGCAGACCAATTAACAAAATCCGATACAGCACGATCAACTAAACCCCGGCTTACGGCCTTTCTTTCTTAAACCCTATCCATCTCCTACCGTCCTACGTATGGCTATTTCCTACTTGTTTCATGGAAGACCTTGGTAGAAAATCAAGCTTCTATTAGTAATAATTAAGGACATAGCAAAATAATCTAAGTTGTATGGGATGAGGAAAAAAAAACCAAAAGTTTATTTTCCTCCAATAACCTCAATAATTCTTAAATAATCAAGTTGGACCCATATTCTCCTAATCTCCTCCTTAAACTGCCTTAAACGTGCAAATCACAGCTTTTGTGGTAGACAACTTCCAGTTTATAATTAAGATTGCATGCAACCATATGGGACAACTTCCAATAACCTCAATAATTTCCTCCTTAAACTTCCAATAACCTCAAACTACCTTAAACGTTTGTAGTAGACAACTTCCAGTTTATAATTAGGATTGCATGCAACCATAAGGAACACCTTCAACAAACATGAGCCAGGCTTAGCTCGGGTTTGCAAATGAGAAAAAAAAAATTATATCCTTTTTTATTTTCGTAATTAATACCAAACGAGGCTAAAAAGAGCCCTTTATTAATCTGCTTCAGAATCAGTGGTGTGGTAGGGAAAAAAGTAACCAATATCAGAAATTTTAATCCTATTTTTCACGCATTATAGCGACAAATGTATGACCATAAATTTTAAAACTAAGCTGAAAAGAAGCTATTTTTCCAATCATGTATACATTCAGTTTCAAAATTACTTGCAAAAATTTTTAATACTCGTAATGACCCCACACACCCACTGAAAGGCCTAGTTTATTCAAATTAAAAAAAAAAACAACCTCTGTTCCGCCTATAGGCTACAGACATTTATGAGGATCCAGGCCACCAGAATGACCAATCTTCCGATTTCAATACAACATATTGTGAGTTCCCTTTCCCCTAACTTGATGCTGAAAACAGTAAGTTGAAATTTGCTATATCCCCAGTTGTTCTTGCCCTTTCAATATTCTATAGCTTCATTGTACTTTTAGCTTAGCTTGGTATTTCATTTTGAATTGACTGTTTAATGTGGGATTATTTTGTCCCTACTCTCCTCCTTAATCTATTAGCAAGAAATAAATACTCTTGCTGATTAATTTCTGCCTCGATTCTATATTTGGAAGGGATAATCGGATTCGAGCTCTAAAGATGGGAAGGGGGAAGATCGTGATTAGTAGGATCAACAATTCGACAAACAGGCAAGTAACCTTCTCCAAGCGCAGGAATGGATTGCTGAAGAAGGCAAAAGAGTTGGCTATACTCTGTGATGCAGAGGTTGGGGTCGTTGTTTTCTCCAGCACTGACAGGCTCTATGAATTTGCAAGCTCAAGGTTAATTGCTAAAATCTGTGTGCTGTTATGATTTTTTTCCTGTTATTTTAGATTAAACTCTAAATCGTCTCTGAAGCATGAATTAATATGATAGTTAATGATGGAAATTAGACCATAAACATAGTTGTGATGCTGCCTATCACTGCTCTATTAGTCATTTTTTATTTAGATTGCATCCTTCAAGGGAGAAGTGGTCAGCACAACACTAGCGGTGGTTTGAGGATTCTTAAGTGACGCTAGTTAGTGGGTCAAGAAAATTTTTCACTATGATTCCTATTTGACATTCATTGTTTAGTTTTACATCTCCTTATAAGATAGGTTGCATACGGTCTTCAACGATTGGATCAAATGATGAGAGCATGGCTACAAATTATCTCATCTCTGAATCTAGTGCTTAGATTGTGGCCTAGAGCTCCTCTATACCCCAGCTGAGATAGATTGAAATAGAACCTACACCTCCAACCCTAACCCCGAAAGAGAAATGACAGGGTTATTACTATGTGTACTGCAATAAAAGGAGACAACCAACGGACTAAAGAGGGACATGCCACAGTAACTCAATTTTTCAACTAACCTCGGAATCCACCACGTAACAGGGTCTGGGGAGGATGAGAGGAAACTACACCATAGCTATTACACTAATAAGGAGCATTTCCAAAAACCATTTGAGAACTCTAAGTGAAATCTAGGCTGAAGAAACACGATTAATGAGTGGCAGATATGGTGGAACAACCAGTAAAAAATAACAGTATAACGAAAAAAAGTATATCTTTTGCCAAAATATTTCGTTTATCACGATTCATGAGCTGAAAAATGGAACAATACATAACTTGCATCCGCATATGTACTAGAAATAGCAAGTGAAAGATGCAGCAGGAACTCCTAATACTTTGCAGAGAACGAAATCAAGAAGGGGCCAGATGTTATTTTGAGGGAGGAGAAATTTACCTGACAATTCAAGCACTCGAGGATGTCAACAGTGAGATGTTTCCACCGACCATGCCATAGATGATTGTAGCACTCAAATCTCGGAGCGTGCTACAACATCCTATTTCCATGAAAAAGACATTGTCAAGTTAAAACCATAAAGGATAAATTTTATAATCTCAATTTCTTATTTTGATGAAATGTTTTCTTAGATAAATACTGAATAAAACCAAATTAATTTTTTTGATACTGAGAAAATTGTCTTATGTTAAGCCCATAATGTGCATAGCTTACACTACACTCTTTTTATATTTTTATAATCAGCATGAAGTCCATAATTGAACGCTATGACAACGCAAAAGAAGAAGATCCTGCCCGGGTCAATGAAATTTCTGAGATTAAGGTATGTTGCAGTTACTAATGTTCTTAGAATTACCAGATGGAGCATAGGACTGATGAAATAAGTGCAAATAGATAGTCCAGATTCCAAGAGGTATAACCAAGCTGAAGGAATTATATATAACAAGTAACAAATATCCGATGTCAATCACTGTTCTGCTTATTTGTTAGTTTGTATGCCAGAGATGTGTGTTAACATCCTTTCATCATAAGCTAAACAACTAAATAAACAAGACCTGCATCAAAATGCATCCAACTTTTTTTTTTTTTGAAATGGTACATTTCCGGTTCGGCTTCGCCTACGTCCGGATAGGGTATGTAAAGTAGTGGCCCATCTAAGGGGATACCCTCCCAATACCAGGAGGATTCGAACTCGTATCTCCGGGCTAACACTTAAGGAGTCTAGCACCACAACCACTAGACCAACTGAGTATTGGTAATGCATCCAACTTTTGATATCTACTCTATGAGAATAATGGTTTCTGTTCATTATAGGCGCATAATGCAAAAGATTCTAAAGCATGCTTTTTATTCCCTTGAGGTCCTACAGCATATGGTAATAACCATGAAACATGGGCTCAATCCAGAATGTTGTTCTACACATTTCATATTGAGAACCAACACAAAGCATACTTTTGTCCAACTAAGAGACATTGCAATGGTGTTTCAATTTTGAGTTTCTACGTTACACTAATTTATGCACGAACAAGAATAATAAAAGCTCTGAAATAACCTATCTATCATTTATTATAGTAAAAAGTTTTGACAAGTTCCAGGTACTTCATGATGTAACTCATTCCATGAGCTTAACAGAAATGTTTTATTATGTTTGTGCTTGATCTTGATAGTTCTGGCAAAGAGAAGCAGCAATGTTACAACAACAGCTACAGAGCCAACAGCAAAATCACCGGTATTACTGGTTGACTTTTCAATTATCTTCCATTACGAATCACTCATGCGAAGAATGAATATATACTCAGAAACAATTATTGGAAAAGAATATATGAAATGAGGACATTCAGGAGAGGCAATGTGATTTGATGTAGATAAAGCAATGAAAGGTTCATAGAGAGAAGCTTCAAGTGATGATTATATAGATGATTCATGAATTTCGATAAAGAGTAAGTCGCCGCAATGCAGAAAAAATGGATATGAAAGGATATAACATATTAACAGTTTTGATCGGATCAATTTGTTTATCACTTTAAATTTTACCACTTCCTCATGCTCGTCTAGTATCAAAGAACATATACCAAAGAATATCCAAATTTGGGAGGGAGAGAGATCTCAGAAAGGAAGGTAGGAGAATGATCAAAATATAAACCTGTTGTTTATTTCATACTTTGATCATAGGAAAATAATGGGCGAGGAGCTCTCTGGATTGAGTGTTAACGAACTGCAAAATCTTGAAAATCAACTGGAGAACAGTCTAAGAGGAGTCCGTATGAAGAAGGTGGGACAACTACAACTTGTAATAGATTGTGGTACATTCATATATGATGCTATGTGGATTACTTGGCTAATGTGACAACGTGATTAAACAGGATCAACTTTTAATTGATGAGATCCAGGAACTAAATCAGAAGGTCAGTCCCAGCTCTTTTTGAATAAGTCTTCACTCTCCCTTTTGTTGCTTCAGACTAACTTAATCACTAAACACATGCTGCTCATTTCACTGACATATTTCACAGGGTAACCTTATTCATCAACAAAATGTTGAGCTGTATAAGAAGGTAAACCTAATCTAACTTTTCAAAAACTTAAGAGAGAAGGTCTCTGATGGTCAATAATATTCAGCTACCAAACTCCTTTTCAAATTTATCAGATAGAAGGAAACAACTATGCAAACGCAGCAAACCAAGGCACGGTAAATTCCCTGATCACCAATCAAGTATATGGTGCAGAAGGATCAATTGCTCATGTCCATCTTCAGCTTAGCCAGCTACATCAGAAATCTGGAGCACTCGCAAGAGCTTTTAACTTAAGGTAATGGTGTACAGTACTCTTTAAGAATTAAGATATTCCTCTAAGAATCTCTATGCATGCACATTTATCCCCTTTGTTGATGTATGCAGATAATAACCACAACAGAGAAGGCAAGTAATAAAGTGCTTGAAGTCCTACCTGTCACAAGACTCACTACTCGAACAAGGTTATGAAGTTTTGTTATTACTTTTCATTGTGGTGCATAAACCACAAGACGACAGAAAAATATGAGTAAGATTGGAATGCAATGTAATAAGGAAAATGCAATACAATACGTGCCTTGTTTTAAGCATCAAAGACGCATAATGCATATCCTGAGGATGTTTATGGTAAAAAAAGGAAAGCATTTAGGATTGATTATACCAAAAGAATTTCAAGCATTTGATGAGTTGTTTCGAACATTTTGGTGGTGGAGAACCGGAAGAACAATGAGCAGGGATCATGAGAAAAATCACTATGTTACAAAAATGTTAAATTACTGGAAACTACTTTGGTTGTATGTAAGAGTGATACAAAAAGCTAGCTCTAATCATACTCAAAACATTTTAACGGCAGCAAAAGGACTAATTTCTCATATAATTTAGCTTTGATATGGAAATCCGTAAGACTGAACGATACATGTACTTGATATCATCTCGCTAAATGGCCATAAATCTGTAGTTGACAGAAAATAGAGAAAAACAAAGATAGAGAATTTAAATGGAACATGCTATTGGCGATGCCAATGCGCAACCAAAGTGTTAGCAACATAACCACTGCCAATGTTACATAAAGTATTTTTAACAGTATATATATAACAAAAGAAATGCATTTTTTCCAAACAAACCATGGAACATGTCAAGAAAGATGAAGGCATACCTTGCATTTTAATCAACACAACCTTCACTTTGCATTGATAGCAAAGACATCAACTTCATGAAAAACAACAATTGTAGGAAATACAAAATTTTAGACTCACGGTACTTTGGATCACAGGAAAAGGTCAAAGGCTGCAATCAGCAACAAGGAATGGAAGTGCCCAGTAAAAGTCCACAAGAAGAGGAACATGAGAAGTGGTAAGAGAATGCGATGTCTGAAGCTTTTATCAAAAGATAAACTAAAAATTATTTGCAATATTCCTAGATTGTCAATAAAGCAATTGAAGAATCATTAATAAGAAGAACAAAAATCGATTTATTTTTTCCCCACTTGTTTCTATTAGTTCATTGTTTAGCCTTTCCATTTCCCTGGATACGTGATGAAAGTGGCCATGACATCAATTGCACTAAGTTAGCATTTGTTTAGCCAATATTGGCAGTCCTGTTAATCCACAATATTTATACGGGCTATTAACACATTAAACTTGTGGCAAACACATTTACACCCACAAATAGATAATAGACAGCTTTACTTGAACTATTCAACCATGATCATAAATATCAATTAGATTAACATCATAACTCTAGCAGAAATGAAAGTAATCCCATCCATAGATAGAAGTTCAAAATCTTTACTAGAAAATCAGTAAAATGGATTGTTTGGTCACAGATAATCTATTTCTTGAAATTATACGTCAGATCTTCATAAAACGAAAACAAATCTTTTTACATGCAAAAGGAATTTTGACACAAAGGTAGAAATTAGGGTTTCTATTGTACTTCACTGTCAAACTTCTGCATATTCCAAAGATGAGAGTCTCTCTTTTAATTATCCATCATAAACTCTAGTCATTGTCCACACTAAAACACACATAAACCAAGGTATGTAATGTCCCCCCTTCAGAAACATTGTGATCACAACGTGTAGGAGTTTGCAAAATATTAAATTATGTAGGTTCTCATATCATGATAGAAAAAGCCAGTCAAATGCTCTATGTCCATTCATCATGTCAAAACAGTTGACCAAGCAACTGAAACACTCCTACTTTAATACAAACTATAGTTGCATAGACTTCTCCAAACTTACCTAAAGCTCCACAATATGTATATCATGCAAGGCAATAAGGCATATTTTTGCATGCAGTCCAAGATTAGTAAAACATGTCCAATCAGCACATAAACTGACTTTGACTAATAAAAGCACATAAATGGACGCTAGATACTTTTTGTAATTGAATCAACCATACATGTGCATATATGAGATGCTCAGTATCAGCCCTGCATGTGCATACATGAGAATTCAACAAAACCCTCTATTACATTCCTTGCTTTCTGAAGTGACTTAATTTCCCTTTCAAATCTTTCTGTTGTTCATGTTACTATTTTAAATTTTTGAGTGCTTAATTTCTAAAATGTTTGAAATGTTAAAGAGTCAAAACTGAACCCTATAATAGCTCACAATCACTAATTGATGACATGAAAAGGCTAAATGATTCATCAGTTTATATTGTGTCATAAATCAAACACAAAAATAATAGAGTGATTTTATCAAAGTTCCATGGTCTAGTCCAACAATCAACGATTCAAAAGATCTTACAAATGAGACCGCAAGTGTATTATCCAGTTCCTCAAATTAGGAAGTAAGGATAAGATAAAAGCAACTAAGCAAGTCACTTAGAATTATGAAGGTGGTTGAAGCCAAATCATAAGGACTGGTAAAAAGTTGCACAACCTCTGTGGTTCAGATATTTATAAGTCAAGTAATATTATAAGTTCAAGTTTGGGCATTCACTTTTTAATTAACTTTTGGCTCAAGTTAAAATGTTTATACTTAAAAAAAACATTTTAACTCTTTACAAAAATTTTTTTGATAAGAATACAGATATGGTCAATTTATTAATACATATATGGTCATTTGAACTAACTTTACAAATATATATATATATATATATATATATATATATATATATAAACACTTTTAACTCTTTACAAGTGTCTTCGATAAGAATACATCTTCACAATGGTATATATAATCTACTACTTCTCCAAATATCCAAATGTTCTGCCATAAGTTATGTAGGAATCAAAATCAGGACAAATAATTTATAATTCCAATGAGCCTACTGAAAAAATTGTATTACCTCAAGATTCAGAATAAGAAATATTTCATTACGTAGATTTACAAATAAAGGCATTTATACTTGTGCATATATTTGAATATATTTTACTAAAATATCTTTTATGCATTTGAAATATGTATATGTTAAAATAAAAATAGCCTTTATCTGCAAGTAATTTTCATTTCATTAGGTAGATATACAAATACATAGATATATACTTGCGCATGTGTTTGAATATATTTTACTAAAATGGCTATTATGTATTTAAATATGTATATGTTAAGATAACTATTCTTTATCTGCAAGTGATATTCTTTTTGTTCTCACTTAATTGCTCTCTATGTTTTAGGTGATAACAACATCTCATGAAGGATAACATTGTCAGTACAAGGTTGAAGCAATAGCCTTGGATTAATGATCAACTACGACATGAACAAAGGCTTCAAATATTCTTATATGAGTTAAGATCGATACCTATCCGATTGATATAGAATTTGTGTGTATTTCTATCTTGATTTAAAAATCAAACAAATTTGAATACTTGGTTAGTAGTAATATTTTTATTATTTATAGCACATAAGTATATTTTTTAACTATGATATCAATGTGTCAATAATACATTGATGATATGCAACATAAATGTAAAGCATAAAAAAGGGAACTTGAAGAGAAGTTTACAAGAAGACTTCAAAACATTAAATTTCAATCCTTCCAAAACATTTTGTTGCCAAGCTTCATGCAGGAATAATGTTACAATTCTTCTAATTCGGATCCATGAGATGCAAGTCAGTTTGGATATTTAAAAAAATTCTATGGGATCTGGGCCAAAAATGTATAGTTATTTGTAAATCTACTTATAACTTATGAAACAGCTTCTCTACAACGAAATCCATTCTATCATGTAATCATGATAAAAAAAAAAAAAAATAGTATGCTTCCTTGTTTGCACTTAAACTAAGGAATCTCAGGGCCCACTTCTTTCTTTGAAGGGCACATCTTTTACTCATTGTCGAAACGGGGTTTGGATGCAGATGAATCTAGGGTTATTATAATGGTGTTTGTCTTTGATATGTTGAGATAGTAGTGAAATGATCCCTTTCTCACTTTTCTTGTAGACTTAAAGTGTTGCAAAAAAATAGATGTTAATCATGTGCAATCACAGTGGTATCTCAACAAAATGAAGGATGTAGAAGTCTCCTATTTAAAATCATCAAACAAATTAAAAAAAAAAATGTTGATTGAGTGTAATCACAATGGAATCTGAGTAGAATCAGGATTCGGGATAGAGAATTGTTTTAACAAAAAACTTTTTCATGCAAGTATATTACTAAAAATTAGTGCATAAATAGTTGACACTCAAGAGTCAAAATTTCAAGATTGAAGGCCAAGAAAATTATTTTTTTAATATATGGGAATATTATTTGCTAGGACGAGGTTAAAGGAGAAATGTTTGATAGTCAAACTAAAAATCCAAATATGTTAGTCAAGGGATGTAGAGTTAAGATGTATTTTGACTTCCATTTGATCATGAGGTTAAAAGAATTTAGATGTACGTTTAAATAGTCTCTGTAATTTAGCAATACCATATGAGGGCTAACTCAAAAGCCAGTTAGGGCCAACCCCAATCTTATCAACTGCCAGTATACTACAACCAAGCCAACAATTGTCAATTGGTAGTAATAACTAATTACTGAAGATCAGGGAGACAAACCTGGAAACAAGACTAATGATTTCCATTGAAAAATCACTTCTCCTAGTTTTAGACTAACATACCAGGTTCATATTTTTTAAATGACAGCAACATAATTAACCAGGTAGCAAGAAAAGTAGATGTCAACATATACTCAGCAAGTAAAAGAAAGCAAAAACACAACTCCCCCGTAGAAGATTGATGATAGTATCGGGGTGTGTGTCATGTAAAAAATTACTCGTTCTCTAGGAAAAGGGGAAAAAACAGTCAAAGACTCAAAGTATGTGATGAAGGGAAGTCTGTTTGAAGAAGGATATTTATACATAAAGTGGTTAGAGTAATCAGCTGAAGGTCATTCTGCCTAAGCTGTCGTGAAAGACGTAAAAGATGTTTCTCTTCAAAATTATATTTTATATGAATTTGTCACTCTCTTCTTGGTAAAAGAAGCCAAAAACCTGTATTGCTGCAATTCTTTCATCCTCACGAATACCTATATGCCATAAATTACTCATCCAAGTGAGCTAAGATTTCACCTATGTAACGAGTTGAAATGAGAGCATTTTATTAATTATTAGTCTCGCATAGTATTACATGTAAAAAAATCAAACAAAACCAAATGTAGCATGATTGCTAAAACTAAAAATCAACCAATATTACCTGGAGACCATAAGAGAGCACTGCAACTAATCTGAGCGCTCTCTCCAGAATTGTTCATATCCAACTCAAGCTTTAAACGCCTACACAAACATGGACCACAACACAAATATTTTTTTTAAAAAAAAAAAAGAAGGAAGAACACTACAACTCTTCATCAGGACCTAACAACTTACCACTGCAGGAGACTATGGAACGCATCCAGCTCTAGTAAAAACCTACTATAGCGTTATTGTGGCTATAGTTCAGTTTTTTGCCATGGCCTTTCATCTCTTGCCTAGTAAAAGAAATCAATAAAAATAATGTAGATCTCCCATAAGTAAACAATGCAAACCAAGTAATTGATGAAGATATGTGGAAATATGACGAAACATTCACAAATCTGAACAGTTTAGTATAACTAAGAATCACAAAATCGCTTCAAAACACATTAGCAGTGAAACCTAAATACATAAATGAAAATCAACTAGCTACAGAAACGGCCGCATGCGATCAAAAACGGGATTCACTTATACAGAAAATAAATCGCAAAGTACTTAAAAATAGATACAATATGCGTAAATCGTAATCAAGGCACCGACATGAATGCAAATCAAATAGCAATAAAGCGCAAGCACCACCGCGAGAAACATTTCACCAGTAGGCTCACACTAAGAACTTCAAAATCGGAATCGACGCAATTCATCAAAACGACCTAATCAAAGCGATCGTCGTGAATATAAAAAGGATGATGATTCTTTACAGTAATCAAACCTGAATATAGAAAGCGAACCTGAAAACCAGTGGACGGGCCCAGTAGGAATCCGAATTCGATCGACTGGCGGAGAGGAAGAGCACTGTTTCCGGGAGGGAGACAACGAAAGCGGAGTTTAGAGAAAGAATAAGATGCAAGAATGGCGTTTGGAGGTTTCAATGCGGTTCGGGGGGTTTCACGTCGTACGATGGTAATTGACACAAGTCTGGAAGAAAAGAAGAGTGGCTCACGTGTCGTAGACTCGCAGACTCGCAGTCCACTCGAATTAACCTTTGGCAATTTTTCTCTTCCACCTTTAGTATCATACCGTATTAAATAATACTGGTCTGGTCTGGTCTGGTACTCTGTGTGGGGAACCTTATTTTTTGTGAAAGGTATGTGACTCTGTGAGGGGAAAACTTAAAATAAAGCCGTTTGGAGAGTGGAGGCAGATATTTCTAGTCCTACCGAAGTGCCGAGATATTTTGCAACCAAGGTGAGATAGATATTTCCACGTAGGATGGAAGCTTGGAATTTGGGATATAGTATGATATTCCCACGTGGTGATTGGTATATATACCTCTGAATTGTTTTGTTAAACCTATTCTTTATTTTTTTCACTCGGTAAATTTTTTGAATTCATATTAAGTGTACCTAGGGTCCATCTTGATAATCTCGATAATCCATCTTGGAGTGGATGAAAAAAAATTGGCAGAATAATCTCCCAAAATAATCTCCTGATGTTATAATCCCAATAATCTCGATAATCCTGGCTCACCGAACGCACCCCTAATTTATAAGGAGTTGTGTTTATATTCTTCTTTGTAATCGTATTTTGTCATTTGTGTGATCCTATCATTTAGTAATAGACTTAAATATTTAAGTAAATTTAAAAATTAATTAAAAATTCAAAAAATTCAAAAAATTAAAGATAACTGAAGGTTTTTGAAAATTGTCCACATAAATTAACACGGCATGCAAAATATTTTAACGCTAGACAAGGTCATCATGAAACTATTTTAAATACTATAATAGACGATGTCGCATATTTAAAAGTGGGATTAATTAAGTTGCGAACAAATTTTGTAAAGTATAGGGACAAAATTAGACATCTTAGAGCAACAACAATTTTACAACGCTCTAACAGAAAAAGACAGTCGATTTCCTTATAAGTATTCATTCTAAAACAAAAATCTCCAAAAGAAATTTTGGGTATCAAGTTTAACTAAAAAACCCGAAACGAAAAAAGTGTAATAGCTAGGATTTCCGAATTCTAATTAATGTTGATTAACTTAATCGTTGATAGTAATTGACATATAACTCGCGAAGATTTCGCAAGTGATGAGTATGAGTCCCACCGTTATGTTTCTCGCGTAATTTTGGACGTTTGGGGAAATTTTTACTTTTTCCCCCGGGTAATTATTTTTACCCTCCGGTGTTATTTGGAGAATTTGGGAGCTCCAATTAATAAAAATGCAGTTGAGAGAAATGATCAGGACATCGGATATGTCCTAGATATGAAATAACATGGAGAGGCAAAACGGCCAAAAGAGTCGCTATTTCGATTCTTAACGGCTAAGAAAGACGGCTTAGGAATACACGTTTTCCGAGGCAGTTGTGAAATAATTATCCCTACAATATTCCAGATTTAATATTCCCATCTCGAGAAGTTTGGAGAAGGAGGTTCGACCTACCTTTGGATCGGTTAAAGGATAATTATCGACTTTGTTAAAGGATAATTATCGTCTTCACTATAAATAGCGGAAAATCCTTTATTAATTCATTTCCTTTCACGTTTCCTCGTAAAAGCTCTAATTTCTCTCAACCTTCAAACTCAGATCTACTCTCCGTTTCTAATCCGATTTCAATCCGTTTGAGTTTCTGGATTCCTCTCTTCATTCTCTTCATATCGGTACCGAGTTTCTGCATTTCCGAGCAGATGAAGGGTTGGTCGAGCATATATGTCACCAGGCAGTTTCCGTCGCTCAGATTCCGGTGAATTTGATGTTGTCCATGCATAGCCTGCGTCGCTGTGATTCCGAATCTTCTTTCAAATCGTCAATCGAGTTAGTAACGAATAAGTTATGAATTTATTCGCTTTCTGTACTGCGATTTGGCCTAAATTGACTTTAGACTTGTCAAAATGGATAATTAGAAATTCCATTATGGTCGTTATATTATTCTGGTGATTATGAGTTGTTTGTTTGATGAAATCTTATGACAGGTGGATTTAGAAATTGCCTGCGGGCAAAACGTTGTTCTGGTAAAATTGAATTAATTAATTAAAGGTTAATTAATTAAATTAGGATTAGAATTGAGATTTAGGGATGTTGATTAGATACTACCTTGAGATTTGAGGAATTGTGAGTTATGCTGAGATATTGAGGTTTAGTTGGTTGTGAGGCTTATAGATTGATTATGATCATTATGGATCCCTTGGGTCTAGGTGTGACCTTTTTGATTGATAGGAGTATTGATATCTCTTTCTGCCTTGTTATTAGGCAGTGTCCCTCTCAGGATTGGAGGTTGATCGTGGTTGTGATTATACGAGGTTGAGGTAAGTCCGTAGTACTTACTTAGCTACCATCCTTATATTGGGAGTTTACATGAGTGGTGTGTGCTTTGTATGTTGTTATGATAGCATGTGATGTCATATATACCGACCTACGTTTTATTGATTGCCCCGTATGCGTGGCTGTGATAACCTTTCCCCTTCATCCCGTCGTGGAGTCTGGGAGGTTCTCTTGAGACAGGCCAGACCTGGTATACGGGGAGGGCACAACACCACTCCCATAGGGTACACGGGTTGTGTGACCGATTCCACTCCAGAGGGCTATCATTCTCAGAGGCGAGGATGTATCGGTCCTCGTGTCACATATTTTCATCTATATATACGATTTGAGTGAATGACTATTATATGAAGATAATAAAATGGGTAAATGTGTGATAGCATGATTATGTGTTTATCTTTCATGACTTGTGTTGGTGCTTATGCATTACCTTATGTATGTGTGGTTAGCTAACGGTTTCATACCGTGTTGTAGATGTTTGCATGATAGGCGCTGCTGGGTGATCTGGCAGGGTGACAAGCCGAGGACTCTCGTACATTAGGTGATTGGTTTTGGGGTTGTTTATGTTTTCCCTCATGCGTGAGGATGATGTCTTGTTTACCTCCACTGTGAGGATGTCGTTTCATACTCGGCTATGTCGTTGTTTACCTTTGGTTATACAATTTATACGGTTTTATGTATTTTTTTTAATATATGTCAGTGTCATGTTGTAAGGTCTAGTGAACTTGTTGTCAAGCTAGGGTCAGGATCCATTGTGAGATCCTAGCCCAATGTGACATCCCGAGTTCCGCAGAATCGGGGTGTTACAAAAAGAACCAACAGAAGAGCTAGAAAATCAAGGAGATACTTGATATGTCTGACAAATAAATGAGTTCTTTGAGTAGTGATGAATATGGTTACTACACTGATGAAGAAGAGATGTAGCAACAAATGAGATTTATCAAATTGAAAGACC
The DNA here is from genome assembly GCA_033239045.1 of Fagopyrum esculentum. Classification (NCBI taxonomy): domain Eukaryota; kingdom Viridiplantae; phylum Streptophyta; class Magnoliopsida; order Caryophyllales; family Polygonaceae; genus Fagopyrum; species Fagopyrum esculentum. The sequence goes on along the minus strand of BSUD01000006.1, from coordinate 24,647,886 downwards.
TAGAGACCATACCCTTAAGTGAAGTTAAAAGAAAATTAGATAAATTGATGGGAAAAAGAGTTATATCGACGTCAATGAAGTGGAAGAAGAGATAATTCCACAACAAGAAGTTAAAAAGGCCACTGGATCTTGTTATCGAGAATATGAACAAGGGTCAATGAGTCAACAAAGAGTTAATTTAAAACTTAAAGAACTTTTAGAGAAAAGAGTTAAATTCGGAGTTAGGGTTATGCCAAACCATAGACCTAATAAAAGAGAACTTTTGCTTGAACTCATCAGTGAAATTTGATATAAGTTTAATCTAGATGGAGTAAGAAACCGAAATGATGTGCTAGACTTTTGGGAAAAAAATTATGATGAACGTCTTAAACATGAACGTTGAATGGAGATCTGCAAACTTCCTAAATTATATCGAGCATAGTTTGTATGAGATTGTAGCAGATTGATATGAATGAATCGATGAAAAAATTAAAGAAATCTTAAGGGCACAAGAACTACCAAATATTATATTTAGACAATTCTACAAAGCCTTAGAATTTGAGTCTATTGGAGACAAAGAGGATAAAGATAAAATAAAATTAATCGAATGAAAAAGAAAATTAATTACTCTTGAAATTTGTAATATGAGATATTTAGAAATTATTTTTCAGAATTTGAGTTTTATTATTATACGATAAGATATAATGGGATAAACCATCAAATGTTATTCGATAAACTCCATAAACTCATAAATTAAAAAATTAGTGAAGGGTACCAAGAATGAGTAGAAAAATACAACTTGAATGATACCCTAGAAAATAGATTAAGGTTCCTTGGAAAATGGGTATAGAAAAAATGTCTAGAAGTTAAGAGAACTCAACAAAAGAAAAAACAATTTCTAAATTGTTGGGATCTTCATGAAGAATGAGGATGTAACCTAAGAGATAACTAGAAAATGGTTATGGAAGAAATTATTATAGGAAGAAAATCTTTAATAAACAAAGAGGGGGAATGTATTAGAAAAAAATACTATTGAAAACACTTTATTAAGAAAAGAAGGTTCTTTAGAATAACCTCTTACTGCCCCGAGAAGAAAAAGAATTACAAATGTTGGACATGTGAAGAAATAGTTCATTATGCTAATAAATGCAAAAATAGAAAGAATTATAAACTTGTTGAAGTTTTAGGGAGATTAGATTATATTGAAATAACAAAAGAAGAACCTCTTGACATAACCTTAAATAATAATAATGGAATTGTAGAAGTAGTGGAGGAAGAGGGAGAATTTGAACGTTCAAATCATGAGAAAGTATACGAAATGATGCAAAGATAAGATAGTGAAGCTCAAAGAAAAATGGAAGAAATGTTTTGATACTACCCTGGATACCGATGTCATCCATGTCTCCGCCTAAGACGGTCCGACAAGCGGCATGCCTTGTCTTGGCATGAAGCATGCCCATTTTGACAAAATTTTTCTTCCTTTTGCATATGTAATAATAAAAGGTCTATTCATGTGGAATATTCTCTATTAAGTTTTCTCATCGGACCTCCTTTAAGCTTATCCTATTGGACCTCTCTTTTAGATCTTTTCTTTTGACATTTCATTCCGAACTTTCGTTCCGGCCTCATCCTCTATATAAGGAATGGTTGGCCTCACTTGTAAATCATGTTCAAATTAAATCAAGTTTAGTTGAAGGTAAATCCTCTTACTTGATTTTGGGTGTCACCTCTTCTCTCTCAAAGTTCTTGTTTGGATTTTCGATCCAAGACTTCACATTTGAGGATTCTTCAAGAAGCAACCTATCCACTCCACTTCATGGCTTGCTCGATTAACCTTGATTGGATCAACCAATTGCTTCCGCGTCCATCTTAAAGCTTCCGCCAATCATATTTATCATTGAATCCACCCACACATCAACAATCAGAGGAGTTGAAGCTTAAGCTCGATCTAGACCTTTGCGTTCCCATTGGACCTCCTTTAGACTTATCCTATTGGAACTTTCTTTTAGACCTTTTCTTTTAACCTTCATTCCGACCTTTCGTTCCGGCATCATCCTCTATATAAGGGATGCTTGGCCTCACTTGTAAATCATATCTAATTTGAATGATGTTTAGTGGAAGGTAAATCCCCCTCCTTGATTTTGGCATCACATCTTCCCTCTCAAAGTTCTTCCTTGGAGCTTCGATCTAAGCCTTCACATTCGAGGATTTTTCAAGAATTAACTTATCAACTCCACTTCACGTCTTGTTTGATCAACCTTGTTTGATCAACCAATCGCTTCCGCATCATTCTCAAAGCTTCCGTCAACCAATTTCTATCATTGGATCCACCTGCACATGAAAAATCAGAGTAGTTGAAGTTTAAGCTTGATCAACATCCGCACTTTGTCCTTGATCCATACACAAGGGATTCATCAAATTGGTATCATAGAAAAGGATTGAAGTTAATCTTTCTTTACCTTCGTTCATCATTGACCATCATTGTTCATCATTTTTCTTCATCGGTCATCACTGTTCATCAAATGTTCTTCATATGCATTCATAATACCAAAAATTTCAAAAGTATTGCATTTTAGTGTAGATCGAGTCGGTTCTTATCATGCTTACCTCTATAAATTGAGATATGTATGCTATTACACTTGACTTGCCAACTATGCTTTGGTTTACTTCTTGTTATTGTTTATGCACATGAGTTTTTGGATGAAATATGATGATAAGATTTTACCAAACAGAACACTTGTGAGAGCTCTAGCCTATGGACATGCACATTCATGTGTTCTTTCTTTCTTATTATTGTGTGATCTCCAACATGTTAGTTTCTTCTAGAACTTGTGATTGACTCTTTTTCAAAACCACATCTTCATTTGATTCTATATGCTTGATATTTAAATGATTGATGCCCTATTTGATAAGATTATGTGACCTTTTTCACCCTTATATATATCTATTAACAACTTCTTGCCTTTATTTTTCATTCTTTGGCGCCCCTCAAAAATGTCACACATACTTGTATAGCCTCAATTGACCTTATCCGGGGTTTTTATAGAAGAAGAGAATGAAGAAATTAAGTATGGGGTGTTCCCTTAAAGATTGAAAGTGAATTCAAGAAGTAAATGTGCGAGTTTGGATACATATTATCCTTATTTAAGATATTTTCATGTTTGATGGAGAGGACAAAAAGTTACCGCCAAGTATGTTGCACCAAATAAATAAGTATTGGCTCAAAAGTGAAGAAAAACTTATCTCTGAAAGAGAAAACAAGTCCTACAAACATCAAGTGCTATGGTTCATGAAGTACAAATAAGAAGAAAAGTGTGAGTGGTGATGCATTGAAGGAGTTTTGAGTTGCATGACTTGGTACCCTAGATATTATTTTTCATTTTGACCTATTCTATGGCCTACCAACATTACTTTTTTCATGTCTCATACCCCTATTACACCCTCATAAAAACCTCATGATATATATATCTTACATCTTAGTTTCACTTGACAAGTGGTGGACCTTGAGAATGCCTTGACAAGCTTATGGTAATGTCTATTCACGCCTGTTGAGTTTAAGTGATTATTGATCTATGTCTTAACACATCTTGTGAGATTAAGAGCATACACATTACCCTTAATTGGTTTGAAAAACTATTATTTATTCTTTATTCTCTTAAAATGATTGATGTTATGATGACATGGTTTCAGTTTTTTGTTTTTCCTCTTAGTTGAGGCGTGCACTTGTTTGCACATAATTTGCATATGGCGTGATCTTACTCGAGGACGAGTATGGTTTAAGTATGGGATGTTTTGATGAGTTCCAAATGTAACATCATATAACCTTTAGAATCATGCATTTTCATATCTATATGGCTTGTTTATGCTTTGTATTAGTGTGAAAAGTTTTCCTTTTCGTATTTTAATGTCTACTTTGGTTTATTTCGCGTTTCAGGCACTCAAAGCCATTTATGGAGCATAATGGTATGAAAATACCAAAACACGAGGATTTAATCTTCCCTAGAGTTGAACAAGACATGCAAATATCAAAATCAACTGAAGATTGAAGAATCCATGTGGAAACCATTGGAGTTGGATGCCATTTTATGATGATCTCTAGGCATTTTATGATTTCGACCGTCTTTCCTTTGGAAACTGGCACATGTGTTGACTAAAAAGTTGTAGATCTTTAAAGTAGCTTCAAAAGTATTGCTCATGGGTCACGTAGATCCAAATAGAACAGTAGGAAAGTCAATTTTATTGAATTATCAAAACAGTTGTCAAACAACGTTTCCAGACAGCCCCAAACGGCATGCCAAATAGCCCTAGACGACTTGTCAGGATGTCTATGTCCATCTCAATGCCGGTTTCCTGTTGTTTGGAGTTACAGTTGCTACGAATTTTGCTAATTTAATTTCCAGACGGGATGCCAGACGACTTCCTATGTCGTCTCTAAGTTGTCTTGCCTACGTTGATGATCTGAATCATATCTTTTTTTTTATCTTATCTTTGAAAGAATATATTTTGTAACCTAGACTCTGATTTATTTCCTATATAAACACATTTATCACCTCTATTTTTTCATCTCACTTCACTCACTATCCACCATCCACCATCTCTTATCATCTCATTATCCCGCATCCATCAAGTGGTCCTAAAGTAGATTTCAATTCCGCTTGAAGGTTCGCCTCGTTGTGTTGGAACCAAACATTGTGAGTTTGTTTGTGCAGTTTCTATATTCAATAAATAATGTTTTACATTCGATCATGTCCGGTTAATCTATCTCTTGATCTAAGGATTGGATGACCCTTATAATGGTTTGATTTACTCTTGCATATATGGTTTGTGAATTGAGATTGTGATATTGTTTCTTTTCAAAGTACTTCATTTTCATCTTTTATTTACCTTTGAAAGAATTGGTATTTATAAAGGATTTAGATGAAGGAGTGTGCCAAAAGTGAGCTTGTTTTATTAGATTTATTGAAAAACACTTGGTTTAAGGGATTGATACCTATCTTTTACTTCGAGAATTTCTAACTATTGTAGAAAGTTCAGGTTTTTGCACCTTTTCTAGCTTATGCGCAAAAAAAGAGGCTTTGCTTGGTCTTTTCTAAATTTCTAAGTTCTTAAAGAGTTTTTCTATATACTTGGTACAACCGCCGGACTGAGGGCGTAATCAAGTTGGAAGACACGGTCTTTGTTAGTCTATGCCAAAAGCTATACTAGGTAGTTACCTACAATATTCACATATCAATGTTCAAGAGTTTCATATATGCAATCTTAGTTTAATTCATTATAATAGGATTCTTGTTTCCTTAGATCACCTCTCTCCATTATTTGCCTACAACAATAATTGATTTTCCCCTTTTCTCTCTTTTTACTAAAATACATTTTTTCTCTCTCTTCCTTTCTTCTTCTTTCTTTCCCTTCACTTAGCATAATTGTCTATTAGCTACATCTCAAGTAAGACGTGGTCCCTTTTAATTCGACAAACGATATACTCCAACTCGACTTCTCCGTCTTCTCATAGACGGAGAAGTCATCCATAAAGACCTCTACAATGCCTTCGTTTAAGCTGAAAGGTAACTGGTGCATTGCAAACTCCAAAGGGCATCCTTCGGTAGGCTAAGGTTCCCTAGGGAAATGTAAGTGCGGTCTTCTTATCGTCAGGGTGGATAGAAATATGTCAAAATTCACAAAAACCATCAAGATAAATAAAAAAAAGGAATTTTTACCTAGCCTTTCGAGAGGTTGGTCAATGTAAGAGGGATCGAGTAGTGGTCCTTTCTCATTTTCAGATGTGGTCTTCCTATAGTCGATGCACATGCATTCGCCACCCGGTTAAAGTTCTTGTGGGAACAAGTTCTCCTTTCTCATTTCCAACTACTGTGAAGCCACTTTTTTAGGGACAATGTGAACGGGACTGACCTACTTGTTATTAGAAATAGGGTAAATTATTCCTACATCGAGTAACTTGAGCACTTCCTTTTTCACAACCTCTTTCATATCAGAATTCAGTCAGCGTTGGTACTCAACAAAGGTTTTGTGGTCTTACTCCATAAAAATACGATGCATGCACATATTTAAGATATACCCTTGAGGTTATCATTAGTGTATCCTAAAGCGTTTATGTACTCACAAATAACATTAATAACCTTCAATGCTTGTTAATAAGAGAGTTCAAAGTTCATGATGATGGGACATATTCTTTAAAGCCTTGAGAAAACATAATGTAAACCATCAAGGAGTGGTTTGAGCACAACCTTGACATCTTTACCATTGGCTAGTAAATTTGGGGTAACAATAGATTGATTTATGGTAGGGAGATTGTCAGGAGAGATGCTAAGCTTGCTTGACATCTTGTCCCCTTCAAGATAGAGTTTATTGATTGCGGATTAGTAGGCAAAATCTATGCATGAAGGAGATCGGGCTACGTACAACTGGTTAAAATTTTAAATCCTCCTCATCAATGTGATTTAATGTTGAAGAAGATTTGATATCATTGTCAATAAGGTGCTGATATATGACTTTGTTCTCTAACATCGATCTTGCTACAATCCGTGGAGAGTGATAAGGGCAATTGTGAGGTTTTTGAACCTTACCTATTTCAAAATTTAAAATTTCCTTCTTGACGTTGATGATGGCATCATTTGTGTTTAAGAAAGGACACCTAAGGATGTCAAGATTCTTGCGATTAGGTGCCATTCCCAAGACAACAAAATTGACTGGGACAAAAGTATCACCAATTTCTTCGGGTACGTCCTCAAGAATACCTGCAGGCCCAACAATATAATGGTTTGTCATATATAAGCACATCCTAGTATCTCTTAATTCTCCCAACCTAGAGATTTTCAAATTAAGAAGGGTAAAAGGTTGATGTTGCCTCCAAGGCAACATAATACAATGAAGGAAGTAGTGTTGACCTAAATAGGAATAGATAAAGTTCCAAGATTTCCGAGATTTTTTGGAAATCTTGGATAGTCATCATGTGATTAGGTGGAGATCTTTGTGGATACATGTTCATCCTCCACGAGTTATGAATCGTTCCATGTAGTTCTTTTGAAATATCATTGAGGGCATATAGTGTGAGGTAGGTGGGTCTTGCATAGAGGCAGGCGTTACCCTCATATTAGTGAACTCGAACGCAATGACGGCAGAACGAGGTTTGATTTCTCCTAAAAAAAACAAATAGGAGTGATTGCAGATTCTGGGGGTACTCATAAATTTTGCTTAGTTTGTCTATGTGATTCCAAACATCACTAGTAGTCATGTTCATCAGTTGTCCTAGAGCATGAGAATTGATCATCATCTGAGTGTTGTTGTCAACTTGAAGTAGAAGATTTGTATAAGAGCCACCTTGTCTTGCATGTAAGTTGTGAACTATTGAATGAGATGTTTACTTCGCTCCTATGATAAATATATATATATATATATATATATATATATATATATATATATATATATATATATATATATATATATATATATAGATCTTGACTCATATGTAAACAACTCTTACCATGTGAACGTGTAAACGCCGAATATATATGACTATACCGCCGAATATATGTGATTATACCGCCGAATATATGAGTCAAGTTCGGCGAATATTTCTTCAACTAGTCACACAATTCTTTTCCCTTTAATATCGCCTAATCTCAGCCATCTATTTAACGATCTAACGAATACAATTAGTTCTCATTTTACATGTGTGTATATATATATATATATATGATTTTTCCTCTTTGTGCCATCAAGGTTTAAACTTTTCCTTTTGATATCCACTAAGTTTTAAAATTTCTCATGGTGCCCTCAAGGTTTCATTTGTTTCCTCTTTATACCCATTCTTAATATATTATGCTAAAATTCATTAAAAGATAATTAAATAATTAGAAATCTAAAATTTAAATAGATTATTACCATATTTAATTTAATTAATAAATTTATAATAGAAATAGTTTTTTATATATATATTTTTGAAAAAAAATTATTTTTTATTTTTGAATTAAAATATATTTTTTTTACGTTTTACTTTCGATTAATAAAATATATATAAAATTAAATAAAAAACATTTTTTTGAAACTTTATTAAGAGTCTAGAGAATTAAAATACAATAAATTTTTTTTACT
>BSUD01000006.1:24567080-24639646 GCA_033239045.1 Fagopyrum esculentum | reverse complement strand
AATTTTAAGATTATGGAAAAGTATGTCATAAAAAATAATAAATTAACACATAAAAAAATATTTTTATTTTCAAATTCAAATAAATTATAGAAAAATTAACTTTAAAAAAATACTATATATTTAATTTTCTGGACTCTTACAAAAATTTAAGAAATATTATTTTTAAATTTTTTAATAAATATTGTTAACATAAATTATATATATTTTTTAAATCGAAAGTAAAAAGTGTAAAGATATTTTAATTCGAATATAAAAAATATATTTATTTAAAAAAATAAAAATATATATATAAAAATTATGTCTATTAAAAAATTTTTAATTAAGGTCATAATCTATTTTAAATTTATTTTTCTAATTTTTTTTATAATTTTTAATGAATTTTAATGTAATATATTAAGAATGGGTATAAAGAGGAAACAAATAGAACCTTGAGGGCACCAGGAGAAATTTTGAAACTTTGTGGATACCAAGAGAAAAAGTCCAAACCTTGATAACACCAAGAGGAAAAACCCATATATATATATATATATATATATATATATATATATATATATAAGCTTCGCATGCGGGTGCTACGAGGAAGTGCAATAAGTGCAGTAATACAACGGAAATTGAAGATGAAAATTAGAAATTTTTAAAAACAATTTTATTTACATTTGATATGTATTGTACCAAGTACAATATCCATAATACATGTAGGCAATGGCTTGTGGATGTATTTTCACATAAATTGATCAGTATGTTCATGAGGTAGCAAGTACAACGGCGTTTGGGTTGAAAAACATGAGCGAGAAGCTGCAAGCTCGGTCATACAATGAGCATTTGAAATAGAAATGGGTCCAAAACCTAAACCGTGAAAAACCAAACCGATTTGCTAGGCGGGTTGTGAAAAAAAAGGCAAAACCGGACCGAACCGTCGGTTAACCACCAGTTTAAGGACCAAACCGGTGGTTAACCGATGGTTTGAGGATCAAATCGGCCGGTTTGGCCCCTTTAAAAATTTTTTAAAAAATAAAAAAAATTAACCAAACCGGCAGTTAAACCGCCGGTTGGGCCAAACCTAAACTTAAACCGGTGACCGCCGGTTTGGGAACCGGTGACCGCCGGTTTGGGAACCGGTGACCGCCAGTTTGGGAACCGGTGACCGCCGGCTTGGGAACCAGCGGTTTAGCCCAAATCGGACCCTTGTCTTTTTTGAAATATGCATTGCTGGTTTCTGGTGTTATAGAGAAGAGCCCTTAGTATGAAATTCAGTTCAACCTGACAAGAAAACAAAGATATCGTTATTAATCGATCCATTGAACAACATTGAGTAAACATTTCATTCAATAGTTCACAACTAAGATAACAAAATAACAGGCAGTAAACATATTAGTCAGGATCTATATATAGATCCTGTTATTTTTTGCCAACAGTACGTGGAAGATGAAGAAATAAGAACAAGAATATGCAAGTTTCTATAATTGTATTAAAGGTACTAAATTATGATAGATTGTGAAACTCACAGCTAAGATAACAAAATAACAGGCAGTAAACAGCAAAGCCCATCTCTCAGCTGCTTTTTTGTTCTGCTTGTATCCAACTTTTTCGCTTCACTTAATTTCTCCATGGCAATCTGCAAAAGCAAAGCCCGGAATGTTAAAAAAATTTCAGGTAAACCAAAGTGGTAGTTTATAGATTTGTAAAGGAGTTGCAACTTTATCCAATAATGTTAGAAAGGACACCTCCGCTTGTTGTCGGAATTAGGGAAATGAATGAAGAAAATCGATTTACCTACAACATCGACAATCAATCACACAAGACGGAAGGGGGTTCTATTCTAGATCGGACGTGCAAAAAAGAAAAAGAGGGGAACAAAATCAACAAATTAAACAAATAGTTATTATACAATACATGTAAATTGTAATATTCGTATCAATCTTGTTAGTCAGATATTGTGGTTAGTTGTAGATACTAGGGTTAGATAAGATCATCTTTATAAGATCTGCGATCACTGTATGCGTGCATATATATTTTTCCAACTCCTAGCGAACCCACAGTGTATGAGATGTTTTGTAGTAAGGATATATATATACAAAAACTTGTTACGGTAGGAATTGTATGCACGCAAGTCTTAAATTTATAACTCGATATATTTTTCCAACTCCTAGCGAACCCACAGTGTATGAGATGTTTTGTAGTAAGGATAGTATTCCGAGGTAGAACACAAAGACTAAGGTGAGAATCGAATCAAACAAGTCATCAAGTATAGTGTAAATCTAGTGAAGAAAAGATGAAAGAAACAAAGAATTGAAAATCATGATATTTTTGGATTGGTTTTATATTGATCAAGCAAGGATCACAATGACGTAAGATGACAAAACAAACTAACTAATCTAGCTAACAACACCAATAAGCAAGACAAATACGAGATATGTGATCAAAGAGAGAAAGTAGATTCTAGGGGTTAGGAATTCCGGTTATGACTTTGAAGTCAAGCTTCTAATCAACCTTGGATAAATCATGGTATGTTGGGAAAGGGTGTTTCTCGAAATGGATCAATCACCGGGTAGGTCTCATGGTCCACTGTTCGCCCGAAAACGTGCATGCCAATAAGCTTTAAATTTATAAAACTAGAATTAAAGCAAGCGAACCCGCAGTGTACGGATCGGCGTAGTAAAGCAAGAATTCCAAAGTGTCGAACTCAGGGATTTGGGGGGAACAAATTCAGTTTGTAAATTGTCAAGCAAGTAAATATATTAAGCTTTGCAAATATTAGGAAAACATCAACCCTAAAGATCCGGATGTCAAATTGTGGCAATCGATTCAAGATATTCTATAAGTATAAGGACAAAGTCGAGGATTGCAAAGGTATACTAAAGTAAGGTAATGTACGGTGAAGTTCCAAAACCCTATATGTCTCACCCAAGGATTCTCTCTATAAAGGTTGTTGAGGCTGCAGTATAGAAAGGATCTAAGGACAGGAATTAATCTCAAATACCCAAACTTGTAACCCAAGGATCAAGATAAACTCGAACGGTTAAGGTTGTGACACTCGAAACCGAAATAGAGGATGTTGAGTCTCACTACTACCTAGAAAAAGCAAGTCAAGGCTAGGTTAAAGAAAATCTCTAAGTTTAGATTAAAGTAAAAGCAAAGGTCGTAAACTAGGGTAAATCACGGCTATATCTTGAGATTCCACGGCCGTGGAACTCAAGAACAACCCGTAATTTAGGGTGTCGACGATGTTTCTCACACTCTCAGGGTCCAATCTGTTTACGATCGATCTATCATCATCTAAGCCACAACTATCGACCCTTCACCTTAGAATTGCTAAAGGGTTTTAGCCAATAATCATTGTCATGATATCAATATTCAATTTAAGAAGAATGAAAGATGAAAACTCTCGAATACTTCAATAAAACTTCAAAACCAATTCTCAATTCCGAAACACAAAGAGCAATGTTTAATAGATTCAGAATGTATAACACAAAACCTCACAAATCTCAGGCAAGTACGAAGAACGGGATGTCAATCCGTCTTCAGTATCAAAACCTAAAGAAAGGGTGAAACTTCCGCCACAAGCAATCTTCGAATCTCCAATCCGCCGGCGCTTCCGCAACTCTCGGCGATGTAAATCAACCCTAAGCAAAGTGCTCGAAATAAGGGTAAGCAGCCGTCCTTGAAACTCACTTCTCCAGCCCTTTTATAGAGCGAGAAAAAGTTACGGTCCAGGCCCAATCACGTAAATGACGTGGCAATTAATGATACGTTAAAAGATTGCCCAAATCACGGTCTCAGGGACTTCCACGGCCGTGGTTTAGAGTGTGGAAGTCAATTACGGTGTCAATTTCTTTCCACGACCGTAATTTAGACCGTGTAAGTTTCTGGATTGCTCAAAACTCTCTTTCACGTTCATGATGGCAAATCGACGGCAGTGGTTCAGAGCGTGGACTCCCAATCAACTTCTCCACGGCCGTAATTCAGGGCGTGGAAGTGTATAAAGCTTGTTGTTGACTTTGTTTCGTGTCATTCTTCATCCTAGCTCCTTCCTTAGCTTCCTTGATGTGTCTCCTCATCCTCGAACATGATTAATTGTCCCCTTTTCTCCATCAAAATGATCCGATTCCAGCTCTTATTCACCTATAATCAACACAAAGCTAGTGTAGACCTCTATATCGACAAAGTAGATGAACAAGATAACATTTGCTTCATTACCACATCCATGGACACAATAATGAGTGAAAAACAACCAAAATAAGTGCCTATAATATCGTCATATTTCATGCTAACATCCACTAATCCCGCACCTAAGGCCCTATCATCAGGTAAGTCTCTAGTAGCCTAAGGATGGGAAATCTACACAAACCGGATTTCTATCTAGGGGTCTAACCTCTCCTTACCGGGTATATCTCGGGAAGGCAAGTCCTAAACATCTATCCTAGCACACTCAGTCCAATAGCAGCTTGTGAGGCTCACTACTACCTAGAGTTCATCATTTTCGGTACCTAAGAGCAAGAATCACCGGGTAGGTCTCTTCTCACACTTAGTTGCTAACACTAGGTCACCCTAGGATAGATTTAGCTCAACAAATACTAGGGTTTCAATAATCTAACATCCTAGCATTTAGATTTATCAATACAAGCAAGTCAGTCAAAATCACGGGCAGTTCATCATCTTCCACGGCCGTGGTCTGGCTAGAACGAACCGTGGTTTTCAACAGCAGCTAGGTTCAAGCAAACAATTCATCCAAAGGTACGTTTAAGTCTATTCTATCATAGTTCAAGCCATAACCATCTTTCCCTTACCCTAGAATCACATCTATTTAGCCAACAACATGCATCTTAACAATCAAACTCAACAAGCTCACATTTATGGCTTCCATAGCAAGTAATGAAGTGAAAGAGAAATGAAACAAGTATAACAAGAAAACCAAGCTGAACAAATGTTGAGAAAGACTTACAACCCTTCAAAAGAAGGTCCAAATCGTTCCTTACAAACCCTTGCAAATGTCTTCTACCAAAATCACTCAAAATTACTCTAAAAACTATGAAAACTCTAAGATAATATTGTCTTCTTCTTCCCAAAAATGAGAGTGTTTCTCCTCCCCCAAGAGTAGCTGCAATCCAATAGTCTGTTGTTGTGAGAGTGTGGGAGAGAATGGAATTCTGAAGTGTTCCCTCAACTGCCTACATGACCACCTTTTATCCTTCACCATTTGCAAGAGTCGGTTATGGAGATCGTGGGACAGCTGTCACAGCTGTCCAGGGAGAACCACGGCCTATTTCCACGCCCTTGGAAGTCCTAGTGACCGTTGTTTCTCTTGTTCAGCCTTCATTGGATCATCAAGCCACGAGTTGGTGCAAGGCATGCACCAACAAGGTCCCATGTGTCCTCCTTTGCTCCTAGATTGCTTACCAATGAGCCCGGAAGTGTGTCATCACGAGGAACGATCCTCGAATGTATCGATTAAGCTCCAAAAGCTCCCAAAATACCTACAAAACATGCAAAAGTCCGTGTAGACGTCTATGTTGACAAATATACATGAATTAAGTGCAAACGTCATGAACTAATGCTAAACTATGCATGAATAATAGGAAAAACTATCTAAATGAACACCTAATCTAACGTCATAAATCGTGTTATCAAAATACCCCATACTTAAGATTTGCTCGTCCCCGAGCAAAGTCCGACTATATGCTAAGAGATGATATGATTTATGAATGCAAGAAAAACTGAAAACATTTTTGGAATTGTGCTTCTAAAGTTGGATCACCTTCATAGTCATGTTTCATGGCAATGGACAAGCAATCATGTATTAAATGAATGAAGGCACGGAAAGACAATCATACTTAACTCGAAAGCATGCATGAAATGTAAAAACGAAGAAGTCAAGATGATCATGAGTATATCCAATCTAGATTACTAAGTCTTACACACATGCAAATAGGTCACAAGGACTTAGGAAAGAAGAGGCCAAGAAACGTTGTGATAAGGTGGGAATTTTTTTCTAGGTCATGTGGTGCTAATCTGGAAATGGAACTAACTCCACAATTTTATCTTTGATCAACTTCCCACAAGTGTATATTTTTCTCCTTCTTTTCTTTCTTTTCTTTTCTTTTATCTTTCACTTATTTTTGAGACAATGACATTGGTGTACAAAATCCGAAACCTTGGTGATTAGTGTGCCTCGGGCTTTTTTTTATCTTTCGAGGTGCTCCACACCGGGCACACATACCAAAGCTCGTTAGGACTATCGGTTTATCCGACTTTGGCAAGGCACAAACACCCGATTATGTGAATGGTGCCGAGTTACTCGTCATCAAAACCAACGTCCCCAAACCTATATTTTTGTTCTACACTTTCACAACAATTTCAGCACTTCATTCATCGACAACTTCACCCCACACTTGCTTTTCACACACTCAACACACTAGCATGCTCCTATTCCCGGATGGGTCAAAAGAGGTCAAATTTTATATCAATTGAGGTGCTCAAACAACATGATCAAGATGAGAAGTAGAGAAAGATGAATTTGCATTAATCATTCCTAGATGATGTGCAAGAACTAGCATGTAATTTTGACTTTCAATCCTCAATCCAATCAAGGCAAGCATCATAATCACAAAGCATCCATGGGATTCAAGAGAATTATTTCAAGTCCACATATGCATTCATCTATTCAACACATAAGACCATCCATAGCCAATTCACAAAACAATCTCATCATAAGGGTCATTCCCAAACTTAGAAGCACTAAAAATTTTTAAATTTTCTGATTTTTTGGATTTTTCGAAATAAATATGTACAATGCAAAAGCTAATGAAACACGTGACAATATGAAACTATCCTAGATGCAATCATGCAAATGATCATGGGAACCCCACCCCATACTTAGAAACACATTGTCCCCAATGTGCTAGTCAAGTAAAGAAGAGTGAAAGAGGGTTCTCACAATGTAAAAGTGGTTTGCTTCGGTATTTGGGTTCGCTCAAGTGGAGTGATGGCGGATGATTCTATCAAAGATGATAGAGAGCTCTTCATGTTCATTATGGCGTCGGGACCCGCGCTAAGCACCGCTAGCCATCCAAGTCCCACGTCCGCTCCATCCATAATTGATACGGGATCATCATCATCAACTCATGCCTTGCAAGGCTTCCATGCTACCAAGACTCTAGCACACACACAAAGCACACCAAACACCAAAAACAGAAAAATGAAAAACAAAACAAAAACCAAAAAGGAGAAGATGTACGTGTACCAATGGGTTGCCTCTCATCAAGCGCTTCTTTAAGGTCATTAGCTTGACCAAATTCGGGAGCGTTTTACTCAAGGTGAAGAGGGGCAATCATATCCACCGGAGCTCCTGGGATATACTTCTTCAACCGGTGCCCATTCACCTTAAAATCTCCACAATGCTCCCCTCCTATCTCAGCCGCCACATGGGGAAAGACCTTCTTCACCACATAAGGACCCGTCCATCTTGACTTTAGCTTTCCGGGGAAGAGCCGCAGCCTTGAGTTGAAGAGAAGGACCAAGTCACCTTCACTCAACTCCTTCGGGATGAGAAGCTTGTCATGCCAATGTTTGGTCCTTTCGTTGTAGATCCGGGCGTTCTCATAAGCATCCAACCGGATCTCCTCAAGAGCGTTCATGTCTAGCAACCTCTTCTCACCGGCTTCCTTGAGGTCAAAATTCAGCCACCTTATAGCCCAATATGCCCTATGCTCCATCTCCACCGGAAGGTGGCAAGACTTGTCATAAACTAGCTTGTAGGGGGTGGTGCCAATCGGTGTCTTGAAGGCGGTTCTATGAGCCCACAAAGCATCATCGAGCTTCATAGCCCAATCCTTTCTCGTCCTAGAAACCGTCTTCTCAAGTATCCCCTTTATCTCCCGGTTGGAGATCTCCATTTGGCCACTAGTTTGGGGATGGTAAGGTGTTGCCACCTTATGAGTCACCCCATACTTAGCCAAAAGTGTCCCAAAGTTCCTATTGGTGAAATGCTTTCCTCCATCACTTATGATCACTCTTGGTGTTCCAAATCTAGGGAAGATGACTCGGTTGAAGAATCGCACCACAACTTTGGCATCATTCGTGGGAGAGGCGATTGCCTCCACCCATCTCGAGACATATTCTACCGCCAATAGAATGTAGAGGTTGCCACAAGAAGAGGGTAATGGCCCCATGAAGTCCACACCCCACACATCAAACACTTCAACCTCTTGTATGTTGTTCAAGGGCATCTCATTCCTCCTTGAGATGTTGCCCGTCCTTTGGCAAGCGTCACATCCTACCACAAAACTCTACACATCCCTAAACAAGTGAGGCCAATAAAAGCCGGAATGCAACACCTTTGCACATGTCTTGTGTGAGCTAGCATGGCCTCCACATGGCAAGGAATGGCAATGACGGATCTCACTCTCCACCTCATCCTCCGGGATGCATCTCCGAAAGACTCCATCTGGTCCTCTCTTGAACAAGAGAGGCTCGCTCCAATAGTAATGCCTCACATCTTTGAAGAACTTTTTCCTTTGGGCATATGATAGACCGGGTGGCACCTCCTCACACGCAAGGTAGTTTACTATGTCCGCATACCATGGCTCACTTCCTCTAGACACTTGAAGCAAGCATTCCTCCATCATTTGCAATTGCTCATCCCGGAATGAGTCATCAATCGGGATGTCATCTCTTTCAATCTCCAAGGGTGGTAGCCTACTAAGATGGTCCGCCACAGAATTTTTGGACCCCTTCTTATCCTGGATTTCCAAATCAAACTCTTGGAGGAGAAGGATCCACCGAATCAAACGAGGTTTGGCATCCTTCTTTGTAAGGAGATAACGGATCACAGCATGATCCGTATACACAATGACCTTTGCTCCAACAAGATACGAGCGGAACTTCTCAAATGCATACACAACCGCTAGCAACTCCTTTCTCGGTGGTAGCGTAATTGAGTTGGGCATCATCTAGCGTCTTGCTAGCATAATAGATGGCATGTGTAAGCCCATCTTTCCTTTGTCCCAAAACAGCCCCAACGGCCACATCACTTGCATCACACATGATCTCAAACGGTAAACTCCAATCCGGAGGTAGCATGATAGGTGCGGAGATCAAAGCGTTCTTCAACCTACAAAAAGCTTCAAGCCAATCCTTGGAGAAAACAAACTCAACATCCTTCATTAGTAGGTTAGTAAGAGGCTTAGAAATTTTAAAGAAATCTTTTATGAATCTCCGGTAAAACCGGCATGCCCTAAGAAACTCCTTACCCCCTTTACCGAGGTAGGTGGTGGCAACTTCTTTATTGTTTCTATCTTGGCCCTATCAACCTCAATGCCTCGGTTGGACACCAAGTGTCTCAACAAAATGGCTTCACTTACCATGAAGTGGCATTTTTCCCGGTTCAAGCGAGATTAGTCTCCTCACATCTCTTTAGCACCAAAGACAAGTTAGCTAAACAATCATCAAATGAAGATCCATAAACAGAGAAATCATTCATAAACACTTCCATGATATTTTCAATATATTCAGAAAAGATAGCCATCATACACCTTTGAAAGGTGGCGTGTGCATTACACAACCCAAATGGCATTCTCCTATATGCAAATGTTCCCCAAGGGCATGTGAATGTTGTTTTCTCTTGGTCATCCGGGTGGATAGGGATTTGGAAGAATCCACTATAGCCATCTAAGTAGCAAAAGTGTGAATGTTGAGCTAATCTCTCTAGCATTTGGTCAATGAAAGGAAGAGGGAAGTGATCTTTCCTAGAGGCCCCATTTAGTTTCCTATAGTCTATACACATCCTCCATCCCGTAACCGTCCTAGTTGGGATTAGTTCATTATTCTCATTAGTCACTACGGTCATCCCACCCTTCTTAGGAACCACATGCACGGGACTAACCCACTTACTATCCGAAATCGGGAAAATGATTCCCGCATCTAGTAGTTTAAGGATCTCCTTCTTTACTACTTCTTTCATGATAGAGTTTAGTCTCCTTTGAGGTTCAATTGAAGGTTTATGATTATTGTTCGCCACTTAGCGTGCGTGCAAATAAGCTTTAATTATAAAACTAGAAATCAAGCAAGTGAATCCGCAGTGTACGGATCGATATAGTTGAGCAAGAATTTCAGAGTATCGAACACAGGGATTTGGGGGGTTAAATCCAATTATAGATTATCAAGCGAGTAAATGTAAGAAGCTTTTCAAGTATTGGGAAAACAACAATCCTAAAGATCTAGGAATCCAGCTGTGGCAATCGATTCAAGATATACTAAAGATATAAGGACAGAGTTAAGGTATGCAAAGGTATACGAATGTAAGGTGATCGTACGGTGAAGTTCCAAAAACCTTATATGACTCACCTACAAGACACTCTCTATAAAGGTTGTTGAGGCTTCAATATAGAAAGGTTCTAAAGGTAAGAATTAATGTCAAATACCCAAACTTGTAATCCAAGGATCAAGACTAACTAAACCGATTAAGATTTTGACACTCACAATCGAGGTAGAGGTTGTTGAGGCTTCACTACCACCTAGAAAAGGCAAGCCAAGACTAAGTTAAAGCAAATCTTTAACTTTGGATTAAAGTAAAAGCAGGTTCGTAAACTAACACAAAATTACAGGTAGTTCTTGAGTTCCACGGCCGTGGAAGCTCAAGAACAGACCGTGGTTTAAGGTTGTCGGCGATTCTCTCTAACTCTCAGGGTCCAATCTGTTTACGATCGATCTATCATCATCTAAGCCACAACTATCAACCCTTCACCTTAGAATTGCTAAAGGGTTTTAGCCAACAATAGTCATATTGATATTAAATTCAAGGTTTACAAGAATGAAAGATGAAAACTTCCGAAAACCTTCAATAACTTTCAAATCAATCTCAAATCCACAAATCAAGAACAATAACGTCAATAGTTTCGGAATAACACAAACAATCACAAATCTTAGATAAGAAGGAAGAACGGGATGTCAATCCGTCTTCTAAATCAAACCTAAAGATAAAGCGTAACCTTCTTGCGAATAATCTTCCAAATCTTCGATCTTCCGTCAATCCGGAAATCTCAATAGCAAAGCGCGAAATCCTCAATCACAATCTCCGCAAGATGTGAAATTAGGGCAATTCCAAGTGTGAGGGGAAAATGCGTCTAAGCGTAAGCGAAGGTGACGGAATCTCTCTTCGTCCGTCCTTTTATAGTGTAAGATAAAATATAAGCCCGGCCCAATTGCGTAGAAGATCGTGACTTAAAGTGTGGCGAAAAAGATCGCCAAGATCACGGTCGTGGAAGATGTCACGACCGTAATTTAGAGTGTGGAAAGTGTCACGGTTTGACACAAGCCTTCCACGGCCGTAGAAGTTGCTGGAATGAACCACGCTTCCCTTGCCAAGGTTCCACGGCCGTGGACTTGAACGTGGAATGTAGTACGGCCGTATTTTAGAGCGTGGTTTAGGGCTAGAACGTGATTCTTCCTTTCCTCGTGCTATTCTTTAAGTTAGCACATCCTTAGCTCCTAGGAATGTCCTCAATTCATGGACATGCTCAATCAAACTCCATCCTTGCTCAATTCCGTTCGGAAATAGCTCTTAATTGCCTACAATCAACATAAAGCTTGTGTAGATCTCTATATCGACATTATAGACAAACTAGCTCACAAATGAATCAATGCTTAATCAATGACTATCAATATGGATGAAATACTCTTAGAAAACGTGCCTAAAATATCACAATATTTCATGCTAACAAATAACCCCATACTTGCCACTTGCTTGTCCCTAAGCAAGGTCTTTCAAAAGCTTATAAAACAAAAGTTAAGATGAAATATGTGTACCTTCTCAAAGCAATACTTCTTTTGGATGAATGTGCCTTCTAATCAATAGATCATTCTCAAATCTTGCTTCATTCACTTATAAGACTTTCGTACACTTAATTCAAAGAGTAAAGAGTAAAGAAAGCTCATGAATCAATTAAACTTCCATGCAAACATCATAACCTTCAAACATTATCAAAATCAATCATAAGAAACTTCAATTTAGATCACCAAGTCATATAACATTCTTTTGATCTTAAGGACTTTTAAAAGGTCTAGAATGTGGAAAGGGAAGGAAAACTTTAAGGAATGTGGTGCATGAATCCGGGAAAGTGGATAACTACTCTTTTCTTCTTCTCTTGCGGTTTCCGCAACACTTTCAACTTAGAGCTTCGCTCTCTTCCTTTCATTTTTCGACTTTACTTTTGGAGTTATGGATAGAGGTGCACAAAAACCGAAGCCTAGGAGATTGGCGTTTCTCAAATTTTCATGAGATGCCTCAAACCCTTAGCGCACATACCATAATCTGCTAGGAATATCGCTCAATCCGACTTTGGCAAGGCACAGACACCCGGCTATGTGAATGGTGCCGAGTTACTCATCATCATGATTGACTTCCCCAAACCTACAATTTATTTCTATTCTTTTGATTGCAAATAATTGCTTCCAAGGCCCTCCCACATCAAACATGCCAATATCAATCAACTCCTCCAAATTCCCGGATAGGTAAAGGAGGCCATAATTTCAATGAGGGGCTAAATGATCAAAGAAAGAAGAAAGAAAATCGAATTGCCTTAATCATCTCAACAAGAAGTATAAGAACTTATAGTGTGATGATAACCTTATTTTCTCAACATGATTTAAGTAACATTCATCACATTATGAAATTTGCAAAAAGAAGTATAATCAACTCATTCAATTTCTTTTCAATTCACTACTCGTTTAAGGATACAATTGTCATCAAAACTCAATTCACAAGTGGTGATTATCATAGAAATCATCTCAATTCTTAGAAGCACAAAATTTTCAAAATTTTTCAATTTTTATGGGTTTTTCAAACTCTTTTTCATGCAATGCAATAATGAAACGTGCAACAATATAATGAACATGCAAGATAGTCTCAATAGAAGCAATCAAAGTGAGTAAGAGTTATTACAAACTTTTAGTCACACCCCCACCCCATACTTGGAACAAACATTGTCCCTAATGTTCAAATAAAAGAAAAAGAAGAAAAGAAAGAAAGAAAAAGACTCATAAAATGGCGGTGGAGTGGCTAAACTGTCGGTCATCAATAGTGTCACTGCGGTGGAAGCGGTGGTGGAAATGGAGAGAAGCTAGGATCATAGTACCGCCCGAACTGCTGGAGGTAGACGTCTCTCATCATGTGGTCAAGGTCATCCATACGTCCATCTCTAGCGTCGGCTCGGATCTCCAATGCTCCCACTCTATCAGAAAGGCTAGTAGCCCAATCTGGCATCTGCTCATACCATCCTGGAGCCTGGTTGTACCACACCGGTGCATCTGAAGGTGCTGGTGCTGGTGGTGCCTGAGTAGACCATGGTGGTGGAGCTCCGTACCACGCAGGAGGGGTCTCCATCCAAGTGGGTCTCTCGCTCACGCTGGCGCGGCGAGAAGATGAACCTGAAGCTCTGGTGGGACGTGGAGAACGTCTAGGCATATCAGAAGCTATGTCCGGCTGATCCGGAAACGTGCCAAAATCCTGCTCTACTCCTCCTCCTCCCTCATATGGATCTCTCATCTCCTCCTCAACTACCGGTGGTGGTGGGACATATGGAGGGGCTGCAATCCTGTTCGCATGTATAGCAGCGAACGTCTCCTTCCAGTTATGGCGTCCAGCCATAATGGAATACTCTAGGAGCCACTCAATGCCCCTCGCCGTCCTGCTCTCCCATGGCATAGCTGCATAAGGTGGACCTCTATGGGTAGGGAAGATGAGACCTCTAGTCATGAAGGCCTGAAGTCCTAGGGGTACGGCAGGAATACGTGTACATGTAGAAAAATATACCCCTAACATCCTAGCAAGGTGGGTGACTATCCCACCATATCCAATGTTGTCAGCCCTCTTGTTCTTTAGCTTACTCATGGTAGCAGCTAAGAGGGTGGCGCAGTCAGCATGGCGTCCATACAGCATGGAGTACAACAGAATGAGCTCATCCGTCTTGATCTTCTGAGGTGTCTCCGTCCTAGGGAAGAGACACTCAGAAAGTACCCGGTGAAAAATCTTCAAGGCTAAGTGATACATCAACTTAGCCTTGGTATCAGCTGGTTGCCAGCGGTCCTCGCTGGCATAGATCATGGCGACCTCTTCCCAGAAATCCTTGGCGTAAACGCCGCTGGGGAAACGACCATTAAAGGTCTCTTGGAACCCAAAGAAGGTTCCGAACTCCCGGATGGAGAAATCATAGTTCCTTTCCATCAGACGGAAAGAAATTGTCCTATCAACGTGGTTGTGCTCAAAAGACGTCACAACCTCTCTCGTGATCTCCTCATATGCGTCTTCTCGGATAGCCGAGAAGACAACAAGACCGGCTCTATCCAAGAGCCAAGCAAGGTCATCTATGATATGTAGAGGAGCTAAATCCTCCAACAATAGGTACCTAGGTCCTATAACAGCCCTCTTGTGGATCCTCTCTAAGGCGTCGAGATGATCCTCGTGAAGGTGATGAAGGTGATGATGGAGGTGAAGGAGATGAGGGTGGTGGTGCTCTAGAGGATGAAGAGGAAGAGGGGTTGCCCTTCCTCTTTTTATTCTTATCCTTCTCTTTATTCTTATCCTTATTTCTCCCATAAACTCTCCTCACAAAATCCATTACTGTTGAAAACCACGGTCTGTTCTTGGTGTTCTACGGCCGTGGAAATGACAGAGACCGTGGTTCGTCTCGATTTTTCTCAAAACTCAGCAGATAATCACCAAACTCAGCAGTCAATCAGTCCTATGCTAATTCCTTCCAATTTCAACCAGTTCTCCTACAAATGCTAGCAAAAACGAGGCCGAATTGACAAAGATAGAGAAAGAACCAAAAACCTAGGTTTTCGGATTTTTGAATCCGAATTGTGCTTTCTCCGGTGGTTTGCCGCTCGATTTGTTGCTTGGATCTTGTTGGTGATCGGATTTGCTTCAGTTTGGGTCAAAGAATCGTTGAAAACGATTAACGAACGGAGAATTTAGGTGAAGGGCGTGATTTCGGCGAAAGAGGGCGTGGAATTGGGTTTTTGAGATGTGTTTTGTGAAGAACGTGGTTTATATAGTGGCCAGCAAAATTTTTGAAAACCACGGTCTATCGGGGGGGTTCCACGGCCGTGGAAATGTACGGAACCGTGGTTTTGGTGATTTTTCAAAGGCTTTTGGAAATTACGGTCACTATAGCTGTCACGACCGTGGTTTAGGCCGTGGAACTCTCTGTAATGCTCCAAAGTCCAAGTTTCGTCACTTTTCTCCAAAATTACTCTTCCCCTTTCCTTTTCCACTGTTCCTACATCCAAAAACACGAACATACAGGAAGGAATCGAAGGCAAAATAAAGCAAAAACGTCTAAACTAAGCTAAACTATGAATCGAAAACAAAAACGTAAATGCAATACCTTGGGTTGCCTCCCAAGAAGCGCTTTGTTTAAGGTCCGTAGCTAGACCATATTCGCACTTATTCGAGTGTGGTGGGCGCGAACTCTTCAGCTTGGAGTTCCGGCGTATACTTCTTGAGTCGTTGACCGTTCACCTTAAAGCTTCTGCCCGCTTCACCCCATACTTCAACTGCACCATGGGGGGAAATACGCTTAATTAGAAAAGGTCCGGTCCAACGAGATTTAAGCTTACCTGGAAAGAGACGAAGCCTTGAATTGAAGAGGAGAACTTGATCTCCTTCTTTGAAGTCCTTTAAAATGATATGCTTATCATGCCAACGCTTTGCTCTCTCCTTGTAAATCTTAGCGTTTTCATAAGCATTCAAGCGGAGTTCTTCAAGCTCATTAAGGTCCAAGAGACGCTTCTCTCCCGCTTCCTTCATGCCGAAATTCAACCACTTGATGGCCCAAAACGCTTTGTGCTCCAACTCCACCGGTAAGTGACAAGACTTCCCATACACAAGGTTGTATGGTGTGGTTCCTATGGGAGTCTTGTACGCAGTCCGGTACACCCACAATGCATCATCAAGCTTCAAGGACCAATCCTTCCTAGTCCTTGAAACCGTCTTCTCTAGGATTCCTTTGATCTCCCGGTTTGAGATCTCAACTTGTCCACTAGTTTGTGGATGATAAGGGGTGGCGATCTTGTGAGTAACCCCATACTTAGCTAGAAGAACTTCAAAGCGCGGGGCAATGAAGTGAGAACCTCCATCACTAATGATAGTCCTTGGTGTCCCAAATCGTGGGAAGATGGTCTTGTTAAAGAACTTAACCACCATCATGGCATCATTGGTGGGAGAGGCAATCGCTTCCACCCATCTAGAAACGTAATCCACCGCCAAGAGTATGTATTGGTTTTCACAAGATGATGGGAACGGTCCCATAAAGTCTACTCCCCAAACGTCGAAAATCTCCACCTCTTGGATGTTATTGAGAGGCATCTCATTCCTCCTAGAGATATTACCTGTTCTTTGACAAGCATCGCAGCAAGAAACAAAGGTTTTCACATCTCTAAATAAAGTAGGCCAAAAGAATCCAGATTGCAATACCTTAGCGCTAGTCTTGTTCGAACTAGCGTGTCCTCCACATGGTAGTGAGTGACAATGGTGGATGACACTTTGCATCTCATCTTCTGGCACACATCGCCGAATGATGCCATCCGGACCTCTCTTAAAGAGGAGAGGTTCATTCCAAAAGTATTCCCGGACATCCTTAAAGAACTTCTTTCTTTGTGTGTAGGATAATCCGGGTGGTATCTCCTGACAAACCAAATAGTTAACAAAATCAGTAAACCATGGTTCGTTACCTTTGGAGATCACATCGATGCACTCCTCAATTATATGTAAGTGTTCGTCCGGGAAGGAGTCATCTATAGGTAAGTGGTCGTCTTCTAGATGTGTTAGGCGACTCAAATGATCCGCAACAGAATTTTCTGAACCTTTCTTGTCGCGGATCTCTAGATCGAATTCTTGTAGGAGAAGAATCCATCTAATTAGCCTTGGCTTCGCATCCTTCTTTGCAAGGAGGTACCGGATCGCAGCATGATCCGTGTAGACAATCACCTTTGCACCTACAAGATAAGAGCAAAATTTGTCAATAGCATAAACAATGGCTAGAAATTCCTTTGCCGTAGTGGCGTAGTTGAGCTGCGCTTCTTCTAGCGTCTTGCTAGCGTAGTATATGGCATGGGTTCGCCCTTCTTTCCTTTGTCCAAGAACAGCTCCTATAGCTACGTCACTAGCATCGCACATAACCTCAAAGGGAAGGTTCCAATCCGGAGGTTGGATAATGGGTGCTGAAATTAGAGCTTCCCGGATCATGTTAAACGCATCCAAGCATTCCTGCGAAAACTCAAAAACTGCGTCCTTCATCAATAGATTAGTTAGCGGTTTTGATATTTTAGAGAAGTCTTTTATGAAGCGCCTATAGAATCCAGCATGTCCTAGGAAACTTCTTATCCCTTTCACCGAAGTTGGGGGAGGAAGCTTTTCTATAGTATCTATTTTCGCATTATCCACCTCAATCCCTCTACTAGAGATTAAGTGTCCTAAAACAATTCCTTCCTTTACCATAAATTGACACTTCTCCCAATTAAGAACTAGGTTAGTGTCTTCACACCTTTGTAATACAAGAGCAAGGTTAGAAAGGCAATTGTCAAAAGAGGAACCGTATACGGAGAAGTCGTCCATGAAGACCTCCATGATTTCCTCAATGTATTCGGAGAAGATGGACATCATACACCTTTGAAAGGTGGTTGGGGCGTTGCAAAGCCCGAACGGCATTCTCCTATAAGCGAACGTACCCCACGGGCACGTGAATGTGGTCTTCTCCTGATCATCCGGGTGTATCGGAATCTGAAAGAAACCACTATAACCGTCAAGATAGCAAAAGTGTGAATGTTGCGCTAACCTTTCAAGCATTTGGTCGATGAATGGCAATGGGAAGTGATCCTTCCTCGTCGCATTGTTAAGCTTGCGGTAGTCTATGCACATCCGACATCCTGTTACGGTTCGGGTAGGAATGAGTTCGTTATTCTTGTTGGTGATGACCGTCATTCCTCCCTTCTTCGGAACTACTTGAACCGGACTCACCCACTTGCTATCGGAGATAGGGTAGATGATACCTGCATCAAGAAGTTTAAGAATTTCCTTCTTGACAACCTCCTTCATGGTCGGATTCAACCGCCTTTGAGGTTGTCTTGAAGTCCTAAAGTCCTCTTCCATTAATATTTTATGCATGCATAGGGAAGGTTTGGTTCCTACTAAGTCCTCAATAGTATATCCTAAAGCTTTTCTATGTTTCCTAAGGACAACCATGAGCTCATTATGTTCATCTATACTTAGATCGGAACTAACGATAACCGGAAAGGTAGAATTAGGTCCTAGGAAAGCGTACCTTAGATGAGTAGGAAGTGGCTTTATCTCCATTGCTTTCAGAGCTTCCAATGGCTCTTGAGGAGCATCCGATGCCTCCTTAGAAGTGTCTAAGGAAGTAGAAGGTGTAGGAGAAGAATCAAGAGAAGTTGAAGAAGAGGCACGATCACCCTCTTCCACGGCCTGAATCACGGTTTCCCTGCATCCTCCACGGCCGTGGTTTAGGGCGTGGAAAGGAAATACGGTTTCTCTGTTTCCTCCACGACCGTGTAACCCTCTGGAGTGAGCAGCGCTTTGGTTGGTGAAATCCACGGCCGTGGAATATAGTGTATGGCCGTTGATAACAAGATTTATGACTTAGGATTAGGTAATCATTTAGATAGATTTCTCACTCATTCATGCACGTTTTGGCATTGGTTCATGACGTCTTCGCTCAATTCATGCACATTTCTAGAAAAGACGTCTACACTACCTTTTATCGGTTTTGTAGGTAATTCGGGGATCTATTGGACGATTAATCGATACATTTGAGGGCCAAGCCTCATGATGGTACACATCCAAAGCCTTGGAGGAGCATAATTGGAGCAACAAAGGACACAAAGACCACTATTGGTGCAAGCAATGGAGCAACTCATGGCTAGACGATCATAGCATGCTTCTGTTGAAGAAAATCGACCTACACCCAGGAAAATCGGCCGATTTTTTCCTCTGGGTCGATTTTTAGGCCTTTGACAGCTTAAGCCACGTGTCCCACGATCTCTTGTCCGGCCTTGCTCTTGGTGGAGAATATAAGTGGTCCTTCAAAGCTGTTGCTGGCCCTCTTCGAATCATTCATTCTCTCCCTCACACACATCCTCTAGGATCTTCCAAAAGACTCTCCCATTTGGGAGCTCTCTTCAAGACACCCTTGTGGGTGTTCTTGAGGAGATTAGGGTAGATTTCAATTTCGTAGTGAGAATCGAGTGACTTTTGTGAAGAAGCTTGTTGAGGTTTGTAAGATTCTGACTTGGAGCTACATTTGGTGTGTTGAAAGACTTGTTTTGAGCTCAAATCCAGCTAAGTTTCATTGCTTTCATTTCCTTACTTCATCTTCTTGCTATGGATTCCATGTATGCTTGTATGATGATTTTAGAACTTGAAATGCATGTTGTTGGCTAGTTTATTGTGATTTTGGAGTGATGGATTGATGGTTATGGCTTGGGTGATGATAGGATGGACTTATATGTTAGTTTAGGATGATTTTTGTGCCCGAAACCTAAACCAAAGGAGAAAAATCGACCTGTTCTTCAGTAAATCGACCGATTTAGCTGAAGAACAGCCCGATTTATTCTCCTGTTGCTCTTTAAAAGATGAATCTGTATGATTGGGGTGTTAGGTTGTTAAATCCTAGTGTTTGTTGAGCTTAATTTAGCTTAGGATCACCTAATGCTATCAACCTAAGTGAGGGAAGAGATCTACCCGATGATTTCCGATCTTAGATACCTAAGATGATGAATTCTAGGTAGTAGTGAGCCTCACAAGCCGTTATTGGATTGAGTGTGCTAGGATTATTGCTTGAGACTTACCTTTTCCGAGACTTACCCGGTAAGGAGAGGTTTGCCCCTTTAGTAGTGTCCGGTTTGTGTAGAATTCCCAACTTTACCTCCTTGAGACTTACCCGGTAATAGGAGTTTGGTGCGGGATTAGTGAAGCGAGAGACTTACCCGGTAATTGCTTCCATTAGTGAAACACCCTTTCCCAACACCGCAGCTTTGTCCTTAGAATCTTTAGAAGCTTGAGTCCAATGCCATAACCGGAAATCTTGACCTCTAGAATCCATTTTTCTCTCTTTGATCACACGTCTTGTGTTTGTGTTGCTTGTTTGTTTTTGGTAGATTGAGTTGATAGTTTGTTTTATCATCTTGCTTGATTTGTGACCCTTGTTTGATCACCCCCAAAATCAACCAAAAATATCGTGCTTTTCATTTCTTTATTTCTTTCTCTTTTCTTAGACTAGATTCACACTATCTTTGATCATTGAATGACTTGATTTCGCCTAAGTCCTTGTGTTCGACCTCGGAATACTTTCCTTTCTACAAAACGACCCATACACTGCGGGTTTCGCTAGGTAGTTTAGGATTTAGTTCGAGTTTATAAATGTAAAGCTTTTTGTGCTATTTCCTAGCGTAACAGCCGTGGATTCTCACGTTTTCTGCCTCGTCGTGGAGCTTCTCAAACTCCACTTCACACACTTCTTCTTGTGCTTCTAAGGCTTCAATTGCCTCATTGCACTCCTCTTCTTCGCCTACATCCATTAGACTCATGGTAATAACCTTTTGCAAAGGGTCTTTGAAGAGAATAGCACTTTCCTCCTCTCTAGACAACCCTTCTTCATCTTGGATATTGAATATATCCTCATCAAAGATTGGTTCCTTCACTAGAGTGGAAAGAACGAACTCTACCTTCTCCTTTCCTATGTCAAAGGCGAGTCTAGCATTCTTGCAATCGACTATGCAGCCGGAAGTTGCAAGAAACGGTCTTCCGAGTATGATCGGGACCGGACTATCTGCAGGAATGTCAAGCACAACAAAATCAATGGGAACAAAGAATTTACCTAGCTTGACTGGGACGTCTTCTACAATACCGACGGGACGAGTGATGGATCGATCCGCCATGTACAACATCATCTTCACCGGTTTAGGGTCGCCTAAACCGATCTTCCTATATAATGCAAGTGGTATGATGCTCACACTTGCTCCCAAGTCACATAACGCATCATATGTGACATCTCCCACTCCTATGGGAATGCAAATGACCCCGGATCTTTTAGCTTTGGGGGCATTTTCTCCTTCATGGTCTTGATGAGATCCGAAGAATCCGAACTCATCTTAACCTCTCCAAAATCCTCTAACTTTCTCTTGTTAGAGAGGATCTCCTTTAAGAACTTGCCATAAGCCGGCATACCTACAATAGCATCAATGAAAGGTATATTAATATGCAGCTTGCTCATGAGTTCTATAAACTTACCAAATTATTTATCTAGGCGCGCTCTCGCTCTAGATTGAGGGAATGGTAGGGGAGGTTTGTAAGCCGGAGGAGGAACGTAGACATCTTCCTTCTCCTTCCCCTTCTCTTTGTCTTTCTCAACGGAGGCTTCAACAAACTTAGGCTGCGGATCGGTGGTAGTCACTCCGCTCCTAGTTGTGATTGCCATCACCCTTCCCTTAGGGTTGTCCTCCGTTTTTCCTGGAAGTTTCCCTTGATTCCTAGAAACTTCCTCCGCTTGGCTGAACATTTGGTTTTCTAAAACCTTTTGGGCTTTATCAACCTTAGAAATTTGATCATCAACCTTAATGATGCGGTTCTCCAAACCTTGAAGCTTTCCCAAGATCGTCTCCAACATGGGATCGGGCTTCTCCTTCCCCGAAGTGTTTCCTCCATTAGATGTTTGCCCCTGGCTTTTCAAAGGAGTAGAGGAAGAGGAAGGTGGAGTTAGTGAATTCGAATTGGAAGGATAAGAGTTACCGGAGTTTTGTTGGTTGGAGCACCAATTGTTGTTGTTTGAACCCCTATTGTTGTTCCAATTATTGTTCCGGTTGTTGTTGTTGCCATTCCAATTATTCCGGTTGTTGTTCCGGTTATTGTTGTTGTTGCGGTTTGTATTCTCACCACCATTGTTGTTGTTGCCTAAGTAGCCAACATCCTTTCCTTGTTGCTTTGGAAAGTTGGTCTTGATAGCTTCCTTCAACTCTTTAATCTCATTGTTGAGAGAAAAGATTTGAGTTTGAGCCTCATGTGTGAGCTTTGCTCCTTGCTCTACACGATTTCCCTCAACTTTCCGGTGGGAATACTTCTCTATGACTCTTGCTTGCTTCTCGATGAAGTCCCAAGCGTCATCTTCCCTCATGTCCATGAATGTACCACATGAGAGGGATTGGAGCTTGAATTGTGTCTCCACATCCAGCCCCTTATAGTATATCTCCAACAATGCAAGCTTGGATATGCCATGATGAGGGCAATCCAAGAGCAAATCCTGAAACCTTTTCCAAGATTGGAACAAACTTTCGTTAGATCTCATGGAAAATGCATTAATCTTACCTCTAAGTTCCGCCGTTTTGGATGGCGGAAAAAACTTAGTGAGGAACTCCGCGGAAAAGTCTTCCCACGTGTCTAGTTTCCCACTAGGAAGAGCTTGGTACCAAGACAATGCTTTCCCCTTCAAGGAGAAGAAGAAAGGCTTGAGCTTATAGTTGTTGGTAGTTGTAAGTGTTGGTGTGAAGATTCAGCGCTTGTCCCGCCAAATTGGTTTTGGCGAACAAGAGTAATAACTTGAGGGTTGAAGCTAAACTCTTGTACATCATCAGCATCAAAGTTCACACCTAGACGGCGTGGTTGCTGCGTTGGATCCATCCTTTGGCCAAGAGTTCTTGGTTCCTCATCCACACATTCGATTCTTGCATTCCTAGGTGGAACACGGCGATTTGCAGCTGCCCGTGGATGGAATGGATTCACATTGATCGTTGGATCAATTTCCTCTAGCGGTGGCATGGAGGAGTCGCTATCCTCATTGGATGAGTTGGCTCTAACCGATCTTCCTGGTCTCCTCTTTTTCTTTTTCTCCTTAAGGTTGTTTATTTCCAACCTCATTTGGAACATCATGTCCGTTAGATCATCAACCTTCGTTTGGTGACGATCCATCTCTTCTCTACGTGTCTTCTCACTCCATTGGAGTTGAGCTTCTCTTTCCGCTAGCTCCGATTGAAGATCACGTTCTTCAGCCATTTTCTTTTCTTTACGCTTTTGCCTTGAAGTCCTCTCAAGCTCTTGATCAAGAGGTAAGAGGTCCTCGGTGTTCCTAGACCTGCGCATACACTCAAAGAGATATCAAATAACAAGGGAGAAGCTCCCATGCTTGACAACCGATAACCGAATTCGGCCTAGACCAAATCCCCGGCAACGGCGCCAAAAACTTGTTCGCCACTTAGCGTGCGTGCAAATAAGCTTTAATTATAAAACTAGAAATCAAGCAAGCGAACCCGCAGTGTACGGATCGATATAGTTGAGCAAGAATTCCAGAGTATCGAACACAGGTATTTGGGGGGTTAAATCCAATTATAGATTATCAAGCGAGTAAATGTAAGAAGCTTTTCAAGTATTGGGAAAACAACAATCCTAAAGATCCAGGAATCCAGTTGTGGCAATTGATTCAAGATATACTAAAGATATAAGGACAGAGTTAAGGTATACAAAGGTATACGAATGTAAGGTGATCGTACGGTGAAGTTCCAAAAACCTTATATGACTCACCTACAAGACACTCTCTATAAAGGTTGTTGAGGCTTCAATATAGAAAGGTTCTAAAGGTAAGAATTAATGTCAAATACCCAAACTTGTAATCCAAGGATCAAGACTAACTAAACCGATTAAGATTTTGACACTCACAATCGAGGTAGAGGTTGTTGAGGCTTCACTACCACCTAGAAAAGGCAAGCCAAGACTAAGTTAAAGCAAATCTTTAACTTTGGATTAAAGTAAAAGCAGGTTCGTAAACTAACACAAAATTACGGGTAGTTCTTGAGTTCCACGGCCGTGGAAGCTCAAGAACAGACCGTGGTTTAAGGTTGTCGGCGATTCTCTCTAACTCTCAGGGTCCAATCTGTTTACGATCGATCTATCATCATCTAAGCCACAACTATCAACCCTTCACCTTAGAATTGCTAAAAGGGTTTTAGCCAACAATAGTCATATTGATATTAAATTCAAGGTTTAAAAGAATGAAAGATGAAAACTTCCGAAAACCTTCAATAACTTTCAAATCAATCTCAAATCCACAAATCAAGAACAATAACGTCAATAGTTTTGGAATAACACAAACAATCACAAATCTTAGATAAGAAGGAAGAACGGGATGTCAATCCGTCTTCTAAATCAAACCTAAAGATAAAGCGTAACCTTCTTGCGAATAATCTTCGATCTTCCGTCAATCCGGAAATCTCAATAGCAAAGCGCGAAATCCTCAATCACAATCTCCGCAAGATGTGAAATTAGGGCAATTCCAAGTGTGAGCGGAAAATGCATCTAAGCGTAAGCGAAGGTGACGGAATCTCTCTTCGTCCGTCCTTTTATAGTGTAAGATAAAATATAAGCTCGTCCCAATTGCGTAGAAGATCGTGGCTTAAAGTGTGGCGAAAAAGATCGCCAAGATCACGGTCGTGGAAGATGTCACGACCGTAATTTAGAGCGTGGAAAGTGTCACGGTTTGAGACAAGCCTTCCACGGCCGTAGAAGTTGCTGGAATGAACCACGCTTCCCTTGCCAAGGTTCCACGGCCGTGGACTTGAACGTGGAATGTAGTACGGTCGTATTTTAGAGCGTGGTTTAGGGCTAGAACGTGATTCTTCCTTTCCTCGTGCTATTCTTTAAGTTAGCACATCCTTAGCTCCTAGGAATGTCCTCAATTCATGGACATGCTCAATCAAACTCCATCCTTGCTCAATTCCGTTCGGAAATAGCTCTTAATTGCCTACAATCAACATAAAGCTTGTGTAGATCTCTATATCGACATTATAGACAAACTAGCTCACAAATGAATCAATGCTTAATCAATGACTATCAATATGGATGAAATACTCTTAGAAAACGTGCCTAAAATATCACAATATTTCATGCTAACAATTATCTTCCATCAAAATTTTATGTATGCACAAGGAAGGTTTAATGCCAACTAAGTCATCAATGGTATAGCCTATAGCTCTCCTATGCAATCTCAACTCATGCAACAATCTATTCAACTCATCATCATTCAAGCATGCATTAACAATCACCGGATAAGTAGAATTTTCACCAAGAAAAGCATACTTCAAATGAGAGGGCAGGGGTTTAAGTTCAAGTTTAGGAGGACCTTTATCAGTTGGAGACGCTCCATACAATGTAGGTTGAGATGAATCCAAAGCCATGAAAGACTCTCCAAGACTCCTTGAAGCTTGATCAACAAGGCACTTTCTGGAGAAACCATGGGCAAAATCACGGTCTTTGGCAAAACCACGGTCGTGGAATCTGAGAAGCTGGCACTTTTGAGCACTCCAGAGAGTTCCACGGGTAAAATCACGGCCGTGGTTCCCCCTCCTTGGCCGTGGTTCCTACAGTGTTTCAACATAACTTCGTACACTTCAAATTCAGCTTTTTTTCTCCTTTTCTAATGCATCCAAAGCCTTGATTTCTTCATTGCAAGCCTCCTCAACTCCTTCCTCCATTAAACTAAAGCTAAGAACCTTCTCCAAGGGGTCCTTGATCAAGATCGAGCTCACAATTTCCCTACACTCCTCTTGCTCGATAATGTTGAAAACATCCTCACCAAGGGATGGCCCCTTCATCATTGTGGATAGCTAGAACTTAATATTCTCTTCTCCTATGTTGAAGGAGAGGATTCCATTTTTACAATCTAACAAGCATCCGGATGTGGCTAAGAACGGCCTTCCTAGAATGATAGGAACCGGGTAGTCTGCCGGGATGTCCAAGACAACGAAATCTATTGGCACATAGAACTTCCCGAGTTGCACTGGTATATCGTCCAAGATTCCTATGGGATGAGTGATTGAATGGTCCGCCATGTAGAGGGTCATCTTGACCGTCTTTGGCTCTCCTAGCCCAAACTTGTTGCAAAGTGCAAGCGGGATGATGCTTACACTTGCCCCAAGATCACATAGGGCTTCATACTTCACTTCTCCCACCCCAATTGGCACACAAAAAGATCCCGGATCTCTTAGCTTAGGAGGCATATCCTCCCTCATGGTTTGGATCAACTCGGAAGATCTCTTTGTCATTCTTACTTCCCCATACTCCTCCAACTTCCTTTTGTTGGAGAGTATCTCCTTCAAGAATTTTCCATAGGCCGGCATACCTAGAATAGCATCCATGAACGGAATGTTAATACGCAATTTAGTCATTAGTTCAAGGAATTTACCGAAGTGTTTGTCCAAACGAGCTCTTGCTCGTGATTGTGGGAATGGTAGTGGTGGCTTGTATGGAGGTGGTGCCACATATGTTGGCTCATCATCCTTGCTCTTGCCTCCTTCTTCTTGCAATGGCTCTTATCTACCACTACTTGCTTTCCCTGAGCATTCTCCTTGGGTAAGGGGTCCTTCATGCTCAGCCCACTCCTTGTTGTAATGGCCAACACTTGGCCTCTCGGGTTATCCTCGGTTCTTCCGGGAAGCTTTCCCGGATCTCTATGAGCTTCACCCGCCTTTTGGAACACGTGTGCTTCTAGAACCTTTTGAGCTTTAGAAATGGAATTCACCGTGCTCTCAAGTCCACTCAACCTTCCAAGCAATTGTTCAAACATCATCTCGGTTCTATCCTTTGGAGTTTGAGTAAAACCGGGCGGAGGCTCTTGTGAAGCCTTAGGCGGTGGTGGTGCGCTTGTGGAAGCGGGAGGGTTCAAGGCACCATCCGGGTTAGAATAGGATAACCCGGGATGGTTGTGATTAGGCCGGTAATTGTTGTATTGCCGCTGTTGTTATTGAAGTTCCTAGGGCCTTGATAGTTGTTGAAGTTTCCCCTTCCATGTAGTTCATATCTTCCTCCTTAGAAGATAAGTTTGCTTGCACTTGCACTTGAGGGCTAGCTTGACTCTTCAAAGTTGTGGCACATAATTCCCTCAAGGACTTAAGCTCATTGTTGATTGCATCAAGCTTGAAGTTACTCATGGTGACTTCACTCACTTCATATGCCCCCGGTTTCCTCCCATCACTCTTCCTATGGGAGTACTTCTCTATCTCCAAAGCTTGCTTCTCTACAAACTCCCAAGCTTCATCCACATTCTTCTCCATGAAAGTTCCTCCGGAGAGGGATTGGAGCTTGAATTGGCTATCCTCATCAAGCCCCTTAAAATAGATCTCCAACAACTCTATCTTCGATATTCCATGGTGTGGATAATCTAGGAGAAGGTCCTTCAACCTCTCCCAAGATTTGAATAGGCTCTCTCTATCCTTCATCACGAAGGCATTGATCTTCCCTCTTAGCTCGGTAGTCTTGGAAGGTGGGAAGAATTTTGTCAAGAACTCGGTTGTCATCTCTTCTCAAGTACTCACTCGCCCAAGTGGAATGGATTGGTACCAAGTCAAGGCTTTATCCTTAAGTGAGAAGGAAAAAGCCCTAAGCTTATGGTTGTTGCTCTCCAATATAGGCGGCCTTAGACTCTCCATCAAGATATCATAGTTCATCAAATGTTGATGAGGAGACTCTCCTTCCAACCCTCCAAATTGGTTATGCCGGATCATCTGTAGAACTTGAGGGCGGAGCTCATAGTCATGGGTTGCGAGATCTCCTAAGTTCACACCCGGACGGTGTGCTCTTTGAGCCGGATCCATACGTTGCCCTAACATTTGTGGCTCCTCAATAGCAATGGGCACAACCCGAATATTAACCGCCGGCTGCGGTTGTGGTGGAGGTTATTGACGATTAAGCTCCCTTTGTACAAGAGCTTGCCTAATCTCTTCAATCTCCCTCCTAGTTGCTTATTGCCTCTCATTGGCAAGTCTCCTCTCATTCACCAAGGATTAATCCCTTAGCCTAAGTTGCTCTAAGGCTTCATCCAACTCATCTTGGAGATCTCTTCCGGCCATCTCTTTCTTCTTCTTAGCGTTCTTAGATCTAGTCTTAAGGTTTTTCTCCAGTTCGAGATCGAATGGAGCTAAATCCTTGCCACGAGATCTTCGCATACACCTAAAGAGCGAGAGATGTCCTGAAAATTCAAAGACACAAACAAAACGAGATCAAAAGTAACAAGAAAGACCTACACTATAAACAATCACACAAATGACTCAATCTAGACCTAGTCCCCGACAACGGCGCCAAAAACTTGTTATGGTAGGAATTATATGCACGCAAGTCTTAAATTTATAACTCGATATATTTTTTCCTAACTCCTAGCGAACCCACAGTGTATGGGACGTTTTGTAGTAAGGATAGTATTCCGAGGTCGAACACAAAGACTAAGGTAAGAATCGAATCAAACAAGTGATCAAGTATAGTGTAAATCTAGTGAAGAAAAGATGAACGAAACAAAGAAATGAAAATCATGATATTTTTGGATTGGTTTTATGGTGATCAAGCAAGGATCACAATGATGTAAGATGACAAAATAAACTATCTAATCTAGCTAACAACACCAATAATCAAGACAAACACGAGATATGTGATCAAAGAGAGAAAGTGGATTCCAGGGGTTAGAAATTCCGATTATGGCTTTGAACTCAAGCTTCTAATCAACCTTGGATAAATTATGGTATGTTGGGAAAGGGTGTTTCTCGAAATGGATCAATCACCGGGTAGGTCTCATGGTCCACTAATCCCGCACCTAAGGCCCTGTCACCGAGTAAGTCTCTAGGAGCCTAAGGATGGGAAATCTACACAAACCGGATTTCTATCTAGGGGTCTAACCTCTCCTTACCGGGCAAGTCTCGGGAAGGCAAGTCCTAAACATCTATCCTAGCACACTCAGTCCAATAGCGGCTTGTGAGGCTCACTACTACCTAGAGTTCATTATCTTCGGTACCTAAGAGCAAGAATCACCGGGTATGTCTCTTCTCACACTTAGTTGCTAACACGAGGTCACCCTAGGATAGATTTAGCTCAACAAACACTAGGGTTTCAACAATCTAACATCCT
This sequence comes from Fagopyrum esculentum, assembly GCA_033239045.1. NCBI lineage: Eukaryota > Viridiplantae > Streptophyta > Magnoliopsida > Caryophyllales > Polygonaceae > Fagopyrum > Fagopyrum esculentum. The sequence continues at coordinate 24,610,701 of BSUD01000006.1, read as the reverse complement.
AGCATTTAGATTTATCAATACAAGCAAGTCAGTCAAAATCACAGGCAGTTCATCATCTTCCACGGCCGTGGTCTAGCTAGAACGAACCGTGGTTTTCAACAGCAGCTAGGTTCAAGCAAACAATTCATCCAAAGGTACGTTTAAGTCTATTCTATCATAGTTCAAGCCATAACCATCTTTCCCTTACCCTAGAATCGCATCTATTTAGCCAACAACATGCATCTTAACAATCAAACTCAACAAGCTCACATTTATGGCTTCCATAACAAGTAATGAAGTGAAAGAGAAATGAAACAAGTATAACAAGAAAACCAAGCTGAACAAATATTGAGAAAGACTTACAACCCTTCAAAAGAAGGTTCAAATCGTTCCTTACAAACCCTTGCAAATGTCTTCTACCAAAATCACTCAAAATCACTCTAAAAACTATGAAAACTCTAAGATAATATTGTCTTCTTCTTCCCTAAAATGAGAGTGTTTCTCCTCCTCCAAGAGTAGATTCAATCCAATAGTCTGTTGCTGTGAGAGTGTGGGAGAGAATGGAATTCAGAAATGTTCCCTCAACAGCCTGCAGGACCACCTTTTATCCTTCACCATTTGCAAGAGTCGGTTATGGAGATCGTGGGACAGCTGTCACAGCTGTCCAAGGAGAACCACGGCCTATTTCCACGCCCGTGGAAGTCCTAGTGACCGTGGGTTCTCTTGTTCAGCCTTCATTGGATCATCAAGCCACGAGTTGGTGCAAGGCATGCACCAACAAGGTCCCATGTGTCCTCCTTTGCTCCTAGCTTGCTTCCCAATGAGCCCGGAAGTGTGTCATCACGAGGAACGATCCTCAAATGTATCGATTAAGCTCCAAAAGCTCCCAAAATATGTACAAAACATGCAAAAGTCCGTGTAGACGTCTATCTCGAAAAATATACATGAATTAAGTGCAAACGTCATGAGCTAATGCTAAACCATGCATTAATAATGGGAAAAACTATCTAAATGAATGCCTAATCTAATGTCATAAATCGTGTTATCATATATATATATATATATATATATATATATATATATATATATATATATATATATATTCATCTAAACCTACATCAATAATATGTGCTTCATCAGTTCAGAGGTTTATATAGTATCAGAGCTTCTTCGATCCATATCATCTACACAACCATGACTAACTATCCAAGCACATTACCAAATCCTCATGAGCCAACAAAACCATTAACTATAGTGATCCTCACAAACATCATCAAACTCATACCAACAAATTACATTATTTGGAAATTAGCCATTCGAGCTACTCTAGAGGGCTACGACCTCGACGAGTATGTACTGGGGGCCATTCCAGTGCCTGACCCTACAAAACTCGACTACCATCAATCCCGCATACAAAACATATCTTCACCAAGAAAGATTGATTTATGGATCTCTTCTAGGCACTCTTTCGACAAATGTTGCAAGTTTTGTTACCAGTGCGAAATCGTCTCACGAGGTCTAGGAAGCTCTTCGGCTAATGTATGACAATCCTTCCAGAGGGCACATCAAGCCGGTCAAAGAGAGACTCCGTATAATGAGCAAAGGCAGTGACACCATCTTGATATATATGCAAAACATCAAGAAGACAACCAACTTGCTTGCATCACTCGACTCACCAGTGTCTACGGAGGATCTCACCGATTACGTCCTCAAAGGACTTGATGAGCCCTATCTTCCAGTTGCGCATGCTATCAATGCAGGGAGACAATAATAACGTTTGAAGAATTGCATGAGAAACTCATTAACCATGATCTTTCATTGAAGAACCAACACAAAGAAGCTAGTGGGATCATGACAGCGTTCACTACTCAACCCAGGTCTTGGAAAAACTCAAGTTAGTCATCCTCTCCTGCATTTACTCAAGCTACTCATTCGACACCTACTGGCCAACATCCACCCTCGCCACACAACCAACATACAAGCATACCTTCATAACCTTACAACTCAACCCCGAAGCCCTTCTAAGGAAGATGTCAGTGGTATCACTGGATTGGTCACGTCTTGGCACACTACAGGGTATACAAATCTCTTCACCCAACCATAGGAGTTCCCTCTTCTGCCAAATTCTCATCTCAGCAGAATCCTAAAATAAATATGCTCACAAACCAACAATCAACCTCACCTTGGTTAGTTGATAGTGGTGTTTCGGATCATGTCACCAATGACTTGACCAATCTCGCCCTACACTATCCATATCAAGGAGAAGAAGAAATGGTGGATGGAAATGGTTAGATTCTTCCTATTACTCATATTGGCTCCTCTAAAATCATGTGTCAAAATGATCCTTTGACCAATATTTTTATGTGGTCCGAAAATGTCAAAGAATATTGTATCGATGTCAAAACACACAATTCACTCACCTTATTCTATTATCTTCCATGCTCATGGCTTCCTTGTGCAGGATCTCATCACCAACAAAATAATCCTTAGAGGCCCTTGTATTGATGGTGTGCATGTCTGGCCCCAAACACAACATACGGCTCACATGTCTGTCACAGTCTCCTCCAAGTCCATGCATCACAAGCTCGGGCATCCTTCCACCGAAGTCTTTCACTATATCAATAAAAGTTTCAGTCTAGGTTGCAATTCTTTCTGTCAGTATGAATGTGTCCACTGTCATTTGAATAAATTACATAAATTAAACTACCTTTCCACAAGTCGACAATTGTGTCTACAAAACCTCTAGAGGTTATTTTCAGTGACGTTTGGAGTTCTCTTATAATGTCGTTTGATGGATGCAAGTATTATGTTATATTTTTCGATCATTTCACTAAGGATACATTGCTTTATCCACTCAAACTCAAATCAGATACCAAACCTGCGTTTATACAATTCAAAACCCTAGTTGAGAACTAATTTCACCACAAAATCAAAATTTTCTAATCAGATAATGATGGTGAATTTATGGCCCTTCGTGAATTTATGGGTACTCATGGGATCTCCCATTTCACAACACGACCGCACACTCCGGATCATAATGTCCTTATTGAGCGTAAGTATTGCCACATAGTTGAAACCGAGCTAGCTTTACCCAGTCATTCATCTATTCCATTAGATCATTGGCCAATGGCCATGATCATGTCGACCTATCTCATAAATAGGCTCCCTTCTCCATCTCACAACTTCACAATCCCTTATCAAAATCTAACTCGTAATCGTCCAGACTACACAAAGCTAAAAAGCTTCGGCTTCCTGTGTTTCCCTTGGCTCAAACCCTATACGAAACACAAGTTTGAAAACAAGTCTATATCATGTGTCTTCAAAGGTTAATCCTCCACTCAAAGCGCGTATCAATTCCTTGATCCCATCACAAAACGAATACACACCTTGAGACATGTCTGATTTATTGAGGATATTTTTCCTTATATCCATATGAAAGAACACCCTGGCGCACCACCATTAGATACCACTGAATGGGCAACTATGAGCTTACCTCTCTTACACCAGGACACCACTGCTTCAACAACACCCAACCTTACTTATTCCTCATCAAGCTCCATACCTCTCAACTCTATACCGCAAAACCTTCCCTCTCCTTAGTCGTCACCTTCACCAGCCATACCTAACCTACCTCAACCACAACCACAACCACGTCAAGGGGTCATTACTAGATCACGAAACAATGTCACAAAACCCATTCAAAAAATCAACCTCCATGTCACTACTGCTCCTACCCAATCCATTGAACCCAAAACTATCACTCAAGCGCTAAAGAACCTTGAGTGGCGAAGAGCTATGTAGCGTGAGTTTGACGCCCTGTGTTTGAACAAAACCTGGGAACTCGTCTCTCCTACTGAGTAGGTTAATATAGTTGGTTGCAAGTGGATATATTGTGTTAAATTTAATCCAAATGGTAGTGTTGACATGCTAAAAGCAAGTCTAGTTGCAAAGGGGTTTCACCAACGCAAAGGGTGTGATTACACAAAGACATTCAACCCAGTTACAAACCTGTTACAGTACGTCTCATACTTCTATTGGCAGTCTCCAATCGATGGTCATTAAGGCAACTTGATATCAACAACGCTTCTTTGCAAGGCACTCTCAAGGACGATGTGTATATGAGTCAACCTCCTAGATTTATTGACAAGGATCACCCTAATCATGTCTGCAAGCTGAGAAAAGCAATTTACGGCTTGAAGCAGGCTCTTAGGGCATGTTATAATGAGCTTCATGAGTCTCTGTTAAGCATAGGATTCACAAATTCCATTGTTGATGCCTCGCTGTTTATCTATGTTTGTGGTAAGGATGTCATCTATCTTCTTGTGTACGTTGATGATATTATTGTCACAGGAAGCAACCATGGCACACTGGAGAAGCTTATTACAACGCTTGCTCACAGATTCTCACTTATAGACTTGGGCACACTATCATACTTCCTTAGGGTAGAGGTCACACAAAACTCAAATGGTTCGTTTTTATCACACGACGATACATTTTGGACTTACTGAAGAAGGCGGGTATAAGTAATGCTAAACCGGTCACTTCTCCACTGCAGCTTGGGGATTTACTCCCAAACACTGTTGGAACACCATTACCATATCCAACGGACTACATAATGATAGTTGGCACTCTTCAGTACCTCTACCTGACTAGACCTGATGTAGGGTTCGTAGTGAACAAACTATCCCAATTTATGCACTCTCCAACATCTACTCATTGGCATGCTCGAAAAGGGTTCTCAGATATCTTGTTGGGTCAACTAATATGGGTGTGCAAATCAGTGCAAGCAGTAGCTTCAATATCCATGCCTTCTCTGATGCGGATTGGGTTGGGGATAAATCTGACTATGTCTCGACCACCGGCTACATAGTGCACATTGGCATAACACCCATAAGCTGGAGCTCCAAAAAGCAAAGATCAATAGCAAGGTCTTCGACAGAAGAGGAGTATAAAGATTTAACTAACACTACATCAGAAACTTTTTGGCTTACTCAGCTCTTGAATGAACTTCGACAACAGACAACAACTGCACCAGTGATTATTGTGACAACCTTGGAGCAACGTCCCTGTCTGCAAAACCTTGTCTTTCACTCCTGGATGAAACACATTGTTCTCCCCTATCACTTTGTGCGTGAGCAAGTCAAGAACAATCAGTTAAGAGTTAGCTTTGTATCCACCGACGAACAACTAGCTGACATACTAACCAAGCCTTTGCTTCGACTCAGGTTTCACACAATGTTACGCAAGTTACAGCTCACACGTGACACTTCACTTGAGGGGGTGTTAACCATAATATTCGTATCAATCATGTTAGTCAGATATTGTGGTTAGTTACAAACACTAGGGTTATATATATATATATATATATATATATATATATATATATATATATATATATATATATATATATATATATATATATATATATATATATATATATATTCATCAAAACCTACAATAATAATATGTGCTTCCTCAGTTTAGAGGTTTATAATACATACCACAGTGTAGCACTCGAAGAATTGATAAAAGAACAAAACTAGTCGTCGGCCGCAGGTGACTCTAATGGTTGTGAAGGCATTTAAAGGCGGATCTTTGAAAGAAGGAGCTTGGAGAAGAGGGGTGACCATGATTGCTACCAAGGTGTTGTCCTCCAGAAAATAGCACACGATAGTAGCACGTGGCGGGAGAAGCGTCGGCGGCAGCGCGCTTTGCCCAAAAAAAGACACATGGAAGACGAAGAGACCGGGAAGGGGGAAAAGGTAGATAAGAACGGCCTACACGATCGAAGAATTGTTCCGATTTGTCATTACATTGCAGATGGTACAAGTGTACAACCTTCCATTCTTGGGCTTTCTTCAGCAGCTAAAATTGTGCTAATGAAGCAGGTTATCAGCCCACTGGGCCTGGAGTGGGAAAAAAAAAGCCCAACACTATAGCATTTCTAAACTCAAAACTTATAACATATATATATATATATATATATATATATATATATATATATATATATATATATATATATATATATATATATATATATATATATATATATTCATGAGTGGTCATTTTGAAAGATGTAATTTGCCATGGAGGGAAGAATTTATTGATAAATGCTTCGGCGAGATGATCCTAAGAGGTAATAGAGTTAGGGTTCAGGGCACTATATCATTTAACTACCATTCCTGCAAGATAAAATTTAAAAGAGAGTAACCTAATGAAGCCTGCCAAGATGCCTTGCACCTTAATAGTTTTCACGAGATCCAGAAAACTTTCAATATGATGTGTAGATATTTCGGATGATGTCTTATAACAAGCGTGAAAAGATAGAGGACCTATCAATCCAGCTTTTAATTCAAAACTTGCATTAAATTTTGGGACGATTACTCCGTCTTCACATCTTAGTTGAGAGGGCATGACATAATCTCTAAGCTTAGAAGAATTTGCTCTCTCAATACGGGCATGAGTGGCAACAATAACATCAAGGGCATATCACTCCCTAATATTTGTATCTCTAATCATTTATTGAAGGTCGTGCAATCGTTGTTGCAAGCTAGCTATTGTATGTCATGCCATGCTGACCTTTTAAAAGATAAACAAAAGAAATAAAAACAACAAAAATGTTTCGAAACTAATTAAGAAACTAAAATAAAGAAATAAAATTAACTGAATATATATAGAAGATAAAGAATGCAAATATAACGAAAAACCAAAATACAAGAGATATGGTCGACCAGGCTAAAATACGAGTTTGAAACTAGTAATCATTGTACAAATAACCAAGGACGAATGTCAGCAATAGTTGTGCGGGAGATAGCTTTGTCTGATTTGTCACGTCGTCGGGTCTTTCCTTGACATACATCAATGTTGTCACTCATCAATTGTTATGTACCCAAGACGGCGCCCTATCTTCGCATTGAACTCAACATGGAGGTATGAAAGCTAAACTATCACTTTAAGCCAACATCACATTGAAGAACATATGATAAGAATTCCAAATACTACCATAACTCCTATAGACAAAAATTCAATAAATAGAATCAATCCAAAATCATAAATCAATTCATTCAGACTCACTAGACCCTTGAAAACATATAATTGGCCAAACATACCCGAAACAAACTCTAAAGCTTTAACAATGATTGAAAACAAATTTAGTCAAGTGACCATAAGGGACCAAGTTAAGTGACCTCTATAGGTAAAAGGTGTCAAAAACTTGTGAGAGATCAAAAGAAGATATATCTAATCTAATGAGTGAAACGTCTTACTTATGGGGTCAGGTAATAGCTTAAAACCTTAGATGATAAGATCAAAATTAAAAGATAAAACGTCAAACTAGACAGGTCAAAATTCCAACTCAAACAAAAGGGATAAGGAAAAAGAATAGTGGATGTTCAAGCAAGTCAGTCGAGCAACCTCTAGGCCAAAAGTGTTAGGCCCAGTCCAGAATTTGCTCCTTGATTGCATTGCTTCAAGATGTTTCCCGATGTTCTTCACTTCACTCTCGGATCTCAGTCATTTTCGTCTTAACCTTGAATTATTTAACCGCAATAAGATCCTAAAAAAGAAAAGGGAAAAAGGTCCAAGACTGGACCGGATCAGACAAATATGGTCCAGTACCGGACAATACAGTATTTTCCGACCCCGTTCAATTGTGCTCATTCCTAGTTTTGTTAGAAAATTGTTTTACTTCTTTTAACGTACATAGGGGTTTACATAATGAATATTTAGCGTCTTTAAATTTAATTCTACATAAGAATTTAATTTTATCTATGTATTCTACAAAAATTATATATGAATGAAGGATTCATGGTTTATTGAAAATAAAGGGATAATTTAACATACTATGCCTTTTTGAGTTTTTATTTAAGAAAGTGTACCCCATATTTTTTACCACTTTCATTTAATAGTAGGTAAAAATTATTAACCCTTCTATTTAGAAAGAATGAAATAAATGATATTTTTTATTTATTATGTAAGTATAAGTTTTAATTTTTAATTACTGAATTTGATTATTATTTTTTTTAATTATTTTTCTTGCTTTTTTTTATTTTTTTTATTATTTTCTTTTTTATTTTCTGGACTAAATTTCTCTTACCGGAATTTCTCATACCAGAATTTCTCATACCAGAATTTCTCATACCATAATTTTTCATACCAAAATTTACATACCAGAATTTTATATAGCAGAATTACATACCAGAATTTTACATACTAGAATTTCCCATACCAAAATTTTATCATACCAGAATTTTATAATACCAGAATTTCATCATACCAGAATTTTTAATAATACCATAATTTGTTTTCATTTCTATTTACTAAATTTGTTTTTTATTTTCTTTTATTATTATTTTGTCTTTTTTATTTTCTTTTTTTTTAATGAATTTTTTGATATGAAATACATACTAGAATTTTTCTTACCAGAATTTTTTCATACCTGAAAATTTTCATATCAGAAAATTTTTATAATAGAAAGTTTTCATACTAGAAGTTTATACCAAAAAGTTCATACCAAAAGCTCATACCATAATTTTTTCATACCAGAATTTCATACCATAATTTCATACCATAATTTTTCATAGTAGAGTTTTCATACCAGAATTTATCATACCAGAAATTATGATGCCAGAAATTATGATACCAGAAACAGTTGCTCACATCATTGCAACATTGCACAAACAGGAAGAACACAAATTCATTGAAGAAACCTGCACATGTAATACAATGTTGTTTATAGTTACACAGAGTTGAAAAGAAACGCAAACAAATAAACAACTCAGATAGTAGTAGAGAAGGTATGAGCCAAAAATATGCAGAGTTCAAACTCAACAACAATGAGAGATATCACTTTCCCACAAAATCCTAAGGTTGCCCTGTAGCTTTTAGCCTTTTACTAGTACAACATCAAAACCAATATTTATGGGTCAATGCACATGAATTCATGGCACACCATCAACCAAATGCTGAACAAAATCAAACAGAAAGCCAAATCCAACACCAAAACCACCCAAACATGCCTTCTCCTTCTTCGTCATTTGCTTCCCTCTCGCATCACTATCGCCGGAGCTCAACCCTCTATTGGTGGCTTCAGCAGGTCAGTCACCGGCCTAGAGAACTGTAGTTGACAATAGAAATACCCGCCCCACCACCAACGTCGCCGATGTCGAGCCCATCCTGGTTCGGTCCACATCAATCCATCGTCGGGTCTGGTGGCCGAAGGTTCCTTGGTGGCGTGCCGCTGCTCCTCGGCGTCGGACTTTGGTAACCGGATGGTTGAGGCAGAGCGACACAGTGAAGACGGGAGTAGGTTGAGGGTTAGGGCGAGAGAAGCGGAAGAACGAAGGAGAGGTTAGGGTTTGGACGGTAAAAAATATGGGAGGGGTATATTTACTAATTGGAAAACTAATAAAAGCCTACTTAGTGTACAATTAAAAAAAAGCCTACTTTCTAAATTAGCCCGAAAATAAATAGAAAAGTGAAAATAGGAGCTTGTGACACTTTGTTGTGGTTGAAAATAATATTTTTTTAAAAATGGAGCTATTAAGCTGATGTGGTAGAAATATTTCTAATGTGGATAAAAAAAAGGAGTTTCAAAACTCTCTATTACACATGGTCTTGAGACCAACCAATGTAGATGCTCTTATGGTGGGTGACAAGGGCTTGAACTCCGCTTTTGGTGTCTCAATTGGACCATATTTGGGCTATCCATGTCTCACCTCAAGCTCTTCAACGGTAGCCAGAGACCGCCAGAGGCATAGGAGTAGCTAGAGACATAGAAGGTGATGCTTTTAAGTTGTGCAATTTCACTCAATGAGGCATCACCTTCACCATGGATGTCCTCCATCAAACTTGGCTCAAAGAAATATTTAGTCAATGAAAAAAAGTAACTCGTTAGTCACTTCATCCTCCATCCTTGGTTGCTCTTGGCCCTTGTAATTTCAGCAATGACATTAATTGAAAGCTCATCATTCTTGACAACTATAAAAGTGTCACCAACTACAAGGAAAAATCTTACAAAATTGACAAATATTTGTTATCTTCTTCAATATCAAGCACGATAAAGTCCACCAAAAGGATAAACTTTTTCACCTTGATTAATACATTTTCTATAATACATAGAGTGAGGGACGGATCTATCCTCCATATAACATACCATCTTCACTAGTTTAGTCTGATGTTCAACCTCTTGCAAGGTGAAAGAAAATTCACCCTCACACTAGCTCTCAAGTCACACAAGGCTTATAGTGTTTGTTCTCATGTTCAGCAATACACTAAAGATACACAAATCTTCCCTCTTCACCACCCATTTTTCGGTTGTTGATGCAAAAGAATGATTGTCTTGTCATCTTCACCTCTTCATAATCAAGATTTTGTTGGAGACTTCAACAAAATCAAGATTTTGTTGGAGACTTCAACAAAGGGAATATTGATACAAATTTCATGAGATTTTAACATATGCTGCCAACAAACTAGATATGTTTGTCTATAGGAGTGACACAATAGATTTTAGATAAAGCAAAGATGTTAAATCTAAATCCATACACTGTCAGAGATGTATTCCAATCAAAATTAGCAAGTCCGATTTAGATAAGTGCAACAAAAAGCTTGTAATAAAAATGTGAACTTGTTAGGTCCAGACAAGTAGAGCGTAGGTATACTTGTACAAACACTGGTCAGCCCGTTCGGGTCGCCCGGAAAAAACATAGACATGGAAAACTTGTTTGACCCGTTTATTTTGATGAGACAGTATGGGTAACATTTTGGCCCGGGAGCCGCCCGACCTATATATAATTTTATACATATAATTTATTTATACATGTATATATAATATACTCTGATCATCATTTAGTTTGTTTTAACTATTTTTACAAGTTATACTCGTTTGTAATACAAGAATCTATAAATAACACTATACACATATAATTATATTGAAGATTTGTGTTAAATACCTTAAATTACTTGTTTTAAATGATAAATCTGAATGAAAGCAAATACACAATCAAATATATACGGGCCATCCAGGCCGGCCGAACAGCCCACACACTTTTTACATGAGTTGACATGAACAATGTTTATGACCCAAACAAAGAGGGACAGAGCAACCCGCCCACACCTTCCGGATAGAATTTTTAGTTATGGCTCAACCAAAACCGCTTTTGTACAGGTCTATGATGCTGTTTTCAACGAGATCCCAATAGTCTGAAAGCAAATCTAAGGTTGTGTTTGGCGACATAAAAACACTAATGTAAACAAGTATTTGTTTGATTTGCCAAACACCGCCGAAGGGTGTTGGATCAAAGAAATGATTAGGGTTGGAGATTGTTAGATCGGATAAATGACCTAAGTTCGTTCCATACAGGCGACGGGCAGAGCATCACCAACGATCAAGGTTTATCTATAGTTCATATGTTTCTGCAAAGTCCTTTAATTCAATTCAAGTATAATATGTGATTTGAGTTACATAAGAAGGTCGAATGACTATGATAACTCTCTGGTTTCACATGTAGGAATATGAATCCAATTGTTGGATAATCTCCAGTCGATGTAAACAAATCAGAAATTTGGTTACACATGGCCTATAACAATAAAAAAAATATGACTAGAAAAAAATAAAATAAGAAACAAATCGAAAGCAATTTGAGTTTATGTGAAATGTAGAGACCTCAGACATCCAAGGAAGGATTGAAACAGCATAAACTCTCAAGCCTGGCAAAGGCGAAAGTTCTTAGGCGGCCACTGCGAATGTTTCTTGAGAAACTAGCCTTATAAATTCACATCATCATCAGCCTCTTCAACAATTAAGACTTAATGCAAAAACAATCATATCATGAAATTATAAGAGTTGTAGAGATCTCAGACATCCAAGGAAGTATCAAAACAGCACAAGCTCTCAAGCCTCGGCAAAGGCGAAAGCTCTTAGGCGGCCACTGCGAATGTTCTCTTGAGAAACAAGCCTTCTATATTATCATCATCGATCTCAACAAAAGCATTTTGGAATGAATATATACATAAAAAAACAGATTAAAACAGTTTCAGATACTTAACTCCGTCGCAAAATTCAATCAGAAACAGCTACTAAAACCTAATTTAAGAACGAATTTAGGAATCTAAATCTGATCGAAAGAAATAGTTTCAGATATCCAAGGAAGGAATTAAAGCAGCAGAAGCTCTCAAGCCTTGGCGAGGCGAAAGCTCTCAGGCGGCAACTGCGAATGTTTCTTGAGAAACTAGCCTTTCGATTGTATCATCACCAACCATGACAAAAACAGAGATGAAAAATAACGACAGGCGATTTTCAAAACTATCATAAAACACGAAAACGAGCTACAAACAGAAGAACAGAGAGACACTGGTTCAGACAACAGAGATGCTGCCGATGAAGGAAAAATATATGGCCGAGTTTATATAAATAGGTCAGAATTCATAAGAATTTGGGGAGAGAAATCAGGGTCCCGCCGTCTAGGGTTTTAGGAATACTGGGTGTTTCGTTCTGGGACCGGGCTTTTTACCTGGACCGGATCTTCGTAAATGGGCCGTATTGTAAAATTGTCATCTTCGGCCGTAGGTTCAAAAATCATTTTTGGATTAAGGTAGGTCAACAAAGAAGCTCCGCATAAAATGAAATATTTGGATGACGGATATTTTTCATGAGAAAGGATTATATTAACCACGCAGTTGATTATTCTTAAATTGTGGCCAATATATTTTACGTAAGATTATAATTATAGTAAAATTATCAAAAAAAAATCTTGACGTTAATATACAGAATTTTATTTATAATAATAGAATTTAATTATATAGTATATGATCGAGGGTTTATATTACTTAGTATGTTACTATGTTAAACTAATTATAATATTTTAAAGAAAAACTTTGGACGTTGTTCCTGTGATTTGGGGTTTTCCAGATTTTGTCCGACCATTTTTTTGAGTTCAGCAATTAAGTTTTTATAGTTTTTGGATTTTGTCCAAACATGTTAAACTTAATCAAAATCCGTTAATCACATATTTGGTATAAAAAAAAAGGTAAAAGAAAAAGTAAGTAAAATCGGAAAGAAAACTAAATACAAACAATGGTTTTTATTTTGAAATAAAGTAAACACGAACATCGGAAATAAAATTTAAAAGGACTGATTCATGAACAAGCTTCAAACTTACTCACGTGAGTTTTTCATCACAAGTTTACAAAGAGCCATGATTTAGGTTTCCATTCGTCTTCCAAATCAATCTCTTCATACTCGATGGATTTGTAATGGAGTCGGATTACAATTATACGGTCTTGCGCTCAATTCTCCGGAAGAAGTCAATATGTCAAGATTTACAACTGGAGATCTTTACGAGACTATTCATCGATCCTTCAATTCCAACTGATTTTCTGCTAGCCTCGAACCCTTCCTCTTTATGTTTATTGATGATAATCATACTCGATCTCGATTGCCCTCAGTAGACCCCTCGTTGATCCTCTTAGTCAAGAAAATCATTTATCGTTTCAAAATCCTAAATCCCCAAAATTTGTTGATGTGATTCATAATGTAGTGACAATGGAGAGTGAATATGGAGAATAGGGGATAAAATTGTTCCATGTATTCCATGAGAATTGGGAGTAGAGTGTAAATGGGATGAAAATTCTCCGAAATTTGCGATTATTACCCGTTATGGAGATTTTAAACGGGGACGGGAAAAAATTGATTCTCCACATAGGGATAGGGACGAGAATGAAGATAGGGGTATTCACCCCGCCTCCGATCCGAACCCGAACCCGTTGGGGAACTTGATAGGGAACGCCATCAGATGTACATACATAAACAAATAGTATTTATATTAGATTTTCATAATAGTTTCATGTTTAATCGAAATTCCCGTGCATATATAAGTTTTAAATATTTATTTGATGATTAATAATCATATGTGTAAATTATGATAATACTAACATATATTAATTTGATTTTCGAACATACATGGATACCACCCTCATGAAATTTTTGAATACAACATAAACGTCAAATCACCGTGATCAAATACACGACACACTACATGTTGTGTAAGATATAATTGTTTTAGTTTACACTAGTTTTTACTACGAGTCTCGATCCTACTTGAACGAACAAAAACCTAATATATACACAGTAAATCTTTACTTTGGCAAATTTGTATTAAACATGGAGTTTTTCCTTTTGTTTTTTTGTTTATATAGCTAAACAAAGTGACAATTTTGTACGTTATGATCTAATTTCACATTTATTATCCGGTCTAATGATTTTGTCAAACTCCTTAAAGTTAAACAGGAAAGGGGATGGAGACGGGGAATTTTACAATAAAAACCCTCTAATTTAAAAATGGGAAAATTAAACGGGGACGGGGATTCCCCGATGTGAATGAATATCCCACGGAAAGGGAACGGTGGCAATTTTTAATACCCGAACGGGGATGGGGATGGAGAACATGATACTAAACGGGGATGAGTAGGGTACTCCAGCTCAAACTCAATCCGTTGACACCCCTAATATGGAGAGTGACAATGGAGAATACGCTCTTCTTTTTTTAATTAATCCGAAAATTTTCAAACCGAGAAAACATCATCCGGAAACTTTTTTTATTTAAAAATTATATTTTGTTAAATTACATTGTATTTGTTAAGTCATACTCCACTCTCAAAGTCTCGCCGCAGCTCGTCATCACTCAGTTTATCACTCACTCAAGTAAGTAGCAAATCTTCAAATTTTCTCTTAATAATAAAAATACAAAGAAAATTGTTTTAAAAAAACGCCTTTTAATTGTCCTTTTTTTTTTATACTTAACCACCTCTTATAATATTTGTTCTCAATTACCCTTCTTTAAATTTAGAGTTTTTTAATGAGACACCACCCCCTTTACTTTTATACTAGTTTATATTCTCTGCCTTGCACGGGTATTTGTTAATAAAATGACTTGAAAGACTTGAAAGTTGTGTATGCTGGTGATATAAGCAAAAAATTATTTTACGTATATAGTTGATTCGATATAAGGACATAAAAATATTTAGCGACCCACAAAACAGTAGGTCAACGATTGACAAAACCGTAGATCAACGACCCATATAATTGATAGTTCGCAAACTATCCGTATTACGTGATGTATAACAGATATTTATCCGTTATGAATATAAATTAGATTTCAACTTAATTAAAAGATCAAGAAATGTATGATTTTTTAATCTTCAAATTCTCTAAATATACAAGTTCTCAAACTATCAACCTTACTTGATAATCGAGGTAAGATAGCAAAATCGCTGAAAATATTCAACGACCCAAAAACCAATGGGTCAACGACCCATACAGATAATCGATGTGGGATAGCAAAATCACTAAAAATATTTAGCGACCCACAAAATGGTAAGTCAACGACCCATAAAATAGTAGGTCAACAACCCATAAAACAGTAGGTCAACGACCTATATAACAGATATTAATCCGTTATGAATAAAAAATATAATTCAACTTAGTCAAAATGCCAAGAAATGTATGATTTGTTTTATCTTCAAATCCATTGTTTATACAAGTTCTCGAAATAAACAAGTTCTCGAAAACCATCGGCCTTACTTGATAATCAATATGGGATAGCAAAACCATTGAAAATAATATTAATCCGTTATGAATAAAAATTATACTTCAATTTAACAAAAAAACTAAGAAATTTATGATTTGTTTAATCTTCAAATCCTCTATTTATACAAGTTCTCAAACTATCAACCTTCGATATGTAATATAAAAATCGCTAGAAAAATATTTCAAAATAGTAGGTCAACGGCCCATAAAACAGTAGGTCAACGTTCCATATAACAGATTAAAATCCGTTATGAATAAAAATTATAGTTCAACTTAGCTAAAAGGCTAAAAAAAATGTATGATTTGTTTAATATTCTGACCCTGTATTTATACAAGTTTTCAAACCATCAGTCTTACTTGATAATCGATGCGGGATAACAAAATCGATAAAAACTATAGGTCAACGATCCATAAAGTAGTAGGTCAACGATCCATAAAACGGATACTAATTATATGAATAAAAATTATTCTTCAACTTAGCCAAAAGGCAAAAAAATGAATGATTTGTTTAATGTGGAAACCTCTATTTATACAAGTTCTCATGTAACACCCCAAGTTCTGGAAACTCGAAGCGTCACAGGCTAGGACTTCACAATGGGTATCGACCCTCAGAGTAGCAACAACACAATGGATCTTACAATAAGGCACAGACAAATGAAAACCAAAACTCAATATAAAACCAAAGGTTTAAACAAAGGGAAACGTAAAAGACTCGTAGCGGAGTTCAAAATAAAAGGGAAAGCAACAACATAAACATAAACCCGATCCCGTCCTATAATGTACGGGAACCCCAGCTGACCACACCGTCCGGATCACTCAACAACATCCTGAACCTGTGGAACATCTACAACATCAGTATAAACCGTTAGCTAACATTCTAGATATCGGAAATAACGTAAAGACACAAACACACATAAGGTAAAGTTAACATATAGCATGCTCGACTCATCCATCTTTCATTAAGTTAGTCATTACTAATTCAACTTCTTTTGTCACACGAGAATCTCTCGAAATTCACCTCCGCTTCCGTCTACCAATAGGAATAGATTAGTACTATCCGTTACCTACGGGCCTGGGTTGCAATGCAAGAGCACGTTCTAGTCTCTTGTAGAACTAGACAAGTGGTCATCGCCCAGTTATCATACACTTGGATCAGTTAAGGTATAAAAGGTGAATCCTATTCTGGTTATCCGTTATAACATGATAAACAACACAAACAAGCCAAGACACTCAAACCAATATACGGAATGAAGTTAAGTAAGTCTGTTCGCCCAAAAGCGTGCGTGCAAATAAGTTTTAACTTTATAAAACTAGAATAAGAGCAAGCGAACCCGCAGAGTACGGATCGGCGTAGATTAGCAAGTATTCCAGAGTATCGATCTCAGGGAATTGGTGAAACAAAATCAGTTTCAAGAAATCGAGCAATGAAAAGTGTAGAAGCTTTGCAAATATTGGGAAAACAACAACCCTAAAGATCCAAGTATCAAATTGTGGCAATCGATTCAAGATATACTGTAGATGTAAAGACAGAGTTGAGATTTGCAAAGGTATACTAAAGCAAGGTAATGTACGGTGAAGTTCCAAAACCTTATATGTCTAACCCAAAGACACTCTCTATAAAGGTTGTTGAGGCTGCTGATAGCATGTATTATAGTCTATATTTTGGGACTTGTTTAGACGTTTTATCTTCAATAATCTGCATGTTTGAATGTATATTATGTGATTATATTGTCGTTTTATCTACCTTTACGGAAATCGAGGTCTACACCAAGTTTCGTTGTAATCGTAGGTAAAATGACACATTTTGCATCGAAATGGAGCTAAGGAGGAAAGGAGTCATATGAGCTACATTCAGGAGCTTAAAAGAGAACTCAAGAAGCAAGGAATTAACAAAGAGGATTTACTTTGGACCATATTTGAGAGATTTCAGCTTCAGCTGAGATTCACCTCGGTCAGCTACAGTGTCACCTTGACCGAGGTGATCTAGAGGAGCGCCCCGACCGAGGCGAATAGCCTGACGCGGCAAGATATATTTTATTTGGCTGAGATCTTTTATTTTTGGAAGGAGAGATCTTATATTTTTGGGCTGGATTTCTGAAAGGAAGATCATATATTTGGAAGATCTATTTTAGAGATAAGATATATTTTATTAGGATATTATCTTTTTGAGATATTATTATCTTTGGAAGATAATTCTCCTATATAAAAAATTGGATTTTCCACAAGTTCAACCATGCTTGGAGGCTGAGAATAACCAACAAGGAGAGGATTTTCTAGAAGCTTTGAAGGAAGAAAGGAAGATTAAAGATCAATCAAGAAAGGATTGATAGTTCGGATATAGCTTTTGAGGGGATTTGTAAGAGTTTCTTAGATTTCCTTTTGTTTGATTGTTTTGTTGGATTTGTGATCCAAGGAACGCTGATTTGTTTGATATTTGATTTAGTTATTGAAGCCTTGTTCTTAAGGTTTTTGTGTTCAAATATTCATTCCCTTCTCATATATTTGATTATTGCTTTCATGATGATGAGTGGCTAATTTCCTTGTGCGATTCTAGGGTGATTGGCTGAAAGTTGTGGGAAAAACAATGATAGAATAATCTTAATTCCAGCAGGACCCTAAAAGTTCGAGTCTTTATCCTTTACCCTAGAACATCTCGTTCAGTCGATGAACATCTCGGCTGGGGTGGAACTTGACTAACCGAGGTGACCTTTTCTGATCCGTAACTGAGAGTAAGTGTTAGAGTTTGCCAAATCCTATTCTTATTACACCTTTCCTGGTTCAATGAAAGTCTAGGATGAGACTTACACGGTAATTCCTTAGTTTGTTTACCCATGATCATAAGTATAGGTAATAAAGGTTTATCCTTTATTGGGATTTGAGTGTGCCTTCATCCCACCTTTGTGAGTTAGCCTGAGACTTACCCGGTAAAGGTTGATTCTATTCCCTTAGTTGGTGTGTTGGTTTGAGATTATAATTCCTTTCCTTAGTACCTTGAGACTTACCCGGTAATAAGAGCTTTTGGTTTGGAGTTAGTGAGTAGTGAGACTTACCCGGTGATCTATTCCACTTTAGAAACACCTTCCCTTTGTAAAATCTCAGCTTTGTCCGCTTATCTTGAGATCTTGAGTTGGAACCACAACTAGATGCTTAAATCCCTAGAATTTGCATATTCCCCTTAATTGACCTTATTATCATCTTTTGATTGCTTTAATCGTTTTTGTGGTTATTAGTTGCATTGACGACTTATACTTGCTTAGTTTCACCTAAGTCCCTAAGATCGACTCCCCAGAATTCTTGCTTTTACTATAATTGATCCGTACACTGTGAGTTCACATCCTTGTTTTAAGTATATTTTTTGGAATATAAATTTAAAGCTTGCACACACCGTTTGGAGCGAACAAGTTTTTGGCGCCGTTGCCGGGGATTTGGTCTAGACCGAGCCGGTTGCGGTTGTCTTTCGGGGCAATTTCCCCTGTTGCTACTAACCACTCTACTTGAGTGACTTTCGCATGTTCTTTCTTTTAGGTTTATGCGAAGAACCCGTGCTGGGAAGGAAATCGTTCCTTACGATCCCAAACCAGAGAAGACATACAAAAGACGCTTGAAAGAAGCGAAAATGGCCAACCAAGACAATCGTGATCTTGATGCCGAATTGAAGGAGGTGATGGAACAGTTGCGCCTCAATAGAGAAGAACTACAGCGCGAAAGAGAGGAAACTCGCACCAGAGCTTTAGAGAATGAAGCAGATATGGCTGAGCTACGAGCTCAGATTCTGCATCGACCAGACCCTCGACTGAGGCAGGACCCCGCTCCAGTTGCCGCGACCGAGATACTTCCACCTCGGATGCCAGTCCGAGATGCTCTTTTTGCAGGAATCCCACAAACCCTAGGACAGAGGATGGACCCTAACCAGCAAGTGAGGCGTCCAGGAGTCAACCTAGGTGATCCAGCGGAGCATGATTATGAACTTCGACCGCAAGTTCTTTCCATGATCCGCCAATGCCAGTTTGGAGGTTTAGAGAGAGAGAGAGTCTCCGCATCAACATTTACAAAACTATGAGATTTTGATGGAGACCTTGAGACCTTCAAGGCTGGAAAATAATAATTACAAGCTAAGGCCTTTTTAATTTTCTTCGAAAGACAGGGCGTTTACTTGATATCAATCTCTTCCTCCCGGAAAGATCAACACTTGGGAGGAGATGACGACGGAGTTCTTAACAAAATTCTTTCCCCCCTCAAAAACCGCTGAGATGAGAGGGAAGATCAATGCATTTATCATGAAGGACATGGAGAGTTTGTCCAAGTCATGGGAGAGATTTAAAGATGTTCTTTTGGATTACCTACATCATGGGATTCCAAAGATAGAGTTGATGGAGATTTATTTCAAGGGATTGGATGGAGCTACCCAATTCAACCTTCAACTACTATCCGCCGACACATTTATGGACATGCCGATTGATGAAGCTTGGGAGTTCATTGAGAAACAAGCTTTACACATGGAGAAGTACTCCCACCAAGGAGCCGAGAATGGAGTTAAGAGAGTTAACATCCAGGAAGCTCCATCAAATGATAATCAACTCATCTCCCTCAAGAATGATGTGAAGCAATTGAAGGACCTTTTGGTTGCTCACACCAAAAAGGAGGAGGGAGGATATCAAGGGTCAAGGAACAACAATCATGGTTCCCGGAACAACAACTACAACAATAGAGGCTCCAACAGCAACAATTGGATATCCAACCATCAAAATCCGGGTAACCATTATTCTAATTCCAGTTCTAATAATTCTTTTAATCCATCTTCTTTTTCTACTCCATTGAAGAGCCAAGAGCCTGGATCAAGTTCGTCCCAGCCAGAGAAGAAAGATGCAGTGCTGGAGGCCATCTTGATCAAGCTCAACGCTATGGAGACGTCCATGACTTCATTTTTGAAGGCACAAAAAGCCTTAGAGCAACAATTCTTTAATAAGGCGAATGAAGCGCCAAGAGATCCAGGGAAGCTCCCAGCAAGGACAAAGAGCAACCCAAAAGGACTATTCATTGCAATAACGACGAGAAGTGGACTGAAAACTGCAGATCCAGTGCCTCGGTCGATGCCAGTGCAGACGAAGAACACCTTGGTCCAGGTACAGACAAAGAACACTTCGGTCGAGGTACCAACCGAGGTGGAGTCTCAGAATGTGTCGGACAAAACTGAAGTTTATGTCCCACCTCCTGCATATAAACCACCACTTTCATTCCCCCAGTCAAGGGCTAGAGCACATCTAGACAAGCACTTTGGTAAGTTCCTTGACTTGATGAATAAATTACATATTAACATCCCTTTCCTTGATGCTATTCTAGGGATGCCCGCCTATGGGAAGTTCTTAAAAGATATTCTCTCAAGGAAGAGGAAGCTAAAAGATTTTGGTGAAGTAAGGATGACATCTAAATCCTCGGAGCTCATTCAAATCATGAAGGAGACGTCCATGACTTCATTTTCGAATGCACAAAAAGCCTTAGAGCAACAATTCTTTAATAAGGCGAATGAAGTGCCAAGAGATCCAGGGAAGCTCCTAGTAAGGACAGAGAGCAACCCAAAAGGACTATTCATGGCAATAACGACGAGAAGTGGACTGAAAACTACAGATCCAGTGCCTCGGTCGATGCCAGTGCAGACGAAAAACACCTCGGTCCAGGTACAGACGAAGAACACTTCGGTCGAGGTACCATCCGAGGTGGAGTCTCAGAAAGCGTCGGACAAAACTGAAGTTTATGTCCCACCTCCTGCATATAAACCACCACTTTCATTCCCCCAGTCAAGGGCTAGAGCACATCTAGACAAGCACTTTGGTAAGTTCCTTGACTTGATGAATAAATTACATATTAACATTCCTTTCCTTGATGCTATTCTAGGGATGCCCGCCTATGGGAAGTTCTTAAAAGATATTCTCTCAAGGAAGAGGAAGCTGGAAGATTTTGGTGAAGTAAGGATGACATCTAAATCCTCGGAGCTCATTCAAATCATGAAGGAGACGTCCATGACTTCATTTTTGAAGGCACAAAAAGCCTTAGAGCAACAATTCTTTAATAAGGCGAATGAAGCGCCAAGAGATCCAGGGAAACTCCCAGCAAGGACAAAGAGCAACCCAAAAGGACTATTCATGGCAATAACGACGAGAAGTGGACTGAAAACTGCAGATCCAGTGCCTCGGTCGATGCCAGTGCAGAGGAAGAACACCTCGGTCCAGGTACAGACGAAGAACACTTCGGTCGAGGTACCATCCGAGGTGGAGTCTCAGAAAGCGTCGGACAAAACTGAAGTTTATGTCCCACC
This sequence comes from Fagopyrum esculentum, assembly GCA_033239045.1. NCBI lineage: Eukaryota > Viridiplantae > Streptophyta > Magnoliopsida > Caryophyllales > Polygonaceae > Fagopyrum > Fagopyrum esculentum. The sequence continues at coordinate 24,588,826 of BSUD01000006.1, read as the reverse complement.
TCCTGCATATAAACCACCACTTCCATTCCCCCAGTCAAGGGCTAGAGCACATCTAGACAAGCACTTTGGTAAGTTCCTTGACTTGATGAATAAATTACATATTAACATCCCTTTCCTTGATGCAATTTTTAGGGATTCCCGCCTATGGGAAGTTTTTAAAAGAGATTCTATCAAGGAAGAGGAAGCTGGAAGATTTTGGTGAAGTAAGGATGACATTTAAATCCTCGGAGCTCATTCAAATCATGAAGGAGAAGATGCCGCCTAAATTGAGAGATCCCGACTCATTTTGCATTCCCATTCAAGTTGGGGATGTTACTAGTGAGGCGTTGTGTGATCTAGGAGCCAGCATGAGCATCATCCCGCTGGAGCTATGTGTGAAGATTGGACTTGGAGAGCCCAATCCGGTGAAGATAAGGCTATACATGGCGGACCGCTTCATTACCCATCCCGTGGGCATTTTGGAAGATGTTCCGGTTAAGTTAGGTAACTTCTACTTAACTATAGACTTTGTTGTGCTTGATATTCCCGCAGATTATCCCGTCCCTATCATTCTCGGGAGACCATTTCTAGCAACTTCGGGTTGCAATGTGAATTGTAAGAACGCCAATTTGAAATTCAACATTGGCGGTGATCAAGTGGAGTTTGCATTTCTTGCTGCAATGAAAGGGGAGCCGTTGGAGGATGATATCTTCAACATCTATGATGAAGAATAATCGAGAGAATCGGTGAGCTCTATCCTTATTAATGATCCTCTTGAAAGAGTTATTAGTTTTAGCTTAAAGGAGGAAGGTATAGATGCTTCTTGTGATGCATATATATGGAGCTTAAAGGCATTGGAAGAAGATCCAGGAGCTAAGATTGAAAAGCTAATCTAGGAGAAGAGAATCTCCAGTTTCGGTCCCAGTTGCAGTACCTCGACCGAGGCACTTTCTGGACCAAGCGAGGTGTTCTTATTTGAAGAACATCTCGGTCACCCACTCTGGACCTCGACCGAGGTCGCAAGCGAGATGATGTCAACTGAGACTTCTGAAAGTCCAGTTCTTCGATCTAAGTCTATTCCACTGGAAGGAGGAAGCAAGGATCCCCCTCAAAAAGCACCCCCAGTTGTGGAGCTTAAATAACTCCCAAGTCACTTGAGGTATGTTTTTCTTGGACCGGATTCTACTTATCCCGTCATTTTTAGTGCTTCCCTTTCCGAAACTGAATTGTCTAAACTGATGCATGTCCTGAGAAAACATCAAAAGGCTTTGGGTTATACTATTGATGATCTTATTGATATTAAGCCTTCTTTTTGCATGCATCGAATACCAATGGAGGACGATCATAAGACTTCACGGGAACCTCAAAGACGGTTAAATCCGATCATGAAAGAGGTTGTGAAGAAAGAAATTCTCAAGTTGTTGGATGCAGGTATCATATTTCCTATCTCGGATAGCAAGTGGGTGAGCCCAGTGCATGTATTTCCGAAGAAAGGAGGGATGACCGTTGTGACGAATAAGAACAACGAGTTGATCCCAACTAGGACCGTTACGGGCTGGAGGGTGTGCATCGACTATAGGAAGCTGAACGTGGCCACTCGGAAGGACCATTTTCCACTTCCTTTCATCGATCAAATGCTCGAACGGTTAGCCCAACATTCACATTTTTGCTATTTAGATGGTTATAGTGGCTTCTTTCAGATTCCTATCCATTCGGATGATCAAGAGAAGACCACTTTCACTTGTCCATGGGGGACATTCGCTTATAGGAGGATGCCATTTGGATTATGTAATGCACCCGCAACCTTCCAGCGATGCATGATGGCTATCTTTTCCGAGTACATAGAGGAGATCATGGAGGTATTTATGGATGACTTTTTAGTATATGGTTCCTCTTTTGATGATTGCCTATCTAACCTTTCTCTAGTTCTACAAAGATATGAAGACACTAATCTCATTTTGAATTGGGAGAAGTGTCATTTTATGGTTAATGAAGGCATCGTGCTAGGACACCTTGTTTCCAACCGAGGTATTGAGGTCGATCGAGCTAAGATCGAGACTATTGAGAAACTTCCTCCCCCTTGTTCTGTTAAGGGTGTGCGGAGTTTTCTCGGGCATGCAGGTTTCTATAGGAGGTTCATCAAGGATTTCTCGAAGATTTCTAAACCACTAACTAAACTCCTAAATAAGGATGTTGTTTTTGAGTTTTCGCAGGAATGTCTTGATGCATTTTTCAGGATAAAGGAAGCGTTGATCTCCGCTCCCATTATCCAACCTCCAGATAGGACCTTGCCCTTTGAAATCATGTGTGATGTGAGTGATGTGGCGGTAGGAGCGGTGGTTGGACAAAAGAAGGATGGCCGGACCAACGCCATTTACTATGCTAGCAAGACGCTAGATGAAGCCCAACTAAACTACGCCACCACCGAAAAAGAGCTTTTGGCGGTTGTATATGCTTTTGAGAAATTTCGCTCTTACTTAGTGGGAGCGAAAGTTATTGTTTACACTGACCATGCTTCTATTCGTTACTTACCTGCTAAGAAGGATGCTAAGCCGCGTCTTATTCGATGGATTCTCTTACTTCAAAAGTTTGACCTAGAGATTCGCAATAAGAAGGGATCCGAAAATTCTTTTGCGGATCACCTCAGCCGGCTACCTACCTCTTCACGCGAGAAGGACGACCCACCCATAGACGATTCATTCCCTGATGAACACTTGTATTTGCTGGAACGTATGATAGACTTCTTTATTTCACCCCATGATGAAGGCGAAGTATGGGGTGATGACACCTTCCAGCATGTTTAAGGATGTCGTACGGTCCAGCTAGCGACCTTAAATCAAGCGCTTTTTGGGAGGCAACCCAAGGTATTGCTTTCTTTTCCCTTTTCTAGTCTAGCTTTAGATAGTTTACTTTGCTTTGCTTTTCTTTTGGCGTCCTAGACCGAAACCAGGTACTTTCTAAGGAAGGAATACGACTCAGGAGCAATACTGGAAGAACAGAAGAACGAGAAATTGAGAAGACGGAGTTGACTGAGACGCATCTCGGTTGCTATCACAGCACCTCGACCGAGATGATTCTTGAGTAACCGAGGCGACTAGGGCCGACAACGATCCACCTCGGTCCAGTCGGGACCATCTCGACCGAGGTGACAGCAGAATCGGCGAGGGGTATAAAAGGGGAACGGTTTCTCTCTCTTTCCCTCCCACTCATCCCCTCGACCGCGGCGGCATAACCACCTCGCTTCTCTGATTTTCGACCGTTTTCTACGATTCTTGCACCGATCTCGCGAGGAAAGGCTAGAGGAACATATTGCAAGCGAGAAACTGCAACAAAAACGCTTCCAATCGACCGAATCTGGGGTAAAAAGTCAAAAACCCTAACCTCTCTTCTTCTTACTATTTTTAGACGTAATTGGCTTTGGTTGCCAATCATTTGTGTTGAAAAAGGCTTAAGTACCCCTTAGGAACAACTGGTAGTGAAATTGTGGGAAAAGAATTGGAAATCAGAGAGTTGAAATCAAACAGCGACTTACCTCGGTCCAGTCGACCTGCGCCTCGGCCGAGGTGTTCTTGAGACCTGTCAGAGCAACCAAGGTGACCTGCCAGAGAGAGAAAAATGAGTTCCAGATCTGATCGCCATCTAGTTCTGAGAGATAGATCCTCACCTTCTTCTTCTTCCCGACCTTCTATCCCGGTGATTCACGAGCGTCACCAGGCTGATTTCGACCGCATATGCGCGCGCCCCGTGATTGCGCCGTGTTTTCTTGATATATCTCCGCTTTTGATTGCCTTCATGTTGCTGATGATCTGAGGAGGATGGTTTCCATGGTGGGGCTGGAGCAGTTCATGGAGATTAGAGCTCCAGCCTACCTAGAGCCTACATTAGAGTTTGTGAGTTCTGTGACTCACTTGCCTGAGAAGAGAGCCATCAAGTACCGGTTGCTGAACCAGAACTACTTAGTTCCCATGGACCAGTGGAGAGACATTTTTGGCTTCCAGACCCCCACAGTTACCGAATTCCATTCTCGAGCCGTGGTTCGATAGTTTTGGGGACAGATTGCTCACGTTGTAGAGCATGCTGACAGGTGGAGACATGGAGACTCCAGGGAGCGCATCCTCTTCCACCTTGCTTTCCGACTTGCCCACCGGATCTGTAGTGAGACCCTTCTGGCGCGTACTGAGACGCCCCAGAAGATTAGACAGGGGGAGCTTTTGAGTCTATTCTGTATGGTGACTGAGGGAGTGCCCGATTTTGGGGCGATGCTAGCTGAGGATCTGCACAGGATCAAGGCTAAGGGGAAGGGAGATATCTGTTGTGGCGGTCTGGTGACTCATATAGCGACAATCATGGATTTGGACCTTAGTGCATGTACATTGGTGGCGGCTGCCAAGCCGTCATGATTGCAAGAGATAATCACGAGGAGGATTCTGGTTTCTCGTGGACTTACTACGCCATATGTGGCGATGCCTTGGGAGTAGACTGCCCCTCAAGGTATCAGATGGTCAGCTCAGTTCTCAGTCGACGATCCACAATACTGGTCTACCGCATGGATACCTTTCATTGAGGATGCTAGAGACGCGGCAACAACTCAGGTGCAGGAGGAGGAGGATGAGGATGATGATGGCAATGCCGCCATGGAGACAGGGACAGACACAGCCGGCCCTAGTGTGCTAGTTGTCGACTTAGACGACGAGGTTATAGAGGATGAGGCAGTTGCAACACCATCATGTCCTGCTAGGCGCAGAGTCCGTAGACAGAGGGATCCCGTAGCTCACCGACGGATTGACGAGCTGACGGATCAGATGATCGACTCTTACGCTGCCCTATCCTTGGACATGTTGGAGATGAGGGAGAGCCAGCACTACCAGCGCCGGATGTTGGAGATACAGTTCCAGTATACTATGGGCTACCCTTTTGATCCATCCCAACATCCTTTCTTCCCGTATCCACCACAACCACCAGCGGATCAAGATTAGAGCTAGCAGGGATTTCATTTTCTTTATTATTTATGCAGCTTAGCTTATGTCCGGTGAGTACTTTATTTCTAGACTTATTTTGACCCATTGGGACAATGTGTCCCAAGTATGGGGTATGGATGTACCTTATTTGACATTTTGTGTATGCTTGTATGACTATGACTTTCTATTTATGATTTTCTTATGCTCTATATGCTTATCTGAGACTACATGCATGCATACAAGTTATTTGATTGAGAAAAACGTCAAAAATTGGTTAAGAAAAAAAAAATTTATGACCTCGGCCGAGGTGATTCTTGCCAAACGAGGTCAAGTACCTCGGTTGACCTAGAACATCTCGACCGAGGTGGTTTAACTGAAACAGTTTTAGAAACGATTTTTGTACTTCTTATCTGGATATGACCTCAGTGATGATTTTGTTTGCAGATTGGTTTTGAAATCTTTATATGTTTGAAAGGTTTTATGATATGTTTAAGTTGCTAAATGCTTTGTTTGAAATTTTTGGCATGTTTAATACTTTATTTTTATCCAAATTACGTTGAGTTTGAAGGTTGACACCACATGATGAGTTCTATCACTTTCTTCCTGGGATGATTAAGGCAATTCATTCTCTTCTCTTCTTCTTCTTGATCATGCTTAGCCTCTCATATACATATTTGCCTCCCTTTACCTATCCGGGAATTCGGAAGCAATCAAGTGAAAAGCAAGTGAAAGAAAAGTTGAGATATTGGCTGGAAGTTAGAAAGAAACAAATAGGTTTGGGAAAGTCAATCATGATGATGAGTAACTCGGCACCATTCACATATCCGGGTGCTTGTGTCTTGCCAAAGTCGGATTGAGCGATATTCCTAACGGGTCATGGTATGTGCATCAAGGGTTTGAGACATCTCGAGAAATTGATGATTGCTAATTTCCTAGGCTTCGGTTATTGTGCACCTCTGTCCATACATCCCAAAAAGTAAAGTAAAAAGTAAATAAGCAAAGCTTATTGGTAGAAGATGTTAAAGTTCAAGGGAAGTGAAGTAAGATCCTTTTTCTCGGATTCTAGCACCACATTCCCTATATACATCCCACCCTCACACGTTTCTTGACCTTCTCTTGAAAAGCACTTGAGACCTCGAGCTTGTTGATTGACTTAGTGGTTTAAACTAGAATTTACATGATTAATTTCGATAATTATGATTTATTATGCATTCTATGATTTTATGCAAAGATGAATAACTTTCTTATATTTATAAAATGTTTTGATCATGTTTTGATTTTAAACACCATGAAGCATTCTCTTAGAGTGATCTATGAGTGGAGCACACCACCAAAAATGTTTTGAAATACTTTTCATTGATCTTTATGACTTATAATCCATTCTATCTTGTACTTAAGATTTGAAACTTGCTTGGGGACAAGCAAGAGACAAGTATGAGGTATTTTGATAGCATGTATTATAGTCTATATTTTGGGACTTGTTTAGACGTTTTATCTTCAATAATCTGCATGTTTGAATGTATATTATGTGATTATATTGTCGTTTCATCTACCTTTACGGGAATCGAGGTCTACACCAAGTTTCGTTGTAATCGTAGGTAAAATGACACATTTTGCATCGAAATGGAGCTAAGGAAGAAAGGAGTCACAGGAGCTACATTCAGGAGCTTAAAAGAGAACTCAGGAAGCAAGGAATTAACAAAGAGGATTTACTTTGGACCAGATTTGAGAGATTTCACCTTCAGCTGAGATTCACCTCGGTCAGCTATAGTGTCACCTCGACCGAGGTGATCTAGAGGAGCGCCCCGACCGAGGCGAATACCCTGACGCGGCGAGATATATTTTATTTGGCTGAGATCTTTTATTTTTGGAAGTAGAGATCTTATATTTTTGGGCTGGATTTCTGGAAGGAAGATCATATATTTGGAAGATCTATTTTAGAGATAAGATATATTTTATTAGGATATTATTTTTTTAAGATATTATTATCTTTGGAAGATAATTCTCCTATATAAAGGGTTGGATTTTCTACAAGTTCAACCATGTTTGGAGGCTGAGAATAACCAGTAAGGAGAGGATTTTCTGGAAGCTTTGAAGGAAGAAAAGAAGATTGAAGATCAATCAAGGAAGGATCGATAGTTCGGATATAGCTTTTGAGGGGATTTGTAAGACTTTCTTAGATTCCCTTTTGTTTGATTGTTTTGTTGGATTTGTGATCCAAGGAACGCTGATTTGTTTGATATTTGATTCAATTATTGAAGCCTTGTTCTTAAGGTTTTTGTGTTCAAATATTCATTCCCTTCTCATATATTTGATTATTGCTTTCATGATGACGAGTGGATAATTTCCTTGTGCGATTCTAGGGTGATTGGCTGAAAGTTGTTGGAAAAACAATGATAGAATAATCTTAATTCCAGCAGGACCCTGAAAGTTCGAGCCTTTATCCTTAACCCTAGAACATCTCGTTCAGTCGATGAACATCTCGGCCGGGGTGGAACTTAATTGACCGAGGTGACCTTTGCTGATCCGTAACTGAGAGTTAAGTGTTAGAGTTTGCCAAATTCTATTCTTATTACACCTTTCCTGGTTCAATGCAAGCCTAGGATGAGACTTATCCCGTAATTCCTTAGTTTGTTTACCCATGATCATAAGTATAGGTTATAAAGGTTTTTCCTTTATTGGGGTTTGAGTGTGCCTTCATCCTACCTTTGTGAGTTAGCCTGAGACTTACCCGGTAAAGGTTGATTCTATTCCCTTAGTTGGTGTGTTGGTTTGAGATTATAATTCCTTTCCTTAGTACCTTGAGACTTACCCGGTAATAGGAACTTTTGGTTTGGAGTTAGTGAGTAGTGAGACTTACCCGGTGATCTATTCCACTTTAGAAACACCTTCCCTTTGTAAAATCTCAGCTTTGTCTGCTTATCTTGAGATCTTGAGTTGGAACCACAACTAGATGCTTTAATCCCTAGAATTTGCATATTCCCCTTAATTGACCTTATTATCATATTTTGATTGCTTTAATCGCTTTTGTGGTTATTAGTTGCATTGACGACCTATACTTGCTTAGTTTCACCTAAGTCCTTGAGATCGACACCCCGGAATTCTTGCTTTTACTATAATTGATCCGTACACTGCTGGTTTGCATCCTTGTTTTAAGCATATTTCTTGGGATATAAATTTAAAGCTTGCACACACCGTTTGGACCGAACAGATGCAGTATAGAAAGGATTTAAGGACAAGAATTAATCTCAAATACCCCAGCCCAAACCCAAAGGATCAAGATAAACTCAAACGGTTAAGGTTGTGACACTCGAAACCGAAATAGAGGATGTTGAGTCTCACTACTACCTAGGAAAGGCAAGTCAAGGTTAGGTTAAAGCTAATCTTTAACTTTAAATTAGAGAAAAAGCAAAGTTCGTAAACTAGGGGAAATCACGGCTTGATCTTGAGAACCACGGCCGTGGAACTCAAGAATAGGCCGTGATTTAGGGTGTCGACGATGTTTCTCACACTCTCAGGGTCCAATCAAGTTACGATCGATCTATCATATTCTAAGCCACAACTATCAACCCTTCACCTTAGAATTGCTCAAGGGTTTTAGCCAACAGTCATCATTGTGATATCAATATTCAAATTAAGAAGAATGAAAGATGAAAACCCTCGAAAACTCAAATAAAACTCAAAGTCAATCTCGAAATCCAAACACAAAGTAGTATGTTTATGAATCTAGAAGAATAGGAACAAAAACCCTCACAAAGATCTAGAGAAGTCACAAAGAACGGGATGTCAAGCCGTCCTTCAATGAAAACCCTAAGAAATCTCCAAAAGTACACAATCTCCAAAAAGTACGTCCTTCACGAATCTCCAATCCTTAAGCGAATCTCTAAGCAGCGGCTAAGTGTCCGTGTGCGAAGGTAAGCGAAGATCCCGAAAACTCTCTTCTCAAACCTTTTTATAAGGCGAGGTAGGGTTACGAGAAAGCCCAATGACGTGGCTGACGTGGCAAAATATGACACGTCACAGAATCACCAAAATCACGGTTAAGAACAACTTTCCTCGACCGTAATTCAGGGCGTGGAACAAGATTACGGCACATCAAGATTTCCACGGCCGTGGTTTAGACCGTGTAACTCTCTGGAGTGCTCCAAACTTACGTCCACGTTCATGTTGCCAAATCCACGACCGTGGTTTAGGGCGTGGACTTCAAATTCCTCTTCCACGGCCGTAATTCAGGGCGTGGTTCCTTAGATCCTTTGTTTTTGCATTAGTTTCGTGACATCCTTCATCCATGCTCCTTCCTTAGCCTCTTCAATGCATCTCCTTGCCATCAAGTGTGGTCAAACACTCCTTTCCTTCCTTATTTTGCTCCAATCCAAGCTTTATTCACCTAAAAACACAATGAAGCTAGTGTAGATCTCTATATCGACAAAGTGGGTGAACTAGTTCATAATTGCTTTAAACTCATATCTAAGAACACTATAAAGAGGAAAAAAACAACTAAAACAAGTGTCTAAAATATAGTCATATTTCATGCTAACAAAGTCCAAGGGACTTACCTCACTCGAAGGTAATCTAAAAGCTCAGCAACAACTCAGAGAACAACTCAGTTTTCTTCAAGAAAGGAGCAAGGAAATCCTGTTCACACAAGCATCATGAATCAGGAACGAAACGGTTGTTAGAAGTCTATAACTTCTAGTCTCAATGATATCTAAGAGATCTTCACAAGCTAAGGACTCAACCTTAGTCTTACAACATATTCAGGGGCAAGAAACATCCATGAGAATGAAGGAAAGGAACGAGAAAAGCAAGGAAGGAAGCAACTCACCAAAGACGGGAGCTACTGTAGAGGAAACCGCAGGGACGGCTGGACAAGGTGAAGGGGCGGAAAACCACGGGGGCGGCACTACAGGGCGCGGGGGCAGTTTTTGTGACGGAAACGGCGACTTCTCCTTTGACAGCAAGGAACTTCATCAAATGCCAAAGCTTGCTTCTCTCAACGGACAACCACGTCATAACTCAATCAAGGAAGCCTGTGAACATCAACCAACCAACAACGAGAAGGCAACAAGAATCACGACTCCACCTTGATACTTGGGGAAGAAGACAAGGAAGAATGAAAGAAGAAAGCGAACAAAAGGAAAGGGCATACAATACCTCATGAACGTAAGGAAGAATCAAATAAGAAGGAACTTACACGTTCAGAAAGATCACATGGGAAGCAAGGGGAACGGCTGCAGCTCTCAGGGTTGAAGAACGTATGTAAGAAACGGGAAAAAGAAGAAAAGACGGGAATATATAGAGAAGGGCTAGAAAGATAGATGGAAAGGACATCTAGGGTTAAAAAGAAGATAAGGAAGCCGACCCATAAGATAGAAGATCGAATCTTCTATCTATGGAAAGAAGATAAAACGAACGAAAGAAAGATCGGGCGCGATCATGCGGCTGACCCTGCCGCGGGTGCGACACAATCCACCACAGGGCGGTGAAGGTGAAAGACTGGGGTCTTACATCAGTTCCCCTTAAAAAAAGTTTTGTCCTGAAACTTGCAACAACTCGAATGATCACACAACAACAGCACGGAAATGCTGAACACAACTCATATATTCCCACACGGGGCACGTAACACAAAACTTCACAAAAGCGTACACCACTCAACAAAAGGAAAAACCGAAACACACCACTATGCTAAAGGTGCATCAAGCTCAGCGTAAAACTCCGGATAGTTCCTCTAGATACTATCCTCTGTCTCCCAAGTCGCCACATCAGCTCATCGCATCGACCACTGAATCTTCATCATCGATATGTCCTTTAAACGCAAGCGTCTCGTACTACGCTCTAAGACAGTTATCGGGTGCTCAAAGAACGTGTGGTCTGGCTCGATCACTAGATCCTCATGATTGACAATGTGTCTCGGGTCTGGTATGTACTCCCGTAACCGAGACACATGAGAGACGGGGTGAACACCCTCTAGCCTCGGGGGCAAAGCAAGTCTGTATGTTGCATCTCCAACTCGCTCAAGAATCTCGAAAGGTCCGACGTATCTGAGACTCAGCTTTCCCTTGACACCGAAACGTCTGACGCCTCATGTCGGGGATACTTTCAACCAAACCTCAGCTCCAACTTTAAACTCCAGAAGTCTGCGCCTCTTATCTACATAAGACTTTTGTTGACTCCGCGCTTCTAATATCCGTTCAAGGATCGCCGCTACTCGAGCCATGTCATCCTAAATCTGCTCAGGTGCTACTCCACCAGCACTACTCAGCTCGTCCCAACACAACGGTGTACGACATCTCTGTCCGTATAAAGCCTCATAAGGAGTCATCCTGATCGATGCGTGCCAACTGTTGTTATACGAAAACTCCACCAAGGGAAGGTGATCTGGTCACACCTGTCCCCAGTCCAACACGCAGACTCGCAATATGTCCTTCAGAGTTTGGATGGTCCGTTCGGACTGACCATTGGTTTGAGGATGATAAGCAGTCATGAACTGCAAACTCGTACCTAGGGTGTAAGAGCCTAGTTGTTGAGTTGCTAAGAGTGTATGCTGAGGACCTGGTTTTAGCCTAAACCGCCCCTACGTGACCAAGAGGCCGCCCCTGCGGTTTGCCTGGGCCGCACCTGCGCCTCACAAGGTCCGCCCCTGCGGCTTTGTATGGCTGCATCCGTCTTTGTTGACCCTTTGATCCGTGCTTTACCCTTTTCCTCCCTTTATAAGCTTCTTATCTTTCCTACCTGATGAGGGTTCTTCATTGCAGCTCCATCTCTCTCCCTACCTTCATCTTCTCCTCTCTTCTTCTTTTGGATCTCTTCTTGATCTTCCTTGAAGTTTTGTTGAGTTTATGAGAGTTGTAGATGGCTTTGCTTGTAGATGTTGATATGTGTTGTTGTTGTGCCTTGTGAGCCAGCTTGAGGTTGTTGTGGTGTTGTGTTTGATCTCTTGGAGAGCTCAGCTGGTGAGTTTCATGGCCTTCTTTTCTTTCTTTCTTCACCCTTTAATCTTTTCTTCTCTTCTCTTAGTCTAGCTTAGATTCCCTTTGGTTGGATCTTTTTCCAGCCATGTTTGGCATATGTTGATGTATATATATGTGTGATTCTGTATGTATGTGTGTTGGATGAAGTAGGAGTGAAGAAATCAAAGGAAGGAGTGAAGAAGGGGCTGACTTGGTGTCTACTGCTGTCCAGCCGCCCCTGCGCCACTTGCAGCCGTCCCTGTGCCGGCCAAGGTCCGCCCCAGCGCCTCCTGGAGTCGCCCCTGCGGGCACTTGCAGTCCAACCCTTGTGTTGGTCTTGTTGCAGGTGTGTGTTGCTTCTAGGCTTGCTTTAAGATGCCTTTGTTCCCTCCTTTCCTAGTGTGAGTGTATAGGTTCATGCTAGATGTGTGAGGAGGTGTTTTGATGAGGTTATGATCGATATATGCCATGTATGGCCTTTTGAGTTTTATTAGGTTGTGAGGTTAGGTTGAGGATGATCCTATGGATCCCTTGGGTCTAGGTGTGACCCCTTTGATAGATAGGAGATTGATATATCTCTATACCTTGTTGTTAGGCAGTGTCCCTCTCAAGAGTGGAGGTTGATTGTGGTTGAGCTTTGTACGAGGTTGAGGTAAGTCCATAGGACTTACTTGGCTACCATCCTTATATTGGGTGTTTGCATGAGTGGTGTGTGAGTTATATGTTTGCTATGATAGCATGAGATGTCGTTATTACCGACCTATATTTTATTGATTGCCTCGTATACGTGGCTGTGATAACCCTTCCCTTCATCTTGTAAGGGGCTGGGGGTTCTCTGTGCTCACGCCATCTGGTATACAGGAAGGGCGCAATCCACTCCCATAGGGTACACTGGTTGTGTGACCGACACTACTTCCAGATGGACGTTAAGCTCAGAGGCGAGGATGTATCGGTCCTCGTGTCACATAGTTTCATCTATCTATATATACGATTTGAGTAAATGACTATTATATAAAGATGATAAATGGGTAAATGTGTGATAGCATGCTGAGGTTTTTATATTTTATGACTTGTGTTTGTGCTTATGCATTACCTCATATATGTATGGTTAGCTAATAGTTTTATACCATGTTGTAGATGTCCTACAAGATAGGCGTGCTGCTGAGTGATCTAGTAGGGTGGCAGGCCGAGGACATCTCGTACATAGGATGGTTGTGGTCTTTTGGGGTTCTTTATGTTTCCCTCCTGCGCGAGGATGATCTTTTGTTACCTCCTGTGTGAGGATGTTATTATTTATACTCGGCTATGATGTTGTTACCTTTGATTGTATAGTTTATACAGTTTTATGCATTTATTTTATATCTGTCAGTGCCATGTTGTAAGGTCCAGTGAAATTGTTGTCAGGCTAGGGTCAGGATCCACTGTGAGATCCTAGCCCAATGTGGCACTCCGAGTCCTGCAGATTCGGGGTGTTACATAGGGTGGTATGCACTTGCTGCTAGAACCTCGAAGTGAACTGTCCGTCTCTATCAGAGACTATAGTCCTAGGTACTCCGTGAAGTCTCACTATCTATCTAGTGAACTCCTCTGCTAAATGACTCATCAACCACGTCACCTTGATCGGAATGAAACGTGCGGTCTTTGTTACTTGTTAGTCGATCTACTATGACCTAAATAGCATCCTAACCTCGACTCCGTCTCAAACCGGTAACAAAATTCATCGAGATGTCTTCCCACTTCCACTGAGGGACGGGAAGTGGGTGTAGCTCTCTTCCCGGTCTATGATGCTCGAACTTGACTTGCTGACAGGTCGCACACTGAGCTACATATCTCGTGACGTTTGGCTTCAGACCTCCCCACCAGAAAGAGCGTCTGATTTCCTAGTACATCTTACTCACACGGAGGTGCACTGAGTAAGGTGAAGAGTGAGCCTCTTGAAGGATCCTCTGTCTCAACTCTCTATCCGAAGGCAGACAAGCATGCTCCTGGCGTCTCAAGATCCCGTCAGCACCAACTGCTGTGGCGCCTCTCCTCGAGACATCCGGTCTCGGATCTGTGTCAAAGCGGGACAATTCTCCTGCTTCTGTTGGATCTCAGCCAACAGATGACGTACTATATCCAAGGTGGATATGTAGGTGTCGGAATCCGGAAAGTGGATATCCATCTCTAACCACGCAAGGTCTCGTTGTAATTGTGGCTGAGTTGTCAGCCTAGCGATCGCCATCTCCCGGGGAGTCTTCCTACTAAGGGCAGTTGCTACTACATTTGCCTTCCCCGGGTGGTATAAGATCTCAAGGTCGAAGTCCTTGATAAAATCCAACCATCTACGTTGGCGGATATTCAATTCCCGCTGAGTGAATATGTACTTCAGATTCTTATAGTTTGTGAAAATCTGACACGTGGCTCCGTATAGATAATGTCTCCAAATCTTCAAAGCGTGAGCAAAAACAGCTAACTCCAAATCATGGGTAGGGTAATTCTCCTCGTACGTCTTTAGCAGTCTAGACGTGTAAGCAATCACCTTACCCCTCTGCATCAGAACACATCCCAAACCTAGCTTGGATGCGTCGCTGTAAACCACAAAGTCCTTAATGCCCTCTGGCTGAGCTAGGATAGGAGCAGAGGTCAGCCTCTTCTTCAGATCCTCAAAGCTCTATAGGCATGGCTCAGACCATACGAACCTTTTAGACTTCCTCAACAAGGAAGTGAGCGGTCGGTCGATAACTGAAAAGCCCTCAACAAAGCGCCGGTAGTATCCCGCCAATCCTAATAAGTTCCGTACCTCCTTGACGTTCTTAGGAGGCGGCTAAGATGCTACTGTCTCGATCTTCGCCTGATCTACCTTGATCCCTTCAGTGAAACGATGTGACCAAGGAATGCTACCTCGGACATCCAAAACTCGCTTTTAGAGAGCTTGACGTAGAGCTCTCTATCTTGTAAGACTTGAAGAACAATCCTCAAGTGTCCTGCATGCTACTCTCTGCTGCGAGAGTAAACCATAATGTCGTCTATGAAGACAACTACAAACTGGTCTTGGAAATCGATGAAGATGTAGTTCATCAACTCCATGAAAACTGCAAGCGCATTCGTGAGCCTGAATGACATCACTACAAACTCGTAGTGGCCATACCTGGTCCGAAATGCCGTCTTGGTTATGTTCTGCTCTCTCACCCTCAGCTGGTGATATCCAGATCTCAAATCGATCCGCAAAAACACTGAAGCTCCATGCAGTTGATCCAAAAGATCGTCGATACGGGGCAATGGGTACTTATTATTGATCGTCACCTTATTCAGCTCTCGGTAGTCGATACATAACCTCATTGACCCGTCCTTCTTGCAGACAAAGAGTACTGGTGTGCTCCAAGGAGATACACTAGGGCGGATGAAGCCCTTCTCTGCTAACTCCTCGAGCTGCTTCTTCAACTCAAGCATCTCGATAGGCACCATACGATAAGGAGCCTTAGAGATCGGTCTCGTACCGGGCTCTAGCTCAATGCCAAAGTCTACACTCCTTTGTGGAGGTAAACTTGATGGCTCTCCGAAAACGTCGGGAAACTCGCAAGCTACTAAAATCTCCTCCAAAGCCAGACTCGTACTATCCTTCATGGCATATCACCAAAAAGCCTCGCATCCCTGATTAATAAGTCTCGCAGCTCGCACTGCACTGATGATTGTATCAGTCTTCCCGAGATCCCATCCTTTAAAGATCTCAACATGACTTGAATCTGTAGTTACTGTCACTGTCCTCTTGCCAATGTCCAAAACTGCTCGATTTCGATTCATCCAATCCATACCTAAATAACTTCTTTATGTACTAAGTACATGACGAAGAAGTAAGCTGGCCAATCGCGGCCTTCCAATCTAATAGGGCAATTGCGAACCTCTCGTGTACCTCGAATCTTACCCCATCGGGTAATCCTATAAAGAAGGGTCTACCTTCTATGGTAACTAAGGTCAATCTATCTACACATGCATCAGATATAAAAGAATGCGTAGCACCGGTATCGAGAAGAACTTTGATTGGAAAACCATTAATATGAATGGTACATGTGGTCGCTGGCGTTGCCGGCTCTATACCATTCCTCAGCTCATACACTTTGGCTGATGCATCTCTAGTGTCTGCAGAACCACCAACTTGTCCTCTACCTCTCCCTTGTCCCGGAGTGGAACCCTGAGGAGCGGTAGCACTAGGAACTCTTTGTTGCTGCTGCTGATACTAAGATCTTTGTCCACCTCCTGCAACACTGGTGGGTGACGATCCTTGCTGCGATAGCGCCTTGACCTGATGGAAAAACGTAGCTCTATGTCCTGGAATGCCATAGGAAAAGCAAGTTACTGCAGGCTTCTTGCAATCAGCTCAAATGTGTCCAGCACCTCCGCAATTATGACACTACCGTCCTTTGTCAAAACTTTGTTGGAAACCGGAATGTCCGGCGTCTGACTACGTCCAAACCCAGCTGTTCCAGCTCTAGCACTGGCTGATCCAGTCTTTTGCCTCTTCTCAGGACCTCCCTATGACCCGGTCGGGCTCTCTCATAAGCAGAAGCTCTATCCTGATAGTTCTTCATAGAATCACAATGAAAACCAACAAGATAAGAGCGTGTCGACTCCCTCAGCCTCCGGGAGAACAAATACACATGCTGATCCTTAGGTGATGCAGACGGGCCCAGCAAGGCAGTAGCGGTCCCTGATCACCGTCTTCATCTGCTCATAACTGGTGACCTTACTACGAGCAGTCCTCCACCAAGAATGAGCTTGATCCTTCAGCAATGTTTGTGCTATGTTGACTCGACGTCCTTCCGGGCAACCGATCGCCTCCATAGTAGAATCCAGTTGTCCTAGCCAAAGCTCCACCTCTAGTCCAGTCTTCCCCATGAAAGTGGGGACTTTCAGTTGGTCGAAATCCTTCAACCAACTGTCGAGCTTTGACTCCTTCGTCTCAACCGGCGCTTTAGCAATCTCAACAACTCTAGCAGTCGGGACAACAACATGTGTAACTCTTTGTGAAACCTCAGCTGATCTCGCGGGAACTGGCGGTACTGGTGCAGGTCCTCCAGTCCTGATAGCCTCCTCAACTCTCTGCACATAGTCGCGATATGCAGAAGCTCCTATGGACACTCGACTGGACTTTGTGCGCTCTTTGTGCTCCGGACCTAGTAGCGGTCCCGTTCCCAGCCTCAGGAACAACACTCTCAACAACCTCCTCAGCAAACGCCTCAACGATAGGCGAGTCAACAATTGGGGCTTGACCCTGACCTCTAGCTAGCGGAGGTCTTCCTACACGTCCTCGTCCATGGACGACATGTAGAAGTGGTGGTCGACCCCTTTCTCGCCCCATAACAGATTTAGCTCTAGTACGCGTCATCTGCTAGAAGGATAGATATAAGAATATATATATATATATATATATATATATATATATATATATATATATATATATATATATATATATATAGATATAAGGCCACGCTACAACTAAAGCAGAAATCCAAGAAAAAGCACATATAAAGGCCAACATATAAGAAACTACACTGATGAGATCTGTGGAGGTAGTGGTGGTCGCCCGTACATCTATCCCAGACCGACAAGTTTAAAAAAATTCCTTTTGAAAACTTTAGACCTCTTGCGGGTTCAATTATGTATCCATCCGACCTTTATAATATTTCGAGTGCAATTGTTGCCAACTTGCCTCTGATACCATATTGTAACACCCCAAGTTCTGAGAACTTGAAACGTCATGGGCTAGGACCTCACAATGGGTCCTGACTCTCAGAGTAGCAACAACACCACAAATCTTACAACAAGGCACAGACGAATGAAAACAAAAACTCAATATAAAACCAAAGGTTTAAACAAAGGGAAACATAAAAGACTCGCAGCCGAGTTCAAAATAAAAGGAAAAAGCAACAACATAAACATAAACCCGATCCCGTCCTATAATGTACGGGAACCCCGACTGACCACACCGTCCGGATCACTCAACAACATCCTGAACCTGTGGAACATCTACAACATCGGTATAAACCGTTAGCTAACATTCTAGATATCAGAAGGAATGTAAAGGCACAAACACACATAAGGTAAAGTAAACATATAGCATGCTCGCACTCAACCGGTTATTATCTTTCATTAAGTTAGCCATTACTAATTCAACTTCTTTTGTCACACGAGAATCTCCCGAAACTCGCCTCCACTTCCATCTACCAATAGGAATAGATCAGTATTATCCGTTACCTACAGGCCTAGGTTGCAAGAGCACGTTCTAGTCTCTTGTAGAATTAGACAAGTGGTCATCGTCCGGTTATCATACACTTGGGCCAGTTAAGGTATAAAAGGTGAATCCTATTCCGGTGATCCGTTATAACATGATAAACAACACAAACAAGCTAAGACACTCAATATAAAAGTATCTATAAATGTTAGTGATTAGTAAAGGGAGAAGATAAACGACTTATATCAAAATACTAATAAATGTGTTTTGTTTTTCAATATTCTCTTTCCTTTTTAGTACCATTAAATTCCTTATATATTCATAAATTATCTTTCTTATTCACTAGCCATAATTATCGAGATAATTGTAATGATCACTCGTGTTAAATATCTCCCGGTTTTAAGATTTGGATATCCATTCCGATCCGTATTTGGTTGGATATCCGGCATTTTTCTGAGGATCGGATCGGATAATTATTCGGATGTCCAGCTGATCTGGATTCCAAAATATCGTATGCGAAATGATTTGGTTGGATCGTATCAGATTATTATCGACGGATATCCGGATTATCCGAATGACTTTTGTTTGACCCGATTGATACGGATATCCTCTTGATTAGAATATGCAAAAATGATTTAGCCAGATCCGGATATCCGATTGATCCAAATATCCTCTTGATCTGAATATCTGCTTGATCCGGATATGTATTTGCTACTTTGTTTATCACAAAATGTAATGAAAAAACAATTAAAAAGCATAAAACAAAATTAAAGTAAAAATGATAATCTTACCGATGATAAAAAAAGAATATTAAAGTATGCTATTATAAGAAAATAAAAATAAGGTTTTCAAACAACAGATATCTATATCCTTACGTTTTATAACTATATATGAAAACGAGAGTACGAGACTAACTTATAATTAAAGATTATTATAGACATTTGTTCATTCAAATGAGATCAACTTCTATTAAAAGATTATTATTAAGACCAAATTATAATCATATTTATAAGAATTAATATTTTAAAATCAGACTCACTTATAAAAAAGATTATTATGAACTTATGAAGCAACCAAGTATGCAAAAGTTATTAAGATGTAACAAATTAACATTATTAATTAATTGTTTTGCCTAACTCAAATATTTTCCCATTAAATACATATATTTTTAAATATATATTAGTACGTACAATGTTGATTTATCCTTCATAAAACAAAACGGGTACTCGGATGCCTAAGACGATCTGATGAGGCGATGAATCCGATGATCCACAGATATTTGAATATCCGATTATCCATGGATATCCGGTGAGCCACTTATCCATGAGTATCCGGATAAGTGGATATTCATTATTATTCGGATATCCGTGGATATTAGGATGCCTAAAACCCTTATCCGTATCCGATCCGGTGATCTAGGAAGATCCCCCGTATTGGATTCGGACCAGATCAATACAGGTACTAAAATATCGGGGTTATTCGGATCGAGTCAACGGATTTTTTAGACCGGATTGACGGATCAAATTGGTTTTGCCAACCATACTAATCATATTGGCGAATAATTATCCGATCCGACTAAAATCATCTGCGGATGTCATATTTTATTAGACCAAAATATTCACATAACTAGGTAATTTGGATTTAACTCGAGAAATTGCAACATCCAAAACCGAGCTGAATAAAGATGTTAGGAAATCATATCATCTTTGACCCAACCGAACTTGACCTGCATTAATTGGCACCTCTCGAAACATTAAAAAACAAAAATAAACCGGCCCAAAGTGACCCGAGAACCAACTAAACCGATTTGTTATGGCCCAAGAATCAAGTCTAACGGATAACCCGTTCCAACCCGAACAACTAGTACCCGACCCAAATTGACCCGATCTGAAACAACCCGCTAACAAAAACAAACTTATTTATACCCGACTTGATTCCAACCCAACCCCGTTTTACCAACCCGAATTCGACCCGCCGACCCTTTGACCCGACCTGAACTCGACCCACCAACCCGTTTTGATACCACGAAAAGAACCGATGCTACCCGATAACCCGTTATAAGCCGAACATTTGGTATCCGACCCAAACCGACCCGACCCGAAACAAACCGTTTAAAAACCAAGCCTACTTTCTACCCGACCTAATTCCAACCAGAGCTTGTTATAACCTGACCCGAACCCGACCCGTCAGCCCCGTTTGACAACTCTACAAACACATATAGATTATGTTTTAATGCATGCACGAGTAGTGATGCACGTTTATGTTACACTTTCATATATTAATGCATGCACGAGTAGTGATTCATGAGTGTAATGCACGAGTCTAGCATATGTAATGCACGAGTGTAATGCTAACAAATGGTTAGCACGAGTGACATAAAATTCGAAGGAAAAACAAACAATATATTTAAAGTGTAAATTTATTGAAACATCAATAAACTAAGTTAAAAAAATCATGCACAAATATGTTAATCAACTAGTGCACATCGCCTCACCTACGATGACGGACTAGTGCACATCATCCATGATGCACGACTATACCGTTAAAAAGATGCACTACTAAGATGTAGCATAGTTCATAATACACGAATAAGAAAAATTTATTTAGAAAAACGATTGATCATTGTACGAATACATAGAAAAATAAATAGTGCACTTTTATAATTTTAGATTTCCATATTAATAATATTTTATTTACACATTTATCTCTTACCTACCATTTATGTAAATGCAACAATAAAGAAAATCCATTATTACCATATATAAACGTTAAATCTCGGACGTTGATGATTTAATCCGACATTTGATATACGTTCTTATTTTTTACTGTAACTCTTGTTCTAACTTGATCATATTCCTATATATATATATATATATATATATATATATATATATATATATATATATATATATATATATATATATATAGGGTGTTATTCAAGTAAGACACATTATTCCAGTACGGCTGTGCGGCCGCCCGTACGGCCGACACGTGTACCGGAAAAAAAATAAATAAATAAAAAATAATTTAAAAAAAAAAACGAGTAAAAGTAATAGTTCAAAACTTATTATGGAATAGTTCATAACTTATAAAAAAATAGTTCATGAATTATAATAGAATAGTTCATAGTGCAAAATTTATAAAGAAATAAAAATAATAATTCAAAACATATTAAGGAATAGTTCATAACTTCTAAAAGGATAGTTCATGAATTATAATAGAATAGTTCATGGGCAAAATTTATAAATGAGTGAAAGTAATAGTTCAAAACTTATTATGGGATAGGTCATAAATTATAATAGAATAGTTCATGAATTATAATAGAATACTTCAAAGTGCAAAATTTATGAAGGATAGTGCATAACTTATAAAATGGTAGTTCATGAATTACAATTGAATAGTTCATAACATATAAACGATTAATTTATGAATAATTTGATAAAATATATTAAAAAGTAATAGTTCATGGATTATATGGAAATAGTTCAAAGTTTATAGGAGAATAGTGCATAAATTATAACATGGTAGTTCAAACAAATTTTCTTTCGATTATGAAAAAAAAAAATCGTTTCAGAAAAGAAAAAAAAAAAAATTCGGGACACGTGTCGGCCGTACGGACGGCCGTACGACCGTACCGCATTAATTGAA